>CM032233.1:48677500-49387500 GCA_019009955.1 Riptortus pedestris | reverse complement strand
CTTATAAACGTTTAACATGAAATGACTTCGAATTAGTATTCTGAAGTAGGAAAACTCACTGAGTTTGTCATTAATCTCAAGCACTCTCATTGGTTCAATCCAATATTACAAGACTAGGAAAATGGAAATGATGTGTTATTGGTACCAATAGTTCATTTTAATGATAATACTGCCTCAGAAAGAATCTAATAAATAAGAGAAAAATAGTTTTAAAATATATTATTAATCATTTTGAGCCCCTAGTCAAACTTTCTATCAACATGCTTTAAAATAAATGATTAATACGAAATAAAAATAACTTGAAAATTAAACTAAGAGTATTGCTTTATTTTATGTAGTATGGCGAACTTGTGTCTGGAGAAAAAAAGAATCCAATAAAAACGAAAAATAATTTAAGCTCACAGCTAACTTCTCCCTAAACCTATTATGTACAAACTTTATATTTTCATATTAACATTACTTTGTTTGTAGTCAAACTAAACAGATAAACCCTGAGGTGTATCAATCTTGTTTTAAAAATTAGGAATTTTTCCTTCTTTTTTCACCCTAAACATTTCACTTTTACATTTTACTTATTTCACATTTGCATTATATTCTTCATAATTTAGATGTCGGCGAAAAATTCATGAGGATGTTTTTAATTGTTACTATTCTTTTCAGAGAGTCGATATAGTATAATAATTTATACTTGTGACTACTTAATTGATAAATTAATATATTATATTATTTCTATATAATGTATAACAATAGGTGGAAGGAGTGGTGAATACACTGAACTACAGGTTCAGAGGTGACAGTTAAGAGACAATTGCAAATTTACAAATTATTAAAAAACATAAAATGTTTTCTATATAATAAGACGTTTTATTTTCCATTTGGGTCGAGGGGCCCTGGAGCCCCCCTCCTCTCACAATCATGACCCCCTTCATGCAGCCATGGTCACTGCAAATTCCATTAGGGGAAAACGGTTTACTTTACGACGCCCCTACATGATTGGCTTTTAATTTTCTTTAAATAACGTTTAAGTGTAGTCATGAATGAATGAATGAATTTAGCCTTTTTTATAAAGAGTAAAGTGAAAATAATAGTTTACAAAATTAATATATACATGATTATAAGGTACAAAATACAATACTAATAAACAAATATTGCTTACATACTTTGAATTTAGATAATAACTTATGTTTCACTATTTATAGGCCTTCCCCGAAGGGAGTATGGTCGGACTTCCCGGAGTGATCAACTCTATTCCCATTTCCACTTGATTTTTAAAATTTTAATTTGGTGGTTTCGTAAACTTCCTCGCTTGGCTGTACGTTCTTCTTCTCCAAACCAGCTTTCTGCTCCAGCGTTCTTCTCGGCACACTTCACCTTGCACAGTCCACATCGAAACAACAAAAGAATCTTTGGAGGACGTATTCCAACTACTATTCATATTTTGTATTGGAATATTGACTCGCCATTTAAAAAACAGACATCCATCACGCAGCGACTATATAATCTAAGCAGATTTCCAACTCAATGAAACACTACTGATTTCATCTCACCATACATTCTCTATTTCTAAGTAAAAATCTAGTGAGCAGAAATAGGAGTTTACTAAAACTGAATACAAGAACGTACAAGTAACTCACTTTGATGAATGTACACAAATATTCTTTAGTTTTCAAACAGAAATAAACCAAAATAGGTGTTTACCATAAGCAAATATTTTACAAGAAGTTTTATACCCAGCCTAAATATCAGGTATTGTTTAAATCATGCTGTTCTTAAGGGAAAACGTAGCTTAAGCCATGAGATGAGTTAGCTTTCCGACGTCATTTCCTGAGCTATTTCAGTGACTTCAGTATTATTCTTTGAAAGTGAACATAAAATGTATGTTCCCCTCTCTCAATGTTAAATTGAAATGTTTTTAATTGTGGATGTCTATTGTAAAATTACTTATTGAAAATCTGCATAGTTCACTCAGCACCTGTATAAGGAGTTTTCTTTAGCCCCTTCTATGGTACTGCGGTTACTGACATTCGGCCCTATGTATCAACAATCTGTGCCGTCTCTTTCTTCTACAATAGGATAATGTCTGGTCAATTGTGCCTGGCTATGTGACCACTGAGAACGGTTTTATTCAAAAGGAGACCATTATTCTCAAGTCCTGGTGGTACACGTGGCACAATTAATTAACGAAAGCACTCATTGATGCTAGTTGCTTGTGTGTGAACAATAACATTTTTTCAGACCGCGTCGTGAGTAGTACAACCTCAATAGCCCATTTCCCCCTAGGGAAATCTGTTAAAAGGCAAATTACGCTAGTTCAGACCATTTGAGAGGTTGAAAAGGGATGAATAGATTTGAGGCCTCAAATCTATTGATCCTTTTTTTCGCAATAAACTATTATATGAAAAATGTCCTCCTATATACCATGAATTGTTTGCATTGTGTCCTGACTAATAGAGAAATACGGTCTAGAATACGAGATGAGATAGCCCGCATTAAGAACGCTATAGGCCCTAGAGCTGGGAAAAACGTAGATCCCATTTAAAAAATGGAACATTTCAAGGTTTAGAAATTGTGAACAGGAATCGACAGATATAAGATTATAAAAATAACTTTCTGTTTGTTGAAAACACAACTAATTTTTTGTTTAGATTTACAATGCTCTGTAATTTTTTTAATTAGTTTCGAAATGTAATATAAAAATGGGGCACCCAGTGTAGTGTTTAAAGGGGGCTTCCTGCACTTTGCCGATTTTTTTAAGAATATAAACATTTTGTTAATAATTTGAAATCTTTGAGACCTTCCAGGAGTGACCAACTCTATTGGGAAGTGATGCGTAGTCATAATCTTGCCTAAATATAAATAGATAATTCGTTACACTTATTTTTTCATTTCGTATTACATAACTTCCAGACATTAATGTATTTGTGTTATTTTTTTTTTCAGATATATTCCCTTCAAGGAAACTTGTATGAGTAACAACTGGTAGTTCGAGTCTTTCGGACTGGCTTTTTACATTAGTTTGTTCGTTAGCCTCGATCTACTGAACTGTTACTTAGCTTCAAAATAAATAGCGTATTAGGAAGCACTGAATGAGAACTGGAACCAACTGTATGAGGGACCATCATGATTTGAAGATAACAGAATTACTTCATATAGATTTATACTAATTAAATTTCTATGTTATTTTATTTATATAAATTGCCTTGTGATTTGTAATTATTTCTCTGCTTGTATATTAGAAGCAATGTATTTGAGCTATGAAGTTTTAAAATATACTTACATTAGAAAGGTCTGTCACTTAAGGTCTGCGTAAAGAAAGCAAATTTCCAACATGCTGGCATAACACACAGGTCCACCTGTGACAACAACATTTACACGTCAATCTTGAACTCAATTATTTCGCGTCATAATTTACAATCGATTAAGTTAAGATAAAATTTTATAGAATATATGATTGAGGTATTTAATTTCTGTTTCTTTTTTTTTTTTTTGTTTACTGCCGTTTTCTATTTTTTATTATGTGAATATTCTCTCTTATTTTTCGCTTAGTATTATTTCTTTCTTTGTCAATTACTTCTTGAACTTTTTCAAAATTGAAGGTGTGTTTCTTGGAGATAGAATGATCCGTCAAAGCAGTTTTATTTTCATTATTATCTATACTTTTTACGTGTTGCTTTAACCTTTTATTCAGCAGCTGCGAGGATTCACCAATATAAGTTCCATTGCAGGTGTTACAGCTTATTTCGTATATATTATATTTAGATTTTGATTCGGTTACTTTATCTTTATTTCTACTAACATTTTTTTGTATTTTATTGTTATATTTCCAGGCTATATTACATACCCCATTACAAATTTGTTTCAGTTTTCTATATATGTGTGGTTGATAGTTGAAAGAATAGAACGGTTGTAATTTTATTTTATCTAAGTATTCTTTTAATTGTTGTTTACTATTTTACAATAAAATGTGAGTATTAAGTTTATTATTTTTACTTTTCTGTTTGTGATTTAAACCTAAAAAATCTGTTATTGAGGTTTGTTGAAGCTTCTTTTTTGGGGGGATTTATTATCTGGTCGACCACATCTTCAGTCATTCTCTTATTATTTTTATTTGTTTCTAATTTTAATTCGTCACTTGTTGGCTTTTGTTTTTTTATTAGCCTGTTTTCTTCTATATTATCTAATGAAATTCGTCTTTTTTTTCTTATTACGTACGTATCTATATCTGAAAAGAATTCGTCAGTAAATTTTAAAATGTTTGGATTAAATTCGAAATTTATTTTGTTTTTTTAATTTGGAATAGATATTTTTTTCTGCTTTTTTAATTCCACTCTCTATTAATTTGCTAGGGTAACTATTTTCTTTAAACAGTAACCTATGTTTACTTTTTATCTCCTCAAAATATTGTATTGGAAACATATTGGATGTTCTCTTTAATGCCGTCTAAGATCTATTATAAATCAAATTCTTTTTAAAGCTCAATCTGTGGTTACAGTAAAAATTAATTATTCTTGTTGAGTGATACATTTTGGTAAACCACTTAAAATTAATGAAATTGTCTTTGTTTTTTATTAATTCCATTTCTAAAAATCCTATTTTACCATCCGCTTCAACCTCTTTAGTAAATTGAATATTATAATGTTTACAATTAAACTTAGCTAGTCTATTGATAAAATTAAATCATCAAAATGTTTGTATAAAAATTTGATGTGTATTTCACTATCTCCTATTAGTTCCATTAATTGGTTCATAAAAATATTGCTTATCACTACGGAAATACCATTCCCCATTTGCATTTATTATACCTGTTTGTACATTTTATCATTAAATTTGCAATATTCGTTTTGACAATATAATTTAACACCTTCTAAAAAGAAATCTTTGTCTTTAATTTGCGTATAGTTCACAATTTTTTCCCAGTTATTTCTTATTATTTTTATGACATAGTCTACCGGAATATTTGGATACATATTAATTACGTCAAATGAAACCAATTTGTAATTGGGTAAGACTTTTGTAATTTTTAATTTATTACTAAAGTCAATAGCGCTGAAAACATCAAAGGGGTTATCCTGGGCAAATGGTTTCAAATCTTTACAAATAATTTTGCCTATTTGTGAAACGGTGCCTCGCAACCACTGACTTTAGGGCGAAACGGCTTGCTATCTTTGTGCAATTTAATTAAACCATAGATTAGTGATGGCATATTATTGAAATTTATGAACTTTGATTTATCTTTTTTCGTTATGATATTATTTTTTATCAATTTGTCCACTGACTTTATTTTGAAGGCTGTTTGTTGAATCATAGTCTATCTCTTTGAACATTTGTTTATCATTTAATATGTTTTGCATTTTCACACCATCATTGATCATTAATTTTCAGATAGTGCAATCATTCCTATTCATTATTACTGCCTTGTTTGATTTATCTGCTTTAACTATTAAAAGTTCTTTATTTTCCTTAACAAAATTTGTAGTAATGCTTCCATGTTGCTTTAACTTTGCTGCTAAACAATTGTCCATATCTGTTACAATATTTTTGAAACTTTTCGTATTTTTGGCTAAAAATAGTGGTATTTCGTTTTCTATTGGTTTCTCTGCAAATGTGTACATGACAAAAGTGGTTTATTTTGTTATTTAGAGTAACTTTTGTTATATTCACTTCTGTCGTATACCAAGTATAAATGAGTTATACACTGAAAACTAAAACGGTAGCGGACAATTGTATTCAGCACCAACGATTGAACGGAACTTAACAAAACTCGGCATGTGAATTAGCATTAATTCTTAAACGATTATAAGCTATATTACATTTTTTAGGTTCAAACGGGAGGGGCGGGGGGGGGGTTATAAGAGAAGCCTGAAATAAAAATTCGTGATATTACATTTTCTGTTCGGTTTTCAGTCACTGTTGGTCTTTGTACCGTATCAAGGGAAAGGAAGTTTAATTCAAACATAGTTTGGCGGACAGAATACTTTCTATGATTATGAATTATATATAAAATAAAAACTACATGCACAGGAGACGAGAAATATAAAAATATTGTGGACAGTGAAGCCTTACATAACAAATAATTTTATTATCAACAAATCCACAGCAACGACGTGTGTACATCGGGAAATGTTAAAATATTGTGGAAAGTAACAATTTATTCGATGATTACTGCTCACTTTTACAAACATGCTTAATTATTTTTTACTACTAACCACAATATGCACTGTTAACTTCACGTTCTTATTACAACAGCACAATAACTCACGATCACTCGAATCACTGTACAAATCAATAAACACTGCACTGCAATGGTATTCAATAGTAACTGCACTGAACTGATGAAACTGCACTGATGATTAACTACTGACTGCACTGATGTTCAATTAAGAAAACTGCCGGAGAGCGGGACTTGGCTTTATATGCTCGGTGACAGCTCTGGAAGGATCGAAACGCCAGCTTGTTCGCTAATTGATCGGCGCCGAGTCCTCGTCTAGATGGCTCTAGATTTCCTCCCTGGCGCCAATTTGAGAGGTGCCTTCATTTTCTTTCTACTTCTTGAATACGTGATTAAATATATATAATTTTCGAGAAAATATATTACATTGTTTATAGTTTATGCAGACAGTGCCTATAAAGCTGTTGAAAGTGTATGATTCGCCCTGCTCAGTGCATTGGAAAATTATGTAGGAGTTATATTTGGTTATGCTAAGTTCAAAACTGGTTTTAAGGAAGAAATTGAAGTTCTGTTCAAGGACCACCAATTAAAAATATGACAATATGTGAAAATAGAAGGGGAGATGGATTGACTCTGAAAAACTTAATTAGGTGCACCTGTGAGTTGACCGTCTGGTCTGCATTATGTGGGTGGTTATAACTGAAGAGATTTCTCTAACAGTCTTGACGGTCAGCTTACTGAAAAGTGGACAGAGGACATGTATTATTGAGAGAATGGAGGTCGTGGAATCCCTATATTAGCGAGATATAACAAACACTTTTGGAGCTTATATTGGGGGGGGGGGGGGGATTATGCACCTTCCCTGAAAAACTGTACATTTCCTTACTATCATTTGCAATTCCGCTATCCGAACTGCATATTTCTCTTTCCGATGGAAATTTTCCATCATCAAAAAGATTCACAACCAGGCAAGTCTCTACTTTCTCCTTCTTCCTTCCGGCCCATCTCTCTACTCCCATAATAGGAGAGATCCTTGACAAACTCCTCCTGATTCGCCTTCATATATTAATGATCTTATTATCCCTCTACACCAATTTGGTTTTCGATTTTTTTCACTCCTCTATTCATCAGTGCCACCGAACAGTCGGCTTCATCTCCCACTCCTTTGAGCAGAATGTGTACAGTGGTGTCTTCTTAGATATTGCACGAGCTTTGGATTGGTTATCGCATCAGGTATTGCTCTTGGGGCAACAAATATTTTTTTTTGACATATAATTAATGCGCTGAACTGCAATCAGATTTTCTCTGGCACGTTAGAAAAAAAGTTATGTGTGTGAAGGTTATCGAGGTTAATACTATCAAGTATAAGAGTAGTGGCCCCAAAGCCGTGGCGTTAACGTCAATTATACAGCAGAAGCACCTGATGATGGCACGTAAGTGCCGAAAGGCCTTGTGCGTGAATAAATAAATTGGTGGGAAGACTTCGTGTTATTGAGACCTGTTTCCCAGATCTGCACTCCCACATCCAGCAACATACGAATTATACTATCAAGTACGTTGAAGTGCGAATCTGAAAACACTTTGGGAATGTAATGTTCATACTTTAGGATGAAAACACTGAATATTATAATTAAGAAGTGAATTATAAATGTTTATTTACCTTTGAAATGTGCCAGGGGCCCTTAGTTACACTAAGATTGGCAATGGCTTGGTTTAAAAGTGTGTAAAGCTTCTTGCTTTCTGCGTTTGCACATCTACTGTTGCTCTCTGCAAAAACAGACAGTAATACATCATCATGCTGGCATTAATATCTTCCTTCCATGGTGGACATCTCCTGGTGGAATCTTTCACTGTGTTCGTCACTTACGGTTCCGATATTCGACGGACAGAAGGTGAGATGCCAATTCCAAAAATAAATCTTTAGCGACATTCGGCAACCAACATGCTGGTACGCTGTTAAAGTTGTACACAGGTTCTGCATAGTTGTCTGCTCTATGGTTCCCAAGAAAGTCGTGGAAGACAAGCTCAAATGCGCCCCAAGCTGCTTGTTCTCGTTCCGTTAGCTTCAATCTGAACAATCGATCTCGAATCAACTTTCGTATTTAGACTCCTGCTTTTAATTTTGCCTGAGTTTTCAACTTTCCAAACTTGCCTTTTAGGTACTGAAAATCACAATTTTCTTGATCCATCGCTGCAACAAACTGTTTCATAAGACCCGGTTTGATATGAGTGGAGGTAGGTAAATCATTTTATGATCCACAAGAGGTAAATGTTCAACGTTGTACTGTCCGACTGCAGGTAAATTTCTGGGTGGCCGATTTTTCACTATTTAGTGATTCTTGTCATCACGACTATTGTACAGGCAAAAAGCATATGTGCTTTGTCTACCCAGTCTGCATCCCTAACAGAAAACTGCTCCGAGTACTTAATCAGCATCAAGAATGTTCGTTGTTTCCTAGGTGTCCTTCCTTCCCACGCCATGACAATAGGAATTGATGGTTCCTGTTTGCCAATGTTTAATAGTGCAGCTTTGAGACTGCTTGAGCTAAAGTCAATAAAAAGTCTTCATTCTTTTGCTACGTCTTTGTTACCTAGTTCCTTCATAAGCCCTGTCACGTCATGACATAAGCAGACACCATGTTCAACCAAATAGTGTGCAGCTAATGTCATGTGGCGATGACGAAAATGTACACCTGCAGCAATTCTCTATTCTAACAATGAGTTCCACTCTTTCAGTCTTGAACCCAACAGACTTTTCTTTCGACAGGGACAAATCGCGAACCAGGTCGTCTAATGCTGCTTGACTGATCAAATGCGGCTTTATGTATATTCCATAGCTCCAGTGTCTCTGTCAATATCCTCTGCAGCTTTCTCTTCGTTTTTCATTTCATCGGATGAAGGAGGATTTGGTGCTGAGTAATCTGGGCACTACAGGGTTTAGAGAAGACTGACGATCTGAATACATGATTTTTGACTTCTTGCAGTACCCGGATATGTTAGTCATGCAGAAATAGCAATCTGAGCAGTGAACTTTCTGCTCCCACCAAATCATGAGAATAGCGAAAGGCATTTGACTTCGCTAACTGCTTAACCATTAGGTTAAACCAGAGTAACAGACGGTGCAACAGAGATGAGGAGCCCAGGATTGTGTTTCATCTCCAATTTCACATCCAAAGTAATGTTAGCTATACGTAGCCTTTTAAGCATGTTCTTGCGCTGGTCTGACATCATATACTTGCCACAAAAGCAGTCCGGATTGTTCATACAACTGTGCTTATTCATCTTTGGTTTATTGAATCACGATATACCGAATCGTTTTATATGAAATAACTTTAATGCATGTTACTGTGACTGTTGATTAATGAAACATAGAACCACACTAACACGAACTATTCTCTAGTTTCCTCGAAATCAGACTGAGAGACGAACAGGAGAAAACGCAAGGGAACTGATAAAACATGTTGACTCCTGAATGCATGCTGTAGCTCGCAGACAAATTATACTTGTCCAAGTCTGCCTTTTGTTTTTACTATTCCACAATCTTTCAACAGACGCATAAAGCAGGGTGGCCTATAGATTCATCTTGTATCCAGCCTTCCTACATTCGCTCGAGAGATCATGCAGGTCTATTGGGAATGTCACACGCCGTCTAGGAATTTATATCTAGATAGGACATATTTTATTTTGGAAATTTTTGCTGGAAACAATAACCCGTTGTGTTACCTCCATCAAATCCCCCTCACTCGTATGTATTTATGAACTTATCAAGCCTTCAACATGCAGAATTTTATTAAAGACTAGCTAAGGTACCCGGCTTCGCTCGGGAAATCATTTAAGGCTGAATGATGAGAGTATTTTTTTGGGCAAGGGTTCAATGTTTACAACTACACTTCCCGTCGGCGCGCATTGTTTTGCTGTGAGGGTCAGGCAGGCGACTTATAAATAAGAAATTTTATATTTGAAGAATAAATAAAAATGTGTTCCTAATCTATCCCTGTCCACTTTTTAACTCACCTTTTTGAATACTTCAAACCATAATCATGGATAGTATTTATTACAATTAAATATCGTCTATAATGAAACTTATTTCCTGTCAAAAACCAATCCGAGCACATATAGTTTAAGCATAGTTTAGCACGTAAGGTTATATTCATAATAGTAGATCTCAGTGGTAATCACTTCCCGTAATGCCCAGCATTTCACAGGAAATTAGTAAACTCAATTAACTCTATTAGCCTCCGTCTATTTCCGCTCTCGCATTAGAGCTATCAACACTCTTCTCCTTAAATTATTAGTTCAAAATATTATTGTAATAATTTATCTACCTGATGGAATTAAATAATAGTGTTACCCTAAAAATAATTTCATTTATATTCAAAAAGCTAATCGAGGGGAAGAGATCGTAGCCGTGTCTGCAACCTAAGTAATACTTTAAACAATCATATCGAGTTTAAGAGCATTTTGTCTTTTGTCATAATGACATTAATGTTTAATTGTTATGATAGTACATATTTGTTTCAATAACATGAAGATATCGGAAATAAGATAGTATATAACCAAAATCAAAGAGTTTGATTCCCTACTACTTCCCCTATCATTCTTTGAGGAAATTTAGCACGATTTTTTTTTTTAAATAATACATTATACAATTAAATAATGGAAATGCTCTTATAGTTTAAATTTCTATTGGAAATAAATAATAAAGTTATTTTCTAGGGAAAATAAATAAATGAGGCGAAGGGGGAGGGGGATTTATAATCTCACTACTCCGAATCATACTTAGTACTAAATAATGGAAATAGATAAGGCTAAAACATAACATCATTTGTCATAATATGCCTATATTAAAAACACTTAAATAAGTACTAATAAAATCGTCGACTCCCGCTATAGATTTAGCTTATATCCCGTATTTACTTCATTTTACGACATAAGTGAATGAAACAAAAGTTGCTCTAAATAACAAAGTAAACAACTTTTGTTATGTGCACCTTTGCCGAAAAACAAATAGAAAATGAAATATCGTGAATTTTTACTTCAGGCCTCCCTTATAACTCCCACTCCCGTTCGAACCTAAAAATTTTAATATAGCTTATAATCATGGGAGAATTAATCTAATTGACATACCGAGTTTTGTTAAGTTCGGTTCAATCGTTAGCGCCCAATAAAATAGTTGACTCCCGCTTTAATTTATAGTATATATCTCGTTTATACTTCGTTAAAAGTCGAAAATGAATATCACAAAAGTTACTCTAAATAACAAAATAAACAACTTTTGTTAGGTTCATATTTGCCGAAAAACAAATAGAAAACGAGATACCGCTATTTTAAATTCAGGCCTCCCTTACAACCCCCACTCCTGCCCGTCCCTAGAAATGTTAGTATGGCTTATTATAATGAAAGTGTTAGTGCTAATACACATACCGAGTTTTATTCATTTCGGTTGGGTCTTTCGTCTCAAATAAAATTGTTCACATTCGTTATAGGTTTTTGCGTATATCTCGTTTATAATTCAGTATACGAAAAAGTGTATATAACAAAAGTTACTCTAAATAACAAAATAAACAACTTTTGTTATGTTTATATTTGCCGAAAAACCAATAGGAATCGAAATACCGCTATTTTTAATTTCTGGCTTCCCTTATAACCCCCACTCCTGTTCGTCTCAGAGGATATTAATATAGCCTAAAGTCTAAGTTGGGTTAGTAGTAATATACATACCAAGTTTCATAAAATTCGGTTCAGCCGTTTATGCGTGAAAAGGTAACAAACAAACAAACAAACATACACGAAAGAAACAAAATGCAGATATGGTGTCTATGACATGTGAAACGAAAAGTTACCGTGAAATTTCGCGAAAAAAATCAATGTACAGACAGAGGTTACAATTTTATATATATATAGATAAAATATTTTTTTAATAAATTATTTATATAAAATAATATTCCAAGACGCATATTTATTTATGAATCATCCTTAATATTCGTTTTAACGAGAGAGAAAAAAAATAGAACAAATTGCTTTTAGACCATTCTTTTTCACTCCCAAAAACGTTATCAATTTTTTAGATATTGGGTCCATTGCAATATATACAGTGGGGGAAAAAAGTATTTGCACACTAGATCTTTTCTTAATAAATTATTAATTTAGGTAATAAAAAAATGGTTTAACGTAATAAACAAGAAGTATATTTAAAACGGAATTAATACATCTATAATTCAAATGAAAAACTCCTTGCTTAGTAAAATAAAACTCAAATCTTACAAAAATTCCGCGGAAAAAAGTATTTGCACACCACACATTTTCTTCATTTTTTAAAATTTAATTTATGTAGTCTGTTAGCGTTAATTACCGCTTGTAAACGTCTAGGCGTTGAGTATATAAGGTTTTTAATTAAATCTGGGTTGATTTTTTCCCATTCTTGTACTAAAGGATTTATGAGATAGTGCGTTCCAGCTATGTGGTGTTTTGAAATATTTTGGTCTAACGCGCGGCATACATTTTCAATTATATTTAAGTCTGGTGACTGTGGAGAGGTGTGCAGTTCTTGATGAACATTAAATATTAACCATTCTTTTGTTTTATTGGCTGTATTCTTTAGTTTCATTGGCTGAAGGTGTCGGATTATTGTCCTTCTGGAATATTAACTGACGCTGGATTCCCAATTTAGCTGCACTTGCTAAGAGTTTGCTCCGCAAAATTCTCATATAACCTTCTGCATTAAAATACCTTCAATAAGTACAAGATTTCCATCTCCATTATAAGCTAAGCATCCCCAAACCATTTCATTACCACCCCCATGTTTCACAGTAACCGTAACGTTTTGCTTTTTCAGTTCATCAATTATCCTACGCCACGTAGGCTTTCGTCCATCAGATCCAAAAAATTAAACTTACTCTCATCAGAGAACAGCAAATTTCCCCCCAAAACTGATGGGCTTGTCAATGTATTCTCTAGCAAAATAAAGTCTTATTTTTTTGCGATTGGTCTCACTAATATAAAGCTATTTTCTCCAGACCCTGCCATAAAGACCTTTAGAATTTACAACATTCTTCACCGTTTTCGTGCTGATATATGCCCCAGAAGTTTATTCGACCATATTAGCTAGGACACAGCGTACTTACAGCTGGATTTTGAAGAGTTTCAATTTTTATTTTTCTCTCCATTCTTTCAATTAGTGTCCTGGGACGACCTTTGCGTCAGTTATTTGCAATTGGACCTCATTCTTTATATCTCTTAATTATCTGAAAGTGTATTTTAGTCCCCCCCCCCTTGGTGGCGCACGATGACGGCGGCGGCCATTTTGTTTGTCTAACTTTTTAACACTTTGTTTTTCTATCTTTTTAACTTTAAAATTTCCAAAATACGCCATCGGTGGTTTTAAGCGAGGGTGGGGGTTTTGTTGTTCTAACTTTATATTTTTTAACACTTTAAAATTTCCAAAATACGCCATCGGTGGTTTTAAGCGAGGGTGGGGGTTTTGATGTTCTAACTTTATATTTTTTAACACTTTAAAATTTCCAAAATACGCCATCGGTGGTTAAAACCGAGGGTGGGGGTTTTGTTGTTCTAACTTTATATTTTTTAACACTTTAAAATTTCCAAAATACGCCATCGGTGGTTAACACCGAGGGTGGGGGTTTTGTTGTTCTAACTTTATATTTTTTAACACTTTAAAATTTCCAAAATACGCCATCGGTGGTTTTAAGCGAGGGTGGGGGTTTTGTTGTTCTAACTTTATATTTTTTAACACTTTAAAATTTCCAAAATACGCCATCGGTGGTTAAAACCGAGGGTGGGGGTTTTGTTGTTCTAACTTTATATTTTTTAACACTTTAAAATTTCCAAAATACGCCATCGGTGGTTAAAACCGAGGGTGGGGGTTTTGTTGTTCTAACTTTATATTTTTTAACACTTTAAAATTTCCAAAATACGCCATCGGTGGTTTTAAGCGAGGGTGGGGGTTTTGTTGTTCTAACTTTATATTTTTTAACACTTTAAAATTTCCAAAATACGCCATCGGTGGTTAAAACCGAGGGTGGGGGTTTTGTTGTTCTAACTTTATATTTTTTAACACTTTAAAATTTCCAAAATACGCCATCGGTGGTTAAAACCGAGGGTGGGGGTTTTGTTGTTCTAACTTTATATTTTTTAACACTTTAAAATTTCCAAAATACGCCATCGGTGGTTAAAACCGAGGGTGGGGGTTTTGTTGTTCTAACTTTATATTTTTTAACACTTTAAAATTTCCAAAATACGCCATCGGTGGTTTTAAGCGAGGGCGGGGATTATAACGAAACAAGATGGTGGCGTAGGGGGGGGGGGACTAAACTGCACTTGAGCCAATTACCGGTCTTACTTTACAAAAATGAAGACTCAAGAAATCTGATATTTTACGATGTTTGTTGGTGCGCAATGAAATCACTTATTCTTGAGAGGCAGGACTCAGTTCAATTGTTTTTGGCATTATTAAGCAGTTAAAAGTATGTAGATCTTACATGATTGAAATACTTTAGAATACTGACAAAAAATAACAGGATTATACTCTAGGAAGTAAAAAACAAGTAAACATACAGACCTTTGTACTTATGTACAAACAAAGAAAGTGTGCAAATACTTTTTTCCTGGTGTTTATGTTATTTTAAAATATTTTTTATATTACGATCAAGGCTCTCAATTGAATGTTTACTGTTGAGTTTCAGCTGTACTTATTATTGGGTAAACTCCAATGAATTGTTTTCAATTTATTATTTAAAGAAAAAACGTGGGGTGCAAATAGTTTTTTCCCCCACTGTATTTATCTTTACTCAAGACCTTGTTTATTTTTAGTATAACACTTGCTCATGTGTGAATTAAAATAAAATAAAAACGAAGATATGTTCAAAAATTATATTTGTCCTTAGGAGATTACCAAAAAATATTAACAATTAAATTACTACTCTGAACATATTGATTACCTGTCGAATTTAAGTTAGTGATTTTTTTTAAATATGTGCAATATTTTAATAAATAGGTGTTAATAAATTAAACTTGAAGCTCTTTCCACGTTAAAACCATGAACTGGGATTCATAAGTACATTACTTTGAAAAGTTCGTTATGACGTCATTAGTATGTGATCTATCAAAATGTGTTGTGCGTATTAAAAGCTCCTACGCGTTTTAATTATTTCTTATATTTATTTACCCTTTGTATACAATATAGTTGTGTATTAACTTAATTAATTGGCTCCTCAGCTTATTCGATTACTATTTAAACGATTATGTTTTGTAACTTCAATTTCGATCAATAAATTGAACGAGGGCCTGGAGCTCAGGGCGTGCAGCCGTAACTTCTTTGATAGAATGGACTTCATTGTTTAATTTTATATTGTCAACACAAAAACGTTTAGCCATGCAACGAAGCGGTAAGTTATACTGAAAGCTCTCTTTGTTCATTTTTAGTACAGTGCCGTATTGTTTATCAGTTATATGTAGTGGCGCCAAAAATATGTTTTCTCAAAAATATTGCTCGCAAATGGTAATTTATTTATTTTAGTAATACTTTTTATCAAAATTTCGTCCCCAGTCTTTTATCCAAATGAGTAATAGCTCTGATTCAGTCATGACATAGAGGAGTCACCCACTTCATGTTTTTATAATAAACTCTTTATCCTTTATGATCTTGCTCTGAAATTGCAATTGTTATGCTTTATGTTGAAATTATTCTTTTATTATTCATTGGAGAAACAAAAAAACCTAATGGATAATTATTACAAGAAATGTATAACAAAAACGTTGTTCTACTTGATTCAATTAAACTGTGCCCCTGTCAAATTTGTTCCTCTGATTTACTGAGGCATAGTACTTTAGCAATCTTAATTTATAACTTATTAAATTCGTTACTATAATCCTTTATATGGATTCTTTACATGTGTTACTAATAGGATGTTTCTTTTTTCCCTTTACTACTTGAAAGTGTTCTAGATATTTTATTATACATACAATACATTTCCAAACATTTTGTGGTATATTGATTTTGTTTTAATTTAATAGAAGCATTTTTTGTGATTATTAATTTAAAACGCATGACCATAACACTTGATTATTTTGTTATGTAGAAATTATTTCAGTTTTCTTGACTTGATTTCCATATTGAAGTAAAACTATTCAGCAATTAGTCCTTAAAATGACACGCAGTTGTATGAATTGTATAATTATAGTGTAATAACTGTTATAAACTGTAATCTACAGTTAAAATAAATGACATGAGTCAATAAACAGTATTTTAACAAAGGAAGTGGGTGTTTCTTATTGGCAATAGTGTTTTCAACTGTATTATGTAGCTCGTTTAGTCTGCTAAATGGTACTGGTGTAAGTCTACATATGAAATTACAGTGCTAAAAAGGTTTTTTTTTTTTTTTAATTTGTTGTTATTAAACTAGTAAAATGTATTGCTATTTGTTTAATATAAAATAGCATGTATTTCTTATTTTGCCTTTATATGAGCAAAAAATTAGAATTTGACTGCGAAATTTGGAATTGTTGGTACCTTATTGGTACAATCTTAGGGTAAAGTGGCTTTTTCATTTGCTTTAGCTATAATACTCCTTTCAGCCACACATAAAATTTTAGCTTGTGGCCTTCAGAATCACATTGAACTTATAATCAACTTTGAAATTGGTTAATAACGCTGGTTTCCTCCTGAGGTCTACTATTAAAATTATCTCTCTTCACGTATAAAAAGGTTCGTACTTCATTTATAATGATTGAAGCTCTAACCCCCCCCCTCTCCATCTCTCACTCAGTAAATAATAATCATTAGATTCCAGAAAACCATGCTCTATTCCTCATGTCAATGAATAGAAGGATCTAAGATCCCATGATTCTGAAAAAGAGGCTACGATCTATTGGAGCAGACCCTTGGTAGAGACATTCACTTTAAAAAACAATAATAATGGTTCCCTAGAAAACAAAATACTATTATTTGACCAGGGACTGTGTGTGTAGGCTACTGCATGTTCTTCTCTTAGCCATTGTGAACTTCCAAAGGAATATAAATCATCATTACCCTCTAATCTCTTAAAAACCTCTGATGACACAATTGTATTTTGAGTAATGGATTTTGGTCAAGGTTTCATGAAGCATTGCCTCAAACACGACAGGAAGTGCTGTGGCCAATTGTTCTTCCTCCCTTGCCAAGGAACATTGTTATAGAGTATTATTTATCCAAAATATGATGTTCGTATGGTGATCATATTCACAACTGGAGTTCCCCTAGAACCTTAAAGCTATATTTAGTTACACAAGCCTCCTATTTAAATGTAGTTTATGTGTTATACAGGAAATTAGGGGTAAATTCTGGTTATTTGTGGAGAGAGCCCTATTGAGTACTTGTGGTATTGGATATTTAGTTAACACTGTAACATTCTAACTTCTCTGTAGCTAAATAATTTGTGGTCTTATTTCCAATCAATTAATAGCTGATTAATCGTTATGAAATAATGGCTATGTATTTTTGTAGTCTTCTATTGAACTCAGTGGATGCAATGACAATCTGCAGCCTTCAGATCTGATGAACAACTAATTACTAATGTGTTAATAAATAGCCTGATGTAGTAGTGCCTTGACTTACATTGTTCCCTTTTATTGTTGTTCTGTAGATTATTTAAGTGGAAGTTAAAAAAAATGTTAGTAAATAATTGGTTGGTTTATTCTCAGAATATAACTTCAAATGTTCTGTTCATAAAACTTTTGAAATTTATTTAGCCACTTTCTATAAACAACTGTAGAACATGTGTTGTTACTACTCGCCCTTTATTTATTTGATTAAGACCTTTTATTTAAAGTCATGATTTGAATTATATTAATTTATTTTGTTTCTTTTTTTTTTCATGGCTTGCATATTGCTGTATATGGCTACCAGCTGTAAGTACTATCACTTTGGTTTCAATATGTTAGTTCATTTAATAGTTATTATGGCTCCTTAATATTTGAGTGGTTATAGCTATACTATAGTTCCTACTTATACAGAAATATCTGGCCTGATATGATGAGATTTTTCAGTGAATACTTCGCTGAAAAATTCTCTTACTTACTATACACAGTTAAGATTGGTTGGCAAACTATAAGTGCACATCTTGATTAGTACTAATGTTAAAAGTGAATGTAAAAATGTATATTACTTTGATAACTGTTAGATTAAGGAGTCTGACTTATTTTAGGGTAAAAAATGCATTTATTTTTCTATTTTCATTTCTTAAAATATAAGTCTTTCTGGGTTAAGTAAAGAGTAAGTTCTGGAAGTGTGCTTAATATTTTGTTGAAGTTCACCTTTGAACTAATATCTATGTGCAATTGGAGGTCTGTACCAGGAATGACATACAAACAAAAACAAATTCAATTAAGGAATTTTATCGATCCATTTTAAAAAGAATAATAGTATTAATAAAGTCTATTTGGACCAGGAATACATTTTTTGGACATTAAAAAAAGTATATGTTATATGACTTCAAAACATAGTTAATTAAATTGTGTAATACACATTACTGAACATAGTAAACACAACGTACAACCAAAATAAAACCAAATGTAAAACTCAGGTATAATTTTTATTTCAAGGTTTAAATAGCTCTCTAAACTTTTTTGATTTCAGTATCCTCTAAGATCTTTGTAAAATTATCTACAAATCCCACTTGAACTATAAAGTTATACATATAAAAATTAATTAAATATTTTGAATAGGAAAACATAAAGAAAAGTCATGTTAGCCTCTTTAAATATTCTTTCACAAAAAAAAAAAGCCACTTTCAAAGGCATTGCTTTATCATCAATGCCCTATGACACACATATAAATCACCACCAAATGCTTTCTTTGGTATGATGACAAAAAATGATGGTTCATTCAGTTTCTGTACTGCTAAACTTTAGCTATGTCCAGTAAAAAAAAAAACTTATTTCAGTAGTTTAAAAAGATTTATATTTATTTTTTAAAGATTTTTCTCTGGCAGGTTTTAAACAATATACTCCTCCTCAAGGGGTATTTTTCATTCTCATTCCACAATTAATATATTATGACTATTATCATTCACTCTATTAGTCACTTTAATAAATATAATTTTCTGTCATCATTGCAGTGTGTATGTGTGGGGGGGGGGAGAGGAGATGAGTAATAGGGGAAACTAAGAATAGATTATGTTTGGAGAGAGATAGAGTGAGTAGATGGGTGAGGGGTATTTGACAGTTGTAAAGGGAGCCTGGGGCTGTGAGGCGTCTAGCCAGTGAGGAGGGGGGTTGGGCAGAGGGGGCTGGCTACAGATAGCAGCAGTCAGTCTGTGCTCTGCAATGAGCTCAGTCAAGTCAACCAAACCCAGTCCTCCACCAACTCTACCTAAGTACTCAACTGTGAGTTTTATCTATTTTAATCATAAGTGTAGGTTTAATGTTTTTACAACTTGTGTTATTATTATTTTTTAATTTTGTTTTGATTATTATATTATACTGTGATAACACCTCATATGATTAATATAATAAATTTCAAATAATTTAAAAACAATAAAGGTTCTGTTTATCTTTACTGGATTTATTTTCGAATAGTATTTATTTTCTGTTTTAATAGTTGATTAGTAAATTTATAAGCTTTTTAAAATGTTTATTATTATTATTATTATATTAGTGAACTTAAGAAGTTTGTCTATTTTA
Source organism: Riptortus pedestris (assembly GCA_019009955.1). Classification (NCBI taxonomy): domain Eukaryota; kingdom Metazoa; phylum Arthropoda; class Insecta; order Hemiptera; family Alydidae; genus Riptortus; species Riptortus pedestris. The sequence continues at coordinate 49,367,654 of CM032233.1, read as the reverse complement.
GTTGTTTATTAAGTTAATATGATTATGTACAGTGATTTTTATTCAAAGTGCTAATAAGTTCATATTAATTTTGGATTTGCATATTGTTTCATTTACAAGATTAGTATGCAATATTAAACATTAAATTTTATTATAGTATTTTGGAATATCCTTTTTTCTTCTTTGAATTTGATATGTTTTACTTGATTCCGTGACTATATATTTCTCCCTCTTTTTTTGTTTTATTGTTTCTTATTTTTTATTAAGTGTTCTCATTTCTTTTGTAAAATACTGGTTATATTGAGACAGGACTGTGTAGTGACATGTGGTGCACACATGTGTACCAAATGTTTTCCCCCTATCTTGTGTATGCTGTTATTGAAAAGTAACTCCTTACTTCACTTATATAAAGTTGACAACTCTGATTTTATTGTTTACAGTTTCTTACTGTAGGTTATTCTTTTTTTTCATGGGGTAATGCCCTGCTGCATCACAGTTTTGAATACTAATTAACCTAGTACATCCTTCGAATAATAAGTTTGAGAAGGGAATACTTCCCCAATTGTTGGCTTGTACTTCAGTTTAACACAATCGATCTGATTCTTTGGTTTTTATAAGTTTTTAGTATAATAATATTATATATTATTAAATTTATTGCTCCTATTTTATTTTGTTATCCATTTATTACATTCTCCCGGGGTAGGTGATAATGAGAAAACTTTTTCCTATTTCTTTGTGGTAATTCTTCGATCAATTCAAAATCAATGGTTTTATTTTTAATTGTTATTAATAGTAATATATCTGATTAACACAGTGATTACTTTTGTTTCTCTATCTATAAAAGAAAATAAAGTAATAGTAATGTTTATTTATTTTCCCCATGCCTCTGAATCAAATAAATGATATTTCTTTAAATACGTTCTGGTTTGACCGACAATCACATTTTTTATGACTTTTACCACAATATAATTTGGGACACATAAATTGCCCAACAGTTGTCTGCATAAACTATGCGGATTTACTACGTGTTGGAATGACACATGGATGATGTCATCTGATATTAAAGTCTCTATTTATTCCTCAATGAGGGCTCTGTGTAAACAAGACTTAAAAATGAACTAACGCATTAGATGTTTGATGAGATAATGACTTGAAATTAAACTTAAAAGATCATCAACAGGATAAAATGAATAAAAAGAAAAAAATCCTTTAATGAGAAACAAGCCTAGAAGATTATTTTATCAACAATGCTGGTTATACTCCATTTTTCAATCTGACTTATCTTAGCCATTGATGAACTTAGTATTTAGTTTCTCATGAAATGTTGAAATATCTTGTTTAGTAATAATAAAAAAAAAAAATGCACCCACTAGATATTTAACGGGCGAATTTTACACACACACACATATATATATATATATATATATATATATATATATATATATATAAAAGCACTCACATACCTTTATATTATATTATGAATTATTTTTTCTATTATATATACACACACATATTGAGTGAAAAGGTGTAAAAATTGTGAATAATGGAATTTTCAAATGTGACTATACACTGTTAGACTGAGCGTGTGATAAAAATCACATTAAGTATAAATTAATAGATCATGAAGTAAATACCACATATACTTCACATCCAATATTTACTAACAAAGAAAAATGGGTTAAAGTTGTAAGTCACGTCATCATTGAACACTTAAGAATCAACATAAAGCTCTTACTAAGAGAGAAATAGCAACTAGAAAATCAGATGGTGTCATCCATGTGGTGGCTTGTGATATCGGCATATTTTATGCAGGGAACAGTAGGGTTATTGATGTGATTACTTAGGTATAGGTTATTGGGAGGCCACCCATTTAAAGACAATTATTAAATCATACTTAAAGGAAAATGATTTTATTATTTAAAATAACACTTCTAAAATTTATAAATGACAAAATGGTTAACGAGAGGCCACTCATTATTTACAGACAAAATATATACTGGTTCAAAACCCCTTATCGCTATTCGCTCATATTGCTATCGTTATAGACTGTTCTTTTTTTATATGATTTAACAATCGTCTTTAAATGGATGGCCTCCCAATACCTGATAAGTAAATTAATGTGTGTCAGAATTAATGTGGAAATTTTAAAATAAAATGTGATTTTCAGTAAAAATTGTAAACCAAGAAAAAAAACGTGATTTTTGGCAAGAATCATTTTTTAAAAATTGTTATTTTGAGGGAAAAAATGAAGGACATTTTGAATTCACCTTGATGTTTGGTTTAAATCAAGAAAAACTAGTTAATACTGAAAAAAAAAGTCTATCACGCAGGGGCTGCGTTAACTAAGCAGATTTCCCACGCAATGCCACGTGTTTACATTTATCTCAAAAAGTAAAAATTCAATGTGAACATATTCTTATTGTTAATATGGCATGAGTTGGAGTGGGGGTTTACTGATGACCAAAAGCTAAAAAAATGCAAATATCTTAATATTCAAGATAGTGAAACAAAAACGCATGTAACATAATTTATAGAACATTTAATTTTCAATAAGATTTGCTCTATATACTTTTTGATCCGATGTATAATGACAGAGATATTTTGAAATTCCCCTCCTCCCCCGGTCCAATTGCAGCCATTAATGAACTTGATCTTTAGTTTTACATAAAACGTTTAAATATCTAGTTTACTAATGATGTAACAAAAATAACAACCAGTATCAATGGACATTTAAGGGAATTTTTCGAAAATCACATCATGAGTACTACCTCTATAGCTGATTTCACTCAAGGGAAATTTGCTTAAAAAAACAAAAAAAAATGATATCCTTGGATGTGAATAAGAGAGACATTGTATTTAAGGATGTGAATATGACAATAATATTCATAAACACAATGTCCCCCGAATGTGATTGCATTCATGAATGCAAATACGCCAATCTCTGAATATAACTTGAATAATTAACACTAAGTGTTCAGAAGACAGGAAAGTTGCTAACTGATCTTGCCTTGGGTTAATATTGAAATACCACTCCTTCTCTCTTGTACTAGTCAACCTACACTCATTCCTTTAGCAAATTTTCCTTTATTTTTTTATAAATTAAACTTTAATGAATTGAACTATGATTCATTTAACTCGGTATTTCATTATCTTATTATTAGTTACAGTCTAAAAGAGAGCTATTCTTCAAAAATGAACTGCCAGCTAGTGGAGTAAATGATCATGCACAAGCTGCCAATGCCAATTCTACATCTCAACTGAAAGATCCTATTAGCAAACGACATGAAAGAGGTAATTAATTTTTTGTCAATCTCACTTTTTATGTAGATTCCATTAAAAATTAGGCTTAAATGTTATAAGTGTAATATATAAATATATATGTATATATATTTTTAGTTATTGATGGTGATGCAGATAGAGCCGAGAGATTAAATAAACTTGATCGTGACAGGACACTTCCAGAAAAAAAAACCAAAGAGCTAGATGGTTATGTAGGATTTGCCAATCTCCCAAATCAGGTGTACAGGAAAGCAGTTAAAAAGGGATTTGACTTCACTCTCATGGTTGTTGGTATGATGTTTTAGTAATGATCATTTTTGGTATTTGTTTTAAATTTATTTTACTTAGTTGATAAAAATACTGATAAAAAGAAATGTTAAACTTACTGAATTTATACATACTTTTGTCACAGTAGTAGGTATAAAATCAGATTACTTTATAAAGATTTTAGTAATTTTCAAGACAAATATTTTCAAAAATGTAATGTAATGTGGTACAGAATCTTTTTCTGACTGACCATGAGTATAAAAGGTTTCTACAGTTCAGAAATTGGACTAGTTATATTAATTAAAAAAATAGAATAAAACACAATGTTTTTAGAACAAATTGGTGTGTGTGTGTGTGTGTGTGTGTGTGTGCATATAAAATTTGTTTGTTAATGCTCTAGCAGTTACAATTTATTTTTTGTTTTCAGACTTCTGTAAAGCTCTACTTCACTCATCTAAAATTTACAACAAGCCAATTTAAAATTCCAAATATTGTTTTCTTTTGATCTTGTGAGATAAACACAAATATGTTTATTGTGATACCATGAATTAAGATTATATGTCCTAGGCTCCATAATTATTATTTCACCAATACCTTACTCAGGAAAACATAGTGCAGAGCCTAGTAGTACTTGGTCCCTGAGACCGTTCGGGGTTTTATTCTATTGTTTTCCATTGTTATACGCCCCAAATTTTTAATGTGTTACAACTACATAACGTGTTCTCCCCCAATTCAACAGGTCCACCAGTTCCTCTATTAACATGTTGAGGACAGTCTAGTCCTCCGGCCGGCACACGCCCCATGTCGTCGTGACCCTCTACATTGTATTCCCCAGTCTGGCCGCAGAAAAAAATTGTCAACGACCTACCGTCCTCAACGTGTAAAAGCTCAAGATTCTCACATATTTTTTTATTCCTTACTTATTTATGAGATCTCTGTCGGCATCAGTAGTTTTGATATCCTATCAGTGAACACAGTAGGGCAAAACTGTAATAATTCTAACAGCTTATGGCCATGGACTATATAAGTAATGTAAATATAACAAACAATTAATGATTAATCTTTTCTGACAATTGAACATTTCTTTGTGGAATATGGTAATTTACTGATGTCTGACTATTAATCATTCAGAGGTTCATTTTTTTAGCCAAATAAATTCAAATTTTCAAATGTCACATTTTTGTTGATATTCTCTGCAGAAGATATATTATTTATTTTCTTGATCTTATGTTTTATATTGTTTTTATTCTATTGGGTTGTAAAGAAAGTTGTTGTGGTTTTCTACCTGCAATTTCAAACAAGTATATTTCAGTCCAAACAAAGCTTAATTAATTAAAATAAGAACCATCAGAATTAATACACTTTTGGCAACGAGCAGCAAGTAAACTAATGCCGGTAGCTTAAAATTTTGGAATTCTCGGCACAATGAAGTCATTGAAGGCCGTTTTGGCATCGTCTCGGCTGTTGAACCATTTCTCGTGGAGGAAGGTGTCCAGATGCCTAAAAAAGTGGTAGCCGGGGGGGGGGGGGGCGAGAGGTCCAACAAGTATGGTGAATGAGACAGAGTCTCATAGTCCAATGCGTTCAACCATTGTAGTGTCTGTTGTGCAACATCCGGACGAGTGTTGTCGTGGAGCAGGATTGTTCCCTAATCGTTTCGCCCGGATTCAGGAAGCTGTGATGAATGAAACTGGCTGCAGACCACCAAACAGTCACCATGTTCTTTTATGGGCAGAATTTTGGCTTTAGAACTGATGAGGAGCTTCGCTCACGTCCAACCACTAACAGGTGGTTGGAAATTGTCGTAAGCATTACATCCAATTCTGCAGCAAGCTCTAGAACTGTTGTGTGGATTGGCATTGACTAAGGCTCTCAGATGGTCATTGTCAACATTGGATGGCCAACTACTATGCTAATCATTCTTCCAGGCTCTCGTCTCCACTGCAGAATTTCTTGGACCAACATTGTGCTGTACTCTCATTCGTGGTTCCTAGGTCAAAGGCCAAGTTGATATCACGAGCTGTCTGGGCAACATTTCGGCCTAGTTTGAACTGGAACAAGAAGATCATGCAAATTTGTCTCTTGTAGATTCTATAGTTAAAGTCCTGAAAAACTGTAAAGAAATTATTTTCAAATAAACCCAATACAACAAATAGATAGAGCAAAAAACGTGCTTTAAAATTGTGTGTATATATATATATATATATATATATATATATATATATATATATATATATATATATATATATTATATTGTGACAATATTATAATGCAACTCACTTTGAAATTACATAATATAAAGTCCAACAACAAAAACTACAAGAACTTTTTTTACAACCCAATACTATATCCAATTTTTCTTGTAAATATTTTCAACACACTTGACATGTAAATTACGGGGAGGTTCTATTGTTAGTGCTCCTTTTAAAATGTATATATCCTATTTATTTGTACACATGTTTGTCAAGTTCTGTTATATTTATCTTTTATCTACAGCTATTGTGCAAGAGATGAAGTAGTTACTATATATATATATATATATATATATATATATATATATATATATATATATATAAAATATAATATAGAATATATATAAATATATTCTATATAAAAAAATGATTTCCTCTTTATGGGTAAATGTGTTTTATTGTGTCCTGGAGGTAGTGAATGTCGTTATAGGCAAAAACATTCACAAAATGTGACCAAAGAAGTATTTTGCTTTTGCTCATAGTACTAAAACGTTAATAATTCAATAAATGATTAAGAATCTCTAACTCTAGTCACATTAAGAAGTGGATTTCATAGACCAAATAAAAATATTATTATTTATTAATTAATTTAATCAATTCATGAACTAACCAACTCTGCGCTTGAATTATTTCAGTTATCATAAGATTATTTAAGTAATAAAAGATCTATATAAAAGGGATTAACAACTCTCAATGCAGATAAATTGGAATTAATTCATTATCTCTCTCATATATATATATATATATATATATATATATATATATATATATATATATATATTACTTATGTTGTCAGTTCGGAGTTCCATGGCAGAGATAAAGTCCGTAAGCCTTAGCTCGCTTTGACCTTTGACCCATTGCTTCCTCAATAGGAAAATAATTTGTAGATTTTTCATTTTCTTTAAGAAAGATGGGTTCATACCATGAACAATAAATTTGTGTAGTTGAGATAAAAAATTTAATCTTTTAAATCCTTCTTTTTCACATTGAATACATATTCACCTACTACGACATTAGATCAGCACTAATTAACACATCATAGAAATTATAGGTGGTACATAGCTAAATATGGACGTTCATTAAGGAAAAAAAGATACCTCCTGAAATGGTAGAGAAATTTCAAAAGGTGGATGTTTAGTGTTGTTAAAAAATAGCACACTTTACCGTGAAAATCAAAAAGTTTCTTTTTCTTTTCACATTGAATGTATGATTCAAGCTTGATTCATTATTATTTTTATGGAGACAAATTTTAATATTTTTTATTCTGGTCATTTAGTTTACAACTTACATTTGTTTTAGGTGAATCCGGCTTAGGTAAATCAACGCTTATTAACTCTATGTTCCTAGCTGATATTTATAGTGCAGATTACCCTGGTCCTTCTCAACGCATTAAGAAGACAGTTCAAGTGGAAACTAGTTGTACTCTGTTAAAAGAAAATGGTGTTAATTTGACATTGACTATTGTGGATACCCCAGGATTTGGTGATGCTGTTGACAACTCAAATTGTTGGCAGCCCATTATTGACTATATTGAGTCCAGGTATGTTTTTTTTAATTTGATATACTTTTTAAAAATCTGATTCTCTAAACAGTTCAGTCTCCTCACCACAATCTCAGTCAGTTACTTTGTGTTACTATTCCAAACTGCAAGATCACCAAAACCCAAATCCAATATTAATATTTTATTTTATACATACATAAACTGAGTTCTGATCCAGGAATTTTTTGATAATAAAACCTCATCATTGGCATTAAAATTATTATTTGTACTCTTTTTTTTTTTATTATTATTCTTTTTTTAAGTAAAATAGTTTTGATTTCTTTTAAATTTAAATGAATTAGGAATTTTATTTATACCAGGCTTACTTTACCTTACACTATATCCCAACAGTGTAGTGGTCTATCCTACAATTGCACAAATTTGAATGGTCCTCAGTATTTTTATTATGAGGTTCAAGATCAGTGTTCTTTTCAAGCTCCAACCCCAATTTTCTTTTATTATACTTACCCCATTCGCCTATACTATAAAATGTAAATGCACTGATACACTTTCTGAAAATTGTCTTTTTTGAACTTACAGATATGAAGAATACCTGAATGCTGAATCAAGAGTGAACAGGAAAAGTCAAACTTTAGATACAAGAGTACATTGCTGCTTGTATTTTATAGCCCCATCTGGTCATGGTCTTAAACCATTAGATGTTGAATTCATGCAACGCTTACACGATAAGGTCAATATAATTCCTGTAATTGCAAAGGCAGACACAATGACACCAGAGGAATGTAGTCATTTTAAGAAGCAGGTATCTTACTTTCTTTAAAAATATTATAACCAAAGTATAATATATAAATATTGTCTTGTTCTATTCTTGTATGAAATATAAAAGTAATCTTGGCTAACTTACAGATCTCAAGTCTGCTTTAGGGGTACTAAAAGCAGAATGTGTGTTGGGCAGTTGCTGATTGAGTTTTGTTTTTATTTACCTCTCCTTTTTTATGAGCTTTATCTGAATATTTATGCTAAAATATGTTTTATTTTTTAAATTGTATTCTTTGTTATTTTAATGCATCATCTTAGCATTAAATATGATTTTGACTATATTGTTTTTCTTTGCTTAATAGATAGGGATTAAATCAGTTGAAAATGAAGAGAAATATTCATTAGTTTTATTTCTCAAGTATCAATGAAAATATTTTATTGCAAAGCCATGACTTTACAAATAACTTGATTATTAATTTGAGTTGTTGGACAATTTTCATTTTCAGTTTTCATTTAAAAAAAAAAATTGTGGAAAATTGCTACAGATTTTGAATGAAAAATCTTTTAGATACAAGCAGTCTTCTTTTCTTTTCTTTTTTTTCCGTTCTCAGATGTTTCCTCTTGATAGAGATGAAATCAATTCTGTCCATACAAATAAATTATTACAAAACTTTTAATCATTATGGATTATATTTTGGTATATTTTTTTGGGATTATATTTTACTAGTCCATTCTTAGCATCAGAAGTAAGACCAAGTAAGTCACACTAATTAAAGCTGTTAAAAAATATTTGATGTCATTATTTTTTCATTGGCTCTGGAAATTTAACCTATGAAATATGATCTAAAACAAGCTTTAAACTTGAACTATCGAGAAGGAAATTTTGCTAGCTCAGTTTATCCCTTCAAATACCATGTGGTCACTATGAACCCCATATAAATTTTATATATAGTGAAACAAATAAGAAAAATAAAATAAGCGGAAAACGAAAAAGATCATAAATAGACATACATCCAAGATTGGAGCTGGTGAATATTGCAACTAAGTAAACAGAACATTGGAGACTGTGCTGGTGCAGTATAACATAGATTTAATGGCTCTTCATGAGATCCAATGGAGGGAAATTGTTATAACCTCTTGAAATGAATCTGCCCTAATAAAGTGAAAAGAGCAAGGCACTGAGTTTCTGAATAAAAGAAGTTTCCAGTGTACACTATTAGGATACTACATGACTGCTTCCTCTATTGCCATCTGTTGACTTTTCATTTTTAAATTTTGTTAGATCTTTTTGTGGATATGAGTGAAAGTGAAGGTGATTCTTCTTTAGATTACAATGAGGATCCTGATGATAGACACTGAAATGCGTCTGTTGGTGAAATGTCTGGAACTAGTTACTGGAACATAATTAAAACAACTAGAATGGGAGTTATACTATTAGTGCTAGAATGTAAAAAGATACCCAGATACCCATTGGAGAGTACTACAGACCAACAACCATACAGCTAAGCAGACAAAGTTGACCAATAACAGCAAAGTTTTTGTGCTTAGAATTATAAAGGTCATGACACTATTTTTTCCTGAAGGAGGTAATCAAATAAATATTAATAAGCCTGGGTGGAATTTCAAGTGCTCAGTTTGATTAATTTCAGTTTAGCTTCAACTGATTATTAAAGGGTTAATAAAACAATATGGAACAATAGTAAATCAGATAATGGGAAAGAAAACTGAGTCATTTTTATTAGGACTTCTATTTAGCCTATTTATCAATGAGCTCTGTTATTATCTCATAATATTGTGATTTGTTGATTCATGAAGCAACAAGAAATTACAATCAGTGCAACAATTTATTGTGAATTTATGTGATTCTAACCAGGGATATTGAATTTTCTAGATACCAATCTTTGATATTTCTTTTAACAAATATTATATAAATTAAACAAATTATAGTTTTAAGAATAAACATTTTTAAACGTAATGACCACCTTTTTGTTTTATAATGAATATGTCAAGGGTATGCGTCCATAATTCCTATATATCAAATTATATATTCATAGAACATATTGTAGAATGAAAAAAAGTATATATATATATATATATATATATATATATATATATTATTTTTTTATTTTTTACAGATTTTAAATGAAGTAGCTCAACATCAAATTAAGATTTATGAGTTCCCTGATACTGAAGAAGATGAAGATGTGAAACCTAGTCTTAAAAAACTTAAAGATAGAGTTCCAATGGCAGTTGTTGGGAGTAATACAATAGTCGAAATAGATGGTAAAAAAGTTAGAGGAAGGAAATACCCCTGGGGTGTTGCTGAAGGTTTGTACCATTAATTCATGTTCTTTCCAATAATACTTAGTATTGTATGTATGTTGCTTTGTAACTTTAAATTTAAATTTAATTATAAAATATTTGTTATCAATTATTAAAACAAAAATCTGGTGTGAGCTTGTCTTCCTTGCACTTAAAGAATATTTTACATAATGAAATAAATTGCAAAACTGAAATATTATCATTATCTATAATTAGAAAAAAAAAATTGTACATGATTAAGTTTTGAATTCATGATAAAGAGAGCAAACATACACAGTTAAACTATTTATCACTTGATCACTACACTATTTAAACTTAAGAAATAGTGACATAAGTAGACTTTTAACACTTGTATAAGATCTGGAAGATAGAAATCTCCATGTCAGAAATTGCCCACTTTCTATCTTACTGCTCTTATTTTAGTAATTGTCTTACTCTTCCTTAATTGAAAAAATATTTAAAAGTTTAATTTTAATTTTTTTTACTATAATGAATGTTAAATATTTGCTAATAAATTAAAACTTGTATTAAATCTTTTAATTTTTATTAAAGATTATATTATTATTATTATTAATATTTCAAGCCTACACAACTGATTTTGATACTTTTGAAAGTACCTCTAAGTTAATGAAACTCAAAACCCACTAGCTTTATAACACCATTTCATAACAGTCAGTATCTAATTTTTAATGTATCATAAATTTATGGTATTTTCTAGATAGTTTTTTATGAGTAGTTTCTAGGTAAATGTCAGTGCTTTGAATAGAATTCAGTTTTCTGTTCAAAGGTATTTTAAGTTCATGTAGTGACTTTTAAGTCCCAAATTTAATCTATGCTACCATATACTTCATTCAAAATGTTATGCTTACAAAATTGCAAAAAATAAAAATTATAATTTTAAAATTGCCTGTCTTGTTTAACATGCAAAAACAGAATAATTATCAACAAGAATTTATAATACCATGTTTCAGAAACAAATTGGCATAATAAATTAAAATTATTTGTGTGTGTATGTGTGTACCTGCGTGCATGCATTCATATGTGTGTACGTGTGTGCATGCATTCATATGTGTGTACGTGCGTGCATGTATTCATGTGTGTGTGTGTGTGTGTGTGTGTGTGTGTGTGTGTGTGTGTGTGTGTGTGTATATATATATATATATATATACCCCCATATATTACAGCCTATGGCTTAGCAAAAGTTTATTTTATTTGAACTGAAACTTGTGTTTTGTCAATGAAAATTCTATCCTTTTGAAGTATTTAAATGATTAATACCATTCCACCAAAATGACAAGCAATAATCTGTAGTCTAAGTAATTACAGTGGAAAGTGAATTGTATTTCATAGGGGAATTTGAATTTAAAAAAAATAAAAATACTTTATCTATCAAATGTTTTTATTTCTTTTTAGTTGAGAACTTAGAACATTGTGATTTTATTGCATTACGTGATATGTTAATACGAACTCATTTACAAGACTTAAAGGATGTTACGAACAATGTACACTATGAGAACTACCGGTGTCGAAAGCTTGCTGGCCTTGGACATGATAGTAAACAATCTCGGGCTTCCAACAAGTAAGTATAAGTAATTAACACCTAACATGATTAATGCTTTACGAGTATTATTCTTGAAATGTATTTTTTCTTTGACAATTAACTGTGTTTTAAAATAACAGTTATTCTGGCTAAGCTTTAAAGAATGATATCTAAATCAAACCTTTTGATGGAATGTTGCCATTTCATTTTCTAACAAAAAGTAGTGCTTATATGCAAGTTTCTTCTATAGCAGTGTATTGTTGTTTGGATGCATATGTTCGTTATTTTGTGTCGTATTACGAATAGCATGTTTATTTATTTGATTTATTCTAATAACCAATTAATCTAAACTTTGAGGAACAACAGCAAATAATGTATAATTAGCCTCCTGTCAACTGAAAATTCTCTGTGAGGGAGAGCTCCTGAACTTTTAGTTTTTAGGTTTTATGGTGGGCAGTTTATATAACAGACTAATCCTAATAGATTACTGTTCCGTTGTGTCGGTATTATACATGAATAAAGTATGAGGTGTATAATAATATGTCTATCTTATTATAAAAAACATACATATCAGTATGTTACTATGATTAGTGTCTTCTCTTGCTGTATATCGATCTTCATATATTTGAGAAATTAATGTTTTCCCACCGAATTTCTAATTCAGTTTTAGTAGGATTATTTATCCTTATAGCGTTTTTAATATTGTCACATTATTAGATAGGTTGTCACTAGGGATTAGATAGGTCAGTATATATAGTCCACTAGCTACATGTACTTTCAGGCTCAAGTCCTATCTTATTATTAAAATCTAATTTAAAAATTAAAATGCAATAATAAGATAAGAGACAAAGTTTGAGTGTTATTTAAAAATAACACTTAAACTACCGGGCTTTGTCTACCTGGTAGGTGTCTAGGTGTTTAGTAAATATGAAACTGGAATTTGCCCATAGATAGCCGTAGATGTCAATGTAGATACAGTCAAACAGCGCCATTAGCATCTTTACCTTAATTTGATAGATGTTAATGATTCTGAACTCACAACAATACATGTTTAATATAAAAAGCATTGTTGTTAATGATAAGTTATATGGATATAAGCAACAATTTGTGGACAGCATTGATTTTCTTTTACTATTAGTGAAAACTGATGCAAAATTGCTTGGAATGTTCATTATAGCTTATGGTGAGCTTGCTTTTGTTAAATCAGTGCTTTTATTGGTTTAAAAAATTCAAAGTAGATGAAAGATAGATAAGAGATTTTGGCTTGAGAAATGGGGAAGATGGAAGACCAATGAAAAGGTATGAAGACAGGAAATTGCTTGGACTTGTTGGAGACAAGGATGACTCTCATGCAACAACTGAAGAATTAAATGTAACATGAGAAGCTGTCTCCTTAAATTTACACCCCAAAGATGGGAAAGTGGGTTCCACACTAACTACATGAAAGACAGCAAGAATACAAAACAAAAAAAAAATCACTTATAGAATACTGCTCACCAGTTAGAAAAGAAAGTCATAAAATTGTGACACATGATGAAAAGTGGATATATTTTGAGAACCCTAAGCATAAAAGATAATGGGTTATTCAAAATGTAACAAAGGAAGACAATGCTGTGTTTGATGAGATCAGGAGGGCTGCTGGGGTTTCAGCTGCTGAAACCTGGTAAAACCATTAATTACTGATAAAATGATTGATTTGAATCAAGAATTGTGTAAAAAATTATCAGAATAACAATAAAGGTAATACAAAGTGATTTTCTTCCATTTTGTTCAAAACCGGTCAATGGAATAATTAAGGCGTTTAATTGGGAAGTACTTTCACATTTAGCTTACTTACCAGAATGGCTCTACCTAAATAATATTTATTTGCATTGATGGGACATGCATTTGCTGTGCAGGGCCTCATCTCTGCTCATTGTACAGAAATTGTCTAATGACCAGTATACCTCAAAAGAGCAACAGTTTTTTTGCCATGGCATTCATAAATTGGGGGAAATATCTAGCTAGTGATGAATAATATTTTAAAATATTATTTTTTTATCATTTTTCTACAGTGCACGTGTATTTTATATATAAAAATTCTGATTTATTTTTGCACAACTGGTACATCCATGTCTATTTCAAAGTGGCAACTATAAAGGGTATAAAGCACTGCCCTACATGTTTGTCATTCACTCAAGGAGCAGATACCTCTACAAATCTCCTCTCTGGGTCCAATTTTCTAACTTCTTAAACTGCTTTGCATATACAAAATTAGTATTGTAGCTAGGGTTCTAATCTGAATAACATCTTAATCCTTTAAAGTCAAGTATTCTATTATTACACCATATTGTATTACATCTCTCAACGTTAATGGGATATATATTCCGGTTGTATATTGAGTCTGGACTGGGAAGGTAGACCCAAACCCTTGAACCCAAATAAAGCTGGCCACTGATGATGAAGCAGTGTATAGGTCCTGGAAATACAATGTCAAATAAAATTATCTAGTGGAGATATTGATGTTTATTTGAACCTTGATCATTGGATTAAAAGTTACACCTATAAAATGCTTTTATTAGTTATCTATCCCTTTGGCCTATACACTATCGTGCCATATGCACTACTCTGAGCATTGTCATGTACTATTTACTCAGCCTTAAAGGCTTAGTATACTCCTGTAGTATATTAGATTAAAAACTACACCTAGAAACTATAAAATACTTTTATTCCTTATTCAATATCTTATCATCTGAATTAACCATAATTTTCTACTGCTTAATTTAATAATCACAGCTTATACTTATTGTCCACAATTGAATTATTGGTACTATCTTATCTGCCTGATCACCTCTTGTTTCTTACTATTTCACCAATTTCTTGTGTGGGAAATACTTCAATAGTAAACTTGTATTGTGGACATGTAGGGCATTATTTATAATTGAGATGTTTGATCTTTTCAAGCTTCAGGTCGCTTTGTTTTCATTCACATGCCCTATGTCTATAGACCACAATTGTCACCACACAGTTAAGCACAAGTAAAATGAAATTTATGTTGAATGCCAGGATCACTCGCCCAATTGGAGAAAAGGCTCCAAGCAAAAATATTTCAGTTAATTTATTAAAAAATAAATGTCTTAATTAAGTTGAATAAGGCCCCGACTCATACCTATTGACTTGTTGATTATGAATTCATTTTTTAAAACAGTGATTTTATATATTTTTTTAGATTTGATCATAAGTATTGTCTTTAATATATCTAAAATTACCCTTTCATATAGAATTTGTAGCGTGAAGTTCTATAAGCAATTCATGGGCATTTTATTCTACCCTACTCAAATAGTTCAAAACCGTTTTCAACAATCTAATGGTATGGGTAGAGGCTTACTTATTATTATTGCAGAGGCTTACTTATTATTATTGCAGAGGCTTACTATGTAAGAAAATTAATTTATGAAATTTGAAATTCTGAAGCTGAAGAGGAGACTGCTAGTTTTATTTCACCTATATTGAGCATTCTGTCATCCAATAGATCCAGTTCATTAATGGCATTCAGTTCATTATTTGTAAAACTGTTTAAAGTTTTATGGTGTTAAAAAAAATGATCACAAATATACATAAAACTCACAAACAAAGTACAGTCTTTATATTACAATATTCAACCAATAATTATGTATGGTGCTTCCTAAGACTAAGCCATGATGATAAGCTTGAAGGCATAAAGGCA
Source organism: Riptortus pedestris (assembly GCA_019009955.1). Taxonomy (NCBI): domain Eukaryota; kingdom Metazoa; phylum Arthropoda; class Insecta; order Hemiptera; family Alydidae; genus Riptortus; species Riptortus pedestris. The sequence goes on along the minus strand of CM032233.1, from coordinate 49,352,049 downwards.
AAATGAGCCATAAAAAAAAAAATAACTCACTTAAAATTTACATTTACTAACCCAAATATTGAATATAATATACATTTGAAGAAAAATGTTTCCTTGCTATGAGGTTTCATAACTATGTTTTGTGCCCCCTAATTAGTTTCATTAGTATAAAGAATAAGAAGCATGTCAGAAAAAAGAAAAGAAATTGATAAAAATTGAGAGATGAAGTGTTAGCTTGGTGGAAAGACTGTTAAGTGCAAAGAATGAATGAATAAATGGGTACATATATTATAAGTCTATTTTATTATTATTAAACGAGACAACAAATTAAGAAAAATGTATTAGTGATTTTTATTAGAAATTTTCAGAGTTCCTGCATGCTTTACCACATGTGCTAGCCTAAACTGGTGTTTTTAATTCAAAGTAGTTCTACAAGATTGAAAATTCAAATTGCATTTTGTATGACCCCCCCCCCATTTAAACATCTACTCTAGCAAAATTAGTTTCAGAAATATAAGTATTAGTGAAAATTGTATTAGAATAACACTACAGCTTGAACACTCATTTGAATTAATTCAAAGTGTATTGTTTAATAAGTAGCAAAACATCAATAGTTCTCATTCAAGACCATGCCTTCAATATCATAATTTCAAAGACACATTTTTGTCATTTTCTGTTAATTTTTTTTTTGTTTTTTTATATGTTATTTTCCTGGAACTGAGTGTTACCAACTCTAATACTTCTATTTTGTAGTCAAGGGTACCAGAAGGTATAGAATAATTTACCACTTAATGTTTTTGAACCACTTTATTCTCCCTAATGCATTTTTAGCTTTCACTATTACTTTTCAAGGAGTCTTTTTAAAAATAAAATTCTCATATTTTCTTATACTGAAGTTTTTTTTGTGATCCTAGTCATGATTACTTATATTCAAAAGCTGATCCTTGTTCAGACTGATTCTACAATATGTCCAAAGATGATGTTATTGAATATATGGTTGAAGTGCTTAATTTCATTTTTTTTTTCTCATCCATATTATTTCTTTATCCAGGATTTTATTTCTCAAAATGATTTTTTTTTTTGTGCATGTTTTGATAAGGCTGATTAGATGTTAAGGAACCATTTCAACTAAAAGTTATCAGAACAATCACAGAAAAAAAACAATAATTTAAGTTTGAAAAAATAAAAATTCTGCACAAGGAAAACAAAAAATTAAGATTTATAGAAATTTGTTTTATATTTAAAGCTAAAAGTTCAATTAGTAATACAAACTTAAATTAACCACCTCATCTGAATAATCTATAAAATATTATTGATATAAAGTGTTTGCGTATGCATGCTTAGTTTAATCTTTCGACAAATAATATAACCATTCTGATCAAGGATCACCTTTTTAATATAAGTAAAAATGCTGGGGCACTTGGAGACTATACATTTTAATAAAGTGTGTAATTTAATTAAATTGATATTATAAAAACAAAAAAAAACTAAGAAAACTCACAAAAAAAAAAAAATGTATTGCGTTTTTAGAAAGACCCCTTGGAAACATAGGAAAGCTCGAAATACATAGGAGAAAATTAAGTTCCAGAAAAACACTATATGATGAATTATTTTAAACCCTGTGAAACTATTGACTGCAAAGTAAAAGTTAGGTTATTTTTATTAATGAATGCCCAAAGATATTCAAGTGAATACCTTTCTAATTTTATTTTGCTTTTAATTCAACATAATTATATAATTTTATTTTTATTACATAACACATTAAAAATGACTATCAACATTTCTCTATTATTCCTGGTTGAGATTTTAAAATGTATCAAAGCAAATTGTTTTCTTTCTTTTAAATTGGTACATATAGGACCATTTTTAAACAGAGTTTTGTATTATCCCATATTCATACATTGCACTGTTATTTGTTTTATCATTAGAATAGTATTTAATACATTTTAATCATTGAAATACTTTTTAATACCAAAGCTTTCTAGTCACTCTTGCTTTAAATTTTCTTTTTTCCTTACTAGTTCTCAAACTGTGATCAACAACACATTTATGACTGTGTGGTAAGTATTACTGACTGAATGTTTTATGTTGTCTTGTGTCTTTTATTTTGTTTCATCAATAGGTCTCTCAGTATATCTATTCACTTCATTACTTCTTGAGTTTTTTTTTCTTTAAATTTTATCTATACTTATAATATGTAGAATTAGATAAATTATGGTTTGTTTGCTGTGTGTATATAGTCTATTTAATTTATTATTTTTAATTTATCTATATTTTTTGTTTTATCTTTTTTTTTACTTCGTGTTTATAAGATGTATTTGAACATTCACCCTGTATTGTGTGTGTGAGTACACACACACACTCACACACACAGAAACACACACACACACACACACACACACACACAGACTTGTTAACAAGAAATGTACATCAACTGTAAAACAAATTTTTTCTGTAATCGTTGAATAATGGTAACATTACTAAACTGAAATGAGTGAAGAAAGTGAAACATTTTGCAATAGAGTGAAGAAAGTGAATTGCCTTCTTAACCCTCCTCCCCTACCCTTGTATTCTATGACACATTTACTACTCCTGGGTCGTGTACGACCCATAGACCTGAAATTCATCTTGTCATATAAAAATAAATCATTTAGGATTTAAAATGAAAATTACAAAACTTATGAAGCATAGAAACATCATTTTTTAAATCTTGAAAAGGTAAAAAATAAATAACAAATTGTAAAAACAAAATTAATGAACAAGTAAATAATAATTACAAGAAATATTGCATTACACTATGTTACAAGGCAATTTAATGCTTCATATTTTAAATATTCTATTGGTGATTTTGAAATATTCAATCCCGCTTCGGTCAAACAAGATGGACAAATACCCATTTTGTGTTCACCACAAATAGATTTTTGGCAAAGCTGACAGCTGGAATTGCTTTTTCGATCCTTGTTCCAGTGACAGAATCTGCACCTAGCTCGTTTTGAAGTATCTGAAGATTTAGTAGGCCCTAGTTCTACCATTTCCTTTTTTAAAAAATTGGTTATTGCCAATTTTAGACCTCCTGGAATGGGCTTGGACATCCGTTGTTCTAGGTGCGGAGTGACGAGAGCGATGGCTAGCGATTTCAGAAATTGCGACCGATATCTGATAGTATTTGGTAACTGGTTCAATAAGGCTCAGAACATATTGAGATGGTAGTGATAAATCAGGCCTAATTCTCAACTCTTTGCCTATATATGCGATTCCGCCACAGGATTAAAATGTTTTCGCGTCGCACATGGATATAATTTTCAGGCCATACTTGTCTGGCTTCAGGGGTATATGCATCCCGAATGGGCATCTGCCTCTAAAGCCCAGAAGAGTCTCGACGATTGTAATGTATTCGGAGGGAGTGTAGTGCATCTTACAATTATCATTGAATAAGTTCCATACCTCTCTAAATGCAGCGAACTTATCTTCTTCTATTCTGGATGCTCGAGTGGTTTTTGAATCAAACCGAATGCAGTATAAAAGAAATTCAAACCTGCATTTAGGCATTGTGCAGCAGAATATTGGAGGGCCTAGAGTGGTTGACAACAACTCTTCCTTAGACAATCCACCACTTTTTAGGACTCCCGCCATAAGCAGCAAGCCCAAGAGAGGTGAGATTTCGTTGTTGTCAGTCCGTCCAATAAAAGATTGTTTAGAGTTGAACTAAGCTGCCTTCGTATCAATCTCTTCATTTGAATATTTTACAATGAGGTCTATCATTTTCTCACTTATGAAGGGAGAAAATAATTTATTCTCGTTCACAAGCTCTTTGGCTTCCCCTTTTGGGCCTGACAAATGAGTAATTACGTTTTTTTGGGGAGTTCTGGAGTACTTAGTGCTTATAAGTTTGTTAGCCCAAATAGTTCCCAGATCCTTCCTGAGTACAAAATTTACTTCACCACTTTCTTCTCCAGGGGAAAAAGGTAAAACATCATCTCCCTGGTCGGAAATATATTCTTCTTTGTCGGCTACATCGTCATCATTGGCGATAATTTCGTCGTCGGGTTCACTAGACTCGCCGCTTGGGTCTAAACCGTCTTCTTCCTCCATCTGCCGGGACAATTCCTCTCGAATTTCATCATCAGTAATTAAAAAGCGTCGTTCGGCCATCTTTATTGCAGAAGAAAACAAAATAACTAGACCAGACAGACGAAAACAGTTTAGAATATTCATGACACTTAAGCTACCCCTGAGTCGTATGCGACCACACTTACCTTATCGCTAGTACAGCTTCCAGAGGGCTGACTGGTAGGGTAATTGACCCCCTCCCCCTACCCACATTGTACAGGTGCGTACAAGCGCCGACAAAGCAGCTCTGGGTCGCCCACGACCCAGTGGGTAGGGGAGGAGGGTTAATTAGTAATAAGTATAAATTAAAAAATAATTTGAAGTTGGAAATTTAATGCTTTTAAATGTTTCTTAACATTGTAAGAATTTATTTTAACAAAATAAATTGAAATGTGAATGAATTATTGGTGGAAATAATCAATATATTTTAAAATTTAAATATAATAATAATTACCTTCCTTGTTTATAACCTGCACTTGTTTATAACTGCACTACTACACAATAAACACTAGTTGTTTTATAACTATGCTTATAACCTTTCACAACCATGCTTATAACCTACCAACAACATACCATAATCTTCTCAACATCCTGATTTTGTTCATATTCTGGTTAGATCTGATCATGTATTACACGATTACAGAAAAAATTTAATATTACACTCGTGACGAAAGTAGAATTTACAACTCTCGTGAAATTATCACACTCGCTTCGCTCGTGTGGGTAAACGTTTCACTCGAGTTGTAAAATGATCTACTTTCGTCACTTGTATAATAAATAACTATTTTAGTTTCAATATATTTGTAATTTACGTTGTATTGAGTAATTTTAACCCAAAAAGTTATTATACAATTTTGTACCAAGAATGTTTAACTAAATCATTTTAATAAGTCTTTTTACTAAAAGTAACTTCATCTAATCTTATGTTATTTTTATAACATTTCATTGGTTAGTTTTATTGAATTAAGTGGGTCTAACTTATTCCGGGTTAAAATATGCATTTATTTATTTCTAAATTTTTCTGAAAGTACAAGTCTGTGCCACATGGTACACTCTCTCTCTCTCTCTCTCTCCCTCTCTCCCTCTCTCTCTCTCTCTCTCTCTCTCTCTCTCTCTCTCTCTCTCTCTCTCTCTCTCTCTCTCTCTCTCCCCCCTCTCTCTCTCTCTCCCCCCCCCTCTCTCTCTCTCTCCCCCTCTCTCTCTCCCCTCACCCTCTCTCTCTCCCCTCACCCTCTCTCTCCCCCCTCACCCTCTCTCTCCCCCCCCTCTCTCCTCTCTCTCTCCCCCCCCTCTCTCTCTCCTCTCTCGCAGCTCTCTCTCTCTCTCTCTCTCTCTCTCTCTCTCTCTCCCCCCCCCTCTCTCTCTCCCGTCTCTCTCACCCACCCCTCTCTCTCTCTCTCTCTCTCTCTCTCTCTATCTCTCTCTCTCTCTCTCTCTCCCCCCCCCTCTCTCTCTCTCTCTCTCCCTCTCTCTCTCTCCCCCCTCTCTCTCTCTCTCTCTCTCCCCCTCTCTCTGTCTCTCTCTCCACCTCCCTCTCCCCCCCACTCGCTCTCCACCTCCCGCGCCCCCGCTAAAACGAAAGCCTAAAACAAAAATGAAAATCTTTGACTCCCATCAAGTCTAAGGCCTTCTACACAGCATTGGTAAGTGTCCTAGTGGTTTGCTTCATGCATTAACCCCCAAACACCAAAGGTCTCTACTTCTTTATTAAAGTAAATACTCAATTGCCTTATGATGAAAATCTGATGGTACTGGTTGTGTGGGTAGAAGTCCAACCTTAAAGTTTGGTAACTGCGCAACTAAATCAAATTTAATAATGCATTCTCCATCCTCAAACTGGCCAATAAAATTCCTCTAGTTTGGGAGTATATTGTTTCACCCTCGAATCTTGGTTGGAGTGGAAACCTTTTTGAAAGCCTTAATCACGTGAGGTAGGGGAGGGTTCAGTATTTCAAAAATAAGTGTGAAGTGTTCAAAGGCAAATCCCAAGATATTAAAAGACAGATATTATATCTGGGCTGTGTCTTAGATGAATGATTTATGTAGAAACAATATCAGTTATATACTTATGAGGGCCAGGAGTTTCATCCCTTTGAAGTGTTTTGCAATTTGAAACTTATTGTGAGAGTAAAGCTTGTGGTTTATATATTGATTAGTCCAGTCCGTTCAGTAGCAAAAAATGAAAGATCAAGAAGGACAGGAAAGCCCTACTAGTCTGAGAAAGGAAAGACGTTAAAACGACTTTGCCTTGTTAAAAACCAGCATAGAAGGAGATTAACAATGATGCATTAACGCCAACAATTAAGTTATTCTATGGTAGCATATGAGTTACAGGGTTTGGTGGCAGTCCAGTCCTAAAAGCACTGGAGTTTTATCTGTTCACCCAGAGCTCACTCAGTGTTCTGAGGCAATTGAGTAGTTACTTGAATAAAGAGGTAATTCTCTTATCTTCCTTATATTTGGTATTTAGATACCTCCAGAATATCCCAGGGAATATGTCAAGCTGACAACTTAACCAACAAAATCTGTGTGAAAGGCCTTGGCCCTTCATGGTCTGTTGAGCCAAAGATTTTATTTATTTATGAGCAGTAAGAAACCTTGAAATGAACTTATAGTTACTGCGAATTCATCATTGCAAATACTTAGCGGCCAATGGGAATATTTGATCGAAATTAGTTTTTAAGTCTTATATTCTTTAAAAACAGTATTGTCTATTGTGGATGAATTTTTCTAAGTGAACTTTGCAAAAATCAGAACACAAATTGCTTATGCTTTGTGTATGAAAGGCATGAAATATTGCCAATACTACATTATACTTTACTCCAACTAACAAGAGTGGGGGTACTTTGACATAAGTATAAGCAGCTAACCACTAAACTGATGTAGGGCAGTGTAAGGGTAACTGGGATTGAGGATTAACAAGCCCTCTTTGTAATTTTATTATTAAATCTTCCTTCAAAAATGGAACTTAATTTTATGTTTATGATATATTTTATTAAATAAATATTTATTATTCAGATATTTATTGCATTTGTTAAGGTAAAGTAAATGTTCAGTATTTTGTTAGTTATTTAGAATTATCATTTTTTCTTATTTGTAGTGGTTTCTTATTTACATGAAGTATTCAGACTTATATTTAAACCCTGTTGAGAGTCCTTATTAGTGTCGTAAAAATGCATGATAAGCTTTCAAAAACGTTTTCTCTTGTCGGAAAATAAGATGAAGCTTGTAAAATTGTCTATTAAGTTCTACCATATATCCTAAAAAAGGTTAAGCCTGACTCACATGATATTTGAGGGCTGTTAATCGAATTAAACTTTGACATGTATATTTTATGGTAAGGTACTTTGTCCCACTCTACAAGCTTTTTATGTGAAATACTTTCAATTAAAATCTGGAATGCATGGCCTTTGAAAAATTATTAGTATGGTGGCACTATGTTTGGTGGACTGAGATTCTAGGATTGAAAGTTTTTTGTGAGATGACAAATGACCCAAATTTCCATTTCTGGTTGATTGTTTTTGACTGCTTAATTTGCTGCATGGTGTTAAGCAAGCTGTTCTCAGTAGTCGTAAACATAAAATTGCCAAATTTTAGTGAGAAAATCTGTCCCATTGGTACCTCTTGAATTACTGTGAGTAAAATATCTTCATAAAATGAGCTTGTTTTGAAGCAGATCTTTAGAGTAAATTGTTTGCAACATGTGTATGTTTAGATCAGTGTCTAATTTGTTTATCTTGTTTTTTCACAACTGCAATAGTGCTATAAATTATTTTTACAGCTCATTTATAGTTTATAATCAACATTATTTATATATATATAGGAAATATATATATATATATATATATATATATATATATATATATATATATATATATATATATAGTTTAAATAATGTTGATTGTAAACTGGAAATGATATATATAGATATATATATATATATATATATATATATATATATCTATATATATATATATCAAGGGAATAATTCTGAACCTCACAATATCTTATAAGGCTAAGTCCTATAAAATCATAAGAGCTCTTTCACTTCAACAAAAGACATTGATTTCTATTCAAGTAATATAATCAAAAATTAATTATAACAGTAGCTTTTTAACTGATACTTTTTTTTAGCTTTTTTTATATTCATTTCAGAATTATTATGAAATTATTATTCTTTAATCATGTTGGATGCCTAACAAAATTTATTATTCACTTAGTTCTGTCACCTTGAAGCCGCTAATGTTATGCCATTCAGAACAATTTTCTACGCCATGTTGGCCATGCTTACTATCCCAACTGTTCTTTTTACCACTCTGAATCCTGTAACACCTGCAACTCTGTATTGACAGAATTTAATTTTGTATATTTTTCAGTGTTATAATATTTATTTAGGTCTTGAACATTCACATTAAAAAAATTGTTATTTCATTTATATGGTTGGAGTAATCTCACTTAGCCACTATTGTATTTTCCATAATTTTGATTCCTTCTTTAATTTGCTGAATATATGTTGAATTTTACCTTTGAAATACATCATTTTATTGCATATAAATTTGTTTCCTTTCTTAAAATAGGACGATGTATGGCTTAATAGCAGTTTGGATAATAAACACTATAAAATGTAATGTAAAGTAATCACATAATGGAATTATGTGTAAAAGTAAAGTTATATCTTCATGAATAGCCATACAATATATATATATATATATATATATATATATATATATATATATATATATATCTTTGTATACCTTCATAGACATACAACATCATTGTATATGTTTCAACATATTTTTAATTTTATGATTAGAATTACTTATTTGCCTTTAATAAGGAAATTTTCTATGGGATTTAGAAATTAGGGATGCTTATTGACATGTCTAGACAAGCCAATATAAATATATAATAAGATTAGAATATGTATGAGTGTGTGTCTGTGTGTATGCAAGAGCACACATTTGTGTGCATGCACACACACACACTACCTTTTAAATGCATCTCCCTCTAGTGCCCATTAAGGAGAGGTGACTTAAATAGTTCTGAATCAGCCAACATTATATATAACTCTCAAACAAACCTTTCACTCTCACCACTTTTATTTGGAATATACGAGTAGAATAATGATATCTTCATAACAGGTGACTTTTTACATAAAACAAAAAGGAATTTTAGGAAAAACAAAATTCTTGTTAAAATTTATACTTTCCTGATTTATCTGTCTTATGAAACAATGATGTACATATATAAATAAAAACAGGTGTGAATCTATATGTTTGTATTTGTTTTGTCAATTATTTAATTTTTTGAAGTCAAATAAAAAGAAAAGTTACTCAAAAAATTGTAAATACAGGGAGAATCAAGTCTGCATGAAAAAAGAATAAATGGACATTTATAGAACATTTAAAACAAAATATTTTTCGTACATAAAAATTTGTATTACATCCTCAATAATAATTATTATTACAGATTATTAGTCATAAAACTAATGATTGTACACAAGTATCTTGTAACAAATTAATATATAATCAGTTTTTACACACTACTAAATTGCTATTAATTTAGAAATAATTGAAAAAGCTCCCACAGAATAGGGTTTTCTTTTCCTTTGTTTATCATCATCCATATTGAGTTTATATATTTGTAGTTCTTTATCTGAAATGAACTCATACTTTTTTTTTGTGTAAAACATATATTTCTAACTTATATTTTCATTCAATGTCACAATTATTTGATAGAAATAATAATGGCAATTTTATTTACTATGAATTAATTAAAAAGTATAGTTTCATTTGATATATGTATTTTTGCTTTAATTTAAACCATTTGACAAGTTAAATATTGTAGAAAAATGACAAGTTAATATGAGGCAAAAATTGAAACAAACTATGCAGTTAACAAAAATTAAATTAATGAAATGAAAAAGACAAAAAAATTTACTCATTTGCTATTACAGTTGCTAAATCATTTGGAACATTTCTACTAAATATACATTTTTTAGCCAAAGACATTGAAAAGTATATTCAGTAGAATATACAATTTTTTTAATCATTTATATAAACAAACTCATTTATATTTTGTAAAATTGGGCTCATCTATCTTTTATGAAGAATTATCTTTCATTTTCACCAAAAATTGTTATTTTTGTTTTTAGCACATGAGTTATGGATTCCAGCACATATTATTGACTATTATTTTGAGGTCACATATTTTTTTCAGTCTCTTATAACATGTAATCAAGCTTTAAAATATCAAGAATCATGGTTAAATAGAGAAAATAATTAATACAATTTCCTTTGGTCCCTTTCAACTCTTTCTCTTACTAGTTGCTCTGTACACAAAAAATCAATCATGTCATTAACAAACATCTCCTTTTAATAAACTTCTATTTACTTAAACTATTATTTTAATTTTTTATTTATTATCTAATTGCAAGCATTATGGGCAGCAAATTTAGGCTATAGGTGGGTAAGGGTTATTTGATAGTGCCTCTCTCAAAATTAGTGACCTGAGACTTAAAGGCATTGTTGATGCAGAGTCGAGTTATAGGTGACATATCTTCTAATACAACAGACCTTAGTTCTCAAATATTCTGGCAAAAAGCAATTCTGGGAAAAATTTAAAATTCACAGTTTGTCACTTTCCATCAATTAATTACCATTCTTTCCAAAATATTTAGATGTATTCAACAGTTCATAACGGATCCTAATGTGGTTTTCCCTTTGTTAATCACTTCACTTCAAGCAGATTCAGAAAATTTCCAAAACTCAGATTCTACTGATCCAGATCTCAGCTTTTACTAGGAGACCACCTTCCAGTATTTTTCATTGAATGAAAAAAGTCTGTCCAAATACCCTACTAGGGTATAAAATCCTATATATATATATATATATATATATATATATATATATATATGTATGTATTCTGAATATTGATGATTCTTGTTGATAATATCCATGCTTCAAGATGGGACAAATATTCACCAATTCAATCCCTATATATTTGGGAAGTTAACTTTTGAATTCCAAATGTTCTTGAGCCTTATAATTAAAATTTTAGAAAATCTCTTCATTGGATATATCCATACATATTAGTTGGCAAAAAAACAAATATAAGGGATAATGGGAAAGAAGAACTAACTCCAGATCCTCTCTCCATTTAGTTCCTGTCTCGTATTATCACTCTCTGCCCATTCATGGCATGTATATGAGCATTTGGAATTCATTAGGAACTCATTGGAGATGGTCTCAACATTTTAATTATTAGGATGAAGAAAACTTGGAAACTGGTCGAAACTTAACACTCCTAAGAAAAATATTGCTCTGGAATTTGTAATTATTTATTCAACCTTGTGCATTATTATGAGTGTCAGTATTACTTTTTAGTGTGTTTCATGTAGTGCGTTTGTTTTTTATATGCTTGGTCCAGTATATGTGTGTTCATGTGTGGATCTTCATTTATTGTTTTAAATGCCTAAATTAAGTTATTAATATATGCAAATACAAATACATATAAATACAAGTATACATATACATATTATCCCACTAGTATCCATCATTAGTCAGTCATGTATTCCAATTCCAATCTTTGACAATTTGGTTCTTGGACAGAATCCTCAAATATTTACCTATCCCTTTTTGCTAGTTATTCTTATCCAGAAGGACAGGGAAACCATTTCATTTTTTTTTTTTTTTTTTGTGGCCTTCTTCTCTTGCTACATTTCTGTTAATCTACAGCTACTACTCTTTTATAACTATTACCTTGCTATTTGTTGTCGTGCTATGTCAAACCCTTTAGCTAAATATGGGGGAAAAAATTCAATTACTTGGTAATTTAATTAAATTAATTATGATTTCCAAATTTTGTCATTTTTCTGATAGTTTTTTGTTTGAATAAGGTCAAACACATTTATGGTCATTCTTATGCTGTAAGTAAATATTTATTGAGTGGAGAAGTGGAAGTGTTAAATCTTTTTTTCTAATAATAATTTCAGTTATTCTTTATTATCTTTCTAAAAAAAATATTATAATTTCATTTTATACTAAAGTAAATTAAGTCATTTCTGAAATTAATTTGTTTGTTTTGTTTATTTAAGGAACCCATTAGCCCAAATGGAAGAAGAAAAGCGTGAACATGATATCAAAATGAAAAAAATGGAAACTGAAATGGAACAAGTTTTTGAAATGAAAGTAAAAGAAAAGAAACAGAAGTTGAAGGATTCCGAAGCTGATGTAATAGTTTACGTAGCTTTTATATATCTTTGTTTTTGCTGGAGATTTATTAATTGAATGGATTGATATCACAAAATTATTGACTACTTTCTATGTAAATCCATGGTTGTCTTTCTCTCAAATCTTTAAACTAGTATCTGGTTATTGGGATAACTAGTTTCCTTCTATTTACAGCTAGTTACTCAATAAAAATTAAGATCCTGATGATCCTCTTAATTACTAAAATTCATTACTGAGGTAGCAAACTTGGGCAGAAAAACAAATATTTTGTTTCAGTGAGAAAATATGTTATTTTCATATTATATATATATATATATATATATATATATATATTCATCCTGGAAGTACTAATGTGAGATTCATAGTTCCACATCAATTCATATGTACATATAGTTATTGAACTGGATTTAATAAAATCTTTAATTTAACTATACATTTCATATGAATTACATTATTCATTTTTTATGACTTTTATTACTGTATAAAATTAAAAGCCGTAAAAGAAATACCTTTATATAACTACAGCTGATATCTCCTGATTAGTCGTAGGTGTATAAAGGTGATTTAAATAATTAATTGTTCTATGTATGTATTTAATGTTTTATTTGTTATTAGTATTTCTCCCAATAAAAATGTAAACAAAAAACACTGTGATTTTAAGAATCCAAATGTGTTTGTACGAACATGCGTGTGTGTGTTTAACTAATTTTTATAATCATGAGGAAATATTTTTTAAGAGGGAAATTCAGAAAACAATATATGTTGGTGGTTTTCAGAGAATGTACTTAATTACCAAAGGGCTTCTAAATTTCATGTTCCAAATATAAAATAAGCTCCAGATGTTGAGTAACAAAACACTAGAACGCACCTGATTCAATTAAAAAAAAAATCAATAGAGTCCTCAATATCATGTATTTTGTTACCAAGAAGTACAAGATTGAGAAAAACAGTATTGTATTGTTGGTTTATTTCAATTTGATTTAGTATAGGGCTATTTAAGAATTTTTGCATTTTAGGCAGAATGATTAATATATAATCATTAAATTGATCAGTAAGCTTTTTTTTATTACCATTTGATTTCCAAATTTAACCAATAGTTTTGATCCTTCTATCATACGTTTCCTAGTTCTTTTTGTTTTTTGTTAACCATGAGATACATATGTATTTAAGACAGAAGGGCGGCAGTGATGATCTAATGGTGAAGCACTGGATTACTATGCTAAAGATACCAAGTTCTAACTCTGGGATTGCACTTTGAATATGATTTAGCTATGCTATTCCTGGTCTTTGAGGTTGGACTTCTATCCATTCCCCTGAACCACATGACAAAAGATTTTCAGTTTATTCATATTTTGTTTCTAGATCTAATGCAAATATTTTCCATAAATCTACAGGATTTCTCACTATCTTTTTTTTTAGAGATGTTACTGGGAATAATGCTTGTATTAATATAGTCTTTCAAAAAGTCAGTGAGTAAGCCACTTTAGATCAAGCTTTCCTTCGAAGTAGGATATGACTCATTTATCAAATTCAGGTTGAATTCTGGGCATTTCTTTTGCTTTTGTAGCAAAAGTCTGAATTTGATCCAATTTTTCATTTGTTTTTGGGTTTTTTATATGTTGATTCTCTAAGAGATTTTTATGATGATTGTTGTATCCCTCTCAATGTATAGTTTGATAAGGGGGATACTGTTTTAGCAGATTTCCCCTAAGGGAAATCAGCTATTGAGGTCATACTCAACGCTCTAGCAGTCACAATTTGTGTTTGATCGTTACCAAACTCGATATTTAATCGTTTTATGTATAAAGAAAGATCAAGTTCATTAATGGCTGAAATCGGATCAGTGGGAGGGGGAATTATGAAAATATTTCTGTTACTATACATCGGATCGAAAAATTGTATAGAACCAATCTCCTTGCGACTGTCCCTTCCTCACTGGATAGGTGGTAATAAATCACAAACAGATTAGTAAAAATAATAAACTTAATGGTCACATTTTATTGCAAAATAGTAAAAAACAATTAAAAGAGAACTGGGATAAAATAAAATTAAAACCATTCTATTCATTGAACTATCACCCTGAAACGAAAATTTCAGAAATGTAAGTAGGCAGTTATTAATGCAACATCTAGCACAGAAAACAAAATTATCATTTGGTTTTGTAAAATTAATATTATTATTTTTTGAAAATGCATGTCCCCTGAGGTGGTATTTAAGCCACAAAACATATAGGGCAGTGTGAATAAAGTTTGCACGGAAAAAATTCATTATATGGATGGGATATCTGAATATTATCTATGTGAAACAAAGCACAATAAGTATTATGAATTTTGGGCTAGTCTAATGTTTCCATTTCATGACCAGAAAATTTCATTTTGTCCATTTGTTTTTCAGATATCAGTTCATAATTGTTGTTCAGACCTAGTTTTAAATTGAAGTTTGAAGTTGGTGGTGATGTCTGTTTTCTTTATTTGAATAACTTTTTTTTATTTTAACATTTACTCAACAATAACAAAAATCCTTCTTGACTGCCTGTATTTCTCTCTCTTTGGATATACTTACTACTGGTTAACAAATATTGTTATCTCCTGGCTTTTAACACTCCTAGCTTATATTGTTCTGAGTTCTCTTTCAACAACCATAAATACAATTCATTCTAAATGGAAATATGGATGAGTGGTTGTCATTCTTTGGATAAATATTCTCATTATATTCTCTTCTTTCCAGTTGCAGAGGCGGCATGAACAAATGAAAAAAAGTTTAGAAATGCAAATTAAAGAGCTTGAAGATAAGAGAAAAGCCCTTGAAGCTGAAAGAACTGCATGGGAACAAGCCAATGGTGTTACAATTGATGATTTAAGACGAAGAAGTTTAGAGCGGGAGTAAGTATTTATTTACTTTAGTTATTTGTGAAATATTTTTCCCTTTTATTTTCAATATTTTCTGTAGCATTGTAAAAAGTTTATTTATTTAGGATGTGTTCATTTATTTTCAATGGATACTACACATGTTTATTCTGTGATTGGGTTTGTAGTAAAATAGTTTGCACTTAAATATCATTTCATCCTGTTCTGAGTTAAATTTTTAGCTAATACAATATTTTGAATTGTGCATAATCTATCAAAATGTGATTTTATTGACAATGTCAAGTCAATAATAATGAGATCTTTTATTGTCCGTCTCTTTTCTAGATTAAAATCATTTTAGATATCTCATTAATTTGTCCATTTAGTGAAAATATTTTAAGATGTTTACTGTGTAATGGATCATTCATTAGAAATTCACGTTAAATTATACGTTTGGTTAATATGCCAGCCAGATTTCCCATGAGCGAAATCTGTTATTGAGGCTCTAGTCAAGACAGAATATTTGAAAAATGTCTTAAAATGACCATTGATCCTTCCTATTAGATGAAAAATGTTATGTTCTTTCAAATTTTTGTGTGTGTGTGTGTGTGTGTGGGTGAGTGTATGGAATTGTCTGTCAACACTCATTTGTTCAATTGTTTCCAGACTCGATATTTAAACATTTCATGAAAAATTGAATATAATTTCATTCATGATCATAACCAGACTAGAAGGAATAGGGGTATAGATGTTTGATAAAATGTAAAGTCATAAATTTTTCTTTTAATATGTAATATTGTAAAATATTTTATATAATCATTATAGTCGATAAGGTAATGTTTTACAACTGCTCTTCTATATATTTTTCTTCGACTCTAATATTGATGGAGTTACTGGATTTGTTTTAATTTTCAAGCTTTATTAAACTCCCTCCTATTCATGAAATTTTTTATTTAAGTTATTACAGAGAAGCCTCTTTACAACAGACACCCACAGGCGGATTTGTCTGTCACAGAGGGGTATGTGCCGTAGACGGGTGACATGTACTTATACAGTTTAAAATTCAAACTGATTTAGTTTTTGGCACTCACTATGAATAACAAAGTTTGAAGGAATTTTTATGTAATTTTGTCATATGAGCAACCTCTAAAAAAAAACTTGGTTCCCAACCATTTTATATTTAGCATATAAAAATATATTATTAAACATTTCTGGTAATTTTTAGACAATCTTACTCCTGAAATGACTAGGAGAGATTAACTTGATGGTAATCCCTCCTTATAAACCTTAACTTATTTTGATTATAAATTATAATATAATTACTCAAACATGAAAATCATATTAATTTTTTTTTTACCTTAAAGTCAAGATAGTTTAAAAAAAAATTGAATCTTAGTTATTGAAGATACATTTATTTAAATAAAATACACATTTTGCTCTCCTGCCTTTTCAGGATCGAGTAAATAAAATAACTAAAACTTCAAATCTACTTCATTGGGAAATTTTAGAATTCATATTTTTTTGTTCCTGAACATAAATTGTATATATGTTTTTGTGTGTGTGCGTGTGTGTACTTTAGTAAAACATTAAACTTATGTAGTGTATTTAAATAAATATTATATTAATCATTTATGATCTTCTACCATTCAAATGTTAAAACAAATTTTATACAGTAATTTTTTTGTTATAACCCAGTGCTCATGTAAAATGAGATAAGTTTGGAGCGTTTTAGGGTAATTCAATGTAGGATGAAGGGTTAAATAATTTAGTATAATTATAGGAATGGTCTCAAGTTCTTCCAGGGAAAGTACAGTGCCTTTAATTTAAATGAGGAGTTGAGAGTGCAAGAGGTTAAGTCATTATGGAATCTGGTGTTTGCTTTGATTTTGAAGTATAAAATTAATATCTATGAACTGGTTGAATTATTTGTGAGGTCATTTGTGGTTAATATCCACAAAATATTTCAAACAGGCGTTAAAGAAATAAGTTGATCTTTGAAAGCAGAACCAATGACTATAAAATGGCTTATTGATTAATACATTATATAAGGAGATGGTTATACAAAATTATGATGTTATAAAGGGATGGTAGATACACTGTTCCTGGGACAAAACCCTATTTCATTTTTAACTCTTCAAACCCTGTTTGATAACAGAATAACAATATCACTGCAGTGAATACAATCTATTCCATGTCAAACAATATTGTTACTTTAAAGTTGTTAATCATAGGCAGTTTAATTTTGACCACTGAAATCATAAAAATTTAAAAATCTGTTCTTAACCCTCTCTCTCTCTCATTTATACATGCACTTTTTAATACACACACACACAAGTATGTATAAAATTTGTCTGAATTAAAGATGATTCTATAGAATCATCATATTAAGAAGTGTGTGTGGTATGCTAGTATATGTTATATAGTTCCTAAAATAGTAACTATGTATAAGCAGCTTCCCTTTGTATC
The DNA here is from genome assembly GCA_019009955.1 of Riptortus pedestris. Taxonomy (NCBI): domain Eukaryota; kingdom Metazoa; phylum Arthropoda; class Insecta; order Hemiptera; family Alydidae; genus Riptortus; species Riptortus pedestris. The sequence continues at coordinate 49,334,417 of CM032233.1, read as the reverse complement.
ATCATAATTTTTGTTAATAGCTTTCATTTACTTGAAAGAACTTTGTTATAGTGCTTTTTTGGTTTAAAATTGCTTTCTTCTTTTAAGAAATATTGTAACAAATAAGTTGTATTATTCAATTATTTCTTTCCTCAAATTCATTGCATTGTTAGTTTCTTATGTATATTGGCTACCAATATTTTATTCTTTTAAAAAAATTGCATTTTGTTGCATGCTGTTGTTTAAAAGGGCTTTGCATGAAAATGTTTACAACCTTAAGTTGTATTTAGGTGTCCTGTGATCAGACGTGCAAGTTCTGCAACATTAACAAGGCGGCACTCCTTCCAACATCGTAGTGAATGCAAACAACAATGACCATTGATTTATGTTCAATTCTTTAGTACATTCTATTTTGTTTTTGGACTGGGCTCCTGTGTCTTTGATATTTCTTTCCTAATCTGTTATTTATGTGCACTGAATTCAATTTGTTACTCTCTGACAATTACATATGTATATATAAAAAATGACACTTACATTTTAATGTTTCATTTATACACATTTTTATTACTTTCTTCATGTTAATATTAGAATATTTACCCCAATGGCAGTTACTTTAACTGAGTGTTGGTGCTTTCTAATCTTCGTAACTATTGGATTATAAATTTTTGTAAGAGTTTGTGCTTCTTGGAAGAATCTGACAGGATAAGGACAGTTGAAAATGCCTTTCAATTAGGATTAAATGCTCAATATTGGTAGTGTATTGCCCTTCATAACGTTTCTTAGTAATTTATTGGGTCTTGCTGTCATTACTTACTCTAAAACAAGTGGCCAAGTGTTGACTGCAATGTACTAAACATTTAAGTGTATTGTCTTTGCCTCTTCCTTATAAAATGTTAATTTTTAAAAATAAAATTAATAGTCTTCTACGCTGATTTCAAATTTCTGGAATTTAAACTTCCTCTAAGGTCACCAGCCGGAATCCAGCAATTATAGTTCTCAGCCTTTACATTGATTAGGGGTGCTCAGATCATTCATCTGTCTCTTCTATTTGCCCTGGCTGGTAAACCATACAGCAATTTTAGCAGATTTCCCTTAAGGGAGCTTTTGAGGTCGTACTCATGACACGACTTTCAAAAAATTTCTTCAAATGTCCATCGATCCTACCCAGGAGATGACGAAAATGAGGTCCGTTCAAAATTTTATGTATATATATATATATATATATATATATATATATATATATATATATATATTTCTGTTAACGCTCTATCGGTCGCAATTTTTATTCGTTCGTTACCAAACTCGATATTTAATCATTTTATGTAAAAAGAAAGATCAAGTTCGTTAATGGCTGAAATTGGACCAGAGGGAGGGGGGATTTTTGAAATATCTATATTACTATAAGTCGGATCGAAAAATTGTATAGAACCTATCTTATTGCAAATGAAATTTACTATAAATATTGTTAAATATATTTATTCCCTATCTTGAATATTAACCGAGATATTTTCATTTTCATTAAGTGTGATAACAGACGAGATGAGATCGGCTGGAGTCGGTTCTATTCGGGCCTTGCCTCCGAAAGCTAGTTCGGCCGTTTCCGTAACTGTTCGGCTCTTGAGAAATTGGTTTAGAGACTCGTTACTACTACTGTTATTAGTAGGCAGATTTCTCTATTGTAAAACTTCACGTGGAAAATTGCTTAGTTTACACAGCCCCTTCCCTTTCCAATTTGGTGACCCAACTTCTGCAGTACACCCTTCTTTGAAGGAGATTAATTAAATTAATTGTTTGGGATAGCTTCTGAATGTCATATCTTTTTATTATTTAATGGCTCCAAATATGTTTCTTAGGGCTTATCTGTTAGTCTGAGGGCTGATTCATAAATTGACAGCTTTTACTGAAGTCTCTTAAAGCGTAAAGAGGAGAGCATTCTGCAAGACTTAGCAGCTTCATTCACTGCAAGCATTATGGCTTTATATATTTATTCAGCCAATTACACTTCATCTCATTTACTACCAAATCAAACACCAGTCTTCTTGGTTTTTCTGTAGACTCTCTCAGACTTAATTTTGTATGCTAAATATTCTTTATCAGAGACAATGAACTGTAAAAAGAATTGTTTTCTCTCGTTATATATGTTCTCTATCAGAACTCTCCAGTTTTTGTGTTATTCATTATCAGTGATGTATCTTGTAGGATGAATCAGAAAAATATAAATTTCAATTCCTTTGAATTTTCTTAATAATTGATCATTTTTACTTTTTTTCAAATCTCATTTCTTTTAGTATTATTTTAATCCCTTGGCTAATATCAATAAATCAATTTATAAAATATGCTTGTATAGCTTTAAAAATTCATATTTTTCTTCACTGAAATAACATGCTTGATGTGTGGATTTGAATGACTAAATTGTTTTAATAAATATTTTGAATTTCCTCTCTCTTCTTTTTGTTTACCATATCAAGCTGTAGTTATACTTTTCATCGTTTTAGTTTTGGATTTCTGGGTTTATATTCTGTTTTTACCGAGAGAAAGTATGTCTTTCCTATTATTCATGAGATTACTAAAAATAAGTCAGCAGGTTGTAATGTGCAAAGTGAACATTTTATGCTTTCGTCTTTACTTTATAACTCTTTACAAATGTTTTCTTTGAAACATTTACAAATTTAATGAGGGCAATAGAAGTTCTTCTGAAATCACCCAAAAGTAATTAAGGACTATCTCTGTAATAATAGGATTAGGCAAAATAATTATAAAGTTGTCTCTTTGTTTTTAGCAATGAATGTGCTGGTAGGGCAAAATTTAGCCAAAGACCTTTTCTGATAAGTCCTGAAGAGTTTTTATTGTCTAACTCTTTTTATTTGGGTTTATTCCACTTGAATATTTTATTATGAATTTTTAATGTGAATGATCAAATTATTGTCCTTAAAAGCATGAACCCCAGCTTTCTGAAAAGTATGGTTATTGATGCATACATATAACATTTTAGTGAAGGTTTTTTTTTTTTTTTTTTTTTGAGCCTCTTGACCAGCGTGGTTATTTTTCATTGTTCTAAAATATTTTCTAGAAATATATGCCCAATGTTGGCTTTGTAGACTTTCAAGAAGACCATCAACTTTATGCTCCCGTATCACATAAATTGCTTCCCTATTTAAAATAATGGCTCCCTTATTCATAACATAAAATAATAACATTGTGGTGTGTGTGTGTGTGTAAAAAATTACAGAAAAGTGATAATCATGTATTTAAAGAAATACAAACAATCACCTTGTTACTTCTGTAATACATACGTTTAAACCCCCATCAGGTAGTAATGACCTCAGTTTGTCTATATATAGTACATATGCATACTATTTAAATTGGTTTGGTTGTATTAGCAAAGCCAACATAATAAGTCCAGTCCTAAAATTACCTTATGCACATGAAATATATGACTCTTTCTTGCACACTTTATACCAATTAGTTAAATGGCATGTCTGGAATGTTCTAAAATTATTTCTGTTTTAAATACATATATATATATATATATATATATATATATTTATATATATTACCCCCTCATATTGCCTGAAATGTGATTTTATTGAGTATGATGACATGAAGACGAATATAAAAAAAATTATTCTCTCATGTCAGATTCCTTAAGAGCTGGACTGAGGCGAAAAGCTGAGAATCATATCCAATTTTTCTAACCTAGGAAATAGTCCAATAGAAGTGGTTAGAAAAAAAAAACCACACTTTCCAGGCGACTCTTTGTGGACTCTCCCGCCATCTCTCTCTCTCTCTCTCTCTCTCTCTCTCTCTCTCTCTCTCTCTCTCTCTCTCTCTCTCTCTCTCTCTCTCTCTCTCTCTCTCTCTCTCTCTCTCTCTCTCTCTCTCTCTCTCTCTCTCTCTCTCTCTCTCTCTCTCTCTCTCTCTCTCTCTCTCTCTCTCTCTCTCTCTCTCTCTCTCTCTCTCTCTCTCTCTCTCTCTCTCTCTCTCTCTCTCTCTCTCTCTCTCTCTCTCTCTCTCTCTCTCTCTCTCCCCCCTCTCTCTCTCCCCCCCCCCCCCTCTCTCTCTCCCCTCCCCCTTACTCTTTCCTTCACACACACATCTTGTACATTTTTTCATGAGATACATTTTATTTTTATTAATATTTTTGTAATTACATAACATTCTAACAGATTAGGAATTGAGTGTCATGTATAGCAGTTCAAATGAGACTAAAATAAAGTAAATTTTAATAAAGCTCTTTTCAGTTTTGAAAAAGCTGAAACATACAAAAGTAATTTGTCTCACTTTGATTGCACATAAGGAATTGCAAACCAGTCCATGACCCAACAGTCAAATTATTATTAATTCCAAAATGTTTATTTTTTGCAATGTGCATTAGCTTTTGTTTATTGTTTGTGCATGAATTTAGTTTAATGGGGTAATAAAGTGTATATAAACTTGTTCTTTTTTTTATTTTCAATAATACGTGAGCTGCCTTAAAGAGCATATATCATTTTACTCTTCTTTTTTTTAATGGAAATATATCTATAGGTATTTTTTCTGGCAAAACACATCTATATACTGAAGTTTCTCCCATTTAAATTTACTTCTGCTTCTAAGTTTACATTACATTTTGAGTTGTTCCGTTACAAGTTGCCTTGTATTCTGGGGTCATTTTTTTGTTCTTGTTACTTCAATTTTTTTTTCTCTCCAACTAAATTATGAATATCTATTTGTCGCTAAAGAAATTCCAGTGAGTTCCAATAAATAAACTCTGAAAAACAACATACTAAGAAAGGCTAAGATTGGCCATCTATCTGGCTTGAAACTCCACTTTGTGTATGAATGATGTACTCGAGCATTCATGAACTCCAAACTGAATTAAATTACAAATTGTTTATATTTAATTTGTGGCTTGTGACTTTGTTTTGATTGTACATGCTTTATACTTCTTATCATAGAGGCTTGACATTTCTACAACTCCTTTGAAGCTATCTTTGATATTTTAGATCTAAATAAAGGAGAATTGATTAAGATCAAACGTGTGGATCTTAAGTAAAGTAGCAAAACAGGCTTACATCAGGTCATATAATCCCATGGTTTATTATGACTCAATAAATGTAATAATTTTGTATAATCCAAGCCATTTAATGATCTAATAATGACAATGTTAAAAATATTTGACAATTAATATATACTCATTACTTACTATGTGGTGCTACAGTTCCTGTAAGACCAGGGTCTCTCCCAACATCTTTGTTTGCTCATAATCCTTTAGATTTCTTCAATTATAGACCAGCGTCTATATGCCCTAACTACAATATTAATTGCTATTGTCAATATTACTTAAGATAGGGGATTGTTAAGGTTGTCTTATAATGTTATAAGTTCAGCTTTGTTTCAGATGATTTTATAGAGGATGGGGAAGCATCATACCATACCTCTTTAAATCATCCAGATAAATTGATTTTCCTCACTTCATATATAACAAGAGAGAGAGCGAGAGGAAGGTATGATTGGCTTTCCATAGTCCTTTCTTTCACAGTTTTTTTTATTTTTCTTCCATCCATGTATCCCATATTACTTGATAAAGAGTTCGCTGAGAGCTGTGAGGTTTATTATTTCAATAATCTCATCCCTGACAGGATTCTCAAATGTCTTTAAAATTGGCCATTTCACTGTGGGGGTGCCCAACTGGTTTCTGAATTTAGTACAAATTTGAAGATCTGGGCCTACATACCCTTGATTTGATAACTACAGAATTCAGTCCTCAGAATTCCTGTTTTGGCTATTTCCACAGTCTTATAGAACTTACATGTCTCTTATGTTGGAAAATGGTCCTTCATATCCTCAAATTTCTTAGCTTCATTATCTCTTTTCTAATAATTCAAAATCCTATTAGCTTTTGTCTCCTGTAGTAAACATAGTAAGTGTTCTATGATTTTTTTTTTTGGAGTTTTTTAAACAGAGCCTCATTCCTTCTTCACCTTTATTATTAACCCAGGGGCTCTTTTCCACTGACTGGTTCTGATCAAGGTTTTCATATAGTGGGGGGGGTTCCTGTTTTGTGTTCTCATCCCTCTTTTATCTAGATTTGGATGATAGCAAATGTGTTTGTTACATTCCTTTCTAACACTGAAGTTAGTAACACTATGATTTTTTAGAAGTGGTTAATCATAAATTATAGCCTTCATTTAAGGGGGAAGACAGGAGCACAATAGTAATGTTGGTTTTCTAAAAGTTCTTTGGTGTATTTACTCTGTTCCCTGTGTATATTTTATTTATTATAAAATTTGCCATAAAAGGCAGCTTGCGTACTTTAATTTTTAGTTAATGTAGAATAGATTGTGAGTAGCGCTTGTATTTATGAAGGTAAAGAATAAATATATGTGTGTGTCTATATATGTATGTATATATATATATATATATATATATATATATATATATATATATATATATATATATATATAGGATTGCTTTATATATTTTTTGATGTACTTCCAAGCATGTTTTGCTTTGTTTTCTTTCTTTTTTTTTTTTTTTTTGCTTTTTTGTACATATTATTAAGCTTCAAAATCCATAAATTTTTATAGACATTCAAATAGGATTTTTTCTCCATGTATTTGTTTTACTTAAAACGTATTATGTCATAATTATATTTAATTTCATATATCTGAGTATATCACATATTTCCCTTCGGTTATTAATTTAAATGGCTATTTGCCAGACTCGAAGTGAAAATTTTTCATTTTTTTATAAGCCTGGTTTGTCTTATGACTTGTTTTGACTATTAGAGTTTTCTGTAACTATCAAACCTACTAATAATTGCTTTATTAATATTAATTTGCAAATAACTTATTAAATTCCTAATTTTTTCTATGCTTTATCAACATTATTTACGTTGACGTACTCCTTGTATTTCAGTAATTTTAATTTTTACAATTTCATTTTTTAATTGTTCAAATTTTGAACAGTTCAAAAATTAAAATAGTACTCTTATTATAATCCGTGTTTGTCATAGTTTTCAACTTGAATGATCAAAATTCCATCACTCTAGTACTTAAATGAGGAAATATTGGTGATAGAGTTTTACCTTTAACTAATTATGCTGTTTACCATTTTCTATGAATTTGTATTGCCTCTTAAAATAATCTTTCATGTTTAAACATTTCTTCAGTCAGTACCAGGTTTTAAATAAATCCATTTTGAAATTTACTTATCAGTTGTAGTGAAATCCTTCTTTTAAGGAATTATATAGTTTGGATATTGAATGCATAAATAATGTGGTAGTATTCCATATCATAAATTGAAATACATAGTTAATTTTATTCTTCTTTTACATAGTTACTTCTCTATAGTTATTGTCGATATTCTGAACCCTATCTTTATTTTTGCCCTTCTCATAGTTTTATCTTTTATATTTTAGTGTTATAATTTATTTAAAAGCTACTAGGGAAATGAGTTTTGTTAAATACAATATACATTATTCAGGTTATTTTATCCATAAATTTTGTATTGTGACATATTAGTGGAAAGAAAAATTCTTATTCTTTGTTTGTTTTCTTTGAGAATATATACACTTATTACAGAAATGATGTAATAAGGATAAGACTTTTCTAATTAGAATAACTTTTTTGTGCATTAATATATACATTTTATGTAGCATTTTTTTTGACCAAAAAATTATAGGCCATCTCTTTATTGGAGATTATTTATCCTCATTGTATTATATATATATATATATATATATATATATATATATATATATATATATATATATATAAAATAGAAGAAAGGAAAGAAAAATAATCAAATGATGATTAAATGAAGTTTTTTTTTTTTTTTATACCCCATGCCCCTACTAACAGACATGAAAACAAATTAACATTATTGTCCATAGAATAAGAGGGAAATGTTAAGCAATTAAAAAGAAAAGAATAGTTGAAAATATGAAATATTTATGTAGAGCTCATCTCTTCAGAGTTATTAAAGCAGTAAATCAGTAATATTGAATTGTAAATTACAGTTTGTCCTTTTATTTTCTGGATTTTTTATTTTGCACATTAAATTAGGTGAAATTTTCATATCAGATGAACTAAAGGTTGAAGCATTAGGTAGTCTGTGTAGAGCTTCCAGTGAGTCACTTTCCAATATGCTTAAGTTGATTCTTTTGATTTATCAGCATTTTAAGGTATTTATTCTTTGCATTGCTTCCCCTTTTAAATATGGTGCTTACTATTGGTTTACTAGTCGTATTGTTGGCTTTATCAGATAAGTGCTCTTCCAGTTCCCAACTTGGAATACTACATATCAACCATTAACCCTTTAACAGCTAAGGAGGCGGGCTGAGAGTTGTAGCCAGTAGCTGAGGAGGGCCAGCCGGCTATCACCCTCCCAAGCTAAGGGGTCTAGGCCACTCTCCGCAGCACCTCCTTCAATACCTCACTCCTTTTTTCGACTATTTCTTAATGTTTTATTTTCCTTGTATGATTCTGTAATACCTATATCATTATTTCAATAAATTAAAATGCAATTGTAATGAAAGATCACGTGATTTATGAATGAAATAATGAACATGATTGTAATGATTTTATTATCTTTTATATATTTTTTTTTATTTGAAGCAATATTTTAATAATTTACCTATTTTTTTTTTAATTTGAAGTTATATTTTAATTATTTACCAATATACAATAGCAGGTAGAAAAGGGGTGGGTTGGGTTTGCCTCCTTGGAAAACCCAAAGATTCCACAGTTAGGAATCGGAACAAATATTTCCCCAATACAGACACCCCTGCAGCCTAGCGGGCGCTAGAAATATTTATTAACTCTCCGAGGATCCGCTAGGATGTACCACAGTCGGGACTAGTTATATTGTCTGGAGCTGGGAGCGGTAAAGCAGTGGGAAATCGGTGACGAGATATCTCGTCCTGCGCGAGGGGATAGCGGGCAGGCGGTAACGAGTTATCTCGTCTGGAGCTGGTGGGGTTTGTTTTCCTCTGACGAGATATCTCGTCTGGAGCTGTTAAAGGGTTAAATGTATTTAAAAAAAAAAAAAAAAAAAAAAAGTTGTTAATAATTGGATAGGAGTCATTTAAGGAAGACTTTTGATTGTAAAGAGTTACTTCAGTATTACTGAATATAGTTTAGATACAAGTGTACCTTTGAAATATTTAGCCTACTAATAAACTGTATTGACATTAAAGTTTCTAATGGTTCATCTCGAATGTGGTGACGAAGTTATTCAGCCTGAATGTTTTATTTTATCCCATCTGAAAATCCTTCCATATCACCTGAACCTAAATAATTTTATTAAATGTGAGTTTTACTAACTGCAGCTTTTAAATGTATACATTTTTTATGCTTTTAAAACTAATTTCATGGCTGATTATTGTCAAATGCTAATACTATGTTTTAAATAGATTTACAACACACACAAACTTATACTTTTGAATTTACAATTTATTTAATATTTCATAATTTTTGAATTGTTGATGGGTTGAAGTTGATTTCATTTTGAGTCTTCAAATGTTATAAATATCCAAATAATATATAAATAAAATATCCCAATTAGCTATCATATATATTGTAAAGGTAAACTCTTTTCCTAGTAGCTTATAGCCTGTTTTTAATTTTTTTTTTTTTTTTTTTTTTTGCTTTATAACCCAAAAGTATTGAATTACTGTTTAGTGCCTTATAGAAGGAATGAGTGGAAGAGGTATGGAAATTGATGTTAATGTTTTGAACTCTTACTAAAAAGTAATTCTAATTAAAAAAGCTCTTAATAATAATAATAATAATTTATTATTCAATTTGTTTTTAAAAATCAATAATAATTATCGAAAAATTTATATTTTTATGTCCTCAATGAACACCTGTACCTTGAAACAAACCAAAGAAATGATTTAGATTCAATAAAACAAAATAATCAGATTGTCAAATTCCCTCCAGCCCTTCTTCTGAGAAATAATGAAGTATGAGGAAGGACGAAGCCGTATTTGTGTACAGGCGTGTGTGTGAAAAAAATTAAAAACATTGGTTTAACAGTCTATGAAGTTCCATGAAACATGGCCTGACTAAGTTTGAATGGTATTAAATTATCTCTGCATTCAAGTAGCTACTCCACTGCCTTTCATGCAAGCCTCTCAACCACTGCTGCTCCTCACATATATCTGTTTTTCACAAATTTATATGGTGTACTGATATAACATTTCCAATCCACAATTTTAGTCATTTTCAAAAGCTATTTTGAGGCAAAACCCTGTTTATTTAGTGTAGCTCCGCAGACACCAGGCATCAGCAAGTGTTCTCTGGTGCCATTCAGTGTTGTGAGGCAATTGAGCAGCCACTTAAGTAAAGAAGTTGGTATTTTGATCTGTAAAACCACCACAATACATCAGAGAATGCACCAAGTTGTTCACTTAAACTCTTACCAAAGCCATGTGGTAGGCTTTGACCCTTCATGGGCTGTTGGGCCAATGATTTTTTTTAATTAACTTTTTGTTAATTATTAGATATTTATTGTAAGATAATATAAAAATGATTCATTAAAATATCCCCTCCTGACCTATAGGTGCTAACCACTTTAGACAAATACAGATCTACAAAAATTAAAAATGCTGATTTGAAGTGGCAACAAATAATTTTTCCTGAGCATATTTTGACCATCTATCCCAGCAAATTTCCAATATTACATTGTCATTGAAACCACTGGAAATGTCAATTCATTAAGTTATGTCTATTATTAAGCTTTGTCAAATATTTCCAAGTTATATCAAAACTAGAAGAACATAAATTACTTTAACTGTTAATAATAATCATAATTAAATGGATCTGGAATAAACGTTAAATTAATTTAATTAAATTATACATAGATTAACTGTAATAAAATAATACGCATTTCATTTACCTCTAATAATTAATAATCTGCATTTTATTAACTTTTTTTTTAAATTTTAATTTGAAAAAATATGCACATCTGTTGGTAGCCAAACTCAGGTATCATAGAAAACTAGTAAAGTACTTTATCAAATGAGCTACATATACAACTACCAACTTGTATGAATTAAACTATTAACTATTTACTGATGGCGTATTTCCCCCTAAAAATCAATAAAATATGGTGTTTACACTTAATTAAGTCATTAATTCACAATTATTGTTCCTTTCAAATCAGTATATGGGGACATTGTATTTAGAAAATTTGGTTAGGGGAGAGGGGTTTTTCATACGGGTTGATAGTCCTGCATGTACATTAGTGGCAGAGTACTAGACTAGATATCCAAGATAACCGGATTCAACTCCTAGCAGGTGCAGTCAGCAATAAAAAGGCCATTGGTCTCCACACTGATTTAATTTAATTAATTAACGTTTCATCCTTGGTCATCATCAGGTCAATCTTATGAAAAAATGTGACTGAATATATTAAGAAGTAATCTATATTTATTTCATAGTAAATTTGAAAATATCTCAGTTAATATCTTACTTCTAATTAAACTCTTCTTAAAAAAATACCCCATAATTATGTGATTTGTGGATATAAAAGTAAAATAAAATATACAGACCTTCAAATACCAAAACAAATGTTGGATAAACAATAATCCTTTTTTAAGAGATAAATAAAATCAAACAAATAAATTAATTTCTTTTGTAGAAGATAGGCCTGAGGATACCCTAAGGATATGGACTATTTTATTAAAATCTATATGGACATCAATTACCTTTTTAATGTTGATTTATATATTTTATTTGTTTGAGCATGGATTACTCCTGAAAGATTGTGAAAGGTTGTGTTCACTTGGTTGTAAAAAATGCCACCTAAAAAAAATGAAGTTCATTTATTTCCATTAAATGTTAACATAACATAATATAAGTTTTGTTTTCTATAAAATAAATACTAATATCATGTCAATAATTTTTTTTACATATTATGAAATTTATACTTATATAATACATATGTCATAGAATTAGATCAAATTCCATAAATGCATTTTATAAAATCTATCAAATTAATAATTATATATAATAAATTAATTTCATTAAAAATCTTAATACCATTCTAATATGTAGCATACATTTTTAGTTCATTGACATGCTTTGTTATGTCTTAAATTTATCAAAGGGTGAGTAACTTGTCCCTGCCTTAGAAAGACAATGTACCTGATCATAAATAATTTTTTGACCGATTTTTATGACAAATATTTTGTAGTTTTATTTTATAATTGAAGATTTTTGAGAGCATTCATTTCTTGTGTATAAAAACATCCTTCAGACATCAAGTTCTTCAATTTATTTTTGAACAAAGAATATTTTTTAATAGATTTAACATATTCGGAAAGAATGTGTAAAAGAGTTTTACTCCTAAAAATGATACACTTTTCTAGAAATATTTGTTAGTGGTTGGGGGATTTGAAGTATATTCTTCTATCTTGTTTTATGATTATATGTTATACTATTTTTGTTAAACTAGCTCAGGTTTTGTTTCACAAAAGAATTGTGGAACATATATATTGAAGGAAAATTCATTATTTTAGACTCCTTAAAGAGTGGCCGACAGGAGTCTTTCGACTTTCTGTTAAATATAAACCTTATTGGTATCTTGTACCATTTAAATATTAAATTATGATTTTTTGAGCTACCCCAATGCATAACCCCATAAGCTAACTAACTATGGAAATAACCGTAGTATATTAATGAGTGTTTCCATTGGAGGATATTTTTTAAAACATTTGAATAAGAAGCAAAGCAATTTTATTTTCTTACATAATTCTTTAATATAACCAAGCTAGTCTAGGCTTTAATAAATCCTAAAAACAGTATTTTGAGGACTGGTAAAATGTCCTGATTATTTATTGATATTACTCCTGAAGAATGTTAGCAATGTTTGCTGAAATTTAGAACATTTGTTTTTTGACACATTCATAGCGAGCTTATTAAACAATCAGATGATGCTTTAACAGCAACAGAACCATCCTGTTTCAGTTTATTGAGGTTTGTACTTATTATAATCATACTGGTATCATCTGCATAAAATATATTTTGTGGGTTTAAGGTTAGCTGGGAGGTAGTTTATATACACCGTATCCCAACTTCCCGTGACAATATTGCCAAAATTAAAAATCAATTCTTAAAATTGCCAATTGTGTTAATAAATGACTGAGACTTGGTGTGACAGAATTTTGACACCCTGAAGAATCATTTCAGTCCATATTTAACCTCACAACCTTCTCCAGTACTTTTCCAATGACCCTAACTTTGGAATTTCCAATGGAATGCCATACTTTTTATGGCAGATACTTCTAGAAAATCAAATTCTAAAACGAGGTTATATCAGTGAATTTTTTGATTTGATACATTCTTTAGCCGTAAAATGCAAAAATCTTTATTTCAGAAACGGCACATTTCATTGAAATATGCGGCGACATAAAAGTTGTAGACAAGAAAATTATCTTTGAAACAAGTCTATGAGAAGAGGAATGAACTCAGAAATAATAAATAAATGGATAAATAAATAAAATATAAATAATAAAATAAAAACAAATAAAAAAAAAACAAAAACTAAATTAATTAAAGTATTTTTGGTTTTTTTTTTTTTTTACATGGAGCTATGCACGTGGAAAAAAGTATTCCTTTTACAAATAATTACAACATAATTAGTTTAAAATAAATTCATTCTAATAACGTTTTTTGTTATGTTGATGTTTTTTTACGTAAACTTTTTTTTATTTTTGGATTCATTCAAGAATACTTTTGCATCATTTCGTTTTAAAAACTTTTTCTTTTGTTTTGATTCCATAATCCACTCCTCCTTGTTGTAGGCAACAAAATTATCTTTGAAACGAGTCTATGGGAAAAGAACGGATTCTGAAATAAAAAAGTATTTAAAATGAAATAAGCAGAAGTATTCTTGTATGAATCCAAAAAAAAATGTTTACTTCAAAAAATGTCAACATAACAAATAATGTTCATAGAATTAATATATTTTTAACTAATTACGTAGTATTTATTTGTAAAAGGAATACATTTTTCCACCATTTATGATCCATGTAAAAAAAATATATATATAAAATAAAATAAAAAAAAAACTGTAGGGTATCTTCTTCCAGGGAAGAATCATCAAGATTACTTTTGTATTATTTCGTTTTAATTTTATTTTTTTTTATTTATTTCAGAGTTCATTCCTCTTCCTTGTTGTTCCGTGACTTGTTTCAAAGATAATTTTCTTGTCTATAACTTCTATGTTGCCCCATTTTTCAATAAAACATGCTCTTTCTGAAATAAAGATTTGTGCATTTTACGGTATGGCATTCTTTTTGAAATTCCGAAGTTAGGGTCGCTGAAGAAGTACTGGATAAGGTTACGAGATTAAATTGGGCTGAAAAGATTCTTCATGGGTCACAATTCTGCCAAACCAAGTCTCAGCCATTTATTAACACAATTGGCAATTTTAAGGGGGTGGCCCGGAAGTTGGGACATCCTGTATATTGAAAATAGTAGTGGGCCTAATATTGAGCCTTAGGGAATGCTACAAGTAATTGTTTGCCATTCTAAAATAATTTTATATCCACTGATATCAGCTATTTCTACTTTCTGTTTACGGTTACATAGGTAACAGTGAAAAAGTTCATGAGCAGTGTCCCTTACTCCATTCAATGATGTTCAAACTAACTATAGTATTTTATGATCTACTTAGTCAAAAGACTTTTTTAAATCATCAAATATTTCAATTACACTCAGATTTCTATCCAGGGAATAAATTATATCCTCCAGAAAATTTTATGTTGCCAAAGTAATAGACATGTTTTCATGGAAACCATATTGTACAGGTATGAGGACATCATTCTTTCTCAATTGTTCTATCAGTCATTTAAAGATAAGATTTTTGAGAACACCGGTAGAGGAGGTTTATATGTCTGTAATTTTCTGCTAACTGTTTATTCCCTTTTTGAATAAAGGTTTTACTCTAGCTTGTTTCAAAAGTTCGGGGAAACTTCTTTTAAAAATGCATTTATAAAAGATTTCAGTTAATGCTGAGGGATTATTTGAATCGTACCCTTAATGATTTTATTAGATAGAAAAAAAAATCATATGATGTTTTATTTTTCAGAGAGTGTTTCTTTATGTAATTTTGCCTCGGTTATTGGGTATAAATATATCAATTTTAATGTGAATGGTGTACTACTCTTTAACAGAGAGACGGAGTCCGTTGATGGTAAATGATTTTGTTGGGGAAATACTAAATTTTTTATATCAATGTAGTGCAAATTAAGCTCATTAACAGCACTGTACCAGATAATATTTCTCTTTGACATTTAATACTGATTGTGCAGTTTTAGTTTCTAGCTTAACAATATTCTAGGCAGATTTTATTTTGTTATTTCATAAATCAATATTATTTTTGCAGTGAAGTTTTTAGCTGCATCTAAGGTATGAGTCTATGACACGTCAACATTTTTTTTTAAATAGGGTAGTAACTATTCAGGAGGGAGTGAGAACTGGCTTAATTGCATGTAAAGCTTTAAGCTTATTATTGAAGATTCTTATTCTTGCAGTAAATCATTCTTTATCTTCCTTGAAAGTCACACACTTTGTCTGAAACGTTTTTAGAGGAACTATGTTATTTGCATACTGGAAGAGTTTATTCAGAAAATATTTGTGCATACTGTTTCCAGTTATTGATTCATTATTCAAACGTAGTCCTTCGCCATACTTTGCTATTATTTATTGAACTTAAGCCTATTTCATGACATCAAAAGACTTGAGTTTGGGTCACATATGTATTGCAAGTGCATGTTCATCAAAAATCATAAATGTTATGCAGTGCTGTTTGATTTTAAACATATTTTTTAATTTACAGTTTAGTTTTTGTTTGTGGTGAACAGGTTCTTCTGATTTATAATGTTTAGAATCATTTGAATTTTTACTTTCTTTGGAAGGTCCCATCTACATAGCTGTGGTAATGTTTCAGTGATAATTGGAAAAATAGAAGTCAAACGTATCCATAGAAGAAGAACAACTGTGTGTGATAAGATAAGGGCTTTGGTTAAATTTATCTTATGAAACAATGATATGAAGTTGGTTTATTGTAGCTGTTAATAGTAAATAATTATTCCCTTAGTTAATTTATAATATTGTTGTCTATATTTATTTTTTAAGGAAAGAACAATTGGAGAAAATAAATTCTCAAAAATTGATAGCTTCAATTGGATGTTATATCATAAATGCTTCATCTACACTGTGTGTGCTGATGTAATTATTATGTGTAAATACTCACTTAAAGTTATCAATAAGTCTACTCATTTTCAAGATTGTTCAAAAATGTTTAGCTGTAACTTCACTTGAGAAAAATTAAGGGAAAAAATATTTATTGGGCTAAATTATATGACAACCTAATGGTGAGGTTTGCTGATGACTCCTATATTCATTTGAATAATTTCAAAGAGTAAGAAATCAAACCGTATAAAGCTCATCTTATCTCTAATATTAAACAAATTGTTTCAAAATTTGTGATTCCTTTCAAGTTTCTAAACTTTTATATGAATCACAATATCAAAAGTTGTTACATGACTCTGATGTTCATGATCTTTCTATTGAAAATATATTCAAGCTTTTAGAGGTAATATTATTCAAAATAAATCCCCCCAAAAAAATATATTTTCTGGAATGTAGCTTTATATAATTTTGCCAGAAAATTACCTTTATGCTTTTATAAAACATGCATTTTATTAAAATTTAAGAGTAGGCATTTTTTTTTTTTTTCACTTTTCATTTATTAAGACTAAAGGCAATTAGTTGGATAGATTTAAGGTGAGGGTATTTTTAGGTATCAAATGTGTTTTTCCAAGGTGCTCAGTTAATGAAGACATAATTACATATTCTGTTGTAAAAGTACTTATTACATTGTACTATATTGTATAATATAGTACCCTGCTTCCGAACTAGAAAAGACCCTTTAGTGGACAATTTATGAGTCACATATTCAGCCCCCCCCCCCAAAAAAAGTTTTTCTTAATCTAATTTTTCATTTTTTCTTAAGCTGCTGGCTATAAATTAGAGAGAAAAATTTATAATTATATATATATATATATATATATATATATATATATATATATATATATATAAACACACACCCATATAATAAAAATTTAATAGTTTTAACTTAACTGATACAAATTTGTTATGATTTTAGAACTGGACAATAAATTATATTCACTCCCTTCAAAACCATTAAGTTCTTATTGCAACTGAAAATAATTTAATTCAGCAATCAGTATGGTTAGAGATATTGGGTACTAATTACCTTAGAAATTTAGTAATGAGATGATTAGTACAATAATGGATACCATGTGTGCTGGTAAAATTGACCCATCTAGGGTTACAGACAATTAATAGCTCTATGACATATCATTTAAAAAGCTGGACATTGTTTCCAATATTAAAAGGGATGATTGCAATGGCCTGCTTTTGTAGATTATCACCAAGAAGAATGTGTTTGGCCGCCCTGAAAGTAGAAGGTTAAAGGAAAGTATAGGCTTTGATATGTCATCTTAAAAGCTTCCATATTGGCTGGAGGATATTTAAGTTGACTTGGATCTATGAACCATAGACACTGGAGACGGGCTGAAGCTGAAGGAACAAGAAAAAATAATTCCAAATTTTAATCATTTTTTTAAGGCACTGAATCCTTTAATAAAATGGAGCTATATTTTAGAAATTACAGCGTTGAATCTCATTCCCATAGCACATTCTCTGCACATTTCTTTCATTATGTAGTAATACCTGGAATTGCTAGTATGGATAAAATTGAGTTATTAATTTTGGAATGAGCTGTATTTATTTTATTATTTATAAAAATAAAATAAAATTAATTAATCATATTGGAAAACATACATTTTTGAGTCAGGGTTTTTGGAATTCTCTTTTTGTATGTTCATAAGTATGTAAAGAACTTGCCAAAAACCAGCTAAGTCCAACCTTTGTGTGATACATTTTGATATATCTGCTCCATCTCGAATATCCATGATCGTTGATTTATAATACATATGCTGTATTTACAAGGGGAACAAATTCTTTAATTATCTATTATATTAATAGTTAATATTTTAAATATTATTTATTAATTGTTGTGATATTAGAATTAGCAACACTCTCTCTCTCTCTATATATATATATATATAACAAATATATCCTCTTTCTTTTTTTTCCTTGCATCAAATGTCTGATGACTTGCTAAATCCATTTGTGCAATGTTAAATCATAACCATATATACAGA
Source organism: Riptortus pedestris (assembly GCA_019009955.1). Taxonomy (NCBI): domain Eukaryota; kingdom Metazoa; phylum Arthropoda; class Insecta; order Hemiptera; family Alydidae; genus Riptortus; species Riptortus pedestris. Next base: position 49,316,191 of record CM032233.1, on the reverse strand, counting down.
AGTAGCCACCTTCAAAACTACATTTCTCTGATAGCGCAAAATATATGTTGATTTAAGCTGAAATATTCATGTTCATACCATTTTAACTTAAGTATTCCTCACTGAGTTGAGATTTTGGTCAGCAGTGATGCAAAATATTCTGTTTGTGAGTAATGAAAGGTTTTGCTAAAATCTAGGAATTTTATGGTATGTTGGTTTTTATAGAGCAAGTGAATTTAATTTTATACTTTTAAAATTAGATTTAGCTCCTTATTTAGGGTCCTATATAACTCTATAAAAGATGTCAATTTAGTATTATTATATTAAAGGGCTCTATATTTGAGAAAATTACTTCTTTGGATCAGCTAAAATAGTGCTCCAGAAAAATACTTTCCCCACATCGAACACCAAACACATCAAGTCTGGCTGTTATCACAAGGTTTTATTTCATTTCATTTTAAATCCACTGTATATGTGTGTGTATGTGTATATATATATATATATATATATATATATAAATTATTTATCAAGATGATTAGCAATGAGTAAATAGTTGGAATGAATATGAAGAATTGTTTAGTGTTTATAAATGCTATGAAGTAATAAAATAATATATATGAAACAAATAAGAAAGCAAAACAACTATATAATAATTAAACAATATGAAAATGGTTTGTGGAACCAATAATCTTAAATAAAACCTTTACAAAAATGTTAGTTTGATTTGAGACAATATAGGTTCTGCTAATGATACGCGCATACACACACACACCCACACACACACTTATATGCATACTCGCAAGAACACACACATATACGTACATATTGATATTTATTTTATTAATTTAAGCTAGAATATTTTTATTTTCTTTCTGTAATGTTTGTATTCAGGCACTTAATTAGACAGAGCTAATTGTCTTTAGTGTTTTTAAATAAAATTAATGAGTTACATGGTTATTTCAATGATGCTACTGCTGTTTAGTCCACCTAACTCTATGTATGTAGAGAATATTATAGAATCTGTTGCTGTTTATTGATGTTAGCATGAAAGTTGGGCAGATATACTAATTAAAACACACTTCATGATACCTGTTAGTTGTTTTATATTTAATGGTATCTATTTTTCTCTATGTATGTCATAACTCAAGTAAAACTGTTTAATTGCGTTTCATCTACTGTTTTGGTTGTTTAAAAATATATAAACTGACGTTAATGACCATAAGGGTTGACACGCCACAATGCATATATATATATATATATATATATATATATATATATATATATATATATATATATATATATAGTAAAACATTATATTGAGTAATAGTACTTTCACATTTTCAGACTATATAGAAATTTATAAGCCGTGCATAACTGTAGGTCTGATGATCATATTATTAGAAATATATTTAGTCTCTCTTAAGATTGGATTTTTAAAATGGAGAGCTTTCTGTAGGATGTAGAAGTATAATTTTTCTTTTCATGCTATTGCTCTCAAATGCACTTCATGTCTTATTCTGTATTCTCGAATCTATAGGATCACTTGCCTGTCTATGGATTCTCATATACTTGGTTGTCTTCCTACTTATTTCAAGTCCAAATTTTTGCATTACTCTTGTCTTTCAACCAGCCACTGGTGTGATAGATACTTCTTCCCATGATTGACATATTTTCAGTATGCTTCATGTGTTGCCTGGTACCTCCAGACCTCTTAATTTTTTGGATTACTACTTTAGGGGTTGGCTGAACATTACAGGGAATAATGGGTCTCATTGTTTTAAATCAGTGGCATAATAACCCATCCTCATCACATTTGATAAGCTATTAATTGATTACAAGAATCCAACAACTTTTGCAAGTTCACACTGTGATGTGCCTTCTCAAGCATTTGCCTAATACAGATGATCTGTAGTTTACTGTCCTGAAGAAACTCTCCCAGTATTCTTTCACTCCCCTTAGTTAACATCCCACAAATTTCCAGTCAATATCTCATAGACTGTTGGGAATAACACTCTATAATATCTCTATTCTTTGAGCACTTCTACTTTTCTCAACGTATGCATTATAGACATTACTTGATTTCCTTTATGGCATTTTTGTTGAGCCTCATCCTTTTCTCTAATAGCCCTCTCACATTCAAAATCAAAACTAGGTTGCTTTTCTATCTCATGCATCACTTCTGTGATATTCGTCATTCTCCCTCATCTCTCTTCCCCAGCTCAGAAAATACTTTGCCTGCATTACTGGTAATATTTGCCTATACTTAGCCAGGACCAGGAATTAACCAAAACCAAAGTCCACTTATTAGTTGCTTTTAGCATCAGATATATGCACACAGTTTCTAGTGCTTATCAAAATGTGGTCTATTTGGTTAGCCACTTTGATTGCTTGGATTCGTCCATTTTTCACCATGAATCTAAATAAGAGGAAAATTATAGTCACATGATCTTCATATCCCTAATTAAACAGAATTTACTGTTAAAATAACATTCTCTGTGGAATACTTATATATAGATATATATATATATATATATATATATATATATATATATATATGAGGGAGAATGACAAATATCACAGATATGATGCATGAGATGGAATAGCAAACTATATCAGAAAGTTTACCTAGTTTTGATTGTGAATGTGATATATATATATATATATATATATATATATATATATATATATATATATATATATATATATATATATATAAAAGAGAGAGATTTGTTTGTTATCCAACTTAATATTTAAGTGGTTCATAAATTTTGTTCTTCCTTAATTATAAATATAGAAATCCTAAACACTACTTACATATGGAACTTCTAAGGAAATATGAAAGTCTGGTATGCCTTAAGAATTAAATAGCAATGTTGATAGTTAGGGAAAAACTTTTAACTACTCACCCTACCTTTAGTCAGCCTAGAAAACATGATGAGCAATAACTAAGGTCATAAAACAGTAGGTATAAGGGTTATAATAAGTTTGATAACATTGTGCTAACAATACTGAGATAGATTTGTAAAAATAACACTAAGCACCTTGGTTTGAAGTCATTCTTTCATAGCTGGCACTGAAGAGGTTTCTAGTTTGGAAGTTTATTTGGTTAGTAGAAAAATCCTATGGAAGAAGCTAAATCCATCTGTTTCTCCATACAAGTCCATTTCTATAAGTTGAAGGTTTATGTAGATGACTAAAGGAATACTGAATGAATTACAAAAATGGTTTCTTTCCTGGTCACTAAACAACATACCATTCTGTAGATGCTTAAAGATATAAAATATCTTTAATTCACCGTGCATTTTTACATGATGGTGTATTATAAATAATTCTACTCAACATCGTGCATATAAATGGTTTTTAGTTGATTCACTAGTATATAGTATTTTCTCTTTGGAGAATGCTCTTCAACAAATTTAGACTAGCACTATCTTTAGACCAATGTTTAATATTAAAAACTTTTATTAATTACATAAGTACAATTGCTGGCCAAGCAGTATATGAAGAAGTAGGTTATACTAGTTTGATGATATTAAGGTCATATTGCAAGAAAAGTAATAGCTATGAGTCCACTAATGTTTTATTAAAAGAAAATCGAAGTATTTACTGTATAATTTAACCTAATTTACTGAATTTCAAATTTTAACATCATAATGGGTTTAACAAAGGAAAGAAACAAGTGGCTGTATGCATAAGCTTGGTACTAGGTGATCAGAAAAGTTGTCTAGTGATCCTTAAGGGATCAGGTTGTCTGTCTATGTTGGTTCACATACTCTAGTATTACTTAGTGTCATAAGTTCTATTTCCACTTGGGCAATAGGAATTTATTTGTAATGGTCTCACTAAATAAAATCCCTAATTACATCCGTGCTAGAAAAAGGTGGAAACCTCTAGACAACCTGCCTTAATTACTTTTATAGCACAAAGTAAGTGCTAATTTTAAATAATAGTGATCCTTTATTTTAAATTTGAAGGACTAAAAATATGACTATATAACAGTCCCCTTACCAGCTAGAATATTCCCACTTATTTATTTAAAGTAATGCTGTTTGATAATTAACCATTTCTGGACTAATGCCAGCTATACTTTGTGTCGACATATTCATTCTATGGGTGAAATCAATTGTGTGTGTGGGAGGAATTTGAAATCTGCTTATTTCTTTATTTTATAAAAATTATGTTCTGAGTTGGTATTCTGGCAGGTGGAAGTGACTTCTATTGTAGGTAGGATGAAAGAATTGGAAACGCTTCTACTATAACTATAATAGTTATAGTGGAAGCGTAGCCAATTATTTCATCCTACCTACATAAAAATTATGGTTTTATTTATGTTTTTTTTAAGCTATAAAATAGAGATATGAGTGTACATACACACACACTATCCATTTTACTGTTGTTGACAAGTAGAAATAGAAATGGTAAATATAAAGATGCACAAATCATTCCATTAGTTTCATCGCATAACAGAATTATCCGTTGTCATGTACAATAAGTATCAAGTCCTTCAGTTGTTATACCCACTGTCATTAGTTAAACATAGCAGTTAGATGAATTTATGTGTCAAAATGGCTGATATCCGTAAATAAATTGAAATAAAAATGGTTGCCTGTCAAAATATAAAGATCGGAATGACATGCTGCATGGAACATGATGCCTTTTAATGAATATTAGCAAATTTATTATAGTTTTAAATAAATTTAATTTCCTGTCAAAATATAATCATTACATAATTATAGCACCCGGAGAAAAACTACCATAAAATTCTGCTGTAATTCGATAGAGGAATGAGGTGATTCACCGTTCAAATAAATCTAGTTTCCATTCAAGAATTTCATAAATCTAAATACTGTTTTAGGACTAATAATTATTCTAAACACAATTCATTATTTACCTATTTCCGTCAAAATCAATATTAATGAAGATATTGATGATTTTATGATTTGACATTAGTAAACCTCCACTTGAGAGGGTGGTTGTGCAGTATAAAATTGCTCATTTATAACAATACTCATCCCCTTAATTTATTTACAAAAAATCCTCAATTCATTTCAGGACCATAATTGTTATTCTAAACAAAACATGATCTCTACATTTTCTCGATAAAACAAATATTAATGAAGATATTGATGAAAATGTTTTGTCACATTGAAGTAAACCCCTCTTCTAGTTGAAAATTTCAATTCTCATATAGCTTTTGTTGTAACTTGGGATGGTTGATTCACAAATATAAAAATACATAGACTCTTTCTGAGAATTTTTTCAGTGAATGAGTAACAGACAGGCAAGATTTTCAACTTTTAAACCATTGTTCTTAAAATGACCTGAAATCTAAATGAAATTTATCATTGGAAAATTTACGTAGAAAATCAACAAACAAGTTTTACTTCAACCCACAACAATGTGCATCACAGTTAGATAATTACTTCCAACTTCATCTCATACTGGATAATGTATAAAAAGAATTTTATCATATTTTTTCTGTGAATGCTAGGATGATGCTACTATGTATACATGTGTGTATGTATAGATATGTATATGTCCTTTTCTTTGCTCTTTTCTTCTCTGATACTCGTGGAAATTTATTAAGGTTATTCCAAGTGCCACTCCTGTCAATGGTAGAAGAGCATAATGTAGCATAGCACATGGTGACAAATTTCAATCCCCAAGTAAATATACATACAGCTTTACAATCTACTTAAGACATTCTCATGGAGCACTAATAAATTCGATTTTTCGACCTGAAGTTAGAAATCAGAATTTTGATATTCATAAATTTATATTAGGACTGAAAAATACATTCTGATCACAATCGTTCTTTACATTTTTACGTTAAAGCCAATACTAATATAGATATTGATGAACATATGTTTTGATAAGCTTCCAAGTAAACATTTCTTTTAGAGGTAGTAAAGCATAAAATATCCCAAGTTAACAATGTTCGTATCCCAGATATATATATACACATGGCCTGAAACGAATAATTGGGAGAAATAACAATATTATAACCATTCATTACAAAAATCAAAGGAAGTGTATAACTCAAGAGTGACTGTCATCGTTTTCAAAAATTTCCCATGCATAATGTTAACAATAAGGAAAACGTTCATTTTTTGTAGAAAGAATTCGATAATAGTCACTCTAACAAATTTAGTTGCAATTAAATGAGTTTAATTACAGATATAAGATATTTTCGAACAAAATGAAAAAATTGTGTGTCTGTGCATAGGGGGGGGGGAATGTAAAACTTCTTATTTCTCTATTTTATAAAATGTGTTGTTTTTTTCTTCTTTTTATTTTCCAACTTTATTTCCTTTCTGGCTTATGTTTTTACACCTCATGTTTCTTCCTAACTCAATTGATGCAGCAACCATGATTATCTCAGTTACATCTTCATTGTATGATTCATAAAAAGCAATGACTTAAATTGCCTTCCACTTTTTAGTTTAATGATCATTGTTATTTGTTTAATTAGTTGGCTAACCTTTATAGATATTCTTGTTTTGTCTTCATTTTTATTTGATCACAAGGCATTTAAAAACTAAATTTCACATAAATAAAACTTTTTTAATTAAATACATTGACAATGTTTTATTATTATTTTATTCATACTTTAGGTTACTGAGAGAATTGGTATTCTCTGTCTATTTTTCCTTTGTAATTTATAAATGTTTCAAAATATTTTTTTTTAAGTTAAATAAATAAATAAATGTTTCAAAAAGTTCAATATAAGCTGTATAAAATAAAAAGTACTTTTGAAATATGAATTTCATAATATGTATTTCAAACATCCAGTCACTGCTGCATTTCTCAGTATTTAAATAAAGGGAAAGACAAAGGATAGCATACTGTATGTTGGGTTTCATTATCATAATAAGTGGTTATTATTTATTCTGAAGTAACAAATAATTTTGTCAACTTTGCCAGTCTCAGCTATTGTTCATCATTAAAATTGTAAATCGTAAATAGTGTTGCATGTTGGTTTTTGTCTATGAAATGTTGGTGCTGGTGTGTATAGTTGAGGATTAAACAAGGTTGAAGAACTTTATTTTTTTGTTATATACCTTATTATTCTGTGAGATGGATGGAGTCTATGATTTGTTTGTTGTTCTGTTCACAAATAAACAGCCTGTCTATTACTAAAAGATATAAAAGCAGCTACGAAGTACTTGAAATCCGGTCCTACTTTTTTAACCTACATGAACTGGTAATCTCAATTCTTCGTCATTATCGTACTACAATAAAAGTTTTTTTTTCAGATGCTATTTAAATATGTATAGCACGAGCAGTGTATTCAACATAAATATTACCAGGATAATTTTGTGAACAGTAAGTCCAGCTAAGACTTTTATGCTCATTCAAATAGAGAAAAAACAATTTAGAAAATATTTTTATTTAGAAAGATTCACATGAATATCGGTCATTTATTTATAAATGTTTAATAAAGATAGTACAATATAAAATTCAGATATAAATTGTCTTTATGCCGAAATACAATAATTATGAAGTTGAAATTCAAGGGCCAAATTTGATAGACTAAAAACAATTGGCTTTTTTCTATGAACACTGTAGAATAGTGGCTTTAATATAGAAAATATAATTCATATTATGTAATGTTTAAGTGAGTCAAATCTTTAAATTTTTATGCCAAACTATTTTCAGTTCTGTCTGACAACATGTAATACTTTTAATATGCTAAGAATTGTAAACCATCACTAACTTAAGTATTCCATCATTTGAAACATAAGTATCCAGTCAGAAATGGGTATGCCACGCGTAATTTCAAGCAAAGCGATTTTTTTCAAGAGGAAAAATTGTATTACATACAGACTGAATGAACTAGAAATTTTATACCTGTTAGAATAATGTCATCACATTCTATTTTCTATTCCTCCCTTATTAAGAATTAAAATAAAAGTTGCACATAAGATGTTTAACCTGTTAACCGAGTGGGACGTCAAACGTAAAGAATATCGGGTATGGGTAGGGCATATGCATACATATTTTCATTTATTTTAAGCACAAATACAAAATAATAATATGAAATTTCGTCTGACATGTCATAGTGATAGAGTTCGCACCCGTTGTATGATGTATAATTGAAAAGGGATTTCCTTGGTTAACAGGTTAATGATATAATAGCCTTAATTGAAAATTGCATAATAATGGTAGAAGTGAGGGTTTACTGAATACTCCAAATCTTAATAATAAAACAAAGGACATTGAATATTCAAGTTAGAGGAAAATGTATAAAATAACAATTTGAGCACATTAATTTATTAACAAAATTGGGTATAAACATTTTCTGATCTGATTTTGACTGTTAATTGATGAACTTAAGATTTACATGAACTGTAAAAACTGTTTATGAACAAACAAAACATTGAGGAAATCTTTGAAAAATCCCATCATGAGTACAACCTTAATAATTGATTTCCTGCTAAAGGGATTCAAAGTGTAAATTTTCATACTTAAAATAGTACTGAGAGACTATTGGGTTATAACAAGACCACAAACACTCTAAGACTAACATCTGAGTTAGCCATTCCCTCAAATGGAGGGATGTGAATTAAGTAATAAAGATTGTTACCAGATATTCCATTTTACAACTAAGTAGGTCATAAAGCACATATAAATGGGAAGAGTGGTGTTATTATTGACCCCTCAATTGCACAAAGAAAATAGGTCTGGTGACTACATTTGGACTTATGAAATCGAGAATATTTTTATTAACTAACCTTGCCAACAATTTAAAAAGTTATTACCATATTGTTAAGTCAAAATAACTCTAATCAGAAGAATTTTCATAAAATGTTTTTTTTTTTTTTTTTTTTTTTTTAATATTAGAGTTGTTTATATATTAGTGTAAGTTTTTCATATATTTACATTCAGCCATTAATGGCTGATTAGGGTTAACCTGTTCAATAATGTGTAACCTTAATTTAAGTACAATGGGTTTAATCCTCTTACAGGTTATATTACAGAACTTTTTTGTTTTCCTTATTTAAGCTCAGTTAAAAAAAAGAAAAAAAGAAATTAGTGGTGAACATGCTTTAGTACAGTTTTTTATTACTAATTGCTAACATTTTATCATCATTACCTTTACTCTGTTGAAATGTTAAATCTCTTTCTTTTTCAGGACTGTCGATGGGAAAGAGAAGAAAAATAAGAAAAAAGGACTGTTTTGAGGAAAAAATATTAAGGACACATGTGCCAATATACTTTTTTTGAAGATTGATCATATTTATTATTTTGGTTCCATACTAGTCTTTTCTTGCGATATATTGCTCTTGTGTTTAACATAAAATAGAAAATTATTTTAAAAAAATTAACTAATTTAAAATAAATAATCATTTAGTATAAAGGAAAATTATTTATGTATCAGGGTGTCCGCTAGTTCAGAATTTGGGAACGTGAGGGAGAGACTCAAATTTAAGAGCACATTATATGTATAATGTATCATATTAATTAGCTAGATATATTATATTAATAATAACAGTTGATAATTTATTTCCCTTTGTATTTTATTTTCAATCGTTTCTCTTTCTTTTCTCACTCTTCTTTCTTGAGTTTCTGAGGGGGGGGGGGTAGCTGCCCCCACCCTGTGGACACCCTTGTTATGTGTTAAACATTTGGCACTGATATTTAAAATACTGAATTATGGTACAATTATGAAGCTTTTTGCTTAGTTTGTTTTTATAAATGTATTTGTTCTTGCACTTAATATATATTTTTTGTAAGTTTTGTATGTTTCCTTACTCAATATGAGCTAAGAAAATTCTAATCTGTACCTCCTGTTGTGTTGAGATCTGACTGTTCAATTATTTGTATGGTATGTCTTTGAAAAAGAACTATTACTTTTAAATTGTGTTGGCCCCTTTTAGTGTATTATTTTTCAAGAATTTCAGTTATTTTGTTTAAAAATTTAATTACTTATCAAATTGGTTAATACAATATTATTATTGGTTATGATTATTAATTATCATTATTTGTTTTTATAATCTATGTTCCCTAGTTTATATTTATATTATAAATATCACATGAAAACAGATTTCACTGTCCAGATAAAACGATCTATCCAGATTTACCCGAGCTCATGCCAAAGATCTCATTTAACCTGTATAAATTGTATATGTGTAAAAATTTATAAATGGATTTCAGATATGGTTCTGGCATCCAAATTCCTATGATCTACCAAAGTATAAATTTGTGCTGAGTATATTAACATCAACACTAGTAGTTCGAATTTATGTAGTACAATGAGTAAAGGTTATACATATTCAAGTTTTGTTCTCATTTAATAATTCGAGTTATTTAATTTTATAATAAGGGTATATTTTTAATTGTACTAAGACATATATCATTGTATAACAGACACCCATATATAGCTGGTATTTTTACATTACAGAATGATGAGATTGTGAAGTATAACAATATGAACATTAAATAGATTTTAATGGGATTAAATGTTTCTCGAGGCACAAATACAAACCAAATTTCAACTTTCTTAACCTTTTAGTTAGAATTAAAAAGATCCTCTGATGTTACTTGACTATTAGGCACTACAGTCCTTAAAAACATGTACCACCATCTTTGACATTTTCCTATTGTCAGCAGCCAAATGTGAAGTCTGAGTTTCTCTCTGCAAGTCCTCTGGCATTTTTTCTGTAATTCATATATCCCAAAGGCCTGATAAACCTATTTCCTGACACTGACGTCTACACATCTCAGTAATTCCAATATTTTTCAGTGTCAATACTGTTCCTCAATTGTGCCCATCAGTTGGCTCTAAAACTCTGAGGCTAACCACTTTTGATTTGATCGTTCTTCGTAAGAAGATTTCCTTGCCGAACTTGAAGGAGTTCCATTAGCTTACATAATCCCTGCCTTCGAAGTTTGATTCTCTTATAGGCTTCGTGACTCTCTTGTGCCTGTAAATGCTCTTGCCTCTTAGCTATTATTTAACTACCTTCCTGCATTATTTTATAAGTTCTTTTTTGAAAAGAAAAAAAAAAAAACCTTCCTTACTTTCTTTTGGAAAGAATCTTTATGAGTTAAATTAGTCTTGTATAAACACATGTGCCTTCATGCATTATAAAATATAATGAATACTTCAGTCTTTATTCATTTATTTTCTTCAGTTCAATATTATTTACTACGATCGTTATCTTCACAACATTTATCAGGCTGTTTAAAAAAGCTTCAGCCAATTTTCAGGGAAAATGAAGGAAAATATAAAGAATACTATTGACCAAGTTTAATCTACAATATAATTAATTATAATTTTGTTTGATTGCCAGTTCCGATCTTTTGGGAAGTTTCATAATTCTATTTTCATAAAACGCCCTAAACTTATTGCCAAAAAATTGATCCAGGTTCTTTTCCTAGCCATCTAGAGAATTAAAAATCTTACCATGAAGGGGGCATAACTTTTTGGGCATGTATATTATTAGCCATTGAAGTGGTTAGTGATGGCTCACTGGAATGGGCCCACAATCATTTTTGCTCAAAATTATTGTAAACAATCAATTTTTTGTCTCCGGTTACCAAATGATTCAAAAAGAGGTCATTTTTATGGCATTTGAGCAATAATTCACACCTGGATTTATGGTCTATTAAATTTCTCACCATCTCAGCGAATAATGTTCATGGTCTGTCAAATTTGATACTTCCAGGCGGTCCTATTTACCGCGTCTTAAACAAGTCGCTCTAATAATCATAAAGTTTTTAGTGCAAAAAAGGAAAATTGGTGAAATAATGGCCTTTATAAATTTACTTCACAATTTATTTAGCACATATTGTATTGTATTGAGCTCTTAATGAGGAACATTTTCAAATTGATGTGAAATAATCAGGCAGTAAATTGATTTTATAAATCATTTGAATATTTATTTTATCATGACTTTCCGCAATATAAATTGTGAAGATAATCATAAAATGTTAAATAAAATAAAAAAGTATTGTTCTAGATGGGTTTATTAATGCTAAGTGTGATTGGCACGGAAGGCCAACTAGTTATCATTTGAGTGCTAACTTTTTTTTTTAAACATGAATGATGCCACTATAACTTTATCAACCCTAAAGAGTGATATTAGTTAGTTCAAGTTTACTTCTATTGACTCAAAAAATGTACTGTGAAATGGTGTTTTATAAATTTTTGTGTTTATTCCCTAAAATGAATATAAAATAATTTATTTTTTTGTTAATTTTCCCTTGCAAGGAATTCTTAGGTTGAGCTCTGAAAACACTTCTACTAATAATTTTATTGGATTTATTCTTGTGACCATTCATTAAGCATTTTTATTGTATATATAAATGATTTAAATACGTAAGTAATTATGGATGTTTTTTAATGTGGTCTGCTAAAATTAAGCCAAAGTTACCTTTTGAAAGTGTAGAAATTAGATAATGTGTATAACTAGAGCCAAAACACAGTGTTTCAGTTGTGTTGTAAAGACTGATGAATCTTGAACTCATATCTCTACCTAATTAAGAAACCCTTCCACAAGAGAAAGAATTCTTTCCTCCTTCCGTACTGTTATACGTAATAGTAAATTAATAAAACTTCAGAATTGTAATTTTTAAGAATTCTTTGGTTATAAAAATAGATTATGAAGCCTGTGCAACCTCCCTTCTAATTTATAACTTTATTCATTAATGAAGACTTCAGTCAAGTTTCAGTATTCTAATGAAGGTTTTGTTTTCATTTTTCTTTTTTATAGGAATATAGTCAAGTTATTTTACAATTACCAATAGAATAATTTGGTAGAATTTAAACCAATTCATTTTAGTAAATCAAATAAAGGGTTGGGACCGCCAGTATAGATGATACTGTTGTCATATCTAGAGATGTACTAGTACAGCTCTCGACGGCTTGAAGATGGTGCCTTTGCATCAAAAGCGCTTGCCAACTGTACTCGACCATCAGCCAGTAACGAGGGTCTTCCCCGACAGATATGACAACAATTAATTCTATTTAAAATTTTTGGAAATTATAATACAAAACACTTCATGGGAAAGTATTTTGAATAAATTAGTCAATAATTTAGCTCTGGAATACTAAAAACTCTATTATGGGCAACACATGACTTCCTTGTACTCCTATCAAATTATATAAATAGATTAAATTAAATGAATGGTTGCATTTTATTTAAATTTATTTCATTTGAATGTGATATACAATATGTCTGATTCAATGCATCGAATCGAAAAATTTCATATAACATAAATCTATAGATCTTTTTATGATCAACTAAAAAGGTCATACAATTTTTTTGTATCTCTAATATGTACAGAGAAATTTTAAATTTTGTTATTTTTGTCCTCCCTAAATCCCCCCCCACTAAGTTCACTTTTGACTAAGGAGAGATGCACAACTAGTTGTTCAAACAATCTAAGATATTGAATTTCAACATCCTAAGGCTAGCTATTTTGAGTTATACGAGATACGTCATGCTGAAAACTGAAAGTTTTTGTACATTGTACAAGAAAGTAAAAATGGACTCTTCTTAAGTTGATATTTTCATTCATATTTCAATGAAACACGGTTATTAAATTAGAAGAATGGACTAAGGGCTGTCCCAACATTTCACCATACAGCTCGTAACATTAATATTCAAGAGACCATCGATCACTTTTCTAATCATTATTCTTGGGGTTGCCCATGATGTAAAAATTTTGTTTTTGATACATGTTTATCTTATTAATTTTTTTTTTGTTTAATATCACTTTGTACTTGCATTCAAATTCAGGTTATTCTTTTTACAATGGCTTCCATATTTAACATTTAGTATTTGAACTAGTAGTTCATTCAAAAAAATCATTAAATATGGCTGGAATGTTAATCAAATATCCAAATTATTCTACTTCTTGTTTTCAACTAAAAGTAGGTGTGGAGGAGGAGTCATAAGAAGTAGAGAATACAAAAAGAAATTAATAACTCACAGACGTAGCAAAACAAAATTTCAGATTAGATGACGAGGAAAAATTATAAACTATCCATAATTATTTTCTACATCCCACCAGCTTTATATATATATATATATATATATATAATTTCAGTTAATGGGTTCACTGGGGGGGGGGGATGTAACCATATTTTATATTAAAACTTTACGATTTCAGATGTCAATGTGATTGTTTTATAAGAGCTTATTTTTGTTTTTATTGTTTATTATCTAGAGGACCACATTGCATTTATGAAAAATTGAATTAAATTGACAACCAACTGTTTTAAAAATACTCTATTTCTATTGTTATGTTAATATTTAAGACTTTTTTATAAGTGTATATACATTTTTATGTATGTATTTCATACTCAGTGATAAATTAATGTCCATTCCTTATGTTTTTAACTTACTCATTCCCTTTTAATATTCAAGCTTCAACATAATTTCAGTTGCATTTTTCTTGTGAACTTTTTTTTTTATTTTTATAAATGAGCTTTATCTTATTTTTGTACGTATTGTAAATATGTTCAATATTGGTTAGTGTAATTTAATTTGTATTGAAATTTTCAGTTTTGTAGTATACTTCAAATTTATCAAATAAATCAGTTTATTTAGTACATGTTAGAACCCCCTCCTTACTGATGTTCCACTTCTCTTTCTTTTTAGCGTAGTAATAAAACTCTTTTCTTCTTTTAGAATGTAAACCCATGGTGTTCTTAACTATACATACATATTTAAATATGTCCATATCAAATTTATCTTTTTTATTTTATTTATTATTGTTTAAAGATACTTTGAAGGAGATTAAACAAACATATAGTTCTTCTTAGTCAATTTTTAAAAAACACTTTGAAAACATGATAACTAAAATACAATATTACTCAGAGCTACTTCAGAGTGGCATTTTTTTCTTCCCAACCTGGATCAGAAAAAGTATTTGCTGAGCCAGTTAGAAAAAACCGATTTCGAATTTGGACCTGCTCCTCGTCCTAGGAGAACATATCATTAAAAATATTATACAGGGGAAACGCAGAAAGCCAAAACAAGTGAATATACCATATAACTTTTTATATTTATCAGAATATAGTGTTAAGCTGATCAGAGTGATTAGTAAAAATTATTACATGTTACTAGGCAACCAGTTGTTTTAAAATAGTGGTTAAATTTAGGAATAAAAGACAGTCGATGCTTAAATCTTGAATGTGTTTATAATTATTTCAGTACCAGTAAAGAGCAGCACTTATAATGAGGTTGGGGCCTCAAAAGCTAGCTCTGGAATAAAGAGTTACAACCTAGTGGAGGTGTGGGCTTTCTTTTCAACCATGGATATTGAAGCTCCACCAGCCAGGAGACTCAAGTTATCATATTCCAGCACGTTGGAAATTTGTTTAGTTTACACAGCACCTGAGTGACAAACTTATAGTAACCTCGATAACCAACGTATAGTAACCTTGAGAATTATTTAAACTTTTATTTTATTATTCTTAATATAAATGTTTGTACTATGAATATTTAAAATTCCATTTGGCTATTATTTCTAAATTCTTTTTTATAATAATGAAATATGCCTATGCCAAATGTCTTGTAAAGTTGGTCAATAGATTGTTTTACTATTTCGTGTTCACATAACATCCTAATTTTATTTGAGTATGTCTATAAGTTACAAGAATATGAATTAGTCCTCCGTATTAACTAAGATTGGAACCAGCATGTAAGCCGATAATGTAGGATTGGACTGTAGTCTAGGGCAGCCAGTGAGGTCTGGGTTCTTTGATGGTAAGTCAGGAAGAAACGGATGAATTGAGAATCTAAGGAAGCAGTAGAAGCAAATGTTCTGCTAAAGCCCAGTTGAAAAAATCTAAAGCTGATGTCATACATAGAGCCATAAGCTAAGGAAGAAATCCGTCTGGCACGAAACATGTGGGTGGTAGTTGGAAGCTGATGAACCAGCTGAAAGGCTGGAAGTCAGGTAGTTCATTCTCATTCAGTAATTAGGAATCAAACTTACATATTTCAAAATTGGGCCCCATGGTCAGAGTTGTTCCTGTACTTGCATAATTCAGTTAAGGATTTAGAATGCAAAAAATTAAATTGGGTCCCGTGTAACACTCATGTTCCTAAAAACGAACCTAACAATTCATATGATAATGAGCTGATAAACCTCAAGTAAATATTAAGCCAGCCTTATTGCAAACATGCTTGTTGTTATAATCAATCAACTAAAGTAATGTAGGAATTAGCCTGGAAAATGGTTAGGAGGTTCTGACCTTTTATTGAGGGGGAGGGAGGATGAGTGCCCAACATATTATGCTGATTTTCCTTGTTTCACTCATTCACCCTTCAAGTGATTGCAATGACATAACAAATACAACACAATAATAAAATACGTAGAAATACAAAAATATGAATGCACGTTGGACGTAAATGTTATTTTTGTTTTATTAAACATTTAAAAGTACAAATATGAACTACTAAATGTTCATTTAATTGAATTAACTGAAAATATTAAAACACTGAAGTTACTCAGTTTTATAAATTGACTCAATATTGTCGTTTTGTCAATAGTTTTCTAAATTGGAAAGTATTATAGTTTTTTTATTTCTTTTAAGACAGTGTTAAAGTTCCTTTGCCCAAGCTGATTAAGAATAGGAAAAAAAGTTATTATTAAGGCCCTAAATAAACCCTTCATTTTCATTATGAAGCAATCCTGTAACATATACAGCGGGTAAAAAAATGATCCATATGCTTAGTTTATTGGCCAAAAATATTTTTTAACTTGATATTAAGAGACAGATAGCGATAAGAACAACGTTTCCCATTAAATTTATTCATTGTCAAAAATTAAAAATAAATACACTTTTTTTAATAATTTAAATTTGAATTTTTAAAGCCAAACAAATTATTCATACACTTAATAAGCAATTCATAAATATGGAGTACATCTATGTTTTCAGATTTTTAACTCCAATAAAGCCAATAAATGTTTGATCGGGTTAAGCTCCAGTGAATGTGGTGGTGTTTTCTTTATTGTATAGCTTATTCAGATCAGTATTAAAAGATAATTTAACGGAAATGGGTTGCAAATCTAAAGAATTGAGCTCTTATCTCAAAGAGGATATTGTTAAACTCTTTCAGCAAGGGTTGAGTAACCGCACCCTGCAATATATAATTAGAAACTTTAAATCTGGTTCAGTGGTCTGAAGACACAAGGGCAGAAGACGTCGCCTCTCAGTGAGTGAATCTTGTGAAATCGTGCAAAATATCCTCAAGTAACTGTTCACTAGTTTACAGAACACATCGCAGCATCTTATAGAAAAACTGTGACACCCCATACCATGAGGATTAGACTACATGAAGCAGGAAATAAGGGTAGAGTGGCAAGAAAAAAAAAAAATAGGTTTTATAAATGAAAAAAAAGTTGGTTTGTCCGGGAGCATGTAAATAGACTGTTTTTATTTTGGAAAAAAATGTGTTTTTTCCGTTGAAAGCAAATTCAATATATTTGGATTAGATGGAAGGAAATTTTGAAAGGGGGAAAGTATTTGAACCTAAAAAAACTGCAACCAACTGTGAAGCATGGCGGAGATAATGCTATAAAACAAAAAAAAGTTCAAAAATTAGGGATTGAAGGCAGTTGTTTGTTCCAAGACGACAATGACCCCAAACATTGATCAAGGGAAGCAAAGAATGGTTGTTAATAGAGCTCGCCAAATGCTACAATCACCGGATCTTAACCCAATTGAACATTTATGGGTCCTATTGGAGTTTAAAATCCGGAAACACGATGAACTTCATGCTTATGAATTGTTTTTAATTAAATTATTACAAATATTTCTTTTGTCTTGAAAAATTAAAATCATTAATAAATTGTATTTGTTTCTAATTATTTCTAATGAATAAAATTAATGGGAAACGTTGCCTATCGCTATCTGTCACAATCGCAAGTTAAAAAATTGATAAAAAAAATATTTTTGGCCGACTAAAGTGTAGTTTAGTCCCCCTACCCTCGGTTAAAACCACCGATGGCGTATTTTGGAAATTTTAAAGTGCTAAAAAAGATAAAGTTAGAACAAAATGGCCGCCGTCGTCATCGTGTGCCACCAAGGGGGGGGGGGCTAAAATACACTTTCACCTTTTTGGCCGATAAACTAAGTGTATGACTAATTTTTTTACCAACTGTACATAACCTGGCATTTACTTATTATATCCCTGATGTAAAAAGTAGCGATTGGACAATTTTTGTTTATTATTATTTAAGTCCACTTTATGCTGCTGTGGCTAATCGGGACGGGCTTTCTACAGGTTACTACCCTTTTCTAGCCACTAAATAAATATTGGATTGGACAAATATTGACGAATTTATATGTAGAATAGTGATTGGATTAATTGTAGCACTAAATGCTGCCTTCATTTTTCATCATATTACACAGTCATTATATTGTTTTATGCTCGATACATGATGGTTGTATGGATATTGACGATGTTTGCTCCATGGGAAGAAATAAATTTCGTTTTCCATCAAATTATAAAGAGGATTGCGCCCACTTAGGATTAGTAGAATATATATGTGTGTATATATATATATATAATAAAATTCTATCCAGACATTGAAAGGAAGATCAGTACAACTTTGTTTTTTGCCTCTCTGAAACCACCTACTTAAGGCGTTTCTGTATGGTAGCCAAGCTGCAGATATTTTTAATTGCTTTAAAAATACCCAGTTACTTTTTCAACAGTCATTAATTGTAAGCGTTTTATTTTTATTAGCGAATTTCCGTTTTAACATTGATGGGGATAAATGCTGAAGGAATACGGCGAGTACGAGGGTAGTTTTGATAGTATTTTTACATAATTTACATCCCATGCAATGTCGGGTCAATTGTATTTCCTTTTTGTATTCCAACTATTTTTGATATCTGCAGATAAATTAAGTGAAACTTCCTCGGTTAATATGATGAAATAAAATAATAATTATATTTATAAGGAATATTTTTATTACTATGATCTTCTAATAATTCAAAAAGAAAGTTAACATAGGGTTCATGCACCTAGTTACAATTATACATTCTTACTTGAAAGATATGTGCTTCTCTATCTATCAAGAATGTTAATTAAAAAGGGTGGGTAAAAATATTTGCATGCCTAAGTCCTGCAATTGTAGAAGCCCTTAAATATTGTACATTCAAATGTTGTTACTGTTTACTAATAATTAAAGTCCGTCACGCAGGGGCTGCGTAAACTAAGCAGATTTCCCATGTGAAGTTTTACAATAGAGTAATCTGCATACTGGTAATACAAGCCCACCATGAATAAATACAAACGGTAATAAGAAAACATTCAGTTAATTTTAATAAATTTCCAACTGAAACGGCTTTTTAATTGTAAAAATAATTTATATTTTAATAACTCAAATTTTTGTAGTACAAGAACTAAAGAAGGGGGGGCGGCGGATGAACAGACCGTATTTGCATAAATCACACAAAGTAATGAAGGTAAGGACGAAATGACAGGTAAGGTTAGAAGAAGCTTCCACCTGAGCCGAGTACTGACGAAATTGGCCGATCTAATCCGAACTATACCCGACCACAGACTTCATAAAAATGCAAATATCTCGGTTAATATTCATGATAGAGAATAAATTTATATAACAATATTTATAGTAAATTTAATTTGCAATAAGATTGGTTCTAGAGAATGTTTCGATTCGATGCATAATAACGGAGATATTTTGAATTTTTGACAATCCCCTCCTCTAAACCCCCCCCCACTGGTCCGATTTCAGCCGTTAACGAACTTGATCTTCCTTTTTACATGAAACGATTAAATACCGAGTTTGGTGACGATTAAACAAAAATTGCGACCGCTAGAGTGTTAACAGACAAATATATATATAGTTTTGAACGGACCTCATTTTCGCCATCTCCTGGGTAGGATCAATGGACATTTGAAGAAATTTTTCGAAAATCGCGTCATGAGTACGACCTCAATAGCTGATTTCCCTTAAGGGAAATCTGCTAATAAAGCTAATAGTAAGATGAACTGCTTTGGCGTAATTAGAACAGCTAATAAGATCGTTTTTTATTCATGAATAAAACTTGGAGAGGTTGTAAATTTCACAAAAATAATAACATACTAACCATTTGACAGGAATTTATAATAAAAACAAGCTACATACTCTGTTATATTGCTGTATTATTACTTCGTTGGAAGTCAGATCTTTTAGCCTCGTAGACAGCTCTTATAACCTTAATGCGCAAACTTCAAATTTTGTAAGATATCTTCAAGTCTATTCGTATTTATTCATTTTGTTTATAGTGATTAATTATCGCTAAGTCCTTGAACAACACATTTACCCCCCCCCCCCCCCCCGTTATAAATGAACTTATGATAGTAGGTAAATGATGTTTTAGTATTTGTGTGGGGATCTTTTACAATTCTTAAGCTTGCTATTTCTTAACATGTATTTGTTGAAATTCCTTTCATTGAGTTTAGAATATGGTAATTAAGCTACGTATTGCTTTTAATAAAAGTTCAAGTTTTTTTTTTATGTTGTATTAATCAGTATTTTTTCTCCATTGTATTTGACAGTTTCTACTTTAGCTTTTTCCTTGCTACTTATTTGTAATTGTCATTATATTTTTATGTCACTGAAGTAATAACAATTATACAATCAGATTATATAAGGAATCAATCAAATAACTGTTTCTCTACTGAAGGAAAATTTACAAAACTTGTGAGTTTCCATGAATTCTTCTACTGTTTTAGCCCTAGTAGAGATATGTTCCATGGCAAATATGAGCTAAATGTGTCCATTTGGTGTTATGATTACATCCCAAATATAAATGTTTGTATATTTGCCAACATATTCAAGATCAAAAGCCTGTACCTACGACTAGAATCATTGCTTTATACATTTTTTCTCTATTTCTCATATTAACTGAGAAATTGCTTTAGTTTTTACCCTTCAGTAAATGCCTACTCCTTCTTGTTTCAAATTAGCAATAAGCCAGTATAGTATGAGATATCTTATTTCAAGGTTAAATATGTTGTATAATTTTCATTAGACAAATTAGAGAGGGGTAAAATCAAATATTCAAAACATCTCCATAATTGTATGTCAGGTCGAAAAATATTAAATACATAATCTTGTATTAAATTCAATTTCCTACCTTTTTACTCTAATTTGAATATTAACCAAGATATTTTTAATTTTTCATTCTTTTTATAATATATGTTGACCATAATATTTATATTTAATTTTGATTTCAGCATGACACCTCTTACATGCAAATTTATTCCTCTCCAACCTTTATTACTTGGTACAACACTCCCCGACTGTGAAGAAGTGACAGTGGGGCGCAGTGCAAAATTCCAGATCACAAACCTTTACTGTTCTAGAAGACAGTGTATGTACAAAACCATTTCTTTCTTAATTATTGAATTAGTTATGCTTTAGACTTTAGTGCATTTGTAGTTATTGGCATTAGGATTAGAAACATTGCATGACAAGTCAATAAAAATAAGTAAATTTTCGACTTCACTAGTTCTGGTTTTAATGGAATTTGTTATGAAGGACATATATGACAAGGTAAGTATCTTTGGAATTTTGAAGTTTTTATCTTTAAGATTGTTTATGTTACAGACATGTAAAACAAAATTAGAATATCCACAGAAAACAACTTTGGTAGGAGCTTTTTACCTAATTGTAGTAGAATGAAAATTCACCTGTTAAAAAACTGAAGAATAGAGCATTCTAATAATAATATTTATGACTTTCTTACAACAGATTAAAGGTTCAAGCTCACTCACTTTTGACCTTGAATATCTCAAGACATGCCCTCTCAGAAAATTATTAAAAAATGTATAGTTTATTGGCACAATATTATTCTTACACAGTCTTCTTTACACAAGATTTTGTCTTGCGGTTAAGGCACAGACATATATGAAAGAGCTATAGTATTCAGTGAAAACGGCATAAAAGTTTTTAAAAAGTTGCGGCAAATGAAGTTGCAATAGTTGCCGTTAGGAGCGCTTCACCAACAGCAAGGTGTATTTGTATATTGGATATGGTGGAAAATTTGAAGAGGAAAAATGTTGTATCATCTGCACGAGTTTATTGTTAGTGTGATGAACACATATATTTCAAGGGAAATCAAATATTTACAAAATATATCCTTTTCAAGGAAGGTTAAAACAAGATACTTCTGGAAGAACTCTCTTGTGGGAAAATTGCTTTTGGTGGTGTGACCCGAATGATAAACATGCTCTCTGTCTGTTTTCTTGTTTTTTTTGTTTTTTTCATTTAAGCAGCAGGAAGCATACATGCTTCAGAGAGAGAGAGAAAGAGAGAGAGTTAAATGTTAATTGCAGGAATCTGACCTGTGGGAGGGGGAATTTTGAAAATTTGAAATATCTCTGTGAGATCTCTGATCAAAAATTTGTACATAAACTATCTTATTGAAAATTAAATTACCTATAAATGTTGTTATATCCATATTTTCTTCATCATGAATATTAACCGAGATATTTGGATTTTATAGTTTTCATCCTTAAGTAAACCCCCACTCCTACTCATGTCATATTAATGATAACATGTTATATCACAAGCCATTTTATTATATACCAAATATTTTCTTATTATGTCAGATACGTGCAAATTTGTTGTGATGACATCATCAATTAAGATTTTATGTTCTAACTTGAAAATGTTTATTTGATCTATACCATACTGATATTTAATCTTTTCTGCCAACACTAAAGATCATATATTAGGGGCTGAAATCAGACCTGGAATAGTGGGGGTTTAGAGAGGGGTGATTTGAAAATTTAAAATATATTTGTTATTAGAGTTGGATCTTAAAATGTTATAAAACCAATCTTGTTAAACTATTGATGCTCTACAATTATTGTTCTTAGCATTTTTTCATAACCCAAATGCTAATCAAGTTAGTCATACTTCGGCCTGAGTAACAGACATTTTTGTTCAGAAGTGTCATTCTACTATCTAAGTAACCAGCACTCATAAAACTGTACAGATAGCATCTCTTTATTCATTTATCTGTTATTTCGAAAACCTTTTTTACATTGAATACTAATTCTAATTTTGATCTGTCTCCTTCAATCTCTTTTAATAAGATTGACAAAATTCCTCCTTGGTAAAATGTTATTCTAATTGCTCTGACTCAAGAGTTTGACAAAACATATGTAGCAAGCAATGCAGCAATCTTTCATTATAAGTTTTAAACCCACATTACTTCCAGGACTAAATATTAAAAGCCCGATATTAACTTTGAAAACAGAATGACCTACTCTCACATTATGAACACGAATGCTAATAAACTGGAAATGTAATCTACTGCAGTGAAGGCTTATATTTCACTAATCTTCAAAATTTGTAAATAACATCTCTGTTAATCCTTCATGTATTTAATTTTCGCAACACTATTTACTTTTTAATGAATTCTGCTATAATTTTATCAATTCACTAATGTACTTTAATATTTTTCTTCCATTAATAATTTTGCCATCCTTTTTTTTTTCTGTTTTAGTGACGCTTTCAGCAGACTATAAATCACAAACAGTCACAGTCACCAATATTGGTGTTGCTTGTGCTCGCGTAGATAATAAAGAGTTATCGAAAGGTGAAATTGCTATTGCAAAACATGATAGTATTGTTGAAGTTATTAGCAATTTTCTTAAATACCAAATAAAATTTATTGACAAATCTAAGAGACCTAGAGAGTCTTCTGAAGAAAGTCTCCCCGAAACCAAGAAAAATAAAATGTTTCATTGGGAACAGCTTGCCAATGGTGAAGTACTGTTTTGTAAGACAAGAGATTATGATGACAACAAGATCAAGGTATGGTTTGATTTTCATCTAATTATTTGTTACTTTGAATACTTCTTTAATTAAACTATGACATTCTTGTTATGTATTTGATGTTGTCTTTACTAGATTGGTTCATGAATTGTATTTAAATGAAAATAACATCACTTTAATAAAATTATAGTCAGAAAATGGTAAAGTATATATTCTCTCTCTTCCACTTTCTCCTTCTTTCTCCTTGTCTGTCACATTCCATTGTCTCTCCCATTCATCATAGGCATAGGCATTGACTGCTTCCTTAAGAGCCTTTATTTCATTACGACTTTCCAGTAAAACTCATAGCCCTCTCGATATATCATTAGGTATGGCCCAATGTTTAATTTTCCAGGTTGGGGCTATTGATACAAGATCTAAAAATGGAACTACAGTTGTAACTTGCACAGCCTAGTATGGTATTATGGGGTGTGTTTTTGATGTTTATTAATTGTCTGCCTTTATATTTTATTGAAAGCACCTTGTTGATTTTTCTTTAATAGGGGTCCCCATGATGTGATCGAGTTCAAGTCCGATACTTAGGAAGCAAACTTTACATATTGTCATGGGGGGGGGATACTTGAGAAGTATACAGTCCACTCTGGCTGGAATCTTTCTAGGCAGGTTAAATTTTTCAACTCTTAGATCCAGCTCCAAGCTAATGTGCATCTGTCCTGCTATAACTTGAAGAGCAGTGTTTCTAGTCAGCATGAGAATTGCTTTTTACTGCCCTTGCAATACATCTGCTACTTTCTTTCTCATAAATTCACAATACCAAGCTGGCGATGCATAAGAAACTCTTGGGAGATAAAGGGTTTTACACAAAATAAATTTCTAGCATTGAAACCCCATGTGTTTAATGTTGATCTTCCGTTTATTGCATTGACTTGGGGATCAAAGATTAGCCTTTCAACCATAGTTACTCCGGGTTGTCTAATCCTTTCTGATGGTCGAATCGCAATTCCGTTACTGTGAATACTAAACAAATCTTGGGGTCTAATCAGTAGCACCCTTCAGTCATACCTGTTCAGTCTTGCTAGTATTGAGAGAAAGTTTGTTTAGTTTCCACCATTGATGGTTTTCATTATCCTTAAGAACAGCTCTGGTCATTCCTATCAGGATCATTACAAGGTCATTGACAAAAGTGATTGGAATAAATCCTGCAAGCAGTAGTGGCAATATAAAGGAGTTGAAAACCAGAATTCAAAAACTGGGACCCCGAACAGAGCCTTGAATGCAAGACTCGCATTCCCGCTTCCCACTCCAGCTACTTTTCACTTGGTAAAGTAGTGATAACCTCTGACCTAATGAATCTAACCGATTACATTTATAACAACCTTAACCTTAATATATTTGGTAATTCAAATAAAGGGTTAGAACCGCCAATATAAATGATACTATTGTCGTACCTATCGGTGGAGACCATCGTCATTGGCTGATGGCTGAGTACCGCTGGCAAGCGCTTTCGATGCGATGGCGTCATCTTCAAGCCTGTTAGTAGTTGTACTGAGTTGGTTGTCCGTCAATCAGTGGGCTTTATGCTCTGTTCACCGTATTAGTTGTTTACGTTTAGTCCAGATCTGTTTACTTACCACTTAGATCTGTCAAACGAGGGATGTTGATGTTCAGGTAAATTGTTTTTGTGTGGTGGGTTGTTTACGTTTTAAATCGAGATCTGTTTCATAATGAAAAGCTTGGTTCCAGGCTTTGTTATTGCCATACAACTTACAGTAATAGCATATTCTCTAAATGAAAATTCACTAATAAAACAGTAAATAAATAAATCATGGGAAATAATTAGAGTAATACATTTATCAGAGATAGAACATGTTTTCATACTTTTCAATTTTAATTAAGGAATGTTGTACTCTCACACTAAAATAAGTATAGAATGTGAAAAAAAAAAAAAAAATATGAGAATATTTAAGCAAAGATGCTAACTTTTGTTATAATAGATATTACCATTTTGTTTGTTTTTCTGTGAATGAGCTAGCAATATAGTAATTTTCATTCATTTTTTGTTCCAGATTGCAGGATTCGATTTGGATGGTACATTAATTAGTACTAAGTCTGGTCGAGTTTTCCCCACTAATTGTGACGACTGGAAATTATGGAATGCGAAAGTTAAAGATGATTTTTCTAAATTATACCTAGAAGACTGGAATATAATTGTATTCACTAATCAAGCTGCATTATGCACTCCAAAAGGGAAGTTGCAGATAAATAGTTTCAAAAAAAAGATTGAAAATATTTTAGCACTTCTCGAAGTACCTGCTTGTGTCTACATATCAACATCCAAAGGCTATTATAGAAAGCCTTGTCCTGGAATGTGGGAATTGATGAAATCTAGGGTGAGTTTATTTTATTTTTCTTTAAATCTTGAATTATACCCAGGAGTCCATAAAAATTAGAAGAGGTTACAGTGCTTGCTTTATATTATATTCAAATTTGTCCTTTAAATATCTCTTGTTGGTGGTGGGGTGTTCGAGTATAGACTGAAATATTCCTCCTTTGTTGGTTGACTGGGTTTCTCTGGTGGTGGAGTTGGATGGGATGTTGGAATGTAGACCTAATATATCCCTCCTTCATTGGTTTACATGATTTCTTCACTTTTGTGGTCAATCAGAGATTTATAATGTCCCTGCAGTTGGGTTTGCATCGTCTCACAGCATCCAGAGTGGCAGGGTGCCCTGTGAGCATAGTGACCTGGGGGACTTCCTCGGCCTGAGCATTGCGCCTTTTCTCAAGGCCAGCCATGCTTCCTGATAATTTGAAGCTGCAATTTTATTGGGAATCTAACTGCATGCTGTGCTCTTCTGCAGTAAGCATGCTGTCACTCCATTGAGCACCATAGTTTGTCTCAGAGCCATCTGGTGTTTAGTGATGGTACATTTCCTGCATTGTTCCGTCATATTAACAGAATGTTCTCTGCAGTGATTTGATGTCACTAGTAGCTGTGTGTTCTCTGTGGTGATTCATAATGTCAGTAGTAGCAGTTTGTTCTCTGCAGTAAGTCCTGCAGTCTATCTTGGGTCTGTTTAATGTCGATGTGGGGGGGGGGGGGGGGGGGTAGAGTGCCATGGTGTCTCTAAAGCGGGCAATGTGATAACTGGAGCTATCTTCCTGGCGATCCCACTCCCGGTGAGTGCACTCCCTCCTCGAGGGTTCCTCTGGCTGGGCTGGAGCTCCTAAATAGTAGAGCTGAGAATCCTCACCACTGCTGAGATCCATCCAAAATCCAAGTGCATTATTCTTTTGCAACTTAAGATGGGAAGGGGTATGTATGATGATCATCATAGCTTTCTTTAACATAAATAAAATACTCCCTTGATTCATTCCATTTATTTTATTTAACTAATGAATCTATGTTTCAGGAAATGTCTCTGTCTTGGGATATATTATCTCTCCTCACAACCAATGTATCTTTCTAATTTACTTAAACTAATTTTATTGCTTCATTCTAGTTCATTCATTGTATCTTAGGCTCCTTTTGAAGATATAAGCCCCGAATCATTTTATTGTGGAGATGCAGCTGGTAGACCAGCAAACTGGACGCCTGGGCGCAAAGCAGATTTTGCAGCTTCTGATAGGCTTTTTGCTTGCAATGTTGGTATAAAATTTTGTACGCCTGAGGAGTATTTTCTACATGAAAGAGCAATGAGATATCTAATTGTTTTTGACCCGCGCCTACTAGATAATTCAGAGAAATCATCTGAACCATTCAGATTTGCACCTTCAACAAAACAGGAAGTAATTAATACAAATTATATATATATATATATATTAAAATTTACTAAATATACTTAGTTAAATACATGATTCATTTAACAAGATCTCAAACCTTACTCTTTGGCCATCAAATTGATTTTTAATGTTACAATATATATACAAAAATAATATAACAATAAATATATAATGTTTCTCCAATATTGTAATAATGTAGTGTATAAGTATTACTAGCTTATATTATTTATAATATTTCTATATTTGTTTTATTATCATGTTTCATTAATGCATACCAGGTGCTGAATTTTTAAATTCATTTTATTTTGTGACCCTTTGCACCAGCAGTGGTATAGCCAGGAATCTGGACCTCCCTCTAGCTTTGTTGATGTCTTACATTATTTTTGTAAACCTCATAGTTTCTGTTGCAATTCAATTCATTTTTAATATAAATGTCTTTTAGCCTAACAAATATAAATTTTCAAGTAGGGGGTGTAGATTTCAAAAGCTTGGCCCCTAATCAGAAATCCTAGTTCGCCTCTGGTGTGACATTTATTTTTTAAGAAAAGCAAATACTGCTTGTTTGTAAGTATGCTGCTAAGTTTGCATATGCATTTATAATCTGGTAGTTTTAATGCTTCCTAGAGACTTTAAATCACTATGTAAACCTTGGCAGCTAAATTTTCAAGCAATTTAGAAATTGTAGCATTGGCATGAGATACATTTATGGTCTTAACTGTGGTCTATTTGAATTAAATAAATTATTCTGTTATGGAATATAGCACTGAACCTAGGTAGTCAGCCTTTTAAATGAGAGAGTTAGTTATGGATCTACAAGAAGATTAACTCTGGTTCTTAAATGATGTATAGGATTAAAAAGTACTGTCGATCAAAAAGATGAGTATATTTTGATGATGTCAGTTTCAGACACCTTTGGCACGCCCTTCTTCAGAGCACCATTGTTTCAGGGAGATACTATCTCAGTTATTAAGGCTTACATTACAAAATGCTTGTTACATTTTCTCATCTTTCTGATTGGTTCAGTATTTCTTGTAGCCAATACCAAACTATTCTATACATCATTAAAATTAATTTAGACTGTGTTAAATCTGTACCAGCTTAGGGTGATTACACAATTTTATCCACAGATCACCTTCCATAATCTTCTAAATTTTATTCTACAGAATACTTTTAAAAAGAGTTGTTATATTATCCATAAGTGACAGAATCATTAATTGATTCTGGGGTAATCCACTCAACTAGTTGAATAAATATTTTCCAAAAAAAAAAGTATTATGAGCAGAAATGTAGTTTCAAAACACATTAAATATCCATAGAATGCAGTTATCAATTGTCATTTGGGGTCACTTATGTTTTGCAATTTGGAATTGTGCTAAAAGTCTACAATTACACTAGTCTGAGTAAATAAAGTATTCTGTTTCTTTCCTAACTAAAGCATTCAATTGATGAAATTCCAATGAATCTTTTTAAAGGATCTTCAGCAACATCTGATCTGGAATTGTTGAGAATATGTATTGGAATGTATGTATGCATTTATTTTCCCTTCTTCAGTTTGTTTCCAACTGGCAATGCTTTCTCCAAAACAAGGCTTCTTTTATAACTTTGGTAAAAACATAAATAAGCAAAGTAATCATAGTGAAGTATTTACAATGCAAATATCACCAAAAGAATTATTTGTTGGGGTATACAAAATTTCAGGAATAAACAGTCGGGAAAGCTATTGATTCTGTACTAGAGATAGGAAGTTTGAACTCAAGGATTGCAAACTAAATTTCATTTAGCGACTGTGTTGATGCAATTATTTGAGGTTGGACTTCATCCATTTCCTACCTTGGATAGAAGGGGTTGGACTTCTATCCCTTGGATTTCTACCTCCTACCAAAACCATTTGGTAGGCCGGGCTGATGAAATCTAAATTTTTATTTTCCTACGCAAGTATTGATACTGCTAAGGCTAGACCCTATATCTATTAGAAGGATTAGGAAATACACAAAAAGAGCTTAGCACTGGTATATTATGATGTGTCAAAACAAATTCACCCCCCCCCTTTATACCGAAGTTCATGGAGATAATTGAAATTAGAGCTTAATGGGGAAATAGTTTAATGCAAAAGACTTCTATTATATCCATACATGCTTAATCTAATATGTGAATTTAAAGGTTAATGACAGTAGCCAATAAGATATTTGTTGAATTTGAAACCTCAATAGAAATTTATCTATGAAAGAACTAGGCACAGTTGAGGAACAACATTTAATTGACTGATCAAATTACCAAAATTCTGCCTTAGTTTTGAATACTTGGTAATTACCCAAATAAGATCAATTATCAAGCTAGCACTATGGTAGTCTGTGACACTGGTTCTGTCCCTTATCAAAATCTTCAATACGACAAGAAAGGTGTCAGAGGACAATTCCAAAATCAAGTAAAAGTGGCCTTAGTCCAGAAACAATGGCAAATTCGAAAGCACAGATAGACATTTTTTTCATTGGTTTAATTTGGCTAATTTAAATTTTCCATGAATGTTGGACAAATGGTGCAGCAAGAGATGTCATGGCAGGGTCCAAAACTGATTATTATATAGATATGATGAGCTAGGATGCCATTGCCATGGCACATTTTCAGAGAAATATAGTTCCTGAAATGCGAAGTTTCTTTGACTGTCATATTTTTGTGGTTTGAGTAACACAAGTTGTCATTTTATGGTGATATTTGAAACAGTCAATTTTTGATACTATAACCTCAATTGCTGAGCTAAAAGACCCGTAAATCTCATCTGAAAATTTTAATGTCCAAATTTCAGAGGAACATTCCAAGCAGTTATGAAGTTACCCTAAATACAAGTTTGCCTTTCTTATCTTTCATGTTTGAGCCAAAAAAAAAAACTCTCCAATATGTGTAAATTATAGTGTTAAATAAAAAATTATTTAAAGTAAGTGTATTGTGTATTCTTAAATACTCTTAAAGTTCCTAACAATGCAGTCTTTTACTGCCATACATCTGACAGCTGTTACCTTCTCCACTCTCCCATTATCTAATTGCCTACACTTCGGAGTATACCTTGAGAGCATTCTGAGATGTGGTTTCCTTCTAGATTTCATATGACAAGCTCAGTTTCCTTGAGCTCACCCCTTTTTCTATGGGTCGATATTTCAATGGAGTTTTACTGGTGTTTTATCAGTCCACTTCATCTTCAAACCTAAGTGTTGCTGCTTTTTCCACCATATTCACAAAGCCCTCTCTCCTCTTAACTTTGTCATTCCTGATCATGTTAAAGAATATATTCATCGCTTCAGATAAGAAGTTTTATTTCCATTTTGTCATCATCCAACTATCTCACAAGACTCATCTGCCCCATAATTCCAACCCCCTCCCCTCTCACCCAGGGTTACTCTTTTCTTTACTATTCTCTTTTAAGTAAATTTCTCACACATGAGTTTCTTGATTTTTAAATGTAAATGTGACTATTGTTCTATCTTCAATATGGTTCCATTGAGTTTGTTATTATTTTCCGGATTGGTATTTATAGGTCAAGGTTAAACATTATAGGTAAACAGCAAATTTTGTTTAAACCTCCTTTGGTTCAAACAATGGAAGATACTTGAAAACTTGTTTAACCTCTCATATACATACAGACTACTTCATCTAGGATTTTTATCTGAATTTTAGAAAATAATTACAACTATTTAATTTAAACTGTTTAAAATGTAGATGTTTCCATGTTTTGACTCAAACTGTAAGTTTTGTGGTCATCAAGCTGGTATCTGTTTAAATGAGCCTTAAAAATATTTTTCTAATCATCTAAATAGTTGGAATGATTTGAGATATTTTCATCAATATATGGTAATATTTGTTTATAAAAACAAGGTTAAGCTTAAGGAATTCTCAGGAAGTTTTATTACATAATATACATCCGTTTCAGGCTAGACTAGTAGCAATATGTACCAAAATTATGTGAATATTGACTTTTAGTTAAGGGGTCACATTAATTTTTGATTCTTTATTGAAATAATTTAAATTTTAAACCAAAATACTTTTGAAAATGATTTTATTTACTTTCAGGTTATAGTAATGACAGGGTCACCTGCATCAGGCAAAAGCCATTTTATAAATACTCACATCTTGCCGTCAGGATATAAATGTGTTAGTCGTGACAAATTAGGTAGCTGGCAGAAGTGTGTGTCCTCCTTAAAAAAGTTACTGTCAGATGGGAACAGTGTAGTTGTTGATAACACAAATCCTGATGTAGAATCTCGTAAACGATACATTGAAGTTTGTCAGGAAATGAATATTCCAGTCCGGTGTTTTTTTATGATGACAACATTGAAGAGATGCTTGCACAATAATAAAGTAAGGGCCACAAATATAAATCATTTAATATTTTTCTTTTGTCTATATTTCCACAGATATATTTTTATTATGATTACAAATTGGCATTGTAGAAAGTGAGGGCAGCAATAGTTCAGTGCTAAAGCACTGGGGTACTATGCTAGAAGTTCCAAGTTCAAAATCCAGGATCACATTCTAAATTTTATTCAACTGTGTACTCCCCAGTCTTTGAGGTTAGACTTCTATTTGTTTCTTGGTACCCACTCGGGATCTTTCTGTTTAGCTGACCACTTGATGTCTCATCAGTCATATGGCAGGCTTTGACCCTTCATGTGTTGTTGCCATAAATTTTTATTTATTTTTTAATGTACCATGTTATTTAAAAAAAAGTTGTATGTTTACTTAATTTGTTTGGCCCTACAGTCCTTGAGAGAGCTGAGCCTCCAAAATTACAATTTCTGACAATTCCTTATGGTTCCCAGCCACTTGGGCGACTTTCAACTTGCCCCAACCACTGCAGTCAGTCTAGTTGTATGATTATGTATCATCGGATTTTAATAATGTACTTCCATCAACCCCCCCCCCCCATGTGTTTACTGAGACATGTGAGTAGCTACTTGAGTTGCATACATCTATTGAGTAGAGTGTGAAAGTGGCTGAGTGTCTTGTTTAAACATATGCCCTCCCTCCCATGAAAAGCAGGGTGGAAGGACCTGGCTTTTAATAATCTATTGAGCCAATCATCATTATTAAATCATGGGTTTTTAAAAATAATGATTTCCTTTAATTATTACTTGAATTATTTATGTGTACTTCATTTGGTCAACATAATTGTTTAGAGCTTACCAACGAGAAGAAACATACTTGTTATTAGAAATTGCAGAAATTATGAATTAGTAATAATGCTTAGAGTAATGGAAAATATTTTCCATTATATCTGACGATATAAATAAAAATATAATTTTGTAATAAGGTATAACACTGCGAAAAAAACAAAACAAATATCACATTAAATTTAATGTCAAATTAAATTATGACAGCTAATTTCCCCCCTTATAAAGAGTTTGTAAACAAAAATGTCTCCCTATTAGCAGATTTCTTTTAAGGAAAATAAGGTATTCAGGTTGTACATTTTATGTAAAACTAAAGATCTAGTTCTTTAGTGCTGTAGTACTAGTGTGTTATTCCAGCATGGGGGAAATCTACTAAGGTTACTCAGCCCCTGGGTGATGAACTTCTAAATGTGTTGGGCACTATTATAAATAATACATGGAGGAAAGGATATAAGGCTTGACAAAAGGAAGATAGGCTGATTGATTGAATGCTCAGTCGTCAAGGCCTGCTCTGAAACTGAAAGATTGGTTATAAGCATAATGACAACATTTGATTTTATAATAATACTCTACTCCAATTTTCAGATTAAATTTACATTTTTGTAATCCAGTTATGGCTTCTAAATCTTCCTGGACATTATTAACCCCTTTGCTGAAGTATGTTTAGGTTTTGTTATTTATTATTTTGCTATACTCCTGCCTTATCAGAAAAATTATAGGAAGTGATTTTACTGAGCATCCTTTTGCCATATATTGGGTTTCTCTATGGAATATATTTTTTTACTGGATTTTCTTTTTGCCCCCCCCCCACCAACACCCACTATTGTGAAAATCCAACCCCTTAAATAATTAAGTGCTGCCACTGATCTGTTCATGTGATCCTATTACATATGTGAAAATGTATAAGAGAAACAAATTATTAGATTGTGTCATATGATCATAAAATTAGACTTGCAATAGATTTTCATGTTGTCTAATGCACAAAGTTTTCCTTATATGCTTCATTGTGAATTTACCAGTTATATAAAAGCTTATTTTAACAAATAAAGTCTGATTTTATGATCCTAAACTCCAATAAGAAAAATTCAAAGAGAGTCTATTATAAAATAATTCTAAAATCTGTAGTAATGATAATAATACTTAATTTATACCAGATTCTTTATCTTTTCTAAAGAATACAACTTTTTTTTCAGTTCCGAGAAATCACTGACCCTAATCATGAATTTATAGCCCCAGCTATTATACAAAATTTTCAGTAAGTACTGTATTAATTTTTTCTATTCATATGGCAATATATAATCCCAATAGGCTTAAGGCATTATTTAATCAGAAGTCAAATTTTACTTAAATTCCTCTGTTTTATTAGTTAATTTATTTAATTAATATGGTTGTTGTTTTAATCATTATTACTTTAATTTCCATTTTGTGCTACTAAGGCTAATTGGGGCTGCTTATCTACAGGCTAGTTTCTTAATTTGGTTAAAATGATTGAGAGAGATCAATGAGAAAAGGAATTTATAATTAAAAATAATGGAAGTTTACATATTGAAAAGGTATCCCTAATTTAAAATTACGTCATTGGTTAATATATATATATATATATATATATATATATATATATATATATATATATATATATATATCATTGTAACCTCTGTCTGTACATTGATTTTTTTCTCGAAATTTCATGATAACTTTTCGTTTCACATGTCATAGTGCATTTTGTTTTTTTCGTGTCTGTTTGTTTGTTACCTTTTCACGCATAAACGGCTGAACTGAAGTTTATGAAACTTGGTATGTATATTACTACTAACCCAACTTAGACTTTAGGCTATATTAATATTCTCTGAGGCGAACAGGAGTGGGGGTTTTTAATTAATGCATTATAAACAGGTGAATGAATTACAAAGTTTTTTTGATTTTGTCCCAAAATATTTTTTGTGATCATTTTTATCAAGTAATATTTTAAAATATAAAAATGGAACATACACAAGAAGAGTCATTTTTAAATTTAATACATAAGAAAATAGAATTAGCGTCAGAAAATAATCAGAGTAAGAGGATTGATTTAGTTGGTTCCTGAAAAAAAAAATAAAAAAATAATGAATGCTCCTGGCATTTCCAGTGATTGTATTACTAAATTGTTAATGGAAATAATTAATAACTTAGATTCCACAAATTATCAAATAACTCAAACAAATAATAAAATAGGTTCCACAAATAGTCAAATGGTTTAAAACCATAGTGAATTAAGAGGGGATATTAAAAGGACAAATAATACAGTTCTAAATCTTTCTTAATAACTAACATTTAAATTTAATTTAATCTTTGATGGCATTAAAATATAATTTTATAAGATAATTTGTGTTTCTAGGGGTTATGAAACATAATAAAATAAACTGTATCTACAATAATTTTTTGTAATTTATTTTATTGTAGTTTATTTATTTATTTTTTATTTTTTTTTCCCCATGATGTTATAAATATTTCATTTTTAGAGGGTCTTACAGTTTGGTAAATAAACCCGATTCTTTAAGGAATTTAAGTAATCTTTCTGTAGTATCTTGAGAGTCTGCAACTATAGTTTTCATAGACCCTTTCAGATTGTGTTGTCTTAGGAGGTCTACATACCGAGGACATTCTTCATTGATGTAAACTAAGGTGACAGGTGTTCTACATTGGTTGCATCTTGGGGCTTCCGTTACTAATATCAGATGTGAGTGCGTTAGGTGGGTGTGTCCTATTCTGATTTTTGTCAATCCGTCTCTTCTCTCCTGTTTGTTGTTACAGATGTGTGACATTTTTTAAAAACTGGTTTTAGCAGATTTCCCTTAAGGGAAATCAGCTATTGAGGTTGTACTCATGGCGCGATTTTCGAAATTTTTCTTCAAATGTCCATCAGTCCTACCCAGGAGATGACGAAAATGAGGTCCGTTCAAAACTGTATATATATATATATATATATATATATACATATATTTGTCTGTTACTGCTCTATCGGTCGCAATTTTTGTCTTATCGTTACCAAACTTGATATATAATCTCATATTTTCACCTCATCTCATATTTTCAATATTCTATTATGTTATGAAGCACTTTATTTAGAGCTTAAATACCAAATATTGTTCTCATTAAACTTTTAAGTTTTGAGATAAATGCATATATGTGGCACACGTGGAAAATCTGCTTAGTTAACGCAGCCCCTGCGTGACAGACTTTCATTTGTTTTATTTTTTAGTATTATTGGCCTCAGACCATATATTTTTCCATGCATCGTTTATGATATTTTTGGATATCAATTTTGGTGAAAATAGATGTTACTGTTATTTGGGAGTGGCCTACTTCTTTGGCTGCACAGCCAGTACTTTCATTTTTATCTATCCCAACATGTGCAGGAGTCTACTCACCACCAAACAGATTAAATTTTTGCCCAATGTGCAAATACTAAATTTATGGCAAAACTTACAAAAAAAAAAAAAAAAACCCAAATTAACTCATTGGATACATTTTTTAGAACCAATTGCTATAACATATGAGCATGTAAAACGCAAAATCAACGTATTAGTCACTCCCCATGGAAAATACCTATGATAACAATATTGAGTTTAAAGTCCAGAAATTATTAGAGGAAACATTCTTTAATAAAATAGGTATTACACCAGCTAGGAGACAAGGATTTAATGATTTAACTAAAGAATGATCTGAATAGTTATAGTAAATTTAACGGTTTAATTAATAAAAAAATAAATAATAATTTATATATATATATAAATAAACAAGCCAGGATATGCTATATTATATTAAATTAGTACATGAAAAATATTGTCATCCCAGCATAAATAAAACTTTAAAATTAATCCAAGGACGATTTTATCATCCAAAATTATGAAAATTAATATCAATATTTAACAAATGTTGTCATAGTTGTAAAATTAATAAATTTTTTAATGTTTCAAATGCACCTTATCAACCTATAATGCCAAAAGAAAAACTAGAAATATTATCTTTAGATTATCTTGGTCCTTTTGTAAAATTCAAAAATTATAAATATTTACTTGTAACAGTTGACAATTTTTCAAAATTCGCAAAACTTTATCCAATCAGAAGTGCTAATGCAGTCCGATCAGTAACCATGTTCATTCATGAAATCGGAAAACCTAAAAACTTTTTATCAGATAATGCAATGTATTTTACATCCGAAAGATGGTTAAATTTTCTTGAAAGCAATAATATAAAAAGGGACCTTACTTCAATAAGGCATATGTGTGTGTGTGTGTGTGTGTGTGTGTGTGTGTGTGTGTGTGTGTATATATCTTTATATTTTATTTTTTTTTCACCCGAATGTAGCGTGTACAGTTTCCAGAGCTATAATTCAGTGAAAAGCGCATAATAAATGGCAAGCATAGTATTTTTTTTTTTTTTAAATTGTGGCAAATGATGTAGCGATTATCACCGATAGGAGCACTTATCCAACACCACGACTTTTTGTATATTGGATCTAAAATATAAGATTTAAAGAAGAAGAAATTTTGTGTCGGCTACAGGAATTTATTGTTCACATGATGAACAAATGATGTTTGAAAAGAAGCCAAATATTTGCAAAGTACGTCTTTTTTTAAAGGAAATGGTAGTGGCAAGCAAGCTACTGCCGAAGAACACTCTCGGCAGGAAAATAGTCTTTCATTGCCTAGACCCGGGAGAGAACACAACGTCTCCGCTTGACTCTTCTTATTTTTCTTATGGTCTCTGTCTGTCTTCATATTTGCAAGAAGAAGCATACATTTGAGGACCCTGCTTGCCTTCTTGCCACTGAAGCCCTGTCTATAAGTCCACATATGCATATTTTGTAAATTAATGCTCTGATTTCAAAAGGGTGAGATTAATTTATATCTGTATCACTTTTTTTATATCCAGCACAATCTACTTAATTTATGCAGCCCCTGTGTGATGGACTTTTCTCATGTTTGTATTATTACAATTTTTCTATATCGTCTTCATACTTCGAAGTATTAGATTGTCCTTAACATCTTTATTTTATTCTTTATATCTCATATCAAGTCCAATAATATCTGCATTAGTCAACTTACATTATTCTGTTGAATAGAGATCAAGGTGTTAAGCTTTGTGTGGCTTTTCATTGAAGTTGATATTCTACCTTTTCTCTGTGCGTATTCTATATTCTACAGACATTGGTCTTAGCCTAGCTAGGGTTTGTTCTTTCATTTCACTTATGTTAGCAGTGGTATTTATCTATCTATGCCCTGATTATGAGCTCTATATCTCATTAAATATCTATAACTCAGAGTATGAAATCGCTGTTCATCAATAATTCTATTGGTTCTAATCAAATTATTGTTTCTTTTCATTTTAGCAAAAACTTCCAGCCACCAAAACCAGAAGAAGGATTTTTTGAAATCATAGGAGCTCCATTTTCCCCTACATTTGAAACTCCAGAATTAAAAAAAATATATTCCTATTTTCTTTTATGACTTTAAAGTTAATATTAGTGTATTTTTATGTGTTTATGAACAATTTATGCAATTTATTTCTTTTTGTTTTGAAATTATATAATTTTGTATTCCATTGAAATATTTTATTGCTATATAACATCGTGATAAAAAATATAATATTAGAGTACTTTTTTGTATTTTTATGTGTTTCTTGAATTATTTATACAATTTATTTCTTTATGTTTTGACCCTAAGTAATTTTGCATTCCATTGAAATATTTTATTTTCAATATAGCATTGTGGTAACAAATAAAATATTAGGGTATTTTTGTATTTGTATGCGTTCCTTGAACTGTTTATATCGTTTATTTCTTTTTGTTTTGAAATATATATAGTTTTGTATTCCATTGAAATATTTTATAGCTATATAACATTAAATTAACAAATATAATTTTAACAGCATTTCATTTCTGAGATACCAAACCCCGACATCTCCTGGTCAGATTTTGGCCATGAGCTTTATTTTTGTTTTTATTTGAAACAGTTATATATTGAGTTTTATGATGATCAAATAAAAATTGACTATATGTTTTTCTGTTTGTAAAACAACGTTCTGCAGCAGCCAATTTTCAATTAATAATATTCATGGTGGTTTATACTCCTTCCTGCTCAGACCCACCCTTTTTTCAAGAGTTCTGAGAATTTCAAAATAACTTGATACGTCTTAGTTTTGTAAAATAGAGTTTCATTTGGTGGTGAAATCTACTTTTTCTCCAGCACACCTAACTCTGGTAAGTCAAATAGAAGGGTGTATTTTAATGAAGAATTCTTATAGAAAATCAAAGTTTAAAATGATAAATTGCTAACAACTGCAATGAACCACTCTTTTTCTTTTTGTTCATGTAAATCTCCCCGAACACTAACAACATGCTCTCGAATTTTGAGTAATCACTCATATTTAAGGAACTGTTTAGAGACAACACTTCAAGGTTCTTTGTTTTATATAAAAATAAGAATAGTATGAATAGTACTCTAGGGATTATAGAATTCAAAGGAACCCTGAGGCAATTACAGGCCTATACAGGCATATATATCCCTGAACAAGCATTAGATAGTGTGCTGACGCATTAACCACAAAATATTAGTGATGATTTAGGTCATTTAAAATACTTCTTCTTAGAGAAATGATGATCTGCTTGGAAAAGTGTAGTTTATTTTGGTTTTGGCGTGTCATGATAATCTCGGGTACAAAGTGATCGCCTAGAAACACGATACTCCTTGTATACTAGCATATTTTTAATGTAAATGGGCAGAAATCTGCTACAAAAGGATTTTTTTCTTTTTGAATAAAGTTAATTAACATTGGATAATGTTTTGTGATTGTGGTTTATTAGTAGAATGTTAAAACGAGTTAAGACAGATTTTTCTTTGAATATAAATTGGAGTGTAGTTCACAAATTTGGAGTTGTGGCAGGAGAGAGAGGGTCATGTTGACTGGGTCTTTACATATATTATGCAAATCGGCCACTGTATTGAAGTTATGTAATAGCCAACTTAAACTACTGTAATAAACTGCTAAAAATGAATAGGGATATTGGCTGTTTTGTGGTATGTATGGTGCCTAGCATATATATTTTTTTTATTATAAATATCATTAATATTTATTAGAAATTATTGTATTTTTCCCCCATAAAAAAGAAATTTAATTAAAATTAATAGGATAAGAAAAAATAACCAATATCCCTATTCATTTTTCAACAGTATATATCCTCCTTTGGGCTGTCCAACACTAAGGAATATCACCCTGGAAACGTTTCATAGATCTTTAAAAAATTTCTATCTAAGAGCCTTTCATAAGCATGCCACAATCCTCACTTTAAGTGCGAAACTAGGAATAAGCTGGACCCCATGATGGGGACTATCAATGTCATTTTTGAATATCTATTTTATACTACTATGACTAATTTGGACAGGTTAAAACACTTTTCTAGCTTAGATATAGCTAAGGATCTAATAAGTGGGTTGTCACTAAATATATTTCTATTGACTACGACTCTAGGTTTATCAAGACCTGGAAGACCAACACTAACACACATGGCTAACCTTAGCTTCCAATAGACTATCAAGAGAATATTATTTAATTTACATAAAATATATTCTTAATATAGTATGTAATATATTATAATAAACTGCTCAAAAATGAATAGGGATATTGGTAGGTTGGTAGGTTTTGAGGTATTTATGGGGCCTAGCATTTTTTTTAATTTTTTTAAACTATAAATATCATTAATATTTAATAGAAATTATTGTCTTTTTCTCCCCATAAAAAAGTTATTTAATTAAGGTCGATTTAATTAAAATTAATAGGATAAGAAAAAATAACCAATATCCCTATTCATTTTTGAGCAGTATATAATATCTTCTCCATGTCTCATGGACTTCCTTTCTTTTTATATTGTTCCCAATCAGAATTGTTAATTTATCATTTACTTAAATTTAGAATTTGTAAAAACATCATTACATTAAATGAAACCAAAAATTACTAGATCGATTGTTAGTTCAATACTGTATTACTTATTTACTTTTAGCAGATATAACTTAAGGTGGATCCATTCAAAATCTATATATATGTGTGTGTGTGTGTTTGTGTTGTGTATATATTTAAAATTGTAACCTCTGAGCAGTGACTTTATTTCTTGAAATTTCTAGATACTTTTTTGTTTCACGTGTAACAATATAAACAATTTTTGGCTTTGGTGTCTTTTTCTTACCTTTCACACATAAACTACTTAACCAATTTTTATGAGACTTGATACCTGTACTACTAACCTAACTTAGAATTAAGGCTACACTAATATTCTCAGAGAGGAAGAGGAGTGGGTGTTACTTATAGCACCCACTGGACTGTGGTCTGGAATAAAAAATCGCGATATTTCGTTTCCTATTGGTTTTTTGGGAAACGTGCTCAGAACATAAGTAGTTTATTTTGTTATTTAAAGTAAATTTTGTCCTATATCGAAGTATAAATGAAATATATACGGGGCTCAGGTTGGCCGTGGGAGTTAAGGCGTTGGTCTTAATCTCGCGTGGTAGACCTAGGCAGTAGAAATTTATTTAGTGACGGACTCATTAAATAAACTCCTTAAGCCCACCCTGGCTACAAAAGGGGGTAACCTGTAGATAACCCGTCCCGATTAGCCATAGTATCATAAATGGACGTAAATAATAATAAAGAAATGAAATATATGGTAAAAACTATATCGGAGTCAACAATTCAAACGACAGAACCTAACTACTACAAAACTCGGTAAGTGGAATAGCATTAACTTATCCTTATTATAAGCTATATAAACATTTCCAGGGAGATTGGTCTTTTGACTGCATTAATATTTTTACAAATGAAGTAGATTATAAGGGTGATTTGAAATATTAACCATGAAAATTAGTATTCTAATATTTTTCTTGCAGTGTTACTTTAGAGTGAGTTGTTAAATGGTGTTCCCAATGTTTAAACCAATTGTTACGTACTCATTAAACTATTTGATTCTGGCATATTATGACAAATGACGAGCGTTTTTAGACTTATGTGATCCGAGTTAGGGGAGATAATGAATCTGCACTCCCCCCCCCCCACCACTCTTTCTTAATCTAAATGAAGTCATGGTTACGTAAAATTTAGCAGAGCTAGTTATTTTCCCTAGATTAGTAAAGTTTTATTTGTTGTGTTGATTGTTTTATATTTTGAATAACTGTAGTTACAATAATTTTAGAAAAAAGTATTGAATTTTCTCAAAATCTGTTAGCTGAAATTGTAGAGAGACAAACACAGCCGGCTCTAGGCCAGGTCAGATCGGAGTGTCGGGTTTGGGTGGTAAAGGAGCAGATAATGTATTATAACAACGAATACTATCAATGATTATTATTTACGTAGTAAGATACAAAATTTCCCGGCCGGACCTCCTTCCCCTACTTCAACCTGGTTGGGATTGCCCAACGTTCATGTCTATGCCTGCACTCTCCATAACCATCACCCACACTTCCTCAGTCCTGCCAGTGTCTCTAACCTCCAACGAATCTTTGGTACAGAAGGAATTTTTAAAAATGTTTAGGATTGAATGCTGTATG
Organism: Riptortus pedestris; assembly: GCA_019009955.1. Classification (NCBI taxonomy): domain Eukaryota; kingdom Metazoa; phylum Arthropoda; class Insecta; order Hemiptera; family Alydidae; genus Riptortus; species Riptortus pedestris. The sequence continues at coordinate 49,273,926 of CM032233.1, read as the reverse complement.
GTTATTAAATTCGGCAGTAAAGAGGGCCTTACTCTTGCGCAAATTAAAGAGCCGTTGGATGGTGTGTATGGGGAGTCCTCCCCCTCGTATCCCCCTGTAAAAGAATGGGCAAAATTATTTAAGTTAAGGAGAGAAAGTCTTGATGACGACCCGCGTCCTGGTCACCCATTAGAAGCTGTCACTTCTAAAAAAATCCAACTTGTGGATACTCAATCGCTGTCAGATTGGAGGCTGAGAAATAGTAGCAAGGTTGAGGCTTTCTAAAACAATTGTTCTGAGAATCATGAAAGAACATTTGCAAATGAGAAAGGTGATTGCAAGATGGGTTCCAAAAATTCTTTTTGCTTCTCAAAAAGATGAACGTGTTTGCTGCTCCAATGAATTTTTACAGGGGTATAATCCTTCTTCTTCTTGAATTCACTTATTACTGGGGATGAGACAATGGTTCTATACTATGATCTACTCAGCAAAAGGGACTCCATGGAGTGGAGAAAACCAGGAGAAGCACCACCGCTAAAGGGAAAAGTCATGCATTCGGCAAAAAAGATAATGACCACACTTTTTTGGGATTGTAGAGGAATACTGGTCATTGATTTTAAGGAAAGGAATACCACAGTGAATGCCAAGTATTATGTAGCCCTACTTCACCGGCTACGAAAGGCCAACAAAGGGAAAAGGTGGGGGAAGTTGAGCAAAGGCGTTCACCTTCTTCACGAAAATACCCATGTCCACACTCAATTAATTTCTAATGCTGCTGTGAAGGGCTGCGGATTTCAAGAAATCTCCCTTCCACTCCCTTACAGTCCGGAGTTGGCCCCTAGCAACTTCCACCAATTTCAAAGTTAAAAAGTCCTGACCTTCGTTGGAGGAGATTTAACACTGATGAAGAGGTCCAGGCAATGGTGGAAGAACATTTTTCAGAAAAAGAAGACATTTTTTTTTTTATGGTATATAAATGCAGCCAAAGCCTTGTATTACGTGTGTAGAACTTATAGGAGAATATATTGAAAAACAATAAGACCAGTTTTTTGTTCTTTTACCTTTCCTCTTTTGTTAGGCCGGAAACTAATGAACCTTACTACGTACATTGCCCACATTGTTTTAAATAATGAACAGGGATTTAGTAAGAAGTGATTTTCTTCTAATTAATTATTTATTTTTTTATAATTCACATTTATTCTGCAAAACCTAAGAAAAGTGTAAAGCTTTCCATAGTTACCAAGAAGCTATGGATGTGACAAACATAAACATGAGATTTAGAGTAATTTTTCTCATATACACTTTTGTCGCATGATATATGGACTTTAAACTACAGTTAAACATTAAATGGCATGCAAAGTTAAAACGAATAGAAAGTATGTATTCATTAAACTTTACATGATAAAGCTTACACATCAACTAATGAACTCTTTTAATGATGCTGTGTTATCCTCAGAAATGTAAATTTGTTTAAATTTCATAAATCTCTTAAACCAATGTTAAAAGGGGTTGAAAGTGCCTAAGGGAAATAAGCTCTTGCAGTTGTACTCATAACAGAATTGTCAAAAAAGTAAATGCCTACTGATCCTACCCAGGAGATGTCGAAAGTGAGGTCCTCTTCACCCATTTGTTATAGAGTGTCTCGGGTGTTGGTTGTAATAAATAAATAAACTGCATTTGGTTTTAGATAAACCCGACCAGCTACACGTTTACTCTAGGACTTGGGAGGAAGGACTGGTGGAACCAGGAACAGGAAAAAGGGCAGTAGAGTGGGGAGGTGGCGTGAAGGGTTGTAGCCAATCCGGGGCTTTATTTAGTTGATATTACAGTCGACCCACTGCCATTTCAATACTCACACATTTATACAATTACATATTTATACCACATACATCACATATTTCCTCTCCTTTAAGATCCAAAATACAATTTTTAAATAACACCATTTTCTTTTTTACTAACAAATAAAACAAAAATATTAACTTAGAATCAACATAATAAATCTAGATTGAAGAAAAACAACAATAGTAAAACTGAAAACACATATTTACAAATTTAATCTTTCAGGAGTTTTCTTATGCTTAGATTTATGTTTTGGAGATTTATAAGTGTCACTTGGGGAGCTGGAGTTTGAGTGGTGACGCCTACGCCTTTTTGATTTCCGATAGTCTTCATCGTGAAATGGGCTGTAATCTCTCCTTTTTGATGAGTAATCATCACTATCACTATGTCTAGAACCATGTCTTATATAATATTGATCATTATCCCTCTCGTAACTACTGTGGCTCCTTTCAAGGTCCCTCTTAGAAATCTTCTGCCTATGGCTATATTTAATTTTGTCTTCGCGTCTAAAACTCTGGTATTTCGAATCTGACATTTTCATTGAAGTTCTCTGGCCAAAATCAGATTTCCCTTCCTCATACTTTGAATGAATATGTTCAGAGTCCATGTCATTTAGTTTTGAGTTTACATACTTAGAAAATGAACTGCCTTCATTATAATATTTACTCCTTTTTCTATTAAATTCTTTCCTCTTTTCCTTAAATCTAGCACCATCAGAATAAACACTTCTTTCATTATTTCTTTCATCAGAAGGGAACCCAACTTCTTTTTCTGATTCAGATTCAATATGTGGTTGTGATTTCATTTTTAAAACCTTCTTCCAAGCTAAATGAGGATTTCCGTCAGGGAAACGAATTTCCACAAGTTCCTCAGGTGATTTAATTTTTCCAGATTCATCTTCTTATGCAGCTTCTAAAGCATTTTCCTCTGGTTCACTCTCTGTTTCAGATGATAGAGATGGTTCAATTTCATACCCAATAACTTCTTCTAAATCTGAACAGACTTCTTTTTCTCTATCAAACATTTCTTCATTTAGCATGTATTCTTCAATTCGCTTTACAAACTGTTCTTCACGATTTTGTGCAATCATTTGTTTCAATTGAACTCTTGTTTCTCCCGGTATGGCTGTATCTGTGAATTTAATATTTAAAATTTCCTCAGTTAAATTAATAGCTTCTCCTTTCTCATTTACTTCTGTGATAGCAATGCTCCCTTTTTCTTCTTGCTTCTTAAATTTAGGCTTCAAACTAACATGTTTCATATGCCTGGATACAAGCTTCAGGGCTGATGGCTTTTCAGCAGCCTTTTCCAAATCAATCACCTAATCAGGACTACAACTTATTTTAGGAATAACATCAAGCTTAATATCCAACAAACTATTATTTAATAAACTACGTTTCTTTTTAATGTCCAATTTTTCAGAATTCTCTATAGGTAAGATAAGTTTCCTATTCAAAGAGTTTCTCATAACTTTTGAATGAATTGTTAAATTATTTTCTTTACTACATTCATTTTCTTTTTCTGATAGAAGTAAAGTTTGAATTCTTCAGAGTATTCACTTAAAGGCTTATTTTGTATTCTTGAACTGTGCGATTCTGAACATTTATGGCAAACAGTTTTAATATTAGTATCACAAGAGTTCATACTATCAGGAGGCTTTTTTCCATGACAGCTGTCTTCAGAAATTTGAGGATTAGAGGAATCTTCAGGAAATTTACTATACAGTTTAGTAATGATTGTTGGTTTTTGCTCTAATTTTTTTAACAATGTTTAAACTATTTTCCTTAGGAATTCTGATTGATATTTCTAGTTCCCTAAACCAATCTCTCCCCCCATTAGAGGATTAGCCCCTTTGGGTATCACAAACAAAGTTAACCTTTTTAACTCAGCTTTACGCTGCACATTTACTTTTAATTTACCTACAGGTTTTATTGGTTGGTTTGTGTAAGAACTTAAAACCAAATTAGTGGACAATAATTCAAGATTGAAGAAATTATCATTATAACATTTCTCAGAAATTACTGAAACACATGCCCCACTATGACTTCAAAAGGCAAAACTTTATCTTCTACTTTAAGGTTTACCGTGATAGGTTTTATTTTATACCTTTAATTTCCTTATCATTTAAAGCAAATAAATTAGTTAAGTCGCTAAAATCCTCGTTCTCAACATAGTTTTGTTTATATTTAGGCTTATGGGACTTATTGTCAGAGTTAAACTTAGATTTATATTTCTTTGGTCCGTTCTGTCTCCTATCATTATAAAAAGATTTTTCTGAGACTCACCATTGTTTTTCTTCATTCTACATACTTTTTCTAAATGGCCCTTTTTCTTGCAAAAATTGCAAGATAAATTTTTGTAACGACACTCACTTTTTAAATGGCCCACTTTACCGCAGCAATAGCAGTAACACTTCACTTCACTTGTGCGCTGCCACGGCTTCCGCTGCTCCTTCGGAGCGACATTGTGGAGGCTGCTTCCTCCCCCCGTGTTGTGGTAGGTCAAGGCCGCGGTGTCCCTCGTTGCTAACTCCATCGACGTTGCTATCTGGACCGTCTTCTCGTAGGTGAGGTCTTCCTTGCCCAGCAATCTCTTCTTTGTGTCGTCTTCCCTCAAACCACTCACAATTCTGTCCCGTAGATGATCCGGCAACTTGTCCTTAAACTCGCAGTTGTCCGAAAGTTTCTTAAGGCTCACAATATAATCAGCTACTGATTCGTGATCTAATTGCGTTCGAAGGCTAAACTTGTACCTTTCCGCATTAAACGAAGGCTTTGGATGTAAATCTCCTTTAATAATTTTAACAATGTCATCGTAGCTCTTAGATGCGGGTTTGTCAGGTGTACATAAGGCTCTTAACAGATTGTAAGTTTACTAACCTTTTTATCGTTAGTAATATCGTTGCACGTAACAAATAATTCGAACCGTTCAATGTATGAGTCCCACGTCTCTTCTGCACTGTCGAAAGGACCGATCGTACCGATAAACGACATCTTCACGTTTAAATTCAAAGCACCAAAGTTTTCAACCAAATTGTCATCAAGCGGCATTAAAACTTTCACCCGGACACACTGTTCGAATTTCCTTCCAAATTCGACTTTTAAGTCCATGTACCTATCTACGCCAGGCGCACTGTTCGATTTTCCTTCCAAATTCGATTTTTAAGTCCACGTACCTTACTACGCGCACTAATAACTTCGGATGCCACTGTTACAATTTAACTGCCTGGGGTTCGTTTCTTCCCGTCCGCTCGGGTGTTGGTTATAATAAATAAATAAACTGCATTTGGTTTTAGATAAACCCGGCCAGCTACACGTTTACTCTAGGACCTGGGAGGAAGGACTGGTGGAACCAGGAACAGGAAAAAGGGCAGTTGAGTGGGGAGGTGGCGTGAAGGGTTGTAGCCAATCCGGGGCTTTATTTAGTTGATATTACAGTCGACCCACTGTCATTTCAATACTCAGACATTTATACAATTACATATTTATACCTCATACATCACATGTTAGAATTAAACAAATTCACATTTCAGAGAATAACACATTTTCCAAATTAAACTTATCAAATCACATGTGTACATAAAACAATTTGAGGTCTGTAGCCGTGGGGTGGTAGTGATTATAATTTTATATTTGCATTCCCACCATAATATGGCTAACACAAACCTGTGTATAAACTGGAAGTTGTATCATTTTTCCTGTTTCAATAAAATAATATTTCCTCACACCAAATTCTCCCAGTATTAAAAGGCCAGAGTCTTATACATACACTCAGAACATTAAAGTAACCGTAATCGTAAGAATAAGCTTTAAAAGCTAACTATGTTGTAAGCTTAGCAGTTGTGAGAAGACAGAGGAAGTCTCTCCCACCCTCCCCGCACTCAGTTTTGCCAACCGACCCGACCTACCACGCATTTAGTATCTCGGTACTGTTCATATTAAATTATGTTAAAAGTCTGATGATATTATTGTCACAATACTATACGTGAATGTCCAATTTCCTTTCTAAATACATTTAAGGGGGACTGAAATTTCTTATTAGTTATTGTTTGGGGGGAGGGGGGGGTGGCGCAATATACTATGTATATCTTTGTGCAACCTGTTAATGGCGTTAAAAATTACTAGGATTCGAGAAATTCAATGAAAGTGTGATAAACTATCAAGGTGAGGTACCTGGGACCAAGTTTCATAAATTCATATATGGGAAAGAATGTTGCACAAGGATAGCTCTGGATATAATTATTTTAACAGATTTCCCTTAAGGAAAATCAGCTATTGAGGTTGTACTCGTGGCGCGATATTCAAAACATTTCATCTAATGTCCACCGATCCTACCTAAGAGATGATGAAAATGAGATTATACCTCGGATGGAAAAATTGTATAGAACCAATCTTAGTTTATTCTAACCATAAATAACAAATGTTGTTTTCACGAGGCCTTATTGTATGAGGTACATGCAAATACGTAGTTTTATGGCGTCATCAAAGACGATTTTCCAGTCTTGACCCTAAAATGTTTAGTTGATTTATACCATATTCAATATTTAACCGTTTCATTCATCAACAATAATGTTCATATTCGTTAATGGCTGATATCAGAGTGGGAATAGGGAGGGAGGGGTTCGAAATTTCAAAATATCTCCTTTATTATCCCCCTCCCAGGGGATGACAAAAAAGAGGTCCGCTCAAATATATATATATATATATATATATATATATATAATTTTTGTTTGATCGTTACCAAACTCGATATTTATACATCTCATATAAAGCTAAAGATCAAGCTCGTTAATAGCTGAAATCCGACCAGCGGAAAAGGGGGTTTGCAGGGGGGAGTTCAAAAATTCTAAAAATCTCCGTTATTATGAGTTGGATTATAAAGTTGTACCTATATTCCAAAAATCGCCGTTATTATAAGTCGAGTGGAAAAATGCTATGTAACCAATCTCATTAGAATATTGATGTCCTATGCATTTCATTCAACTCAAATATTATGTGAGTTATTCGTACTTCTTTTTTGCCTCCAATTTCTACTCGCCGAATCTTTACTTAGAAATATAGAATACATTGTGAGCATGAGTCTACCAGTGTCTCGTCCAGCCCGGGGAGAATCTTCTTAGTTTACGCAGCCCCAGCGTGATGAACTTTTAGACTACTCACGTCTAATTAACGCCTTTATCAGCCCCTTTAATTTGTGCCTGGAGCTCCCACCCCACGGTTCCTCAGATTTTGAACCTTTGGACACTCATGGCTATAATAATTCATGAATTAGGAATAATGTTTCTCTCCTTCTTGTTCATTGGCCTTCTCACACATTTACTAAATAGCCGAACCCACCAGTCTATGAGATACTATCAACTATACTATACTATATCTCAGCACAGAGGAGAGTGAAAGGTGCTGCGTGGAAGGGGGTTGGTTGTGTGAGCAAGGGCTGCGCATGCGTACAGCTGCCCCCTAATCTGCCCTTTGTGGCCACTGATCCCATTCAGGCCCTTAGCCTTCAACCCGACTCGAAGATGGCCCTTGCCAAGCTTTGTCGCCTCGTCGCTAAATCTCCGTTCTCTCCCAACAACTTCGTCCACCACAAGCCGATCCTTACTCAGGTATGCGCAGTGATTAGGCAATTTATTTTTGGTTAATATTTAAAAGAACTTTCAATTATTTTGTTTTTTATTCATTGGAATATCCCTTCTTCCAAGAGCCACCTGTTGATATCTGTATATCTTTTTGATTTGTTTATTTCTACGGCAAGTATGAACTACTTGCGTTTATTTTCATGATATTATTAGTTCTGACAGCATCAATATAAAAAAATACAGTTACTTGGGAGGTCACTTGCTATGGAAGTTTTATAATTTCATTAAAGACTTCCCCCCTCTCTCACTCTCTCTCTCTCTCTCTCTCTCTCTCTCTCACTCTCTCTCTCTCTCTCTCTCTCTCTCTCTCACTCTCACACACACGCACATAAATATGTATATATATATATATATATATATGTGTGTGTGTTTGCATATTTTCATATTTGTATATAACATCAATTGTAATTTCATATTTTATACAAATGTTAAGACACAGATTAATAATGAAATTAAGTTCAAATTATCACAACTGATTAAATAAAATTTGACTTGTGTGTGTGTGTGTGAGTATAGAAATGCAGAATAACTAAATGACAGTTTTTTTTTTTTTTTATTGCTTTCTTATTTTGATATATAAAATACTTTTATATTGTTTACTCCTGCAAGGATTATAATTTTTCCTTGTTTTCAAAATGTTTTAATTAAGGAATAATATATTATTGATAGCGTTCAATGTTTAATAAGAATCAAGCAATGTTTATCTAATCACCAGTGTCACATATCAGCACAAATAAATGCCCTTGGGATTTCTGTTAGATACATAGTGACTACCATAAAATTAATGCCATGCATAGTAGAGTTCTTCCTAAAACCTATTATATTTATTTGAAAAATGGTTGTAATTTAATATGAATAAAACTGAAATAATCAATGTGTTTGCTTTTAGATTTTTTTTTTGTTATACAGAATTCAAGCCTGTCAGATCTTAATTTTAATTAATTTAATTAATCAGACAAATCTTAATTGTTTCTGGGTATATTAGAATTAACTGTAAATTAAATAAGAATAGAAACAATTCACATCCAATGTGTTTTCTTTAAAAAATATCGCATGTTTGAAACATAATTTGAAAATTCTAAATTCAGCTTTCAAATCACAAACCGTAAACAGTGATTCTTTTTAATTCTGATATATGTATATATATTGCTCTCCTAATTAAAAGTAACTGGATCATTATTCATATTGAGAAAGTTTAGAATAAAAAAAAAATTCTCCTATGTTAGAGGGGAAATCAAAAATTCAGAATAAATCCATTATTTTGGGTTGGATTGAAAAATGTTATACAACCAATCTTATTTCAAATTTAATATTAGAAAATTGTTTTCTATAATTTTTTTTAAGTTTAGATATTTGTATTTATTAGTTTTCCGCCTTCTGTAAACTGCTACTCCTTCTCACATTAGTAATAAGCCAGTATATCACAAAATTTCTTATATCAAGTTTAAATGTGGCTTATTGTTTCCATAACAATGTGATGGACATCATTATAGCAGCTATAAGTTTAGACCACCAGTTTTAATTTTGATAAAATTTAATATAAAGAACATGCATGGCAACAAAACTAATTCTTCCAATTTGCAAACATTTATAGTTTTTTAAGATAGTCATGTAAAAAATGATAAATGTTCTCAAAAAAACAACAACACAGACACAAATGACCGTAACTTTTTACCAAATTGTAGTAAGATGATAAGGGAAGGGATGTTCTTAAAATAAGGGATCGCTCTTTCTAGTGATACTTTACATGACCATCTGTGGTACGATTATAGTGTCAAGGTCATTTAATTTGACTTTTTACCTTTGATATCTCAAAACACGCCCTCTTGAAAAGTTATGAAAAGAATATATTTTATTGGCACAATATTATTCTACCCGTGCATCAAATATAGCTGGCTATGACATGAGTGTATGTCTTGTAAGTAAGTCACAGAAATGAAGTCAGAACTTAACCATGTAGTGGATACTGTCTGAGCTCTGCCAGAAGGGTGCGGCTTACCACTCATGTTAATCCTACACTGCCTTGCAATTACCTCGTAAGGTCATGTATGTATCACGCTCAATTCTTTAGGTTTTTCAACAGTATTTCAATTTTCATATTGCTACAATTAGGTTGCAATTAGTCATTTGCAAGTATTTGTTTTTGTGATTATTTTCTGAATGACTATCAACAATTTTCAAGAGAAAAAATTGAAATTGGCTGAATTATTTAGCTTGATATATGTGCCCTTGGTACTATATTCTTCAAAATCGGAACTGGTGAGGTCAAGAAGATGATTTGACATGGAAGCTCCCTTATCTTAATTGTTAATGTTCAAAAAAAGTCATATAATAAAAAAAAATTAGTTTTAGATTTTTTTTTATTTTTTTTTTTATTAACCAGACTAAGGTATGTTGAAGATATATAATGATTATGAGATATGAAGTATGTGAAAAATATCTGTAGCCTGATATTTTAGGAATTACAAATTTTGGATAATTTCTTGAAAACAAAGAAATTTAATCCATGAGAGTATTTTTGGAGGATTCCTCAAAATCACTCATTATAGTGAAATATTAAATCTTTTATCAGAAAAGAAGTAACAACAATTATAAAAATAAATTTCCCAATCTAGCTTATGTTTTTAATATCCCTCCATTTATTTTTCAGGTAAAATGGATGTCCAGTGCCACCTCCAACAAGAGTAAAACATTACCCGAAGAGTACTTCACAGATTCAGATTCTGATGATGAATGGAATACACACACTGAAAAGGTTAAGTCTCTCTATAATTCATTGGCCACATTTCTTAACTAGCTTTCCAATATAAATATTGAAGGGGATGGTTACACATACAACCATTTCATTTAGGCGTCTACCCTTCAACTATCTACTTGCATCCTGTTTTAAGGGCTTGTCCAGAACTAAGCTAGTTTTTGTAAAAAGGTTATCATTCTGATCGTGAGGTAAGGCCTCGCAATATATATATATATATATATATATATATATATATATATATATATATTGTAATGGTCAAATTTAAGTAAAAATTAAAATAGACGACAGAGATTTTCGTGAGTGGAGAGTGTTGTTTGATTTGAATTTCCCACCTAGTCGTCTACCGTTGAATCGGGTAGTCCTTGTACAGTGTTTTTTCAACATTATTGGCGAAGCTACGGAGTGAAAATAAAAAGACTTAATTTTATTTACCATACCACAGAGATGAGCGTGTCTTAACCAGATCTGCTTTTAAGCACATAGGTATCGTAAATCTCATGATTCGTCAGTCGTAAATCAATCTCTCCTCTCTCTCTCTCTCTCTCTCTCTCTCTCTCTCTCTCTCTCTCTCTCTCTCTCTCTCTCTCCCTCCTCCCTCTCTCCCTTTCTGAAATTGATCGCTTCACAGTTTGTTTACTAGCTCCATTGTCTTTTGAATAGTGAATGCATTTTTAAGTTTACTGTTTCCTCAAACATCTTATGTTTTATACTAGTTTTTAGTGGATTAATGGTGTCATGGATATGTTCTGCTCATATATTGTTTTAATTTTTTAGGGCAAGAGCGAATTTTGGCGACGAAAAATGAGGACATTTCATGGCATCTTGGACATTAATAAAGATGGTGTTATTTCTTTTGATGACTTCAAAATATTAATTGACAGGTTTATATACCTTGGGCATCTGGACCCTCAACAACAGGAAGAGTTCAATGAAGTTGTTAGGGTACTTTTTTATAATTATATATTGTTATTTTCACAGCTTAATGTTTTTTTTCTTTTGCAAACAATTCAACTTGTTGGCCATTTACCAAAATAATTTAATATTTATTCTTCTATCCATTAACTTTCCTAGCTAATCTATTTCATTATATTGGTACGTTATTTTCTTAATTAAGTTTTGTTTCTAATATTAAAGTAATTATTTTTTTGTTTAATCAAAACAGCTTTACTGTCAGATTTCATGCCATCAACAAAAGTTAAGTGCATCTTATGCATTCCTGTAGACATTATTTGAAGGATTTGTTATTGCAAGTATTGTCTAACTGTACTGGGCATTATTCAAAGTTTTTCAAACTGTTAAAGGCAATTTTTGGAAAATTCAGGCAGAAAGTCCAGTATCTGAAGGGGTGGAAAATAATGATTGCTGGTGGCTATAAGATTAAAAGTTGAAAAATTAAGCCCAGACTATTTGTTGGGGTGAAAAATAAAAATAACTTATATTTGTAACCACCAGATAACAACAACAGAGGGCTAAAATCTACAGTGCACTGAAATGGCAAAGAGAGAGAATATATCCACATACATGCCCACATGTATATACACATCCATGGCCTGCGTGATACTAAAATTAGATACGACTACACATATTTATGCCATGGAAAGGTTTAAAAAAACTTTTTTAGAATACATTTATTAGTTATTGTGAAGAGTATATAGTTAGAATTAGGTACATTTTATACTTATAGTGATTATATAGTTATTTTTATTAGTTTTGGGCAATAGTTATTAAGTAAATTTTATAATTTCTAGCAAAGATATTAAGACTGTGTCTTATGGGGCGAGTGGTATAGGTAGTAAGGCATTCAATGACTATCAGTGTTCAGTGTTACTTTGAGAATAATAAATCGAATGCTGGACCTCTTCTACCATTGGAAAAAGTATTGAAATGAACTACAGCAGCTGCTACTTTTAAAGAAGACAATAATAAGGATTACCAAGGAGAAAATTTTGAAAAAAGAGCTAGTAGATCCAAATCTCGGTACACCGGGCAAGTGTAGAAATAGAATCAAATTTGCGTTAGAATCTTTTCAAGAAAATGCTATCAGGAGTCACATAAATGCTTGTTACAATGGGAGAGAATATTCTATGCTATATGTTGACTTGCATCCTTTAAATAAGCTGCGTCCATTATCCTAAAGTTTGAACATTGGTCCCATTTCAATTTTGAAAAGGGTATTTATTGCATTAAGCTTGGAATTCAGAACATGCCCGAGCATGGAGTTTGTTTGTAGCTTTGATATTAAGGTCAGTCAAATTTAAGAAATGCTTTTTAATAGTGATTAATTTGAATTCTTCCATTAACCTCATTTTAAATTTTGCTGTGCTTTACATTACAATATAAAATACTGATTTAAATTCATCTAATACAATTAAAATTATAGACTCTACCTGCCTCCTATAGGGGTTATAATAAGTATTTAAATTAATAGCCTAAGTTAGGATTTCATCATGTTTAAATATTTCATTTTTGTCATAGTGTAATACCTGCCAAAAAAAAAATCACTGGTGCCTGCCCTTCGTATAATCTATGGATCTTGGCCACAAATGAACAGAATCCTATTCTATTATTCGTTATGTTATCATGTAATTAATGAATCTTGTAACTCTGCCCTTAAAGAGCAGTAAGCTGGTCTGGTCAGAAAAAGATTTTTTTTATTATTTGATCATTGCTAAAGACTGAGAATATTCAGCAATGACTAAGAAGAGCCAGGATAAGAGTTGATGCTTATCTCTTCCTTATTTCTCAGACTCCTGAGAGATCTGTAACTAGTATTTAGATAAAATCTAGATTTGAAACCGGGTTCTAATATTGAAAACAGCAGACATTATATGTAGAGAAAATATTAAGATATGCCTCCTTTATTTTAATACCGAAATAAATTGTTATGTTCCAGGAAATGTGGGAAGAAAGGTGGGGAAATATTACTCCTTACAATTTAGTAACAACTCAGCAGTATTTGGAAGACATGTATCACGTAGTAAATGACCATAATTTACGGAATAAAGTTCATAATTTCCTTCCATATCTCTTCAAGGTAATGAATATACTTTATATATATATATATATATATATATATATATATATATATGTATATATTAATATATTATATTATAATATATATATATATATATTATATCTAAACAAAATAATGGTCTGGAGAATACTTTTTATGATTTAACTATAATAGCTGATTAATTTTATTTTCACAATAGGAAACACAAATATTCATGTACCTAGATAAGTCTTAATAATGGTTCCAATTTACTTTTCATTATTATTACATAATTTGTTTAATGCATTATGTAAATTGTTAAATAATTTTTGTCAAAGTGTCACTAAAATCATTTTATGTGAAACATCCATTAGTTTTAGTATTAATTTATCTATTTTACTTTAATGTCTAATGGTGATTTATTTTACATATTTCATCAATCAGTCCAAATCATTTTTAAAGATAAATGGGATGATGTTGACAGAATATAAACTGAAAGAGTTCTCAGTCTTGATGTACTTGATTGGCCATATCAATGTTCACCAGTATACATTACTTTGGTCATCAAATGACCTATATGAATTCCCAAATTCTCTGAACTACTTGACTAGGCATCGATTTGGAAGTTTATGGAGAGCTTTACATTTTAAATCTAACCCAGAAGGTGGGGAAAACCTATTAAAAAAATCTTCTCCTTTTTGAAAAATATAAAAAAAGTTTTACTATCCTTTTGAAAATATAAGTTTGGATGAGTCGCTTGTGACTCGGGAGGGGGTGGGGCTCCAAATCTATATATATATATATATAAAATTGTAACCTCTGTCTGTACATTGATTTTTTTCGCGAAATTTCACTATAAATTTTCGTTTCACTTGTCATAGATACCATAACTGCATTTTGTTTCTTTCGTGTATGTTTGTTTGTTACCTTTTCACGCATAAACGGCTGAACCGAATTTTATGAAACTTGGTATGTATATTACTACTAACTGAACTTAGACTTTAGGCTATATTAAAATTCTCTGAGATGAACAGGAGTGGGGGTTATAAGGAAAGCCAGAAATTAAAAATAGCGATATTTCGTTTCCTATTGGTTTTTCGGCAAATATGAACTTAACAAAAGTTGTTTATTTTGTTATTTAGAGTAACTTTTGTTATATACACTTTTTTCGTATACCGAATTATAAATGAGATATACGCTAAAACCTATAGCGGAAGTGAACAATTTTATTTGGGACAAAAGACCCAACCGAAATAAATAAAACTCGGTATATGTATTAGCACTAACGCTTTCATTATAACAAGCCATACCAACATTTCTAGGGACGGGCAGGAGTGGGGGTTATAAGGGAAGCCAGAAATTAAAAATAGCGATATTTCGTTTCCTATTGGTTTTTCGGCAAATATGAACATAACAAAAGTTGTTTATTTTGTTATTTAGAGTACCTTTTGTCATATTCATTTTTGTCTTTTAACAATGTATAAACGGGATATACACTATAAACTAAAACGGGAGTCAACTATTTCATTGGGCGCTAACAATTAAACCGAACTTAAAAAAACTCGGTATGTCAATTAGCATTAATTCTTCCATGATAATAAGCTATATTAAAATTTTTAGGTTAGAACGGGAGTGGGGGCTATAAGGGAGGCCTGAAATAAAAATTCGCGATATTTCATTGTCTATTTGTTTTTCGACAAACATGCATATAACAAAAGTTGTTTACTTTGTTATTTAGATTAACTTCTGTTTTATATGTTTCTCTAGGAACAATGTGTGGGGCAAGTAATTTGCGTAGAAATATTGAATGCTCAACAATTCATTCCAATTTGAACTATGAGGTACCTCACCTGGAAAAATTAATTCAAATCTATGTTAATATTTTGTCCTTAATAACTGAAATCTATGCATAATGCACAGGAGACGGGAAATGTGACAATTTGGAGGACAGTGAAGACTTGCATAAAAAATTAAGTTTATTATTAACAAATGCCAACAACGGGCATTAACCCTAAACACTGGGACGGCTAAATGCCAAAATATTGTGCAAAGTAAAGCCTTGCCAAAGAAATACCGTCACCATTCAGCCTCAAATCAATTCCCGGGCGAAGCCGGGTGTCTGAGCTTGTATTCAATAATTTTGTTCTCAAAAATATCCTTTTCTCATCGTTTGGAGCATGTTATTTTACTGATTTCCCTGGTCATATATATACCTTATAAAGACCAATATAACTAAGAAATCATTGAGACTTTGATAAGACTTAAAATGCTACCTGTCCTTCAGATTACAGATCCCTATGTATGCCATGCTGCAAATAAAACTGAGTCGCAAAATTATGGGAAAAGGAGACTTTTGGAATGAATTATTTTCAAATTTAAAAACCAATAATCTTAATCTTACAAACAAAAAGGAGTAGGGCATGAGATACGAATGTGTCTATGTGAGAAAGTATGCTCCTTTGTGCAGGCAAGTTTTTTTAAAATAACTTCTCTATTTGTAGCCTTGAAACGTTAATAATTATGAAAAACTAAGCAACATAACTAGTCAAAGTTTTGTAGTTTGGTGAAACGCCCCTCCTAAGGAAGCCCCCCCCCCCAATTGGCAATGGGCAGACCCCACCAATTGCTCGGACTTGCTTAACAGCAAAAGTTATTTTCATTTAAAACTTTGAAATAACTATTATAAAGAATAAATAACACAAATCAGCTAATATAAACACAACAAAAACTTCCCGGAATTTGGTCAAGTTTATAAAATTCCCAGCATATCGTCCTGAGTGTGTGTATAAGGAAAAATTAAAGAATGGAATGTGTGACGACATTTATCTGAATTTCTATACAGCTTGAGGAAAATCTACTTAGATTATATAGTACATAGCAAACTTTTTAAAATATAATAAACATTAATAATATTTAATGTAGATAACTATGATTCTGTTTTATTTTAATTTTATGTTAATATTTGGACTCATCTTATTTTTATTTTTACATGCATCAAAATTCCCTTTATGAATCAGAGAAGGTGAGAACAATTGTTATTTTTATTTTATTTGGTTTAATAAATCCTTTGTTTTTATCAGCATGTTTTATAACTTAAATAGAAATCACCAGTGAGTCTGAATGGATACAGACATGGATAAAAGTTCAAACATATATAATCTTTATCTTTATTATATAAACCATATTAAAAACGTCGTTTGTCATAAATGGACAACTTAAACTACCAGAGTCCCAGTGTATTTCTGTGTCTGTTGTACTTTTGTATGAGAAAAAAAATTTTTCTCAGAGTGGGAAGATGTGGTCTGTTTGGTTACCAGCTGTATGATACGCACCATTTGTTCTGTTAAGAAAGGGGATTGTGCTGGTTAGGGCACATTTAGGGGATGGATCCCAGTAGGCTACCCAAGAAAATGTGAAATGGTATACAAGGTTGAGCAAGAAGGGGAAGGCCCAGGCAAAGGGACTGGGGGACTTGTGAAGGCCAGGGATCCACAATTGCGGGATTCTTGCTGCCACACAGAATGGTTTAAAATTTTGGCAGAGACCCAGGTCCTGTAAGGAATATATCACCTAGTAGTTAGGTTATTAAAAAAGTAGATACATTATTAAATGAATATTGAAAATAATTGAAGAATGATCTTGGATTTGAACCTGTAAGGTCCCTACTAAATTTTAGTGGAGACTTTTTACTCTGTGTTTAACGAGTTTAATCTTCTGATGTCAATCTATTATCTCAGTTTGTGTTCAGGGTGGTGATCCAATTGAGAAGCTACTTAATTAAAGAAGAGGTGTACTTTTGTTAACACATTGCGTGCGATTGTGAAATTATTATTTTTTTCTCAGGAGCGATTTATTTTTTTTACTATTTTAAACAAAAACATGTTTATTTAACAGATAACCTAGCTTATATGCCTACCAACACATTTTTTAATGGTAATTAACTTATTTAATTAGCTCCTTGCCTGGCAAGGAGCTCGCTACCAGCGGACGTCACCGGTTAGGCAACCCGCAAAGCACATGATCGGTGTAAAATAACAAGCAATGAAAACGGGTTAAAATAACACAGTATTCGTTAACAAATAAATTTATTATTTCTATATTGTGCATTGCATTACCTATTACATAATAAACATCAATTGTTCAATTACATACTGTTCTTACAGGTGATAACAGTTTACAGACATACAAATACATATTATACTGTAATAACTTAATCTCTCCTACCATGGTACAATTTAACACGTTCGCTGCTGCATCGGTCCCCGGGGTCCGATGGTCATCTAGTCTATCAGGACGGGCCCCTTTTCTTCAGTCCACTCCAAAAAGACGAAGGCTCTAGCAAGCTTATTATGAGAGATATTTTAACGGGGATGTTCATTAGTTGTAGACGACATCGGACGCCGGGGACTTCTCCTGGCTTTGCTGGTGCTAGTTCTAGGTTTGGAGGACTGATTGCTCTGCTAATTCATTCATTTAGTTCACTTGAATTGTCAAGAAAATGCGATAACTTCGAAAACTATATCGGTCCCCGGGGTCCGATACAGGTTTTAACGTTAGGACAGGCATCGGACGCCGGGGACCGATGCAGTTACTGGTGTAGTAAATTGTATATAGACTGCAGCAGCGAACGTGTTAAAACAGGTCTCAAGACAAAGCCCGGGTTTTTCTGGACATTCGGAGCAATAATAAATAGTTTGGTTTCTCACTTTTTTCCCGTCTTCTCCGATGGCCTTACTGCATTGCATATAGTTTTTTGCAACCGCTTATTCCCTTTACCCGTGAAAAGGGTAAAACTAGGGAAATGTGGCTATTTTGTGGGTATTTTCGGGGATAAGGGAGTCACAGGAGTTTTGAATGATATTAATTTATCCTCTATTGCAAGGCGAAAGTCCCTTAGAGTTATATTCTTCCCCGAATATTGCTTATATAGTTGAAAACTATTGACAATCATAATCTCGAAAATATGGATAACCACTTTTTTATACCACTTCACAGTTTTTCGTTCGTGGTGGTAATAAGATAGCTGTTGATCCAAGTGATCAATTCCCCCCATGTATTTGTTATAGGCAATAACTGCATCAGGCTTTTGCCTGTCAATGCCCCTTTTGGATTTAACACTGGACATGTGCCCCCCCATGCTCTGACGAAATCATCAAAACATCGCGCTTATCCCGCCATTTTACGATGCAGATCGCAGAATTATTCCATCGTTCAGATGTTTCCCCTTTTTTTAGCGGTTCCTTGATTAAGTCTTTGAGATTCCCTCTTCTGTTTCCCCTCAATGTACCTGTAATATAGGTCCCCTCCTGCCTTAGGCTTTGAACCAAATTTACGGACGTAAAAAAATTGTCCATATAAATGGAGTGGCCAACTCCTTTATAACTTGCCAGTAATTTATTAACAATAGTGTCAACATGGCCAATCCACTGGGTTCCGTCAGTAAATAAATTTTTATCCCATATTTATGTCGTTTGCCTTTCATGTATTGCCTAAAAATTAGCCTGCCTCTCCACAAAACCATGGACTCGTCTATACTCATTTCCCGACCCGGATAGTAAACATTGTCCATGTTTTTTTCAAATAAATTTAAAAAATTTCTGATTTTGTAGAGTCGGTCAGTGGGGGGGTCACGGGATTGAGGGGTTGGATTTTTCCCTACATGCAAAACTTGTAATATTAATTGAAACCTATCTCTAGTCATGTTCCCACTGAAAAATGGGATACTAAAAAATTTATCGGTTTTCCAATAGTCTTGAATTCTATTTATTTTTATTATTCCCATATGGAATAGAATCCCAAGGAAAACATAAAACTCAGGAACCGTTAAATCCTTCCAATTATTTATTCGGGCCCTAATAGGGTGATTCGGCTTATTCAAGTAAATAAATTGAGCATAAGAGTTAGTTTCTTTTACAAGTAATTGGGTTACTTCATCTGTACAAAGCAAACGAAAATACCCCCAAGGGTCGTCGGACTCAGGTAAAACTTTGAGCCCCGAATGTCCTGAAAAATCGAACGGTTTAATATTTGTAGGTTTTTGTCTTTGAAATACCTGGCTTGCTGGGGAGTCCCCTGGGCCAACTACCCCTTCTTGAGGAACAATGGCAGGGTTGTCTTCTGCCTCCTCTTGAAGGATAAAATATGCATCTTCAACGGCCCTATCCTCATCATCATCTTCCCCTGGCGACCAATCATCTGAATCTGACCTAGTTTCAATTAACTCCTCCCTTTCGTTGTCGTTGAGCAATGAAAAATCAACCTTTTCTCCAGCTCGTAGCTTCATCCTCACTTTGTCCAATTCCGATATTGATTCTAAAAAATGGTAACCAGGTAAATAGCAATTTTAGATTTAAAATATGCAAAATTATTAGTAGATTGCTGGTAGCAAAGTCAATCAATAAAATATTGAAAAATAACGAATCTTCGCACCAATATATAATATATTAAAGCTAAACTCAGAGTTCAGGACGTATACTCGCCACTAAAGCATCCTAGGTGCCGAGCTCTGATGGTGGGAATTGAGCCCGAAAGCACCTAGCTTTCATAAATTATGTATTGGTGAAAAGATTCGTTATTTTTCAACCTTTTATCCAAAATAAGATTTGAAATATCCAAGTCCATACCTTGGGCTGTAGATGTGCTCGTTGAAGACTTGGATGCGGAAGTCGAAGGCTTTGACATTTCTGTAAAAAAAGATATATTAAAATAGAAATATTTCCACGAAATAATTGAGCAAATAATATTATTACATCAGTTTACCTTCGCTTACAGCTTTTGACGGTCCAGGATCTACAAGGGTTTCACCCTCATCTAATGGGATGTCGTCCATTTCAGGAAATAGTTTTCCTAAAAATGTATATATGTAACAATGTAGTTATGCTATAATTTTTGGCTGGTTAGTTTGACAAATATACTAAGTAGTTATACTTGTGGAGTATCCAACACTCACTCGACTTGGATAGGTGGATACTCTACAAATAAAAATAGTTAGCATACATGTACAAATAGTTAGCATATATGTAAAAATACTAAACCAATAGATTACATATCATAATATAACCTAGTATCAAATATAATTAGCTTCCAAAATTATCACAACTTTGCAAAGTTATTAATAAAATTAAAATATATGATCAATGTAAATCATTCTTACCTTTTGATACAACTGAGGGTTTTTTGATAAATCCCTCGTCTTCAGAGGTAGGGAACAGTCTTTTCCTACTCTTTCCTAAAAAAGAAAATCATTAGATAACTAATAACATTATTTAGTAACAAAGTAATACGAAAAAGGAATTACCTTTGGTCAGAACCCCTTTTTTCACACTTCGTTTTTCCATTTTTCAAAATTTTGATACCTATAAATAATACAAACCATCATTATTATTTTAAAAACCCATAAAAATAATATGCTTTATAATGTGTTAAATACTTTAAAAATCACAGTAATAATGCTTACCTTAAAAAAAAGAAGAATTTTCTGATAAAAACTTGAAAAAAATCCACTAAAATCGGAAACGAACTACACTGTTAGATGCAAGACACTTGTCTGAGGCGAATGAAGGCATCCGGAGTCGGTTTTAACGAGTGTACCCCCTCCAATTCCAGTTGGGAATACCCAGGGCAGGTCCTTGCCAGGGAAGGACGTCGCTACCTGGGTTGGGACGGCCCTCCTTGCCTGGCAAGGAGCTCGCACGGGATGTGTTAAGAATGCCTCAAAATGGGAGTAGTATCATGATGTCCACATGGCTCCGCAGCAAAAGTATTCGGGTGTGTATGTGCATTCACACATATGTAAAGGTTTGGAGCTCTTCATGGGCTGTTTTATTGTTTGGTCAAAATATTATTATTGCCAATTTATTGATTACATATTTGACTTTTTTCAACTTTTCTTTCTTATACATTTTTTTTTCTATGTAGGCCGTAGATAAGGACAAAAATGGATACATAACATCTGAAGAATTCAAACTATTTTTCAATTGCTTGGGACTTCCAAAAGAGGTAAAAAAAAAAAAAAAAAAAGCACATGCACAAAAACATGTGAATCTTATATTTACTTAATTCTAATATTTAAAGTTGCAAACCGATTTATTTAATGAAATCTTAATATCTTGTAACTAATGTATGTCTCTTTGGAGTTCAAGCTTGTCATTTAAATAAAGCTGTTTACACCAGCTAGAAGTTTACATGTTTAGTCTCTGTTATTTATTACCCAAGTTTTCATTAATTGGATTGAACGTTGAAATTGTTTAATTTTGTTTTTTATACTTAACTATTTGCATTATTATTGCTGAGTATTTTGAATTATTTAAATTATTGGTTAAGAAGCGTTCGTTCGGGAACGATGTGTAATACGCATTCTATCAAATAATAACAGAACTAATACAACTTCCTTTATTAGCCACCGACCTTTCCTTCTCTCAATGTTTTTTATTTGCTAACATTTTTAATTCCTCCTATTTATGTATATTATATCTTTACTTATTGAAATTTTAGCCATTTTAATATCATCTTAAAAGTTGATTCGCTGCTTCCCCTATTTACAAAATTAATTTTAAACTGTTTATTATAATGTATATAATTCATGGTACATTGCATGACAACGAATTGGTTAATTTTTATATATAATTTTATGTCAATATCTTTTCTTTTTATAAAAGTTTTTGTATATATTTCATTTTTTGTCAGATAGATAGTTCAAATATATATATATATTCATTTTGAATGATTAGGATTGATGTGCTAGACTACTATAGGTTATTAGCACTGCCTCTGCTAAGGATTTATTTTGTTCCTCAGTTAATTAATCCACAACAATTTAAAATATGATATGAACTAAGGCAATAGGTTCATCTTGCATCTTGTGGCTTCTTTTCTTAATATCAGATGTGGGTGTCCTATTCTACTAGATGTGTTCCGTTTTTTAAAACTGGTTTTGTTTGTTTTAGTTTATTAGTATTATCCACCTCAGACCATATATTTTTCCATGCTTCATGTATGGTATTATTGAACCACTTTTGGATATCAATTTTGGTGAAAATAGGTGTTAGTCATTTCCTGCTTCTTTGGCTGCTCAGTCAGCAGCTTCATTCTTATCTATCCCAACATGTGCAGGGGTCCACAAAAACTACTGATTTTCTGATTTCACTTACAAGGGGAGTGCACAGCCTTCTCCCCACCGTTTTGAACAAAATGTTTTTAGTGTAGTAGAACCTAATGAGAAACTATAAACTATAAATATAAGAAATTCTGTTAAAGCGAGAGAACGCACTTCTCAGGCATTCATTTAAAAAAAAATGTTAAAGATTGGCTGGAAAGTCTTGAGTTGTTGCCTTGTTACTTTTTTGTATCCTGTGGAAATCAGGGTTCCTGTTTACAGAATAATTTTCATGTGCAGCAGCTTTCAGGAAAAAAAAAAACAATTCTTTACGTGATCATATTATGTTCTCTCTCTCTTTTATACAGCTGAAGAATGTGGTCACAAATTATAATTGTCCTTAAAACCTCAATTTATAATAGGAAATTTATTTGTGTATCTGTTTTATAATGTAAAATATATTTTTTAATATTCCTAAAATGTATTTATTTTTTTTTTTGTTTGTAATTTTGGTCTGTTAGATTAGTCTTCCTTGAACTTGGTATAATCATTTAAATTGTCTCTTGTTACACTAGAAAAATTAAAATTTCAAATCATTTCTTTTTATCTTTAGTTTTTTTTAATTATTCGATATATTTAGAGAATTAGTTATACACAAGGATGAATTTTATTAAATAAAAATTCATAATAGTTTAAAAAGTTAACTATATTAACCACAGGAATGTTTTGGCTGTATGTGTTGCATGTTTCAGGTTGCATTGGTGTCATTCACTGCAGTAGATGAGAATTCAGATGGACGTATTACTTTGAAAGAATTTGTTAAAACCGGACGAGACTTTTTTCTTACAGAGGATCAGAGGAAACCAAGTAAATTGTTTTGGGGACCTCTTGTGAAATGAGGATGTGAATACTACAACATTTCTTATACATATTTATAGATGCAGATATGTATTCTTAATGACTGACAAAAATTATTTGAATTTGATTTTATATGTGGGTCACCCTTTTTATTAGACTTTTATTTTATTTCAAGAAAGTATATGTTTTGCATAATTAAAGTAAATATTAATATTGTTCTAAAGTTTTTTTTTTTTTTTTTAACATTAAATACCTTTTAAACCAAATCTTTTTTCTAAATAAGTTCTTTGTTCTAACAAAAAAATATGTGTATTAATAAGTCGGCAGTGATATACACTTAACCTAAGGAAGTTGATAAAAAAGGACATTAAAATAAAATTGAGTTTCTGAACTCAAATTCAGAATATAATTACTCCAAAACCTCAGCTTCAAATGTGATCTAAGGTAAAATTGATAAAAGGGCTTGAATTTGTACAAACAATTATAATCAACATTATTGAGGTTATTAAATTCAGTACAAGGATCCATTTAATCCTACCATCTCAGTGTCAAGGACAATGTTAGGTCAATTGAAGATAGAGGGGGGGGGGTGACGGCATTAACCATCATAATTCAACGTTTTTACTCAATCCACATTTGGGGGTAACCTCAATATATTAGTGTCAAGGTCAATTGAGGGAGGGGGGGGGTTGCATGCAAGTATAGCCCAAACTCACGTCCAAAATGAAACCAGTAATTCCAAAATGAAACAGCCCACAACTACAAATCCAGGAAACTGATCCAACAAAAAATCAACTAACATTACTTACTTGATCTTAATTTAAACCCACTCGATTCAACCTATACTAAACCAATGAAATTTTACCCTTATGCAACAATAAGGGTTGGTGAGTAGTGCAGGGAGTGGTGTTGGCTCACCCTAACTCATGTTTATGATATACAGAGTCTTTCAAAAAGAATGAACCGATTTTATTAAGCTATATCTTATTAACAGACAGTAATACAAGATTGCAATAAAGATACATGTATTTAACCGGTGTTGATTTTTATGGTGTCATCATTATGTTCCATTCCCAGCATTGCTTGTATGATGTCTTGTATTACTGTATGTTAATAAGATATAGCTTAATGAAATCGGTTCATTCTTTTTGAAAGACCCTGTATTTCCACCTCTTTCCAGCAGGAACGCATGCCCTTCCACTTTCATTTTTGCTAACAGAACTCTAATGTTATTTAGCATTTATCTACTATTAAATACTCAGAGTAATATTGAAATCACTTAAAACAATTATAAAATTCTCCCACTTCCCTAAACCCTTAAGACCGCTCTGGCAACCTGTAGATGGTAGGAGGGTTGGTCCCAACTACTCTAGCCGGCTGTAGGCAGGCAGCCGAGCTTAGGGATTTCCCTGGCTGGTGGAACACCCCTCTAGCCCCTTCCACACCCTTTTCTACCTGCCTTAGGACAGACACCTACCCACTTTCTGTAGCCAGTATTCAAATAGAATCCTTGGTGATCATTTCTAGTTTGTGTTTAGTGTTTGCTGATATATCCAAAAATACAGGTACTGTCGACTTCTCATGAAAATGAATTGATCACGGGAGGAGGTACATAGGATGATTCTGGCATCTTGTGAAGGAGAATACAATTTGTCATCCTCTGATGAATCTTTGCCTTTTTTCCTAGAGCCCCAGCGATTCACGAAGAAGAAAAAAGGAAAGTGAATCAGAGAGGAACTCTTGACGCTGAAGAAGAGCAAACTGCAGCATAGGAGCATATTTATAATTGGACAAATTCATAGCCAACGGATTTTTCTGTCATTTACAACTGATAAATGTGGAATCCAATTAGATTTCTGAACCAATTATTAATATACTGTGGGTATTTCCAAAGTCGGTTAACTTATGTTGTTATGCAGTTTCAAAAATCATATTAGCAGATTTCCCTTAAGGGAAATCAGCTATTGGTGTCGTACTCATGACACGATTTTCGAAAATTTTCTTAAAATGTCCATCGATCCTACCCAGAAGATGACGAAAATGAGGTCCGTTCAAAATTATATATATATATATATATATATATATATATATATATATATATATATATATATACTAGCTCAGATACCCGGCTTCGCCCGGGAATTGATTTAAGGCTGAATGGTGATGGTGTTTTTTTGGCAAGGCTTTAATTTGCACAATATTTTGACATTTACCCGTTCTAGTGTTTAGGGTTAATTCCCGTTGTTGGCATTTGTTAATAATAAAATTAATTTTTTATGTAAGTCTTCACTGTCCTCCATATTGTCATATTTCCCGTAGACAAATAGACAATGAAATATCGCGAATTTTTATTTCAGGCCTCCCTTATAACCCCCACTCCCGTTCTAACCTAAAAAATTTAATATAGCTTATAATCATGGAAGAATTAATGCTAATTGACATACTGAGTTTTTGTAAGTTCGGTTTACTCGTTAGCGCTCAATGAAATCGTTGACTCCCGCTTTACTTTATAGTGTATATCTCGTTTATACTTTGTTAAAAGACAAAAATGAATATGACCAAAGTTACTCTAAATAACAAAATTAACAACTTTAGTTATGTTTATATTTGCCGAAAAACGAATAGAAAACGAAATACCGCTATTTTTAAATTCAGGCCTCCCTTACAACCCCCACTCCTGCCCGTTTCTAGAAATGTTGGTATGGCTTATTATAATGAAGGTGTTAGTGCTAATATACATACCGAGTTTTATTTAGTTCGGTTGAGTTGTTTGCGCCAAATAAAATTGCTCACTTCCGCTATAGGTTTTAGCGTATATCTCGTTTATAATACGTTATACGAAAAAAGTGTATACAACAAAAGTTACTCTAAATAACAAAATAAACAACTTTTGTCATGTTCATACTTGCCGAAAAACCAATAGGAAACGAAATATCGCTATTTTTAATTTCAGGCCTCCCTTACAACCCCCACTCCTGTTCATCTCAGAGAATTTTAATATAGCCTAAAGTCTAAGTTGGGTTAGTTGTAATATACATACCAAGTTTCGGTATTCGGTAAAATTCGGTTCAGCCGTTTATGCGTGAAAAGGTAACAAACAAACATACACGAAAGAAACAAAATGCAGTTATGGTGTCTATGACATGTGAAACGAAAAGTTATCCTGAAATTTCGAGAAAAAAATCAATGTACAGACAGAGGTTACAATTTTATATATATATAGATATATACTTTTGTCAGTTAACACTCTTTTTTTTTTTGCAATTTTTGTTTAATCGTCACCAAACTCGGCATTTAATCGTTTTATGTAAAAAGAAAGATCAAGTTCGTTAACAGCTGAAATCGGACCAGTGGGAGGGGGGATTTTTGAAAATTCAAAATATCTTGGTATGGAGATTTCTTTATTGTATAACTTTACGTGGGAAATCTGCTTAGTTTACGCAGCCCCTGCGTGACAGACTTTTTTAATATTTATGTTGCAAAAGAGAGCAAAAAGGTTTATATACAACATTAAGTTGAGAGACTCCTGTCGTCTACTTTTTAAGGAGTCTAAAGTAATGACTTCCCTCAATATATATGTACTAAACAATATTGTTTGTGGAAAAAAACACAAAACTTGTTTTACAAAAATAGTATAACACATAGTAGAATATGCTTCAATCTCCCAACCAAGAAAAGCGTATCATTTTCAGGAGTAATACTCATTAACGCTCTGCCCATGTGTATCAAATCTATTAAAAACTCTTTGCTTAAAAATAAATTAAAAACTTCATGTATGATGGAAGTTTTTATACACAAGATGAATACTTTCAAAAATGTTCAATTATTAAATAAAACTACTAAATAGTTGTCATAAATATCGGTCTTAAATAATTTGTGATCAGGCACATTGTCTCTATAAGGTGGGACAAGTTTCTCATCATTTATAAAGCTTGTTGACCTTTAATAAATTTGCATATCAACAAATAAAAAATGAATGTTTTAGTTCTAACAAAATTTTTACATATTTAGAGTTGTATTAAGATTGTTAATGAAACTAATTTTTTAAATTGATCAATTTTATACTATGTATTCTTAGGATTTGACCTAATTTTTTAACAATATATTATATATGTATAAATGTAATTCAAAAATTTGTAAAGGATTTAATTGACATAATATCAGAACGTATTGTACGTAATGTATTATGTTATAACTTTTAATGGAGAAACATATTTCATTTCAAATTCCAAAATTGTATATGAAGTGGTCCAAAAAAAAAAATTAAAATAGCCAAATTTTAATTGGAAGTTCTTTGAGAGATGCAGGGAAAATTCCACACAACAGACATGGTTGGAAGCATCCTGGAAGACTATGGCTCGATCTCTCTGCAGGGCACTTCATTGAAAAGTTGGTTCAACAGAAATCCAGGAAATTGCAATGTGTGGTTTGCAGTAAAAATAAGAGGAGGGAAAGCACCAACCTATGCAAGAGATGTAAAGTTTCAGTGTGTATCATCACTTGTTTTGAAATTTACCACTGTAAGGCTAATTATTAAATTAAATATTTAATAAATGTATATACATAAAAAGTATAATATATATGAGAAAATTATAATAAATATATGTGTAAACATTATAATAAATGTATGTTAATAAAAAACTAAAAACAAAATTAAAAAAAAAAAAAGGGAGTCGGTTTTTGCCCGGTGTAGAGTAAACATAAGCTCTGCGTCAAACTTAGTTTAAAGCAGTTAATAGGTTGTTTTTTGGTGAGAAAAGTGTCAGAGGTGTTTATAGTGTGCCAGTGCTTTTGATTTTGGTATGTTTTGGTGTTGGAGTGCCCAGTAGAAAGACAGGGAAATCGCTAGGTGAGCAGAATCGTGTCTATTCCTTGCTGTCTATGACTCGGAAGAAAAGTTTGAAAAGAACCTTAGAAAACAAAATAATATCAGTGACTGACCTGTTTTACTTTGCAACACAAGAATAGAAAAACTCCGTTTTTTCCTCATATCCAAAGTCAGTCACAGATATTATTTTGTTTTGCTTCAAAATTGTATTTGAAAGCAAATACATAGTTTACTATGTATTTGCTTTCAGAAAAACTCAAATTGACACTTTTTAATTTTTTTCTGGTCACAAATACTTACTTGGTTTTGTTTATTTTTTTATTGTTTTTAAATATATTTATACACACAAAAAATTCCATCAAAATCGGTTCATAAATAAGATAGTTATAAATTATTTTTGAATTCAGAACAAATTAATTTTACTGTTCCATATCGATAAACAACACGAAAATCACAAAACATTAAGAGGCCATAAAATCCAAACTGTTAAAGATATATCAAAAATATTTGGTATGGTTTCTCAAATCAATGAATAGAACACCCAAAATAAAATTCAACAAAATCTGAAACGATGGGTGTCATGGTGAGGTTGAATTGATGTGGAATGACCCTGGTGGTTGTTATTGGTTGAATCAAATCTTCTTTTGAATAAGTTTTATTTCTCTTTTATATTTACCATGAAATATTAAAAGTTTGATTGCTCCAACATCACTTACTCAATTTTTTTTTTCAATTTCCTCAAATTATAAATAAAAGTTTTTTGTATGTAGATCCATTTTTATCCTTAAATTGTTATACTATTTTTCTTTTTTCCTATTATTGTCTTTCTGTTTCATTTATTTGCTGTTCTTACAAGAAGATTGTTATTTCATTCTGTATTTATTTATTAGTAGGCTCCTTGTTTTGGCGAGTGCATATACTTGAATTTTAATTTCATCAACTTTTCTTTTGAATATAAATTTATTTAAAATATTTCTATTTGTCAGCCAATTAATCGACATTTTCCATAAGTGGTGCACAATTCTCAATTCAAATAAAAAAATAATAATAAAATAGTAATTATTCATTTTGGGAAAAAAGGACATTTCCATTATTTAAATTGAAGTTGGCACTTTTCGATATACAAGTAAATACTTCAATCAGTTTCAATGGTTAAAAATAATTTTCATAAATAATATAAAATTGACTTGTACGGCAACAGTTCCATTATGTTGTGCGTGATTGTCTATACTGTTTTTCCAGCAGTGCACATGATGCGCCTCGCACGTCTCAACCAGAAGTAAGGTTAAATATAAATACCCTTTTCTTTCAAAAAGGTTAAAACTAATAATATGGTTGGGTTTCTTGACTCAGCATCTCAATGATCTTAATGTGGAACTTCAAGGCAAAGGACAGTTTATTTACAATTGCCATAATAAAATTCAGTGCTTTGAGCGCGAATTAAAATTGTGGAAACAGCATTTTTTGTAGAGTAATGTGTCTCACTTTCCACATTTAGAAAAAGAAAACGTTACTACTTCTTAAAAATACGCACAATATATAGATCCATGAAAATGTTTTCCTCGCCATTTAATATCGATGTGGATACAGTTCCCAAAGACTTTCAAATGCAAGTGATTGACATGCAGAATAATACCGAGTTATAAAATTTAATTTTCTCAATAAACATTAAAAATTGTTATAAAATCGTATGTGAGCACTGAGAAATTTCCGGCTTTGACAAAAAATGCAAAGCAAATGATGCCTCTATTCGGAAGTATGTGTGTTTACGAACAATTATTTTCGACCATGAAATCAATCAAAAATGACCACCGATCAAGACTGGTTGATACACGATTAGAAAGCTGCATACGTGTAGCTATTTCATCAATTCCGGCAGATATTTATTAGCTTGTACCGAAAAAACAGTGCCAAATGTCTGATTAAAAATTTCAAGTAAATTCTTTTTTCATTTAATTTATTGTTGTATTTTTTTTATTTTGCATAAAAATTTGTATATGAAATCTTTACTTTTTTTTTTAATTTTTATAGTTTTCTATTCTAATGTTTATAATAAATAAAGTTTTCTAAATTATTAATAAGTGTTACTTTATGTGCGGCCCGCCAAAAAATTTTAAAATTTAAATTGGCCCGTTGATTAAAAAGGTTGCTCACCCCTGCTGTACAGAATTTGTATTGGGGTGTCACCCTATAGTAAATGGCAGTTCCTCAATTCAATAAGAAATCTTTTATTTTTCCTTCATTCCTCTCTTCTTTTCAGAAGATTAAAGGCTCAAATGAAAGTATTAAAATGCGATAATAAAACTATTTATTTTATAAAGGTATAAGAAACGAACAAGTGTTTAAAAAATGAAACTATTTAAATAAAACTAAAACTAAATTCACACAAATGGGACATTTTAAAATTAAACCTAATATGAAAGATACAAAATGCTTAGACACCAAATATAAAATGCAAAACACATTTTGTATATCAAATAGAACAATCTTTGGTTTCTTTATCACTTAAAAGTTCAAAAATATTAATCTCTTTATATTATTAACAAAAAAGAAAATTCAAAGTAAGAAAAAGTTATTTAATTTTCATTATCTTCTGATGGAACTATAACAGTGTCCTTTAAAGCATCACCAACAAGGTTTTCTGCATATTGTGTAACACGATGAGCTGTAATTGGCAAACTGCTGGGGCGGTTTTGTAAGAGTGATAGGCTTTCATCACATGGTGTGTGAACTGCAGTTATGTCGGTTTGTGTACTGACACAACTCCCTGTAGGACTTGCACACCGTCCGACATACCTCATAACTTCTTGCATCCATACCTGCAGCTGTTGAACCTATAATAATATATTACATGAAATTTTAAGTATTATAAAATTTTAATTCTAAATACAATAACTTTAGATGTATTTTCAGTCAAGGAATATATCAAGGTTTCAGAAAATGAGTGTTTAAGGAAGGTGGGTTGCATATGAATGCATTAGAAATACAAAAACTTCAACAGAGGCATGAATGAAATTCATTTACTTTCTTTCTTGATCTGGTTTGGGGTTGAAAAGACAAGAGATTTTTCTACTGATTATAAATAATTTAATAGAAAAGCAATCATCCTAGTATAATTAATTACCTTATATAATTTGAATTTTGACAGAGAATGGACAAAGATCTTCAACAGGGCGAACAATGTAATAGAATGATCCAGTATTTGGAATTTTTCAACCAAATTAAATATTTTTTAAATTTAATTTAATTCATTACACTTTTGATTAAACAAAAAATGAAAACCCCTAATAATACAGCTTAAGAAAAATAAAATGTGTGTGGGCTAAAAATAAACTAGTGTAATGCTGGGTGGAGCTACCATATTTGCAAACATTTTTCAAACTTGACAAGTGTCAAGCAACATGTTGCCCACCATTGAGGACGATTTTGTTTTTATTTTTTGATAAAATAGTTTCTCATGATCTTGATTTATGTGAACAGTTGTGAAATTTTATTTCATGCTTGGTAAAAACGCTATGCAAACTCTTAAGGTCTCTTAGACTGCTTAAAAAAACAGAGCTAAGGGAAACCTGAATTTTACAAGTCATTTCCACACTTCAAAAAGGGGAATTGAGGATTAAAAACAATCCCTTGTCTGGATGTCTTATAGTGGAAGACTGATGAAAACCATTGAAAATCTGGTGAACTTGTGTGGACTATCTTAGAGCTTGGTTCAACAAATTTTAATTGAAGATTCAGAATTGAGAATAATAACTACGAAGTTTCTGCTGAGAAACCAGCATACCCTGTTCAAGTACTTAGAAAATGTTAGTTTGAAATAAATATATTAATATAAATAGTTTAAAAATAAGAATCAATATTTAGTTTAGAATAATTAAACAACTTTAAAGATAAGGCTAAATTTGTAATTATGAAAGATTACTGGGTGCTGCAATAAGGAATTAGAAATGTGTTAGGGTCCTACAAGGGGCTTTTTAAAAATGATTCCATATATTTTTTTTTATTCCTCACCTATATTATTTATTTATTAACGTCCACTTTTTGCAACTAAGGCTAATTGGGACGGGTTATCTACAGGTTGCCACCCTTTACTAGCCAGGTTGGGACTAAGGATTTAATTTAATGAATTCTGTCAATAAATAAAAAATATATCGATGGTATTGTGCACACATGTGGTAAGTGCAAGTTTTATCGAAAATGTGTTAAATGCATATATGAGACTAATTTAGTGTAAAGAATGTTGTGCATAAATGTGGTAACTGATATCTTAATTCATCCTTTTGAAACAGACTGTTTCAAATGTGATAAGTACAATCAATTTCAAATAGTGTTGAACACAAATGTTGTAAAAGCACTTACCACATTTTGGCTTCAACAGAACAACTTATTCGTAAAACAATTGTGTTAAGTATGCACTTGCAACATTTGGGTTGTTATTATTTCTAACCTCTATGCAGTTAATGTGTTAGTACCAATAGTGAGTCTAGGAGATTGTGGACTATTGATGAATCTCTTTGTATTTATTTAGGTTACAATAGCCTTCTAAGAACTAAGATTAGTTTAGTATTGTTTATGTTCTGTTGGAATCAACAAGTGGCGTGTTTTAATTTAAAGAAAATGATTTCAAGAGGAAAACTTATGGTTCAACTTTGTCAAAACAAAGAAGGTAAGTTTAAAATTTATCGTTACCTTTGATTTTTATTTATTATTCGTTTAATTTACTTCTACTTAACTATTGTTTCGGATTAAACAATTGAATTAATAACTATCAATTATCACCTTTTTTGCTAGGTAAATCAACTGAGGTAGAGAAAGAATCAAGTAATATCGATGAGGAAAGTTTAGATTACATGGAAATAGATAACCTACTAGAATATTCTAGTGAATCATATGTTCCATCTGAGACAAGTGAAAGCGATGATAATCACGTTTTAAATGACAAAATAAATGATGGTTTGTTTTTATTACCTAATTATGTTACTTGTGCAATAAATTAATGTAAGTTTTCTATAGAATAAATCACTTTGTTCTTCTTTTGTTTAGCCGAACAAGAATTTGATGCCCCTCAAAATGAAAATATTCCTCTCGATTCTGTCCCTACTGCCGGTAGTTCAGACACAACTGTTAGGAGAAGAAGAAGGAAATCTGATCCAAAATGATGGGTACGAAGTGAAGTGAAATTAGCACGTCTAAGTGGAAAAAAATACATCAACAGGAAGGGAAAAGAAGTAAGGGAGAAGCAGCCAAAAGAAGTGGATTGCAGTAATTGCAGGTACTTTCTAAATATTTTTGTTTGCGTACATAGTTTTTGAGTTAACACACTTGTAATGGAATGTATAATTGTGTTTAGATATAAATGCAGTGCACATTTTCCTGAGGACGTACGAATTGCACTTTGCAAGGAATACTGGAGTTTGGCAGATTTTACGAAGCAAAAAATACATCTTGCTTCATTAATACAGAATGTACCTATACATCGGAAAAAACCCCATGCATCTAACCCAAGAAAAACATCTAGAATTTATTGGTTGTCAAATAACGGAATCAAACATAGAGTTTGTTTGAAATTTTTGTGTGCAACTTACTCAATCAGTCACAGAGTAATTGAAACTTGCTTAAAAGGAGTGAGTGAAAGTGGGCTGTACATTGGAAGGGACAGAAGAGGTAATAAAAACCCTGCTAATAAGACCAGTAACGAAAGTATTCAATTAGTGCAAAATCATATTGATAAATTTCCTGCAGTTGATTCCCATTATTGCAGGAAAGATACAAGCAAACTATATTTGGCACCTGAATTAAATATATCAATAATGTACAGGCTATACAAAGACTTTTGTAACGAGAAAAATGTTACTCCAGTCTCGTACTATGTGTATAAATCAATTTTTAATTCCAGAGATCCACCTTTATCTTTCTTTGTTCCCAAAAAGGACCAATGCTATTTATGCAATTCTTACCATTTAGCGAAAGACAAAACATCTCTGGAAGAAAGTTGGAATTTGCACATCAAAAGAAAAAATGATACCATGGCTATGAAGGAAGCCGACAAAAATAGAGCGTTATCAGATGTAGGAAAAACATTTCGCGCAATTACTTTCGACTTACAAGCCATCTGTACAATCCCCTTTGCAGGTGATAACCAATTACAAGCCATCTGTACAATCCCCTTTGCAGGTGATAACCAATTATACTATAAAAGAAAATTGAATGTTTACAATTTCACTATTTTCGATTCTTTTGAAAGCAGTGGCTACAATTACGTTTGGGATGAAACCAATGGAAATAAAGGTAGCGCTGAAGTTGGATCATGTTTGTTGCGTTACCTGGATACTTTACCACCATCTGTCAAGCACGTATCAACATTTTCTGACACTTGTGGTGGCCAAAACCGCAATAAAAATATTGCTGCAGCCATGCTTTTGGCAGTGAATCATAAGCAGTTTGAAATAATTGATCTAAAGTTTATGGAATCTGGTCATTCCTACTTAGAAGCTGATTCTATCCATGCGACAATAGAACGAGCAAAAAAACATAAAAAAATTTACACTACTAGGGAATATGCCCTTATCATTTCATCAGCTCGAAGGAATCCAAAGCCTTACTATGTTACAGTCTTAGACTATTCTGATATTAAAGATTTACAAAAAATATCACAATAGTGTTGATAAATTCAACAACAAATACAGCAGGTGACAAAGTGAACTGGCTAAAAATTAAATGGCTACGATTTGAGAAGAGTGTGTAACCATTTTCCATTCAGTATAAGTATGATGTAACCAATGATGTATTTTTCGAAATAGATATTACCAGTAAAAGAACAAGGAAACCCAAGTGTTTGAATTGGAATGAAATTCAATTGATGCCCAAGTACGAGAAGCGCATTGGAATATCTTCTGAAAAGAAGAAAGATCTCCTTAACATGATTGATAATAAAATTATTCCACAAGATTATGTGAATTTTTACACAGAGCTTCCAGTACAACAGAAAAAAACACATTGCGACTGCGAAGATGAAGATTGTTCCTAAAATAAAAGTTTATTACCAATTTAATTTTTGAAAATAGTGATCATCCCTTATTTTTTTTATGTAAATTTTGTATTTCTGGCATTTATACAATAAAATAAAATAAAAAATAAAAGCATTTTACTGTTTTTCACCCATGACAGTATTTACTCAAGTGACATGAATTTCAGGGTAAGAAACACAAATGTGGTAAGTGCCGTTGTATTTGGACAATTTTCCGCATTATGATAAAAATTAAGTAGTTTTTTTAACTTTTTATGTTGCTAAAAGATTATTCAATAATCACTGTTTAAACTGAAATGATTTATATTAAATAAGTAATAGTACAAATAAAAATTATATTACCCATAACTTTTACAACGCCGTCCTGAAAAATTTATAAAATTGCACTTACCACATGTGTGCACAATACCATCGATATAAGCATTAAAAAAGAATTGCAATTATGATGAAGGTACAATTGTACCTTGGGTGGTAAATATTTCTTAAAATGGACCAGAGAGTAAACTAAAATTATGTACCCCCCCCACAATTAGATATTATAGACTTTGGATATTCTTTAGCCAACAAGAGATTCAGCAATTTGTATGCAGACATAATCTAGGAAAGACAAAGTTCTTAGCTATCTTCAAGCATTTGTCAGACTGAATCACTACTTTCCCACTACGTATTAAACCAGTACTGAAATTAGTTTGTTCTGTTACTGAGATTGAGAACTAAAATTCACATCTGGTGGAAATTGGAAAAAAAAAAAATAGATACCTCCCAAGATATTAGATCTGGAGAACTTTTGAATAGACATTTAGAAAAAAATAAAATGTCCAGTGAGGAAGCAATATTATAGATAAACACAGGAAATTTAATTTTTTTTAAACTTATTATTTTATTTCTGGGGAAGTTGAAAACCTAAATCCAGAGGTATTGCACAGAAATGGGACTGAAAAGATGGGAAGTTTGGCAGCTTCCATGTGCATTTCAGAAAATACATACATTTTGTGTAGAGAAGGGGAGGGGACGAGAGATTTTGAACATTTGTAAAATGTTATATTATTTTCATGAATTTAATTTCAATCAACAAAGGAGATTTTTTTTCTTTATTTTTTACTGATCAAATATAAATCATTTTGTATTATTAACAGGATGATTACCCCCACCACTCATTTTTATTAAATCAAAGAACAAGTGCTATCAAAATGAATATTTGGGTAATTTTCCTTATTTTGAACTAAAAATACAAACTTTCTTTTCTTTCAATCAATTTTTAGGAACCAAAATTATAATTAATTTGGGGTTCTGTTACATCATCTGAAAGGTGATTGATTGATTCAAGCCACTATAGTGGCTTTGCGCAAGGAAAGGGTTAATAAGGAAGCTTCAAGGTATTTTACCATTTCCAGGCTTCCCTGGAAATTCGATAACTTTTTATTAGCAGATTTCCCTTTAAAAAAATCAGCTGTTGAGGCTGTAGTCATGGCATGATTTTTGAAAAAAATGTTGAATGTCCATCAATATTAACCCAGGAGATGATGAAAATGAAGTCCACAGAAAATATTATACACACACACGAGATCAGACTAAAAGAAACTTCTAATGAATGACATTGAAATTACTCCTATGGTATGCCCATCGGTATAGTGAGTGCAAGCGCATGTGCAAGTATGTATGTAAAAACCAAAAACCTACGCAATCGAACAATTAGAATTCCTTGATAATGCATTCTCAAAACATTGTACTAACGATAGTGAAAACTACATTAATAATCAATTAATTTAACATAATTAGGAAAAAAGTGAGCTAGCCTATGATCTGACACCCTCCCTCCCGCTGTCTTGTGTGGTATCCTGAGACTTGTATATTTTATGGTAAGTTATAAATAAATTATGATACTAATATGTTAAAAGTATTTCACAAGGAATTAGAATTTAATGATGTCATTATCAATAAATAAAGGCTATGCCTTGTGGTTGTGAGCAATGAATAATTCACCAATCATCCACCATTCCTGTCACTACACCAAACAAAACTATGACTCACTTGATATTCTCAAAAAATTATTTACTGGACCTCCTTTTTCCTTTATACCCGATAAATAATCTTACCTTCAAATACATTTATGATTAAATTGGTATGCCTTAGATGTCCCAAAATAGTTTTATCCTTCTTTGCTTCATAGCTCTGATATGACTTCTACTTTAACTTACCTTATTTAACACTTCCATGTTTGATTTTATTTTGGTATAAGAGGTTCTGGTGATTCTGCAACAAATTCACATTTCCATTGCTTGTAATTGTATATTTTCTTTTGTGAAGAATCCAACTTTCATTTTTTTTTCCTATCTATAAATAGTTCTTAAATATCAGAGCTGCTTGTCTTTTCAATTATGGTGTTTCCAGTATTTATATTAACATTTTCATTGTTTTGTTTCTTATCTAATGCAGAAACTTTTGTTTTATGTCCATTCACCTTTAGGTTAAACTTTTCTATGGCATCCTTTAGGACTTACAGCATTCTATTTATTTCTACTTTTGACATTCCCATCAGTGTAATAACATCTGCAAATCTTGAGATGAACTGATTTCCTTTGAAATCTAAACACGTACAGTTTCTTTGTTCATTTTTGTTATTGCCAGTTCAATGGACCTATTGAACTGATAAGATGACAAAGGGCACCCAGGTTTTACACCTTTCTTAATTCTAGCTTCCCTTTCACATTCATTTATAATAATTCGAGTAATCTTGTTGACATGAAATTAGCATTAAATAAGAATGCTAATTTCTCCAAGATAACCTGTGATGCTAACAACAAGGCTTCTCTTATTCCTTTTCAGAAACAAAACTGAAATTGGTTTGTGATGTAGTGTTTATTTCTTTAGATAGTTTTTTATTACATAATAATAGTGGTTCAGAGGCATTTGAGAGAAGAGAAATCATTCTGTAATGACTATATTCCATTCTACTATCTCTTTTAGTGAACTTGGCTGGAATATTATTATTCTATATGTCACTATCAAGGTACATAGCACGTTCAACTGGTCTCATTAACACCAGTTGCTTCTATATTTTTCTCTTTAATAAGGGCATATAGAATTCTTCTAGAACACTTTTTTAATACGTATCTCCCCTTTTCTCCAAGATAACCCGTAATGATAACAACAAGGCTTCTCTTATTCCTTTTCAGGAAGAAAGCTGAAATTGGTTTTTGATATACGGTTTATTTCTTTGGATTGTTTTTTATTACACAATAATAGTGGTCTAGAGGCATATGACAGAAGAGAAATCATTCTGTAATGACTATATTCCAATCTACTATCCCTTTTAGTAAACTTGGCTGGAATATTATTATTCTATATGTCACTATCAAGGTACATGACACATTCAACTGGTGTCTCATTAACGCCAGTTGCTTCTATATTTTTCTCTTTAATAAGGGCATATGAAATTCTTCTAGCATATCTGTCTGTATCAAAGAATTTCTCTAGTTGTTCTTCTTCAACAGTAATAATAGAATTCCTTTGAAGATCTTTTATATATTCTTTCCAACAGTCACTTATTTTATCGTTAACAAATATTATTCATCTGCAAATATGACTATGATAATCCTTATCAGTTCTTCATAGTTTGTGTCTTTTTGTACAATTTTGCTGTCCATTTCACTTTTCTTCTCTGAATTTCTGTGGAATCCGATTCTTAAGTCCTTTGTAATCTGTAGCCCCATTTGCCTTTTTAAATTTTAAAAAAGAAATTATTTGTTGGCCAGGGATTTATCTCTTTTCCAAAATATGTTGTATGCACAAGCTATAATCTTGTTTTGATTTCCTCTGTTATTTCAAACTTGTTTCTGGCAAAAATGTCTTATGTTTTTTTATTTTATAAAAAGACCTCAAGATTCCATTTTTTAGGACTCACTCTTAATTTTTCCAACCTGATTGATTCTACATTTCGCAATACACATAGGCTCTAAATAAAAGCTTAGGATACCTACCTGCGTATTTAACCTCTCACAAGTTTCTGAAAGGTCTTTTATTTCTGGCGGTTCTTCACTCTGTACTGATTGCATTGCATTAAGCTAAAACATAAGAGTCAACATTACAATTACTACAGCTACAATTATACTTTGGAGTGAAAAAAAAACACATTGAATAATGGCCAGTTTTGACATCCACAATTGTGAACTTTAAGAAATCCAAGCTTCTCTGGATATACTAGGGAAAAGTGACAATTCTTGGGAACATAATTCCAATGGTTTTCAGCGGATAACTTATTCATCGTACAGAAAATGTCTAAATTATTAAAGATGCACAGTAAAATCTTGATTATCAGTGGGTGGATTATACTCCTTGTGGAATATCCATGGTCTTCTCAGATAAAGAAACTTTTTATTTCAATAGTTCAAAAATCATGGCGAAGTAGTTCATAAAATTACACCTAAGATAGTACTTCATCATATTTCTTCTTTTTCTTCATCCTTTTATCATAAATTACGTCAGATTGCAAATCTTGCCCGCAATATGCAAGTGTCATTAGTAGTTCTTCTTTCTTCAACTTATTGTACATAATTTTAGTCTAAAGTATTGAAGAATGACTGAAAAAAGGAAAATATGTGTACTTATCAATTAAAGAGAAACAGGGATTAATTGGAATAAACTAAAAAAAGTTTGTAAGATAGAACGCTAAAAACCACAGTGAGTTACATTTTTCAAGAAAATATAGAAAACATAAATTAAAAAAAAAAAAATCTTATGAAGGACTCGATAGAACACTTTTAGAGCTCAAAAGTAAAGTGACTTTTTGCTAATGAGATGTATAAGAACTTTCTAAGTGTCCTCCAAAGGTTTTTTTTTTTTTTTATTAAATGTTAGGTTAAGAGAATATTCAATACCAGGGTATAAAGAAAAAAAATACTCCATAGTAAGAAACTAAAAGTCATAAAGCAAGCAGTAACAAATTCTAAACTGATTTTAAAGTTTCTTAAGTTGGAAGGCATTTCTTCAAATAAAAGTAAAAGAAAATAAGCATAACACTAACTAATTATTGAGATGTAAAAGTCATTTTGTAAAATTATAAATAATCAGGACTTTGAATTAAGACCTCATACTAATTACGACAAAAAACTCTCATTAATTTGCCTCATATTAAGCTGTAAGAGCACAGGGCTTTCAGGTTGGAATTCCTTCATTCCCTCAGTGCCTAGCCATTGAGAGAAAATTCAGTGGTTACTTGAATAAAGTAGTAGTAGTTATCTTTGATCCCAAGTCCACCACAAGGGAATGTGTCAAACTAACCACTTGATCTCCCATCAAAGCTGTAGGACAGGCCTTCGCCATTCATGGGTTATTGAAGAAAAGTGTGTATGTGTATATGTATATGTGTGTGTGTGTGCGTGTATATATATATATATATATATATATATATATATATGTATATAATTGAACCTCTGTCTGTACATGGATTTTTTTCGCGAAATTTCACGATAACTTTTCATTTCACATGTCATAGACACCATAACTGCATTTTGTTTCTTTCGTGTATGTTTGTTTGTTTGTTACCTTTTCATGCATAAACGGCTGAACCGAATTTTATGAAACTTTGTATATATATTACTACTAGCCCAACTTAGACTTTAGGCTATACTAATATTCTCTGAGACGAACAGGAGTGGGGGTTATAAGGGAGGCCTGAAATTAAAAGTATCGATATTTCGTTTCCTATTGGCTTTTCGGCAAATATGCACATAACAAAAGTTATTTATTTTATTATTTAGAGTAACTTTTGTTATATACACTTTCGTTGTATACCTAAATATAAATGAGTTATACGCTAAAAATTATAGCGGGAGTCAACAATTTTATTTGGTACAAAAGAATCAACCGAACTAAATAAAACTCGGTACGTGTATTAGGACTAACGCCTTCATTATAACAAGTCATACCAACATTTCTAGGGATGGGCAGGAGTGGTGGTTGTAAGGGAGGCCAGAAATTAAATATAGTGGTATTTCGTTTCCTATTGTTTTTTTGGCAAATATGAACATAACAAAAGTTGTTTATTTTGTTATTTAGAGTAACTTTTGTTATATACACTTTTTTCTTATACCGAATTATAAACGAGAAATACGCTAAAACCTATAGCGGGAGTCAACTATTTTATTGGGCGCTAACGATTGAACCGAACTTAACAAAACTCGGTATGTCAATTAGCATTAATTCTTCCATGATTTTAAGCTATATTATAATTTTTAGGTTAGAACGGGGGTGGGGGTTATAAGGGAGGTCTGAAATAAAAATTTGCGATATTTCATTGTCTGTTTGTTTTTCGACAAACATGCACATAACAAAAGTTGTTTACTTTGTTATTTAGATCAATTCTTGTTTTATACATTTCTCCAGGAACAATGTGTGGAGCAAGTAATTTGCGTAGAAATATTGATATGCTCAACAATTCATTCCAATTTGAACTGTGAGGTACCTCACCTGGAAAAATTAATTCAAATCTATGTTAATAGTTTGTCCTTAATAACTGAAATCTATGCATAATGCACAGAAGACGGGAAATATGACAATTTGGAGGACAGTGAAGACTTAGATAAAAAATTAATTTTATTATTAACAAATGCCAACAACAGGTATTAACCCTAAACACTGGGATGGGTAAATGTCAAAATATTGTGCATAGTAAAGTCTTGCCAAAAAAATACCATCACCATTCAGCCTCAAATCAATTCCCGGGCGAAGCCGGGTATCTGAGCAGGTATATTTATACTAGCTCTGATTTCCGGCTTCGCCCGGGAATTCATTTAAGGCTGAATGGTGATGGTATTTTTTTGGCAAGACTTTACTATGCACAATATTTTGACATTTACCCATCCCAGTGTTCAGATTTATTTCTGTAAATATACTATATATATATATATATATATATATATATATATATATATACACTAGCGGACCTGACAGACGTCCTGCATGATATTTCAAGCATTAGGGTATTAAATTTAATAATATTATGTTTAAAACAAAAGTTACTTTTAATAACACAAAAAAAAAAAACAACTTCTGTTATGTGCACGTTTGCCTAAAAACAAATAGAAAATGAAATATCGCAAATTGTTTATGGAGGCCTCCCTTATAACCCCCACTCCCTTTCAAACCTAAAAAATTTATTATAGCTTATAATCATGGAAGAATTAATGCTAATTTACATATCTAGTTTTGTTAAGTTCGGCTCAATCGAAAAATTGTTGTCTCCCACTTTAATTTTTTAGTGTATATCTCGTTTATACTTTGTTATACAACATTGTTATATAACAAAAGTTACTCTAAATAACAAAATAAACAACTTTTATCCTGTCCATATTTGCCAAAAAACCAATGTGAAACGAAATATCGCTATTTTTAGTTTATGACCTCCCTACAACCCTCACTACTGCTCCATCTGCCGGGCTGATTTGTGACTCTAAACCATCCAGGGCGTCAATCAAACACATACAAAAAAATTCATTCAAATCAGTCCAGCCGTTTAGGAGAAGATCAGTGACATACACACGTAAAGTAGAATTATATATCAAAAGAGATAAAAAAGCTGATGTTTTAGAAGCTAGGCATGATATAATTGAAAACTGAGGCCTTTGGTTTGAACTTATCCACATCCTTAGGCTTTTTATAATGGGAAAAATGAAGACATCATCCTTGAAGGTGATGTAAAATGGTGGACTCAACTTGAACCTTATTGAAAACATTGCTTACATCAGCATGGACAGATTTTAGGCTTCTCCAATGTCGCAAATCTTAGGAACGAAGGATAATATTACGAGTCCCATTACTAATTGAACTTAGATTTTTATGTTTTCAGTTATGCTAGTTAAAGCTCTTTTAGAGCATTGATAATGAGTAGTATTAAAAGTAAAGTTATCAGAACTTTTATTGATTTCTTGATGCCACCATATGACCTGGGACTTTTTTACTTAACTTCATTATATTTTAATAAAAAGCCTTACATATGAACATTATGATTGGGATCATAAATTCTTGTTTTGGAGTCATTTAAGCAATATTTGAGTTTAGACACTTAACTCCTAATGCAGCTGTGATTATATTAACAGGGACTGGAGGACAGTTCAATTCAATCTACTACAATATACACAAGATCTTAGAGCTTTTGTCTTCTTCAAGTTGGTTGATGTAATTATGCATAAAGACAATTATTAACATAGAATGTAATAAAATTAAGCAGTAATTAGTAAAGTTTGATTTTGGAACAAATAAATACTTACTTTACGCCACAACCCATTGATGGCTTGGATTTGTAGTACATGAACTTTATGTTCATTTTCTAGAGCTACTTTAACTCCTTCCACATCCCCAGCGAGTTTACTATAATGAATTAACATTAAGAGTTCTTTAGTATATAAATTAAGATATTTCAAAAAATTTATTAAAATAACAATAGCATATAATGACTGAAATCATTAATCTTGCACTATAGAATACTAATTCAAGCCTCCTGCTAGCAGTATAGGCATTCTATCAGCTAGTGTTTATCACATCTGTATGACAACAGGCCCTCATGATAACACTCATCCTCATTTTACCTGGTGTTCATATTTATCCCAAAATTCATTTATTTTTACTCAAAACCGTACAGCCTAAACTGTCATCAATTGTTCTTCAAGATGGCTAAGACTTTTTTATTTTTGCCTTTGACTTGCAGTTAATTATTCTGTTCAGAGCCATTTCTTAAAATAAGCATGCCCCATAAACCGACATTTTCAATCATAAATTACTTCCTGAATCTGAATTTATCCCTGCGATAAAGGTCTCCCCTGTAGGCCACAAGGTCAAAGATTATATGCTCATGGAGCAGGAACTAGTGGGCAATCTTGGTGAAATAGGATGCTAGAAGTCTCTCAAAATGCATAAGCTCAATTCTCATTTCATAACATTTAACACTTTCCTTGCGCAAAGCCACTATAGTGGCTTTGCACAAGGAAAGGGTTAAGGATTATGGTCATTAATAACTTGCAGGATAAGGAGAAATGTTTGCTAAGACATCAATGAAAATTATGCAAATATCTAGGGCAACAGACAACAGCTTCTGTGCAGGTTTCCCATAAGAATTTTTTTTTTGTTAATACCGTTTTTTTTTTTATTTTTAGAAAGATCAA
Organism: Riptortus pedestris; assembly: GCA_019009955.1. Classification (NCBI taxonomy): domain Eukaryota; kingdom Metazoa; phylum Arthropoda; class Insecta; order Hemiptera; family Alydidae; genus Riptortus; species Riptortus pedestris. The sequence goes on along the minus strand of CM032233.1, from coordinate 49,229,755 downwards.
TTCATAATATAGTATTTTTTTCAAGCAACATAAATTAAAATGCCCCTGCAGGTACGTAAACACTTTAAAAACTAAATAAATAAAAAGCTTCATGAACTAGGATGTTTGAGGCATAAAGATTATTTAATAAACACACCACAATATACATTCAATGATATCTAGTCAAAATAATTATAAATAATAATGAACTAATCACCTATGATGAATAATGAACTTAAAAATACAAAATGTTTGAAAATTTATTTTTGTAAACTACAGTCTGCCATAGAGATTATGGATAGAACCCCCCCCCAAAAAAAAGTAACTCGAGCGACGTTTTCAGTAAAATTTCAATGGAAAAAAATATACAATATAATGAACGAGTAAAAGCTAGAAAAAAGGATATTTATAGCTTTGATTGGATTAAACAAGTTATATTAGGTCTTTCAATAAAGAGAAAGGTGTTAGGCTATAATACTGTTAAGGTCTTCGGACCATGTCTGCATTTTAGTTGCCAACGTTTCGCTAGACATGCTTCTAGCTTCTTCAGGGCTATCTCTGAGACTCTACATTAAAAGTAAAAATTTTAAGTTAGTCGAAAAAACCCCCAAAAAAACGTTTATTACACCAAGGAGGAATAACTGTAGCCTGGAGAGCCAACATTGAACCTATTAACAGCTGTAATGTGGATTAAAATTATAGTAACCTCAAAGAAATTACAATAAATTCAGAATATACTTACACAACATGTTCATGAACTCTCCTTAGTTCAAGAGAATTTACTAAAGAATGGACATTGTGCTGACTTCTTGTACGGTACCCTCGCCAAACTTTTTGAATTCTAGTAGCAGCATGATCTAAAATGTGTTATTATGAATGAAAAATAAATAATTTTGATAGCATAGAAAAGTTTTTGTTTATTTTTTTTAAAAAGTAACAAAATTATTGCAATTTTAAGGTAGAGGCCCAGTAAAATGATATTGTATAATTTGTTTGTCTGTACTGTGATACTATAGTCTTATTACAACTATGAGTTCTAGTAATTAGAGCTATTGTAAAAATGTGTCATTTCCTAAAACTCAAAGAAATATTTTTATTGAACATTTGGTTTGTAAAACCAATAACTGGCGTGCAGGGTGTTTCATGAAAAAATATTATTATCAGATTTTTTTGGATTTTTTTTTGGCGTGTCAACCCTTGTTAACGTAAAATCAGATTATTACCTTAAATTACAGAAAGATCAGGGCTCCTCAAACAAACTTAATTTTTAAGTTAACTTAAGATATTTTTTTCTTGTCATTTTAGTGTTGGACCATAGATAAAAGAAAAAGTCCGTCACGCAGGGGCTGCGTAAACTAAGCAGATTTCCCACGTGAAGTTTTACAATAGGGAAATCTGCCTAATAACAACTGTAGTAGTAAGAAACCTCTAAACCTAAAACATTATTTAGGGCGTAACAACCCAGTAGTTTCTAGCCCCAAAAAACAGTTGATCTAACCTCTAAACCTATTCACGAGGGGCGAAGTTATAGAAACGGCCGCCAGAGCTCTCGCCGGAAAGTTCGAACATAGCCTACTGGTGACCAGTATCACGCAGAATACAAATGCAAATATCTCGGTTAATATTCAAGATACAGAATAAATGAATAGAACAATATTTATAGTAAATTTAATTTGCAATAAGATTTATTCTATACAATTTTTCGATCCGACGCATAATAACGGAGATATTTTGAATTTTCAAAAATCCCCCCTCTAAACCCCCCTCCCACTGGTCCGATTTCAGCCATTAACGAACTTGATCTTCCTTTTTACATAAAACGATTAAATTCCGAGTTTGGTAAAGATCAAACAAGAATTGCGACCGCTAGAGCGTTAACAGACAAATATATATATATATATATATATATATATATATATATATATATATATATATATAGATATATATATATATAATTTTGAACGGACCTCATTTTCGTCATCTCCTGGGTAGGATCGATGGACATTTGAAGAAATTTTTCGAAACTCGCATCATGAGTACGACCTCAATAGCTGATTTCCCTTAAGGGAAATCTGCTAAAAGGACGTTTTGCAAATATTGCAACATGCCTCCTCTTTGTGCTGAAAGTTGTCTTGAAACATTTCATACACAAAATATATAAAGCAAGAATAAAAATATTTAAAAAAATATATATAAAATTCAATTTAAAATAAAATAAAGATTTTTAACCAAGCCCACAGTTCAGGTAAAAAAAAATATGGTGAAAAACTTGAGTATAGATAGACAAGTGAGTATAGGGCCTTCAGGCATCTTCGAGGTTGTTTTATACTTGAATACCCTTGGGTCATATTAAGTTTAATGACACGAGTAGAGTAGTAGAGTATTTAATCATTATGGATTAAGAGAAATCAGCTATTGAGTTTGTACTTATAAATTACTTTTTGAAGAATTTCTTCCTATGTCCACCAATCATAACTAATTGTTAACAAAATATAAAAGTTCGAAACATTGGGGCTCTGTAAACTAAGAAGATTTCCCATATGCTGGAATGACACACTGGTGTTCTCATCTTACTATCTAGTCACTATTTTTCTATATTAACAAGCCTATATTAATAAAAATTTAAATTTAAACTGGACATCTGAGTGACTCAGTTATTCAAAGTGAAAATTGAATGAGCAGAAGTAGGGTTAACTGAAGGCTGAAATAAAAAATATATACATAACTCTGTTATTATTCAAGTTAGAGAAAACATGTATAGAACAATACTTATAGAAAATTAAATTTGTAAAAAGACTAGTTATATTATATTGTTGATCTGAATCATAATAAGAGAGGTGTTTTGTATTTTCTATTCTATCCCTTCTTCCTGGTTTAATCTGAGCCATTACCAAACATAATGTTTACTTTTGAATGAAACTGTTAAATATTGAGTATGGTACTTCCGATAAATATATGTATCAAAGTCGCTTCGGGCTATAGAACTTAGGAAAATGAGAATGGACTGAGTAAGAACAACTATGCAAATTGAAACAAGGAGTCAAGCCAGCAGCAACCATTCTGGAAGAAAACCAGACCACATGGTTGGAAACTTGCTTCATATGAATAAAGACTGGACTACTGAATATGATTATGACGAAGAAAATGCACAAGAAATAAGTTATGGTAAGTACCTGTTTTCATTTCTTTGTAAATTTTCTTATTTTTGTTTACCTATTATTTTTTATCATTCTAAGATCAATAAGTACAAGGTCTGTCCAGAAACCTTAAAGAACTGACAAGTTGTTTATACCGTTTGAATTAAGAATTTGTAGTCTTTATATGACAAATTAGACTCTTCTATTATGTATATCAGGTAGTACTAGTTTTGTTTCTTCACAGCAGAGAGTGTTAATTTGTATTAATTTTTTTTTCTGTTTACTAATAACTGAAAAATTTGAGCACTAACTTTACAATTTTGAAGAAAATCCTGAATTCCTGTAAGTAAATCAAAATAATCTGACAATGGTCTAGCTAATCTGATAAGCTATTGCTGACAAATTACTCGATTGGTTAAGTAAGACTAATTATCGTAAGTTTATTCTCTTGCCGTGTTTTAATTTTATAGTGACTTAGGAGACTATTTTTTTTTTTTTTTTACTCAGAATTCTAAATACCCAGGAGGACAAAATTTTTGCTGTTATAAATATTAAAGAGGGTTTGGTGAGACCTCAAGATCTTTTTATTCTCTTAGATAAATATATATATTTTAGAAAGCAAGTCATCATATATTAAATACAGGCTTTATTCATATATTACATTACTTTCATGAATCTGAATTTGAAATAAAAAAAAGTGTGTGTTCAAAACAAATCAAAAGTTACCTCAAACTTTACAAAATCAATGGTTAACATATTGTTTCTAGTAAAGAAAAATAGACGTATTGAAATAATAGTGAACAAGTTAAGGACACAAAAAATAAGGTGTGGTATGGTATGGAAATAGTACTGTTAAGAACAAATAAGTCACCAACCAAAACTTGAACATACTTTTTTGAACCACACTTTCCTTTCATTTAATGGTCTTGAAATGAATAAACAATAGAAAAATTTACATTACACTAGATACCTCGTTTAAGAGAATAATTGGTTCTTGCGTAGTTTAATTCTATTTGGTCAACTAAATGAGACACAACATGTTTTACTGCTTCCTCTCGCCCTCGGTCTTTAGAATCATCAGAACTGCTTTGTTCACATAGTTCAGTGCTCTCATCAAATTCGGCTCTATAGGATGAAGGCACTGATTTCTGAGAGTTGATAGAGCCACTTGATGATGATGCAGTCAAATATAATGATTCGCTAGATTTCTTGTTTTTAAGGAACGGAGTAGACATTACGTTTTCTGAAAAATAAATAAATGAAATCATGGTATTTAGATTACTGCAAAAACTGTGAAATATAATTTACAACAATTAAGACTCAAAATAAATGTTTTAGATTCCAAATAAAGAGGCTTCCTAGAACACAAAACTCCAATGGGAATTGAAATTGAAATCAGTAGACATGATTTATACTTCCGTATTGTATACATATTTTTAAAATGCCCTTAAATATTAAATCTAATTTCAAAGAATTAGATTTAGTATTTAATGATATTTTAAATCTAATTTAATAAAATTTTCATTTGTTAAATTTTTGCAATTAATTAAATATGTAATTAAGCATGATATATTTAGCTCCTGTTTCAAACTGATAATTTATTTTAAAAAAAATTAAAATGCTGGTTTTTTAATATGCATAAAAGAATGTTTTTTGAGCCATAAGGTCCGAAAATAATAATTCCTTCATATAGTCATTTATTTCATCCACGATGCGTTTCGAGTGTCCTCCTTCTCAAGGGGTTATTTAGCCATCATACTACTACATACGTAGTAAGGTCCATAAGTTTCCGGCCTGTCCTTCAAACAAGCCGGTACCGTGCGGTAATTAAATTCTTTTGTAAAGTGGGTCTTACTCCTGCGCAAATTAAAGAGCGCTTGGATTGTGTATACAGGCAGTCCTCGCCCTCGTATTCCACAGTGAAAGAATGGGCAAAATTATTTAAGTTAGGGAGAGAAAGTCTAGAAGATGACTCACGTCCCGGTCACCCACTGGAAGCTGTCACTTCTGAAACAATCCAACTTGTGGAATCTGAATTGCTGTCTGACCGACGACTGAAAACCAAGGAAATAGCAGCGAGGTTGGGGCTTTCAAAAACAAGTGTTTTGAGGATCATCAAAGAACATTTGCATATGAACAAGGTCAGTGCAAGATGGATTCCAAAAATTTTTTCAGCTCATCAAAAACAGGAACGGGTTCACCGACCCAAAGAATTTTTTGGACTCAATTGTAACTGGGGATGAGACAATGGTTCTATATTATGACCCATTCAGCAAAAGAGAGTCCATGGAATGGAGAAGATCAGGAGAAGCGCCTCCTTTAAAGGCAAAAGTCACGCAGTCAATAAAAAAGATAATGGCCACAATTTTTTGGGACTGTAAAGGAATACTATTGATAGATTTTAAAGAAAGGAATACCACAATGAATGATGAGTATTATGCAGCACTACTTCACCGGTTACGAGACACCATTAAAGAGAAGAGGCGAGGGAAGTTAAGCAGAGGCATCCGCCTCCTTCACGACAATTCCCCTGTCCACACAGCATTGATTTCCAAGGCCGCTGTGAAGGACTGTGGATTCCAAGAAATCTCTCACCCACCCTACAGCCCAGACTTGGCCCCTAGTGATTTCTACCTTTTCTCAAAATTAAAATCTGTCCTTCGTGGAAGGCGATTTAACACCGACGAAGAGCTCCAAGCAGCAGTGGAAGAACATTTTTTTAACAAAAAAGAAAATTATTTTTTTCATGGTATAGAAATGTTCCCAAAGCGTTGAACTTAGAGGAGAATATATTGAAAAATAATAAAACCAGTTTTTTTCTTTCACCTTTCCTTCTATCCCAGGCCGGAAACTTTTGAAACTTACTACGTATAATTGCCTAGCTCAATTGATTTAAACAACGTGCTAAAATTTTTTTTAGCCAATAATAGCTTTAAAGATGAATCTATTACATTATATATTTTATATATTATGATATAGGGATTATTTTAAATGGAATTAATGGCTAAATAACTTATTTAATGAATTTGTTACCAAATAAATTTTACTGCCCAGGGCAGGAATCAAGGGGAAAAAATCACAGTTGAAGGATAAGAATTTATGCTAAATAACAATCATCCATCCGTATGGGTGGATTACCAGACAATCTGTCCTAAAAGGAAAAGCATGCTACTTAGTTTAGATAATATTTAAAAAATGATAAAACTTTGGAGGCTAGAAAAAAAGATGTTGAATATAGCACAAGAAAAACCTAAAGTTGAACTTAAATAAATAAGAGGTGTAGGTGTAACATGGACTACACATTTCTAACATGTGTAACATGGACTACATTCCTAAACACTTTCAATTTCCCACCATACACTGATATTCAGTAGTTTTAAGTTGTGGGAGGGACCACAGAAGACCCCATCAGGTGATTCTGAGGTGGATGAATATTTAAGACTAGTTGTTTAAAAAAAAAAAAAAAAAATACACTTTTTGATACACCAGAAAAACAAAACTGTTGAAGTGCTTGAATTTTCTACCATCCAGAACCTGATTTCTACAATCAAAATTTTCGGATTTCTGAGTGAAGCCCCATAACAAGTGTGTTGTACTGCTCCCAACTGAATAATATCATATGAACAATATTATAGGGGACAATCTAAATGAAGAGTCCAAAATCATATCCCACTATAAGAACAATAAGGTGTAATAGGTGAGTAAACCAACGCAAAAGAACTAAAAGGTGGTAAATTCTACTCTTTGCTAATTTACTCATAATTAAGGCCTTCACTATAGTAAATACATTCATCCTATCCAGTTTGAAAAAAGCCCTTAGCCGAAAATCACGAAACAGTCCATTACCACTAAGCCCTCATGTGCAGTGTACTGGCTGAACGTTGGATCTCAAAACAACTGCCAATCACTGAAAAATATTGATGCTTAAAACTAGGTGCCAATAGAATACAGGAGTCAATGGAGTATTGTCTAAAAATGGTGAGGAATGACATGGAAGAGGAAAAGGATGAAGCCATTATTAAACCTTCAGCCAAGCATTATAGGATGAGAGTAAATTGCGTACTTTCAATTCAAGGAACAATGATACCAAACTGAACACAAAGTATTATAGCTACAAGAAATGTATATGTAAAGGACTTCAAGCAATGCCACTATACAATATGTATTTAAAATGTTTTCAGTTTAAAGCTTTTTATGTTTTAAATTATGAATTGTTATAATAAAGTTTAAAAATGGCTTAGAATTTATAGAACATTGTTCCTTTCTTTTAGGGGGGGGGGATTCCTTAGTAAACGTAGTTAAGCTATTGTTGAGGTTGATCACATGACAAAAAAAGTTTGTCACACAGGGGGTACGTAAACTAAGCAGATTTCCTGGTATGATACTATTGATCTCTTCTCTCCTTTTATTTTCAATTTCTAAATATAAATTTGAGAAGTACAAATGGAGATTTACAGAAGGCAAAAAAAGTTTGAATTCATAATGGAAAGGGGTAAAATATATTTTGAGTTGGATCCAAAAACGTTATATATAACGTTTTCTGGTTATAACCAGTCCTGTAAATTTAATTAAGACTCTTTTCTATGCAATTTTTTTTATCTGAATAATGGGCAAGAATATACAAGTGTTTTTAGCAGTTTTCCTTCAGAAAAAATAGCTTTGGAGGTTGCTTACATGTCAAAATTCACTAAAAATTTTCAAATCTTAGTAAAGGAGTGATAAAAACAAGATCCACTTTAGCTTTGGCAAAGTGTGATGAAAGAGTAAATCTGTCTGTGATCTGTTTGGTGAATGAATCCCAACCTGGCTAGAAAAGGGTGGTAACCTGTAGATAACCTGTCCCAATTAGCCTAAGTTGCAAAAAGTGGACGTTAATAAATAATAATAATAATGTTTGGTGAATGAATTATAATTTCATTCAAGACACAGAACAGGAGCACAGTTTTTTATTATTACTATATAATTAATGAAACTATTCATGTACTTCATTTCAAATATAATTTACTATTTTTAAATATCTTTTTTTGAGTGTGTTATTAGATCATCATTTTGTTTTAAAGATTTGTTTCTTTCAAAAGTACCTCCATAGTTTCACAAAATTGATGCTATATTTTATGATACGACTCATAATAACGGATAAATTTTGAATTTTCGAATCCCCCCTCTATAGCCCCACTGTTCTATGTCCGATCTCAGCCATTAACAAATACGATCTTCAGTATTGACAGAAAAGGTTAAATATCGAGTATGTTATAGATCAAGTAACTATTTTCGAGTTAGAACTCTTAGTTGAAGAAGAATTAGAAAATCTTAATTGATGGAGTGATCACACAATAAATTCACATGTATCTCACATAATAAAGGGCTCTTGAAAACAGTATTTGATATGTAAGCTTAGAATAAAGTGATCCATAATATGACAGCTTATTGGTAATATGACATGAGTAGAGGGCATGCTTACTTAAGGCTGAAAACTAAAATATACAAATATCTCACTTAACATTCAAGATAGAGAAAAAAATATATTTAACAAGATTGGTTCTATACAATTTTTCAATCGACGCATAATAACGGGAATATTTTGAATTTCCAAAACTCTCCCCCTCTAACCCCCCTCCCTATTGCGGGTCAGATTCCAGCCATTATGAACTTGATCTTTAGTTTTAGATAAACAATTAAATGGCGAGTTTGATAACGATGAAACAAAAATTGTGACTGCTAGAGTGTTAACTGATAAATATGTATATATATATAATTCTGAACGGACCTTATTTTTCTCATCTCCTGGGTAGGATCGATGGACATTTTTCGAAAATCGTGTCATGAGTACAACCTCAATGGCTGATTTCCCCTAGGGGAAATCTGCTAAAATCTGAGATGGCTGGTAGGTAACTAGGCTGATTCTAATCTAACTCATATGTTAAAATCAATTTTTAAATGAAGTAAGCCCAAATTATTAATTTGATTATATATAACAGGAACTATTCTTTATCAACAATATTAAAATATATTTGATTCAAATGCTTCAACACCTCTTTTTAATAGACTATTTTCCCCCTATTTTTGGTAAAAGCAGTTTTATTTATTTATATTAACCTTCTGCCTAATCAGAATAATTTTAGAAGGTTATTTTTAACTTATCACTAAAAATAAATTCTAAACGGCAACAAAAGCTTGTTGTACAGGTTTTTCTGAATACTTGAACTTCTCAAAAGCTCATGAGGTATCAATGTTCTAATGAGGGGAGTACACGGCCTTCCCCTCACCGATTTTTTAATATGTATTTCCTAATGAAAAACAAATTCTGTTAAAGCAAGAGAATGCACTTCTCACGTGTTTGTAAAAAAAATGTTAAAGATTTGCCCGAAAGTCTTGAGGTATTGCAAAGAGGTGTATTTCAAAGAACTCCGGTGCCTCAGTTGGTAGCGTTCTTCTTTTGTAACCAACCATTAGATCTTGAGATCGAATCTTGCCAGGAGCAACTACTATTATTTTTATTTTTGTTTCTAGGGTGTTTATTTAATAGTAATAAACAAATAAAAATATCTTTTTAATTATTGAAATTTAATTTTTAACATGTTCCATATATTTAAAGAAAATTCGAATGATTTTCAAAAATATAATATAAAGAAATATTTGACATTATACAAGAAATATATTACTATTAATTAAACACAAATAAATTTGACATGTAATATTAACCTTGCCTTTGAAAGATGCTGGATGATGTTGATCATAAAAGCATTAAAACATAAATTTATAGCATATCTAGCACGTCTAATAAATCCAGCCTTTTTACACATAAAGAGCATTTTCAACTTGATTTAAATATTTTCTCTTTCATTACAACGTTTCAAAGCAAACCATGCATACCATAACATATCAACGAATATTGGCAATGACATTTGGTGATGAAGAATACAACAAATTTTAATACAATCCTCTCTAGATGCTATTTCGTGATTCTCTGGAATCAAATACGAGTAGTTGTGAAGACGCTTGATACAATTTTTAACTAGATGATAGAAATATACGTCAGTGATCCAAGAGCAAGCATAATGAAAAATAGCTAGAAAATTTTAAATACTTTTACTAATTGAAAAATAAAATAATAAAAGCATTATCAAAATATTATCGTTATTATTGATAATTATTATATACTTATGCATTCAATTAATAGTACTATATTTCTTCTATAATATTAAATATTTCATTATACCTATTATACTTTTGACAGAAAGCATTTGAATTTTCTTTAAATATATGAAACATGTTAAAAATTAAATGCCAATAATTAAAAAAAACTTGTTATTTATTTATTAATATTAAATAAACACCCTAGAAAGAAAAAAAATGACAAAAAATAAAAAGTAGTCACTCCCGGCGAGATTTGATCTTGAGGTCACAAAAGACAAAATACACCTCTTCGCAACACCTCAAGACTTTTGGGCAAATCTTTAACATTTTTTTTCTTTTTAGACGAAGGTGTGAGAAGTCCTTTCTCTTGCTTTAACAGAATTTGTTTTTCATTAGGTAATACACACTAAAAAAAAATTTGTTCAAATCGGTGAGGAGGAGGCTGTGCACTCACTCCCCTTCTAAGATAAAAACAATAATAAATTGCACAAGAACTCCATTGTCTACATTTTTTTCTTATTATTATGTGCCAGATATCTAAAGGCATACTTCAAGAAGAAGAATTAGATCAGAGGAAACATAAAACTCTCACAATATATAGACTGATTTCTGAAATCCTAAAGGTGTGGCTAATACTGTTCCATACAAATAAAAAATTATGATGCAATCATAAACATATATTGGCAAGGCCAATATAGTTAACAAACAGAAAAAAATGGAATAGCAATAAAAGTGGAATTAATTTATTATTACCTCTAGAAGGAACAGTTGTCTTGAAAATATCTACTACAGATTTCACGGCTCTTGAGATTAATTCATCTTTCTCCACAATATCTTGACCAAATCTTGGAGTTGGCAATGTTTGCATGGATACATTATGGTGGGAAATGTTTGATTGCAAAGTGTGTAATTGAGGTCGTTCATCAATTTCTAATGTTTCCCCTGAAATAAATAAACTGTTTTATTTGCCATTTTCTATAGGGCTTTTATTAAGTGTAAAATAATAATGTATGGAACCGTTATAAAAGGAAAACAACTTTCTGAGGATAGTCATATTTATTATTATGAAGTATCAAATTTCATTTTTTAAAATCAATTATGAGCTTGAAATTATTGAAAACTTGTCGATAGTTATTATGATCTCCTAATCAGTAATTAAGTCAAAACAATATTGGTATGTATTTGGATGAAATAATATTGTATAAATGATTGGGTTAACATTAAAAAGAGCATAGGAACATCCCTTGGTAAGGGCAGAGGAATTTCAGTATTACTAACTGGGGAGTATTTTTAATTCCAAAACCTAAAATCCAAGTTAAAGTAGATAACCAACTTAATAAGTAGGTAAATAAAGTATTCTTGTTCTTCATTCAGTTCTTGTTCTACACTTACAATATTTAAAACAAAAGTACTGGTAATAATGTGATGAGCCTAAATTAACAATTTCTATAATAAGCCCTTAATAAAATCCATGGCACTGCACCCTATAGTATATTACGTTGCAGCACCACACGGGATTGAGAAACAAAAAACTTCATAATAAGGGATTTCAACTGAAGAAGTAGTCATTTTTAAAGAGGTACTAGGTCTAGACTGCGAGCTGGAGAAAGGAGAAGCTCATATTGTAGATTGTTCTTTTATTTATTTTTTTTGTTAAACTCTCCTATCTTCTAGGTGTTGCATCTATTTCTTCCCTAATATTTGAATACCAAACACTACCCACCCACCACCCATTCCTACCCTGCAGAGTTCTATCTATTCAAAATGGCTCGAACATTGCAGTCAGCCTTTCCTCAAAGCAAAGATGAAGTGGTCGGTTACCTAAACAAAGTTTTACATATCTTCTGATCCCCCGTCTTTATCATTGTATAGGAGCTTCATAGATATTTTAAGATTACTGTTGATAAGAGCCAATGTTTCCAGGTTGTGTAAAACATTATTATTTTTACTGTTTTATAAACTATCGCTTGTAAATACAAGAGCCAAATATATCATTCAGTAGATCCACAATTACCACACTCTTGATAACCACCTTCTCTGTAGCTTTAATAATTTAATAAATCCCAGATTTCAGTTTTATACTAACATTATCTTTTCCTTCAAGTTTTTTCATATATACACCCACATATGACTGAATAGTAGCTGGAGCTGCTAATAACCTTTAGTTGTTGAGCACAAAAATACTAATCCTAATCCTAGTAGATGGAGCTATTTGTCAAAATAATTAGACCTTCACATGAACGAGTTAATGGTTTATTCTAATGAAAAATATAACATGTAAGTAACACAGGATGATGTTGCTAAGGCCAAATTAATCTTAACATTATAAACAACAGTTATTTTACACCATATAACATTTCAGGTCCACTCCTAATAATAAAGTCTGTCACGCAAGAGCTGTTTAAAATAAATGGATTTTCCATGAGCTTGTATATGGTATGTTGATGACCCTCAACTCACCATCTATTCTGTATTTCTCCAATAATAAGCCTCTGTTAACAGAAATCAAAATACCAGCTGGATGCAAGGTGTGTAGTGACTCAGCTACTAAACTGAAAATTGCATGAGTAAGAGTGGGGAGGGGAGGGGGGTTACTGAGAATGAAGACCAAAAACTGCAAATATCTAGGTTAATGTTTGATACAGAAAAAATGCATTAAACAAGATTTAGAGGAAATAAAATTTGTAATAAGTTAGTACTATACAATTTTTTTCAATTGTATTGCTATTATTATGTTTTTGTTAAGCCTAATGTTCACAATAGTAATTAATACCCAAGTATAATAGAGGACCCCTAAAATCAGTTGTAAATAAATTGAATTTTAAAAAAATGAATTGTGGCTGCATTTTAAAGAAAATAAAAAGTTTTAGCAAATAATGACAACATTCAAGTTTAAAAAATAATAATGCACTTAGACAGTCAGTAAAAACAAAAATCACTCATTTATTATAATGAAGAAATAAAAGAAGGTCAAAAGTGAAAAAATATTACCTCTATTATCAAATAACGTTTTTTTAACTTTCATTTCTTCAGCTAAATTTTTTATGGACTGCAACTTTATTTTATCAAGCGCTTGAGGTGGATAGGAATCTTCGTTAGGTTTAACTAATTTTGAAGTGCTCTGCATTTCTGAAGAAGGCATTTCTATTTGTGGTTCTTTGGAAACTGAGCATTCCTTAGATGCGAGTAATGGAATGTCTGGAATATTTGCCACCATTGGGCTTACAAGAGATTCAGGAACAGGGACTAATTTTGAAGCAGCAGGTAGTGGAGCACTAACATCTTCATTAATAGCCTCTTTTTCACTAGGCAAACTTGTGCAGTGCAAACTTCGAGAAAGTGAACCGCCTGTAAATGAAGAATAAGGAGTTTTTAACAAGTATTAATATAGTTACATAGAGAGAGAGAGAGAGGGAGAGAGAGAGAGGGAGAGGGAGAGGGGGAGAGAGAGAGAGGGAGAGGGGGGGAGAGAGAGAGAGAGAGGGAGAGTGGGGGAGAGAGAGAGAGTGAGAGGGGGTGAGAGAGAGAGAGAGAGTGAGAGGGTGGGAGAGAGAGAGGGAGAGTGAGAGGGGGGAGAGGAGATAGAGAGAGGAGAGAGAGGAGAGAGAGAGAGAGAGAGAGAGAGAGTGAGAGGAAGAGAGATAGAGAGAGATCGAGAGAGGAGAGAGAGAGAGAGAGAGAGAGAGAGAGGGAGAGATGAGAGAGAGAGATAGAGAGAGGAGAGAGAGAGAGAGAGAGGAGAGAGAGAGAGGAGAGAGAGAGAGAGAGGAGAGAGAGAGAGAGAGGAGAGAGAGAGAGGGGGGAGAGAGAGAGGAGATGGAGAGAGAGAGAGAAGAAGAGAGAGAGAGAGAGAGGGAGAGAGAGAGAGAGGAGAGAGAGGAGGAGAGAGAGAGAGGAGAGAGAGAGAGAGAGAGAGAGAGAGAGAGGAGAGAGAGGGGAGGAGAGAAGAGAGAGAGAGAGAGAGAGAGAGAGAGAGAGAGAGAGAGAGAGAGAGAGAGAGAGAGAGAGAGAGAGAGAGAGAGAGAGAGAGAGAGAGAGAGAGAGAGAGAGATATAGAGAGATAGAGAGAGAGATAGAGAGAGAGAGTGAGAGAGAGAGAGAGAGAGAGAGAGAGAGAGAGAGAGAGAGAGAGAGAGAGAGAGAGAGAGAGAGATAGAGAGAGAGAGAGAGAGAGAGAGAGGAGAGAGAGAGAGAGAGAGAGAGGAGAGAAGAGAGAGAGAGAGAGAGGAGAGGGAGAGGAGAGAGAGAGAGAGAGGATAGAGAGATGAGAGAGAGAGAGAGGAGACAGAGAGAGAGAGAGAGAGAGAGAGAGAGAGAGAGAGAGAGAGAGAGAGAGAGAGAGAGAGAGAGAGAGTTACCTTCATAAGTTTGTTTCTGCTCTGTTGTTTTCATAAATAAAGATGGATCAAGACTCCTGGTCATTATTGATGTTGTCTCTCTTCCAACAGTTTTACCTATTTTTATATTAGAATATTATTATGACACACTAGAATAGATTTTGTATTACATTAATCATATTTGTACACATAAACTGTAATAGAGTACAAAAATCCCTTGTTAATACATTTCTAGGTGTGCATTCATAAAATATGGACAGATTCTACACTCAACTACGGAAGATACATCATTTTGGTTAATTCATTAACATATTACTTCTTTGATTTTTTCCCCTCTGGATTATTGAAAAGATTTTATGAAACTATGTGACCAAGTAATTCCTGGTCAATAGTAAAAACCTAGGAATATCTTTCAAAAAATTATAATTTGTTTTAATATAGTTCTAGTCAGGAAGTCAATAACTTTTAATTCTATAACTATTCATTCCAGTTTGAGGAACCAATTTTTAAAACAGATAAAATGCAATTAGATTTTGGAAATTTGATCACTCATGCCATTTTTCTGCAAAAATGGCAGGAGCAATCAAATGGGGTGATCAATATATATATATAATTGTAATGTCCGTACATTTATTTTTCATCGAAATTTCTTACTTTTTTGTTTCATATGCCATAGACACAATATCTGCAATTTGTGGCTTTGGTGTTTATTTGTTACCTTTTCACGCATAAACGGCTGAACCGAATTTTATGAAACTTGGTACATATATTACTATTAACCGAACTTAAGACTATAGGCTATACTAATATTCCCTGAGACCAACAGGAGTGGGGGTTATAAGGGGGGAATTAAAAATAGCAATATTTTGTTTTCCTATATATGCACATAACAAAAGTAGCTTATTTTATTATTTAGAGTAAATTTTGTCATAAACACTTTTTTTGTATAACAAAGTTTAAACAAGATACACACTAAAAACCAAAGTTGGATTCAACAACTTTAAAGGGCATAAAAGACTGAAACGAAGTCAACAAAACTCCGTATGTAATTTAGTATTAGCACCTTCCTGATTATAAGCTATATTCAAATTTCTAGGTACAAACAGGAGTAGGGGTTATAAGGGAGGCCTGAAATGAAAAATAGTGCTATTTTGTTTTCTATTGGTTTTTCGGCAAATATGCACATAACATATGTTAATTTGGATGTTTAAAGCAATATTTGTTATATACACTTTTGTCATAAAACCAAGTATAAATGAAATACGCGCTAAAATTTTTAGCAGGAGTCAACAATTTATAGGGCACAAACGACTAAACAGAACGCAACAAAACTCTGTATGTGGGTTAGTAATAGAACTATGTCCATATAGCTTATAATCAAGGAATTATAAGCTATATGAACATTTTTAGAAAATAACAGGCATTGGGTTATACGGAAGGCCTGAAATGAAATATCATGATATTTCATTTTCTATTGGGTTTTTCGGCAGACATGCACATAACCAATGTTGTTTAGTTTGTTATTTAGAGTAACATTAGTTATATACACTTTTGTTGCATAATTTAGAAATAGAACATATATTGTGAGATGAGATCATTAGTGTAACATACCCACATGTGGGAAATTTGTTTAGTTTATGCAGCTCCTGTGTGATGGACTTTCTAATTTATTACTTTTAATAAGTTTTAAAATATGACATAAATTACCACATAACCAAAAAATCCACCATCTCAGTTTTATCAGTCATAGAGTGAATGCTCTGACACAAGGTAGTCTGAATATAAATAGAAATAGTATAATAAATAATAAAATAAAAGCTTATCCGATAGCATTCAGGGATTTGGAAAAATTCATTAAGTGAATGCCAATAGTTTTGCCACACTCCATGAAAAGTATGAAGCCCAAAACTAATACCTGCCCCAACAAATTTTGAAATTAAAATAAAATGATCCTATTTGTTATTAATACGAACATAGATAAAGTGATATAATTTTTTATTTTACCAATTTCATAAAAATCTAATTTCATAATTATAAGATCAAAATTATGCTAACCATAATTTAAATAATCTTTTTAAGACATTAGCACCTATACTTAAAATGAGTAAATTTACGCCCTTTATTTTCATAAAAAAAATTAAATTGTTTAAAGGATATTAAAAATTAACTAAATATTCCAATTAAAAAAAAAAAATTAATTTGATAAATGTCATGCAAAAACAAAACAGTGGTCCTAAAGATTCTTGATACTAATAAATATATGAACCTGGTCCTAGTTGTGGATTTAAAGGCGACTTGTGTTCCCGAGCTTTACTAAGTATCAACCTTAGTTTTCGGTCTTGCTCCGAATCCAGATGATCCCCTGTAAAAGGGATATTTTCAGCAAGATATTGAACTAGTTCATTATGTTCACCAGGCCTAAACTTCCTGCCTTTCCCTTGTGAATATAACCATTCACCTTTCAAACTGAAAAATGAAAAATAAATATGTCAAAGGTAACAGCATGTTTCAAAAATAGGCATGCTTCTTTTAGAATTAGCTTGCATGCAAATTGGGATATATTTCTTTAACCCTTTCAAAGCTGTGTGCATTTCTAGCCGGTTGAGAGAGGCCAGGGCAAACGGTCTAGACTCTCATAAGTAGCCTCAGGAAATATATAAAGAATAAATAATTAAATCCTTTGTATGTCATGAAAGTGTATACTCGTTTGGGACTTCAGTGCCTCACAGGCCATGAACATGTAAACACGTTCTTTCTATTTCCTGTTTCACTGCCCAGTTGTGTTTAGCCTTGTGACCTTCACAGTTCATATATAAGTTCTAGTCAATCTTCACTGCAACAGATAGCCTGGAGATACTGTATTTTGAATTGTTATGCTTAGAGCTAGCCATGTATTTCAATGTATGTATTTCCCACCCCTTCAGGGAAATAACTTGGACTCTTTTCTAATTTAAATTTTTCTGAAATTGCTATTATGATTTTGACCATCTTTGAACTAGCGTCCTGTTAACAGTAGTTATGTATGACAAATTGTTCAAATAATATATACAGGAGTACAGAGGAGACACTTAATTTTGGCAATACCGTGAAATCTGACAACTCATTAAGCCTGTTTCGATTAAACAAAAATATATTCATTTCACAAATTAGAAAGAGAATAGCATATTAGTTTATTGAAATAGTTTATCTAAAACAACTAGTTATAAATATAACAAAAGACAAGTAGGTAAAGGATGGAACGGGAGTGGTGAGATTGGTGAATAGCAAAATTGGTAGGCATCTAAAAGTTTATAATCTACTTTATCCTCCCTAGCTTTTTCATTTATCTAGAATAGTTTATTTTCTTTATTTATTGTATAAATGAACTACTTTCTACATAATCTTCAGTTCATAAGATTACATAGTTTTCAACCCCTAACCATAATATACTGAAGACAGACTAAGAAACAAGCCAATCTCTTTTTTCTAAGGTTTTTTAAACAAAGCTAGGGTTGCCCATCTGGAGAGTAAAGAGAATTTAGAAGCTTCAAAAGGGTTAAAAAGATATTTTGGGGAAATGCCATTACAAAAATTCATATATCTGAATCATAGTCTTTGGTTTAACAAAGTAAGTAAGGAAATGATAATTCTTCATTTAAAACATTTCTCTTTTCAGCAATTAGCTAAATAAATTTAATTAACTTTTGTTTTCTTTTTAATCTTATTCTTAACCAATACATATTTAAGTAATATATTAAAGGTATTAAAAGTGCAAATTAAAGTCAGGAATAAAAAAGTCCATTTTATTATCTATTATCTTAAATTTCAATGTATGTATTCAAAGTAAAACTCTTAATAAAATTAAAGTCACCAATAATTTAAATAGTTCTACAATGTTTTAATGAATTTACAGTCTTTTCCAATTATCAATTCAAACTCTATTGTAGTTAACCAACTGGTATAGAGTTTATTAACTTAACTAAATTTGTATACTAGACCTATAAGGAATTGCGTACATACATCCATTTCTTCTAATAGATGTATCTTTAAAATACTATATCACCAGTGTTGAAACTGAAACCTCTTCTCTAACTTCTAGCTCAAATATTTTTTTTTGTTTTTACAGTCTCTTATTTATAATTTGCTAAAGGCCAAGCAATCATATATCACAGAGATGACCACATTCACTAATACAATGGAAAAGGAGTATTTTTTTCAAAATTGAAGAATCACGTTTTTATTATGCACCATTAAATATACTGACATCGCTTCTCGGCCTATTGGCTAAGATCAAAGTGTAGCTATTGCACTAGTCATTTGGAATTTTGATCAACCGTGATCAAAATTAATAAATTGGCTGTGATTATTGCTACTTTCACCCGAGGTATAGCAGAGCAAGCCGTGGAGCCGGCTCCCAAGGGAATTGCTAACGTACCCGGGCCGTGGAAAGTAGCAATAATAATTATCTGTGATACTAGGCTAAAAAACGGGACTCTATGTGTGTGTATGCCAGGGGAGTGACTATGAATTTTATGACTTTTGACTGTGATATTAGTTTTAAGTGAACCCTGGCTGTGACTTTTAATCGTTTCATGATGGCTGTCAACCTTTTTAATTTAAATTTTAGTGTTTAGTTAATAATTAATTGTCTGTGATAATAGGATTAGCCATGTTTTTAGCCTAGATAATAAGCCTTAATCCCTCTTTTAGCAGCCAAGTGTTATTGAGTTAGATAGTAATTTATTTTAACCCTGCTTTTAACTAGTGCGCCGCCCGAGCTAGTATCGCCAGTAGGCGGTTCGTGATCGGTCTCCTCGCGGTCCCGACGCGTTATCAAGAGCTCCAGCGCTCCTGCAGGCTCCAGCTACTCCAGGAGTTCCAGTGGTGGACAGAAGGCCCCGTAAGTTTATATTTTATGTATATAGCCCCGCACAGAGGGCCTGTAGGGGGTGAATAAAATTTTAAAATGGAATTTATTTTATAAAGATGGACATTTATTTTAGACTGGAGGGGGATGTTGTGCTGGCAGCTCACCCCCTCCCTGTCACCCCTACAGGCCAGAGCTACACCCACTGTCCAGTGCGTGGGTGTAGCGACATTTATATAACAAAAAGCTATAGTGCGGGGCTCCAATCGCTCCTACGGCACTTGACCAATGCTCACAAACTCCCAGGTCTTAAGTCTAGCCATTATTGCAGATTATGTGATAGAGCGATAGAGGGCAACCGGCCAAAGAACCATGCCTGTTTAAGAAACGTTGATTTGCCGGTTGCCCAGGTGCAAGTGACGACCTGGGAGTGTGAAGAGTGCCGGGAGCGGTTCACTTCAGCACGGGGTCTTCATAACCATAAAATGACGACCCACGTCATCATGCCGCGCCGAAGAGAAGCAGCCGCCAACCTGCCGATACCCGATACCGGGCGCACTCGACGGCTTGTCCAGCAGCAATTAAGACCCAGAACACGTTCCCAATCGAGGTCCCCAAGCCCAGCCCCCAGACAAGTAGACATGAATGAGGGGCCACTGGCAGTGATTACCGAGGAGGAGGCCGGCCCAAGCCACAGATATCAGTCACCGGTCTCCTCACCACGGATTTCATCTAACCCAGTGAGCCCCATAGAGAGGCTGGGCACTCAGGCTCTACGAACAGTAGAGGACCTGCCAACGGGGGATCCCAATAGCCCTGAGGAAGGGAACACGCTGCTGGAGGGTGCCGAGGAGGTAGCGCCCGTTGCCGTGGAGAGAGTAAATGGCCCAGCGGAAGTGGAGAACTTTGACCTTGAAGAACAGCCGCTGAGGCCATTTATAGCCAGATTAAGGGAGGTACAAGGCAGAAATGTGACACATGAGAACTGGGGGGAGTTTGAGGGGATCATGGAGGAGATTACCCGGACGGTCCGCCAGAAGTTTAAGATTAAAGATAACAAGAACAGAAGCGGAATTGGACGGCGGACCGTAGACCCCTCGGACCCAAAGGCCATCCAAAGGATATACAAGCTAAATAGAAGGAAGGCGATCAGGATGATCCTGGATGAGCCTACCCCCCAGTGTGACCTCCCTTTGGATGAACTCTCCCGGCGTCTGGTTGGGGAAGAGGACGGGGATTGGGACCCCAGAGTGTTGAGCGGAGTGAAAGTAGCAGAGGAGGCGGTCGTTACAACGCCATTTACTCCTGAAGAAGTGAAGGACCGCCTCCGAAGGTTTGAGAACTCCGCTCCAGGGGAGGACGGAATCGATTATAGGATCTGGAGGCGGGTTGACCCGGAAGGTAAAGTCTTATGTCATGTGTATAATATTTGTTTGAAGCATAGACGGGTCCCCGCCTCCTGGAAGAAATCCAGGACCATATTCCTCCCCAAGGTCCCTTCTCCAGAGTCGATATCAGACTGGAGACCCATCGCCCTGTCCAGGACAGTTTATAAGATATATGCGGGCCTACTGGCCGAAAGAGTTACGTCCTGGTGCAGGGTGCATGAGGTGTTGTCCCCCAACCAGAAGGGCTTTACGGCTCATGATGGAGTTTTCGAGCACAATTATGTGCTCCAGAGAAGAATGGCGGCTGCAAGGAAGCAAAGAAAGGACCTCTGCATCGCGTGGCTGGACATTTCGGACGCGTTTGGGACTGTCCCCCACGCAGCCATCACCGGAGCTCTGGCCCAGAGGGGAGCAGGAGAACCACTGGTGGAGATGGTAAGAGACCTCTACACAGATTCCTCCACCAGTGTCAGCACACCCTCTGGCGAGTCGGGCAGCCTTTACCCAAGAAGAGGCATTAAGCAAGGCTGCCCGATGAGTGGATTACTGTTTATAATAGCTATAAACCATATAGTCGAAGCGCTGGACTCTGGTGATGAGCATACCGTTCTGGCCTACGCCGATGATATCGTCCTCCTAGCGGACACCCCCGAGGAGCTACAAAGAAGACTGGACGAAGCGAGAAGACAGCTGCTGAAGATGGGCATGCGCCTCAACTCGGCCAAGTGTAAGACCCTACATTTGTCTGGTCAAACGCCGGTTGGGGTGCGTGGGACTCACTTCACACTCGGGGGGACTCAGCTCCGGGACTTAAAGGAGGGCGAGACGCAGAGGTTCCTTGGACAACCTGTTGGCTTCCGCGCGGTACCTCCCCAGGCAGACATCGAGAAGGTAGTGAAGACGGCCAAGAAGATCCTCAGCTCCAAGCTCGCGCCCTGGCAGCGGCTGGACGCCCTTAAGACGTTCGTCTACCCCGCCCTTAATTTCGCCATGCGAAATGGCCATTATTTGAAGAAGGATTGGGCGCGGGTAGATGACGTCCTTAGAGCAGACATTAAGAAGGCATTGGGCGTCCCTCAAGAAGCCGCAAATGAGTATATCTACGGTGCCAGGGCGGAAGGTCTATGCGGGTTCCAGATCGCCGCGGAGGAGAGTGATCTGGCACTAATCGACGGAGCGTTCAAGCTATTAACTTCACTAGATGACAAGCTCCGTCGATTGGCTGTGGCTGACCTCAAGGATTCAACTCGCGCGCGCACAAAGGAGGGTCACCGGCCCGATCCAGAATCCTATCTTTCTGGGCTGGTGACGGAAGGTATGCGTGAGAGGTCCAGCCAAGTGTCAGATCACTGGACACGAGGAAGAAACGCATCCAAGAGAGTGGGTGTCCAATGGTCGTTCCAGGAGGACACCCCCAAGGTAAACTTCCGCGGCGAATCTGTGACACAAGAAGAAAGGCAGAGACTAATTCGGACGCTGAGGATGAAGTTGCAACAAGAAAGGGGAGAGGCACTCAGGCAGAAACCTAGCCAAGGAAGAGTAGCCGAGTGCCTGAAGAACTCCCCTGACTCAAGCCACTACCTTCTCACCGGGGAGTACTTGTCCTTTGCTGACTGGCGGTTCGTCCACAAGGCGAGGCTTCAACTTGTCCCCCTCAACGGAGCAACTCGATGGGGGGACAATGACAAGAGCTGCAGGCGGTGCGGATTTGCCAATGAGAGCTTGAACCACGTCGTCGGCCAGTGCAATACCCACGCTGCTCTTCGCCAGA
Source organism: Riptortus pedestris (assembly GCA_019009955.1). Taxonomy (NCBI): domain Eukaryota; kingdom Metazoa; phylum Arthropoda; class Insecta; order Hemiptera; family Alydidae; genus Riptortus; species Riptortus pedestris. The sequence goes on along the minus strand of CM032233.1, from coordinate 49,207,160 downwards.
AGAGGCATGATGCCATAGTCGACAGAATTGAGGTGACGGCGAAGAGCCGTGGGTATACAATAGTAGCAAAGAATCAGACGGCCGACGACTCCCGCCTGCGGCCTGACCTCGTCGTGGCGAAGGGGGAGAAAGCAATGATCATAGACGTGACATGCCCCTTCGAGAACCGCCTAGAAGCATTTGAAAGAGCAAGGAAAGATAAAGAGGACAAGTACGCGCCTCTAAAGTCCTCCCTGGAGTCACGATACAGGGAGGTGAAAATAGCTCCGGTCGTCGTAGGGGCCTTGGGGACCTGGGACCCGAAGAATGATAAGTACCTCAGGGGTCTCAGTACCAAGGCCTACCTCAAGAAGATGAAGCGGCTGGTGGTATGCCAGACATTAAGCTGTTCCCGTTGTATATATATGGAACATCTGTCGGGCAGGATCCAGAGGCCATTCAGGTGGGACCGCCCGGCAGGGGACCAGCAGGAAGAAGAGCCAGCCGCCGACGAGCCGTTGAGCCAGGCGACCCCGGATGAGATGACGCCGGAAATTGGGGAGGAAGACGTGGGTCTGTCCACCACTAGCGTCGGGACTGCGAGGACACCAAGTTTTAATCAAGACGAAGGCTCTGCCTGAAGTTTTTAATCTTAGTGTTAGTTTAGTGTTAGTGTTAGTTTTAGTGTTGTAGTGCCTAAATGACAAAGTTTTATACCAAAGACTGAAAAGACTGAAAATAAAAAGAAATAAAATAAAAGTTGTAAATAAAAATTTGACATGTACATATATATACAAAAAGTATTATAACTATATGAAATAATGTACAAAAAATTTTTGACATGTATTTTTAATATTGTAAAATTTTATTGAAAATAAAGGCACTTTAAATCTGTAAATTATAGTTTTCGTGTTTAGTGATAGTGCGTTTTTAATACTAATTTTAATTTAGTAACAAAGCTTTTTTTTTTTTAATGCCAGACTAAAAAACTGAAAAATAAATAAAATAAAATATTTTAAATAAAAAGAAACTTTGACATGCATATATACAAAACTATGTATTATATTTATAAATTATGGTAAAAAACTTTGACAAGTATTAAAAAATATTGTAAAATTATTGAGGAAAATAAATGCGCTTTAAATCTGGTAAATTATAGTAAATGTATGAGCCACTCTTGAGCTAAAAATACATGAGAAATATAAAACACTGTAAGTAATCTAGGGCAGCGAAAGTGGCTCAGAACAGGACACAGAAAAGCCCCACAGACCTGGCAGTCTTATGAAAGATCTGAAAGAGCAGTAGCACAGATGAAGTATCAGAATTAATACCAAATTAAATTAGTTAAACAATATGGTTAGGCTAGGCAGTGAGGGCTTGATAACCTGAAGGGAGGCATCCCTATTTGAGAAGATTGAAGATTTTACTCTGATTACTATTATAGTGAAATCTCTCCTGGCACCTCTCTGCAAAAGGCACACCTCTCAGCAGACAGTTTTCAAGTGTCTCAGACTGAATGTATTATGAATTTCATCCCTCTGAATGAACACTTAAGAGTTAAGAAAAAGTACTGATTGATTTTATTTTGTAATATACAAATTATTGATATTCATAAGATTTATTTGTTTTATAATTGATTTGATGTTTGACGATGCTATGTATCTTTGACTATTAGCATCTTTTGACATTGTTGTTTTCTTCAAGTTGTTTAATATTTTATAATTAAATCTAATAATTGCTCTTAATGTATGTTGTTTGTCTTAATTATTAATAATGAATTAATAAATAATTATTAATAACTGAATTAATTTTCAATAAATTAATAATTCTGAATGTTTAAACTCATATTGTCTTATACAAAAGATATTACTTTTCATTCTTCTGCTGGACTGCTCATTGGAATAGGATTATTTAATTTTCCATAAATGATTTATATTTTTTTTTTTGTAAAAGAAAAAGTGGAAATATTGAATTTTAATAAAATATAAAAAATAATAATAGTTATGAAATAAAAAGTTTTCAGTTTGGAAATGAGCCGATACATTTGAAAGTTGAAAAGACTCAAATTTCCAATATTTTGAAAATCAATATCCAAATATACCGAAGTAATACACAAAGTAACACATACCAAGATAGTGAAGTGGGAATAAAGACTAGCCATGTGGTTTGTGGGATGACTGCATGTCGCCCCTTTGCAATGAAAAAATCTGTCTGACCCATGTGCATCCATTGTAGAGAGGTTTCATTGTATAAATATAAGGCTTAAACTTGGGCATTATATTACAAATTCTCTATCACACAAAACAAAATTACAGCTAAAGAATAAAAAGAGAAATCTAATGTTCAATAACTTTTAAAATCCCTTATAATAAAAGAAATGATTTAATTAACTATTTGATATTTTAATGATAGATATTTTTTTATGCAATATTTCTAATAGAATAATTTTTTGATCCCCAGTAATCCATTCTTTTACAGACAAATGAATAATTTCACCTGATTAAAATGGGATTGCAAATGATAAGTCAATATGGAAATATCCTCAGTAAATAAAAGTATGAATTTGTTAAAGTGGTGACCTTTTATACTATTAATAAAGTTACTCTTTAATGCCCCTTAATAATCTGTTAATATTAATTCTTAAAGAGTTAAATGGTCCTTGCTATCTTCATCATTATCTAACCTCCATCCTATCAACTTTAACAAAACCCCAGTTACCTGTACTACCATATCTTTACTGTCACCTTTGATCTTTTCAACATCTTATCTTACATGTAAATTCAGCAGCTTTATGCATCCTCCACCATCATCCCTCCACCTTATAGACTGGGTTCAGAAGGAGATCAGTATAATAAACAAATGTTGTAAGTTACACAAAAAGTTGCAAGCAGACAGTCTGGTTAACTTTAAATTAATAACCAGCATACAGTTCTTTGTTGCATACAATTAGAAGACATTTTTGTTTTCAGTCAAATATGGATTAACTTGAAGTAAAAGTGGTCTGATTTTTAACTACAGAAATACAACAGCCCAAAAAGAAAGAAAGAAAAAAAAAATAAGAGTTTTGCATAGATTCCACGAATGATACATGATCAATAGTTCATTTAAAATTTTACATTAGGTACCAAAGATAAGAGACATTTTTTCAATTATTACTGCATGCTAATGATCTCTTTTGATGAATTTCTTACTGAATACCAAAATGTCTCAAGGTTGAACATTCTAAGCATCTTGTTCTTAGCTCCTATATTCTGATCTATTTAGTCTCATTAGAATGGCTCCTATTGTGATTACTTTAAGACTTTCTTGATGCTGATCTCCTCTTTGTACACTCAGCCTTAAGACTACAATCCACTTCCACATACATTCTACAGTCAATTACCAACCCCTATTTTCATCATACCCAACTCCATGTAATCCCTCAGCCACTACGTTCAATATTTTCATTATCAATCCATTTCTACCTTCAATGTTACCTCATACCAAACACATCTTCCACCTGTTATAATTATAGCTACTACCACCACATATTTGTCACCATCACTTCATATTATCGTTATCATCCATATCAAATGTATAACAAGTATACCAAATCAACCTCTAGAACTATTTGATATTTTAATGATAGATTCCATTTATAATCATGGTCTCTTTGAAGAACACTCACTCAATGAAGCTACAACCCTCTGAGAGACAGGAATGAATCAACTTGCCATATCTACCCGTCCCTGTCAGCAGGAGTAAATCTTCAATAGTGTCCTATACAATACAGATGTAGATTATCCTTCAAGATTCATTACAAATATGAACTTTTTTTTTCTATTCTTTTTGTATTGCTAATGGGTTGGTAAAGTATTAAAAATAGGCTAAATATACATTACAATTTCGTTTTAAGGCAAACGTGGAAAAGATTTAGTAAAAACGTGAAAATGTATAGAATTGAAACCAAAATATATTCAACAGAGAAGGGTAAGAGAGGGCATTGGCCATTTAGCACTCCTGCAGTACTCAACCTCAGTCAGCAACATAAGTGTTAATAAGGATATGATATCCATGAAAAATGCCCTATTTTAGCAGATTTCCCATAAGGGTTTTTATTGATGACTGATAAATCGCCACCATCTTCAAGCTGTATGCATGACATGAAAGTATCCAGGCCAAAATCATTGAACCAGTTAATTTAAAATTACACTTACAGAAAATACCCTCTTATTTAATAACTTTGTCTAGTCCCAATTAGCCATAGTAGCATAAAGTGGTAAAAAAAAAATAAATAAAAACTTTGCTCAAGAATCATAACTGATATTTCTTGATCAAAGAATGGATAATTTCAAAAACCTGGATACTGGAATATTTATTTTCTTTCTTTAAAAAAAAAACATTATATAAATATATATCAACCCCCCCCCCCTAACAGTTTCATTATACCACCCCCTACATCAGGTTTATCATCCCAAATTAACCACTCTAATTCAACTACCTCATCATCATTACCTCAGAGTGACATTGCTCAGTATCACTACCACCACATATACCTTTTTATCATCAATAAATTAATAGTCCTTTTCATGACCTTTATCATCACAATGCTAATAAATGTTTACTTTATTTCGAGGTTATATTCAATTCCCTACTCCAGAAGTTGAGAATCATATAATATGAAACTACTTTTTATGGTTATATGGTCAGTCTCTTTATTGTACATCACAAATTTAAGAACAAATAAAATGGGCAGTAGAGTAAAATGTCTTGGTTGTGCAAAATCGTATTCATAAATATAAAAAATAAAGGTTAAAAATACATTAGAATGGGCAGCATTATTAGCTTACCCAAAATCATTTGGAATGTTAAATCAGGAAATTGGAGATGAAGTACATTCCCTGTAAATTAGTTTAAAAGAAATAACCTTCTAGAAAATTTACCACGTTTATCATATGATTACAAGGATTGGTGAATTACATTAATGATGACTGTAATGATTATGGTGCATACTAGATAATTGTGAACAGGAATATCACATAAATAAATAAGATTAAAGCAATATGACTCCACAATAACTGCTAACATAATTATAGTCATACAAAAACTCAGAATATACATGTTTGCTCTCACTGCCTAACATAACACTGAAGATCATATTTTAAAACTATTAATTTTATTAGACTTCAATCAATACAACAGAATTGATCCTGTATACAAGACAATAAATCTTAATGTAAACAAAATGGAAATTAAAAGAGGCTTTCAGTGATTATTCTGTGACAAAGGCTACTGTAAGAAAGTTACAGAAACATCATAATATACATTCATTTCAAGCTATGATGTATATACCAACCAACCAAAATTCACTAACAGATGTTTTAAAACAACAATTTTTCCCCCAATTAATATCACATATAAACAAAAATTTAATATAACACCTTAAAATAAAATATACTAACCATTCCATATCATTTACAGCATATCCATCAATCACCTTCAATGCTAAGCACCAATTGACGAGAAATGGCCGATATTCAACTCCACTAAACACATTAAGGAAAATATCACTAAAAAGTCATATTCTCAACATTTTCCCATTGAATAAACTAACTTCAATTTATTTACTAAAAAAAGATATTCTGACATTGTTTTAAATAATGAAATCAAATGCAAAAATCAAAATCAAAGACCATCATTATTCCTAATTATTCAAAAGAGGGCCTTAGCGCTGAAAATAGAATTTGATGAATGCTTATTTTCAATGAAATTAAATTATTAATTATAATAAGATTAAATCATGGAAGTTTAGGGAATGTGTGTATGTGTGTGTATGCGTGCGCGCCGCACATACGCAGGCATCTCTCTCACTCCCCCCCCTCTCTCTCTCTCTCTCTCTCTCTCTATATATATATATATATATATATATATATATATATATATATAGACACACACACACAATTATGTAAATAAACCAATGATTCGGGCCAGAAGGAATCACAACAGTTTTGAAAGGCTTTCTTTCCCCGATGTTTCAAGATCTATTCATTGGGAGAAAAAATACAGCAATCTGAATATTGATTTTTTAAAATATCAAGTTTGTATTAGTGAAGTTTTTGAAAGTTTGACAGAGATTTTTGCATCTAATTTTGGTAGGACATTACATTGAATAAAAAGCTCCCACACCAATAATGACAGAATGTTTTTGTTTAATCACCATTATGCAGTGTCTCTTCTCTATACACAATTTCTTTTTTAAAGAATTCCTCAGCTACATTTTTGGAGCTCGGATAAAACTTTTCAATGTATATTGACTTAGAATTAACAAAAACACTCATGCCTAATAACAATCAGCAATTTTTTAGTTTTATGAATTTCAATATTTGTCGCCTTTAAGCATCCATGCGCACACACACACACACACACACACACACACACACACACACACACACACACACACACACACACACACACACACTCACGCGCACGCACACGCACACACACACACACACACACACTTCCATCCTCAGTCTTTGTAAATAAAAAATTGTATTTACATGCTTGCACACAACTGCAGCTTAAATGAAGTCTAAAACTATTCACTACTATAAATGTTATAAAACATATTTTATTGAAAAGGATACATAGCTTGGCCTGTACTATCTACACAAGGATTACTGGCAAGTGAAATTTCTTTAAGATTGATCAGCTCCACTAAATGACAAACTTCATTTAAATCTGTAATTTTGTTTCCGGCAAGTGTAAGCTTCTCTAAACTTTTGGGCAAATATAGTTCACAGTGTCTTAAACTAGATATTAAATTGTCGTGTAACATCAAGCTCTGAAAAATTCCAAGGATTAAGTTAAAGTTAACTGAAGTAAAAAGTACAAACACCATACATGATTTAATAAATTAATTAAATCCAATAAATAAAGTAATGAATTCAGTTAACAAACATTTTTCAAATGTCCACCGATCCTACCAAATAGATGATAAAAATGAGACCTATTCAAATGTATTTATATTGTCATATAATCAAGTTCTATACCTGGCAAAAAGTTAATTTTAATATTTCCTATTTTATTTGAAATCCAGTAATCAATAACTCCTCACATGTGATGGATTTGAGCAACTTAAATATATGCTATTAGGTGCTTCATACCACGGAATGAATATAAACGCACAGTTCTTAAAATAAATATACCCCATGAGACATTAACTCAGTAAATGGAAGTTTCAATTAATGTTAATTACACCTATGGATGGAAACATATGGCATCCCTGGATTTTCCACAGCCTTGTTAAAATTTCAGGTAAATGTCAATAAATTATATTTTATGGGGTAGAAAGAGAACGGTAGCAGGATAATGCCAACATTGGCCATAAATCCACCATTTTGGAAATTACAAATTTCAATGATTGTATTTTTGAAGAGCCATTTCTTTTTTAGAAATTAAATTTCTAATATGGTAATATTATATGTAATAGTATATTTATATTAGTGGGTTTTCTTAAGTCCTAGGACCTATTGAGGTTTCTCAAATAACAAAATTAGAAAAAAAATTCCTTCAAATAATAAATGAGTGACCAAAAACAATATCAGTATGAATTTAAAAATTTGATGTCCATCTATAGATTGTTTGTCTGTTCGCTCACTAGCAGTATAAAATTTTGAAATATTCAAACCAAACTTCATAATTGAACTTTAATCTGGAAAAGGAAGAGGAAGTTCGTTAAACGCCTGAATTGGCCCAGTGGGAGGGAGATGGTGGTTAAATAAAAAAAATGAAAGATCTCTGTTATTATAAGTCAGATCGAAAAATGCTACGTAACCAATTTTATATGACTAACAGTTAAGGGGATTTTAATGCTTATAGGATTTTTTCTTAGAAATAGAGTTACTGAGGCTGCTCAAATGAGAAAATTACACAAAAATTCCTTCAAACTTTTGCTGAAGCTGAAGTGCGATGTAAAAATAAATATAATGTTTTATATATCTGTAAACATGTTGAATCAATTACAATATTCATGTTGGAAGCTCAGGTTCTTATTTTATTTAATTAATTAAATTACTAATGTTGTTTCATATAAACATTTCCTACTGATTTTAAGTGTTTTATTTTTTATAGTCCTCATTAGTCCATCAGTTGTTTTTATTGTTTGTTATAGTTTTATTTATTTTTTTCAAACCTAGAGTGGTGAGTTCGACTCTCAGTCGGGCTATAGGAATTCATATAGTGATGAAATCATAAAATAAAATCCTTAGTCCCCCTGGCTAAAAAAGGGTGGTAACCATTAGATAACCCAACCCGATTAGCCTTAGTAGCACAAAGTGAGCGTTAATAAATAACAATAACGTATTTTTTTCAAAAGTACATAAAAGGTTTTTATAGAGAACTTTATTGGTTAGGTACAAGAGTGCACTGTTGTACCTACTTCACTGTATACTTGTCAAAATAATTGCAGGATAATCTCATTTTATTCAGCATTCTGCCAATTGACTTTACAGAAACCAAAATTTTAAAATAGTAATATTTTATTTTGGCATAGTACCTGAACCTAGACATTAATAAGATATGAATGATGAAATTAGACACTCTAGAAGAACCGCAAATTATGCAGCTCCCGCATGACGAACTTTTTCTTGTATGTATCATTTAATGTCTACCTATGGTAATTGATCCCGAGGTAAATGAGATTCTCACGGGAATAAGAGGCTCACAAGGACATGACGTGGTTTCCCGAAGACACAATTACTGTTTCTTGAATGTCCAACAAGACATTCCTTAAATAATACATCCTCTCCAATGATTTTTATATCATTATATACAATCAAAAGAAAAATAGTATCAACAAAAACTTGAATTTTAAATTTAATCTCATTACTCTTAAAGGATAACAAATCGATATATTGAATGTAATTTAAATAATGCAACACTTTTTTTTTTAGATGAAATCAGTGAATATATTCAAAGAATTTTGGAAATACCAAAAATATGATATACTAAAGCAAAGAGCAACATTACAGGACTTCCATATAGCTCTTTATAAGAAGCATTATAGTTTATCATCAATAGATCTAATTTCGGTTGCATAGCCATAACGCCTATAATTTAAAAAACATATATTAAATCTTTTGAAAGGGTGTGTTTATATTTCTCCCTTATTATTATGATATTTAAAAAAAATTAAATTATTCCTTTTTCTAAAGACCTTTATTTTCTTTTTAGACTAAAAAATTTGAGTTTTAGCAATTGAATACAATGTCAATATATTTTTAAGCAGTATTTTTTTCTTTTCTTTGAGGAAGTAAAATGGAATTATTACTATGCAAGTATAACTTACCTTTAGTTTGGTTAAATGACTTAAATTAGAAATGTTGGAAATAATATTGGCTGATATATCAACATATTCGAGTTTACTGTTTTTTTGAAGGGTGTGATCAATATCCTAAAAAGAAAAAAAGTCAATTAATATTAACAATTTTAATTTCCAGATGTTTTATAATTCTAAAGGACTAATTAAATTATTCACCCAAGTAATTGGCAAGCACTAAAGGTATTACGGACCTCCCACGGTTGTCTCTAATGTACAGTACGGATTTAACCTCCCATAATAATAATATGTATTCTAAAAATACTTCTGTTTTCTATAACAGCACAAAATGAGGAATAGTTCCTTGGATATTTTATTAATTATCAAATGAGCTAAAAGAAAAATTATTTATACCAAAAATCATGGAGAAATTTATGAAAACTCAAACAGTTTCTTCACTATTTCTCAATAACTAAACTTTCTCAAGAACTGTGAAATGTTCAATAAATGGGAAATGGGGGCTGCAACCTGAACAAAAAGGAAGAGGTAACCAGGCTGCGATAACGTGCTCTCCAAACTGAAGGGCAGGATACGGTCGCCCGGCAACCGTGCTGCAAGCCAGTGTTCCCAAACGCTCTTCAAAAAGGTATCTACTCTCTAGTCCTCTCTATTGATTCCTTGGTTTTTACTTTTTGTTGTTCCTTCCATGGACACCTTCCTTTGGTTCAATAAATGATAAAAATGAGGCAGAAAAAGAACGGTAGCAAGATAATGCCAACTTTGGCCATCTAGCCACCATTATAACCATATTATCTATTTCCCCAGTAATAAGAAGCTTATGTAAACAAGACCTGAATTTAAACTGGGCATAAGCTCTGTATTGATAAAGTTACCTAATGCAAAAATCACACAAAGAACAGTTCTAGAATATTGCATCTTCAATATAGGGCCACTAAAGCATTACCATATATATATATATATATATATATATATATATATATATATATATATATATATATATATATATATATACATATACATATACATATATAGTGGTCATAACTTTTGTGGTAAAAAGTGGTGAAAAAATTGTTAGCATTTGATGAGGCTAAAAAATAAATAGACTTTTGACACTTGATTTTAATTTAAATAGAATAATTAAATATGAATGTTTATAAAGAAAATCTATAGATAAACCATGATGAGGTAAACCTTTAATCCTTGTAGCGTAGAGGTAGTACATGTGTGTTTATGCACATACACACACACACACACACACATCAGCACGTACGGACATACAAACTCAATAAATGTAAAAGATTTATAATAAAATTGAAGCTTATGCAATACATGAATATAATATTGTTTTTAAAATTGAAATCACATATTCAACAAAAAGGAATGTCTAGACTACATCGACAATAATTGCTATAATATATCAGCTGTTTTGAATTTGTGATATAGTTTGAAAGAACTATCATGTTACTGAAGGGACGATTTAAGCCAGTGTTGATGGTAGGATTAAAACATTGAAGAAAGCCCTCTCTTTCAAAAGAAATGTCACCAAATTCTGATAACAGGGACTCAGCCTTGCAGAAACTTTTCGAACAGCCAGATAGATAAACTTTCTTCTAAATTCTACAGGATAACTTAAGTAAAAATTAATCATTTGACCTGAAAGTGTGTTCAATTTTAATTTGAACTTATTGTCATTCCTTTTAATTATTGGGTTGATGCAAAATTAATGCAGGTTTTTAATATTCATTGAAGATAGGCCATATCTTTACTTTAACTATAATATTTAATCAAAATAATTTCCATCTGAATCAATGCACTTTTGCCAACGTTCAACAAGTTTTCTTATTCCACCAGAAAAAAATCTGAATCCCTGGACTCAATGAAGTCACGAAACGAATTTTCAATTTCATCGTGGTTTTGAAAATTTTTCTCCCTCAAAAAGTGGAAGTCTGTAGGAGAGAGGTCAGGTGAATAAGGTGGGTGTGGGAGAACTTCGTAGCCCAACTCGTGCAGTCGTCGTAGCGTTGGTTGTGCGACGTGTGGTCTAGCGTTATCATAGAGAAGGATAGGTCCCTTCCGATTCATCAATGCTGGGCAAAGACATTGTAATTTTTGATTCATGTTGTCAATTTCTTGACAGTACTTGTCAGCAGTTATAGTCTCACCTCGATTGAGAAAGCTGTAGTGGATAACACCAGCAGTATACCACCAAACTGTGACCATAACTTTTTTTGGGTGCAGGTTGGGCTTCGGGAAAGGTTTTGGTTGTTCATCTTTGCCCAGCCATTGGCTACAACGCCTTCTGTTGTTGTATAAGATCCATTTTTCATCGCACGGCACAATGCGATCGAGAAATGGATCATTTTTATTGCGTGTCACAAGCATGGAACAGATTTCAAAGCGGCGATTTTTTTGGTGGTCCTTTAATTGGTGTGCCACCCACTTGGACAACTTTTTTACCTTACCAATTGCTTCCAAGTGGCGTACAATTGTGGATTGGTTCACGCCGAGTTCTACCGCTATTTCTCGGGTGGTTTTGGTTGGGTCTTCTTCCACTACTGACCTCAGCTGTTCGTGGTCAAGAGCAAAATGACGGCCCTGACCTTCCTTGTCTTCAAGGTCGAAATCTCCACTGCAAAACGTCTGGAACCAACGCTGCACCGTGCACTCGTTAATAGCCCCCGGACCCCACACTTTGTTAATATTACGAGCCGTTTGCGCAGTGCTGCGCCCTAATTTAAATTCGTAAAAATAAATTTGACGAAAATCGCACTTCGACATTTTCGATTTAAGACCTTTGAACACACTGAACAAAACGATTTTACTGATCAAATTCATGGTGAAAGAGAGGGTATTAGATAAGGTTTGTTTAGGTATAATAATGATCAATGTTAGGATTTGCTTTGTTTACACAATTGGAATTAAGATATCGCAATAGAGGAAACCTGCATTAATTTTGCATCAACCCAATATTTCTAAATCCTAAAAGCATTATTATTTTTTTCTAATTTATTAGTGAATTTAAAATTACACTATTACTAGATTTTAATCAACTGATTTTATATTGTAGAACTAAACATAGGGTGAAAATATTGTTTATAATTTATTTTTTGAACCAAAGGTATTTTAATTTTAGATGCATTTTTAAAAGAGTTAGAGGAAGGGAGACAAGGTTTATGAGAGCAATAATGATGTAGAAGAAAATTAATATTTAGTAAATGTCAGAAATTACAACCATCTAAAATGTGAGTATACCACGAACAAATAATAATAAAAAATGAAAACATGAATATCATCATTTAATAACAATGAATATAATAAATGGACTATATTTCATCTGTAGAGAGATGAGAATGTAAATGATCATTTTAACTTCAGCTAATTTCTGTACTCATATAGTTTCTACATAATCCAACATTTCCAGTTAGTCTTAATGTAGCCCTCTAGACAGAAGGTAGTGCATTAGTTTAAGTGTTATTAAAATACTGAAGAGGCTTTATATGAAGTGAAAAATTTCAATTTTTTTCAATAAAGTAGTTAATGAAGGTAAATACGTTTCAATTGCAAATCACCTTCTGCTGATCTATTTAAAACTCAAGTTTGAATGAAGAACTTTCAATGAGAGTAACATCCCAATAATAGAAAAATGACTCCCATGAATTTAAAACATAAATGGGAAAATTGTATATAACTCATAAGAATAAATAACTAGATTCAAACATACCTTAATTTTATTATGGCCTAAACTGAGATATTGCAAGTGAGGCATTTCACGGAGTCCTTCAATACAAATGATTTTATTATAGGACAAATCAAGATAAACAAGGTGTTTAAAAGACTGAACACCATACATTCGTAACAACTGATTGTGCGAAGCCACAAACTAAAATATAAATTTGAGTATTAATATTAATGCAAAATTACAAAATAAATCAAAATAAAAAAAAATTTTTAACTTTACCTTTTCGACACACTGAAAGCCAGAAAGGAACTCCAGCTTTTGGATCTCATTATTATTTAATGAGATTTCTAAGCAATTTACAGTCTTATCATTTACTAAATTTCGTGGTATTTTCTTAAGACCATGTCCAGAAAGGTTGACAACCTTTTCATCTGTAACTATCACATTAAAAATAAATAAAATACAAGTTAGTAATAATAAATTATTCAGATTAATTAGAAGGATTTACGGAATAAGTAATACTGAATGATTGGAGAAAAAGTAGATAATCAAATAAAATATCAGTAGATATTCGAAATAAGAGAAAATATGTACAGAACAATAGTTGTAGAAAACTAAAATTTGCAACAGGCTTGGCTATATATTATTTTTCAATCTGTCTCATAATAACAGTGATAATTCCAATTTTTTATTCTTCCACATCTCTAGCTCTCCCCACTGCGTTCCTGGTTCGATTACAGTGATTACCAAATATAACCGTTAATTTTGTGTGAAACGGTTAAATATCGAGTATGTTATAGATAAATTAACATAAAATCTTTAATGATGATAACACACCGAATATATTTTCATGTATCTAACACAGTGTTGGGCAATAATTAACTACATTTGATAGTTAACTACTAGTTTCATTATTAACTATTTAATTATTAGTGTTGAGAAACTACTAATATCCAACTAGTTAGTATATGAATAAACTTAACTCCTAATCATCATGCTCTAAAGGCTATGCCAAAAACTTTTATTAATTAATTTTTAAAACAAAAAATATATTTAAAAAAATTAAATTATTTTGTGGAAGAACCAACAGTTTTAAGGGAAATTCGCCGTACTTTAAATCGCTGTTTAGAAATTTGATAATTTTAATATTCAGGTCACAAACAGAATTCTACAACAGAAAAATGTTAATGAAATTACAAAAGTAGAAGTTTTTATTCCCCTTCAGGAAAAATCATGATATAAAAATTGTTGTTTTTTTTCAGTGTTGATTGGATTTAGGGATTCCCTAGGTCTAAGAGACAGAACAATAAAACAGTTATAACTCTTTAACTTTAATCCTTATCACTTGTTTACATACATATTCTTTCTCTTACTATCTATTTACTGAATAGAAATAGCCACTCAATTTACTTTGTCTTGTACATAATCATTCATAGTATTGTACTGAAAATGGAATTTGAGTTTTGCCCTAAACAAGAAGACTAGAGAAACAGTTTATTGTTTAGAGATCCTTAAAATTGTTTATCAGATCCCTCATTCACCTGAAATCATAATTCACACTAACAACTTTTGTGGATTTAAAAAAAAAAAAAAATCTGTTTTTTCTAGACAAATTTAATTTAATTAAAGGTCTATTTTAATTAACTATATTGTGTTGTGGTTTTTATGAATAAGTGATCGTGGTAGTCCCAGCAAGAGCTCACTGAACTCATTACATCACAGAATAAAAAACTTTAACATAGGTACAGATAATGAAGTGGAAGGCATTAATTCTGAAGCAATAAGTATAAACCATAGCCCTATTGCTGTTCCGTCTCATTTGGATCCATTTATTATGATGATAGTTGATGAAACTTCTTTTAAATTAATACCTGAGAAATACACATCAAAAAATATTGTGGCTGTGTGTAAAAAAAGTGATTTCATAAATAAAGAAGTTAGAAGACAGAGAAATTCTTCAAATTTCATATCTCATTTAAAAAGGAAACATGAAGAAAAAAGTGTAAACTGTTAGGCAAAATTTTCTAACTTTCTTACCTAAAGATAACTTGGCCCAAAAAGGTTTAGAGACCAAAATTGTTATATTTGTAATTAACAAAATTTCTTTTCATGCAGTGGAAGAACCATATTTTCAATGTCTCCAAATTGAGAATGTGGCTTCAAAATTGTACAATTGTGAGATGAGTAGTTTGAAAAGAATGTCACTGCTGTATTTAAATCGACTGATTTGTCTGTGTTCGCTGAAATTTGGTCAGAGAAAAGAAAATGTTTCTATGGAATTACTGCACATTGGGTTGAACTAAATTATGAAAGAAAATCAGCTGTTCTAGAATGCAAGAGGTTCAAGAGAGAAACTCATCGATATTGGATTCCAAGGTACAAAATTGGTTGCCAAAATAACAGGTCATATAAACGGATTTTATTAAATCATTCAACAATCAATCAGCTTTGGAAATATTTTGTGAAACCATAAATTGCCTAGATGATAAACAGAGCGCTCAATGGTTCTGGGAAATTGAATCTTCCTCAGTTTCAGACACAAGCTGGAAGTTGGAGCTGGAGAAGATCAATCGAAATGAGGAGTCAGCATTAAAAGTTTCCATCTCTCATTTTTTTTTTTTTGCATCATTCAACCATTGTTAGTGTAAGGTTAGTGTGAACATGGAAAAAATGTATGTGGTAGACATAAGAGGTAAATTAGCCCCAACAATAATCTTGATCAACATTAATTAAAAGTCCGTCACGCAGGGGCTGTGTAAACTAAGCAGATTTCCCTCGTGAAGGTTTACAATAGAAAAATATACATACTGGTAACACCACCACGAATAAGTGAATGAATACAAACGGTAGTGAGAAATTTTACTGTTACAAGTAACTCTGCAACAGAAAGTGCCTGAATTGTTAACAAACAGGTCAGACAACCTCAATTCTACACCGGAAAGAAAAACCATTTATGAAATATATCTGAATATAACGTATTAATTTTATTGAAAACTTCTACTACAGCTAGTGCTTTAATTTGTAATGAATCAGATTAATTTTAATCTCAATTACTTAAATTTTAGTAATCCAAAAACAAAAGAAGGAAGGGGATCAACATTACGTATTTGCATATATCTCACAAAGTAAAAGTTCAATGAAAACAATATTCTTTATTTAACCTTGTAATGAAGTGGTTCATGATATAACAGCTTATTATTAATATAACTTGAGTACAGAGCAGGTTCACTGAAAGCGGAAAACTATAAAATCTTGCCTTGATCTTCCTTTTTACATAAAATGATTAAATATGGAGCTTGGTAACGATTAAACAAAAACTGCGACCACTAGAGTGTTAATAGACAAATTATATATATATATATATATATATATATATATACAATTTTGAACGGACCTCATTTTTGTCATCTCCAGGGTAGTTTTGATGGACATTTGAAGACATTTTTCAAAAATCGCGTCATGAGTATGACCTCAATAGCTGATTGAAGAAGATTCAAGAAATTGAAATATATGCTGGAAATGAGATTTTTAGTGACTTAGTTACTAAAAAGATAAATGAGACGATTATAAGTGGGGATTTACTAAAGGCTGAAAACATAAAAATACAAATAGCTCATTTTAATATTTGAGATAAGAAAATGATGGGTACTTAAAGGTTATTTGGAGGCCACCCATTTAAAGATGATTATTAAATCATATTAAAAAAACACACTATATTATTTAAAATAACACTTCAACAATTTATTTGTATGACTAAATGTAATTATAAATTATAGTTAGCCCAAAACTGGACGATGCCGTGGAGTAGATGCATAAAGTGGTGGTCCCGGCCTCATCTGCAAGTTAGCTGTCCAAGTGGTGTAATAATAGACGATCACCAAGTGATGTTAATAAATGATCACTCATTTTCTGATAACAAAAGAAACAGAATGACTAACATAACCTGGTCAAGTACGAACAGTAGGGTGTCCCAGGCTATAAGGGCTAAAAACATTTTTTTTTGAATCCAGAAACGCATACCCTTTATTTTTATTTTTTTCCATTTGACTCCTATAATTGAAATAAAAAATATGTTTGCGATCGGATAACGATAAACCGTGCCGACTTGATGTCCAACTTTAAACGTACAAGTTAGAATGAAAGCCATAACAGAAATTTAGAACTTAATGTTATGTATGTTTAATTTGTAAATTATATATGGTTTTACTTGTTTACTTACTAAATATTTATAATTTATAGGACATTATTTATGAAATTTTCTTTGCAAAGTTTGCTTATTACAGTCAGGATATATATGTCTGTGTTCTTGAACACAGCACAATAAGAATTGTTCCTGTTCCTCCTCAATACTGATTAAGCCATGAAAGTCTTTAATTAATTAATTTAACTGCTTTTCCAGCTGTGTCGTTAACTGCTCTTAGTGTCCTTGTGAACTTCCTTATAGCGTGTTGAAATGAAGCAGTGTTTGACCATAAAGTGGGGTACTCCTTGAGAAAACTATTATTGATTTTGAATCGATTGAACAAAGACTTGCTGTTGATTGAAATGAAGTCATTAATATAGAGAAAAATATTTACAGCTCATTTTTTATGAATAAATTGCTCTCACCATCTATCGAGCTTGGTGCATGGCACCATGAGGCTGAATCTTCAATTTCTTTCCTGTATCTCCTCCAAGAAATATTATTGAAAGCTCTATTAATTCTCTATAGTCATTTCTAATAATATTTTCAGTCAACTCAGTTCTGTAAAATTCTAACAATTTGTCAATTTCTAAAACTTTCAGACATGATAGCTTTTCTGTGTAGCTCTTTATCTTTCCAGGATAGACATTTTTCCTGTTCTCTCGAAAGTTTTTAAATAGTGGAAGAAGTAACTATCAGTTGGCGTTCTTCTTTATGTTTGTATACGTCTAAAGCTGGTAACATTTTTCCATCCTAGTAAACAGTTACAATAACCGGTAAGTTGTTTTGAAAATCAACTTTTTTTGCTTCTGCAAGCATTTTTCGTTATTCCGTACAAATTCTTTGAATTGATGACTTGCTTATAGAATATTCGTCATTATTGTGTCCGAATGCCTCAATAGTTGCTTCTAGATCAAACACAGAATTCCTTATACTTAACTTAATTTATCTAATACAGCAATTAATTTTGGACAGATAGAATCTTTCCTCTGAGCAGATTTATTAGTGTTGGGCTGTGTAGTGTAGGTTGCAATTCGCCAATATTCTTGAGAATCTGTTATTTCAGACTTAGACGAATGTTTTTGAAGTGCTTCATAAGATGAAGATGAAGGATTTAAGGATGAAACCTATTTAGCGTGCCGCTTCAACGTTTTGAAGGTGTGTTCTATTCTCTTATTAAGGCAATTGTCTTTTTTGTCCACTCCACCTAAATGACCAGATCGACCTGGCTCCCCCTGCTTCTGCAAAAATATCCTATCTTCATTTATCCTCATTAATTGAATAGCATGAGCAATGTCAAACAAATTGTTCAAATTTTTAAGAAACTCCTGTCGATGCTGATCAAACACTTCTAGGTTGTTGTTTTTTTTTGCAAATCTCTCCATACTTGATATAGGGTAACTAGTTTCTTGTCTCAGTTACGTAAAGATTTAGTCGGTATACATGCCTTTTCCCAAAAATAATGCACTCACGAATAGTAAGATTTGTGCTGTCATTTACATTCAAATTTACTTTATGAAAATTATAGAACAAAACTGCAAGCATTTGTTCATTAGAGGGAAGTTTTGAATTAGTAATTTGATGTTTTACGTTCCCTATTAAAAATATTTCCTTTTTAGAACTACGCAACGCCACTGACATGTTGAATGAACAAATGAAATGCTCTTATTAATATAGCAAGCAAGCAAAAGCAGACAACAACAACATTAGCTTCTGCGCATTTTATATACAAGCACTGGACATGTTGCGTTGAAACTCGACACACGTTACCGTGGTTTTAAGGGCATGAAATTTTGTTTACAATGGTTTTGACATCATTTAAAAATAATTCGAGGGTATATGTTAAAAAAAAAAAAAAAATAACTTTTATTTTTTTGGGATATCCTAATGAACATTAGTCTAAAGCAGGGGTGAGCAACAAGCGGCCCGCAGGCCGCTTGGGGCCCTTTCAACATATTTATGCGGCCCACCAAGCATTTCTAAAATTGAATTTATTCTATCGACTCTCTCTCATCAATATACTGATATAAAGTTAATTATAATAAAATTGTAGTACATTCTCAGCGAAACAATTATTTGTGACAAGTTACTAAAGTGTCGGCGACTTGTTCAAACGTGCCATACGAACACTCACCTTCTACGCGATTTTTTGTGACGAGACAACCACTTGTCGGCGAATTGTTCAAAATTCCAATACGAACGCGACGTGACTGTGATTGTTTGCAAACAGCTTCTGTCACGTAATCAGTCTGGCAAGCTGTTAATTAGCATATTTAGAAATTCTTGTGTTTCTTGAAAGGCGTGAGTGCAATATTATAGTCAAAAAGGTAATATTAGATTTTTTTTATTCAATATTAAGTTTTCCTACAAATTTTTTTAACTTTCAAATTTTTAATCCATAATAGCATGTCGGAAAAGCAAACGAAAAAAAATGGAAGGTTGCGACATTTCCATAAAAATGAAAATTTGATTTTTTTTTTTTTTTCGTCAAAGATAATGGTGTATACTTATTATGCTCAGGGATTGTGCCGATATTAAAAAAATATAACATAAAATGGTATTATGATACAAAACATGGACAACAATATAAGAACTTAAATGGACAACTCCGGTATAAGATAAGTTTAATCAAATGGAGAAAAACTTGGGGAAAAAAATATTTTTAAAAATTAAGCTATTTTATCAAATAGGGTAGTAAAGGCTTGTTTTAATGTTGTCAAATACTGGCAAAAACAAATGTACCTCTTCGTGGATGGAGACATGATAAAAGAATGTCTGACTGCTGTTGCAGAAATAGCATTTCCTGATAAAGTAAATATTATTTCAAACTTAGTTTATCAAGATTCATTGTTGCAAGGAGAATTGAAGACTTATCTCAGAACATCGCAACAACGATTCGTGAACACATTGCAAAATTCAAATACTGTTCTTTGGCGCTTGATGAGAGTTGCGATATTAGCGATACAGCACAACTGGCTATATTGTTGCATGGCATTGACACAAAATTCAATATTACCGAAGAATTGTGTTCACTAATGAACTAAAGTCTGTAATGGAAAATTTTTCAATTTTATTCAATATGATTATTGGTATATCGATCGAGCAATGTCAAGCATGGAAGTAGGAGTACAGGGAAGGTTATTTCAAGATATTAATGTCACTGGAAGGAGAATATTCTTTAACCACTTCATAATTCACCAGGAAAATTTGTGTGCGAAAAGATTGAGTTTGCCAAATATCACAGTACCAATAATTAAACTATTCAAATTTATAAACTCGCGCGTATTAAATCATTGTGAATCTAAAGAATATAACGAGATGGTTTTTAATACTAAAGTACGTTGGCTTAGTAGAAGTGCAATGTTTTAAAGAGTATATAACTTAAAAAGCGAACTACAATTGTTCTTGGATATGAAGGGATATGCCTTTCCTCATTTTGGTAATAAAGAATGGATGTGCAATTTTGGGTTTCTTGTTGACTTGACTCAGCATCTCAATGATCTAATTTGGAAATCAAGGCAAAGGACAGTTTATTCACAATTTGCGTTTGGGAATTGTGTAAAATTCAGGGCTTTGAGCGGAAATTAAAATTGTGGAAACAGCATAATTTTGCAGAATAATATGTCTTAGTTTCCACATTTAGAAAAAGAAAACGATACTACTTCTTAAAAATACGCACAATATATAGACATTTTAATCAACCTACTTCAATTGTGATTCCAAAAATTTAAAGCATGCACTGAGAAGACAGTGGTTTCCATGAAAATGTTTTCCTCCCCGATTAATATCGATGTGGATACAGTTCCACAAGACTTTCAAATGGAAATTATTGACATAGAGAATGATATCGATTTAAAATAAATATTGTTCTCAGTTAACATCGAAAATTTAAACCCTGAGAAATTTCCGCTTTTGACGATAAATGCAAAGCAAATGATGTCTCTATTCAGAAGTACGTATGTTTGCGAACAATTATTTTGACCATGAAATTAATCAAAAATGCCCACCGATCAAGACAGTTTGATGCACGATTAGAAACTGCGTACGAGTAGCAACTTCAACAATTCCGACTGATATTGTTTAGCTTCTATCGAAAAAACAGTGCCAAATTTCTCATTAAAAATTTCAAGTAAATTCGTTATTCTGTTCTTTTCTTGTTTGTTTTTATTTTGCATTAAAATTTGTATATGAAATTTTTATATCTTTTTGTAAATTATTAACATGTGTTACTATATGTGCGGCCTGCCAACAAATTTTAAAATTTCAATTGGCCCGTTGATTAAAAAGGTTGCTCACCCCTGGTCTAAAGCAATAGTAATAACAGAGAATAGCAATATGCGGTTTTGAACCAGTAAATATTTTATCTGTAAAAAATGAGTGGCCTCCTGTTAACCATTTTGTCATTTATAAATTCTAGAAGTGTTATTTTAAATAATACAATTTTCTTTTAATTATGATATAATAATCATCTTTAAATGGGTGGCCTCCCGATAACTGATGCACCAAAAAATGAATTGTATAAAACTAAATGTTTAACAAGATTAGTGCCATAAAAAGTTTCTATCGAACTAAGATTATTTTTAATTCACCCCTCCCCCCATTCTTGGTCTGATTTCAGCCATTAACGAATATGATCTTTAGTGTTGAATAAAACAGTTAAATATCGAGTGTGGTGTAGATCAAATAAATATTTTACAGTCAAGAACAAAAAATCTTAATTGAAGACATCATCGCACAACTTATTTGCATGAATCTCACATGGTAATGGGGTCCATTGAAAACAATACTTGATATATAAACTTGGAGTAAGAAGCTTATATATAAGCTTCGTCATCTCCTAAGTAGGATCAATGGGCATTTAGTGAAATTTTTCAGAAATCGCATAACGAGTACAACCTCAATAGTTGATTTTTTAAGGGAAATCTGCTAAAAAATGGGTTTTCTGTCGGGCCATAATTGACATTTATACCACTAGTATTGAAACTTGACTTGAGGGTTATTTTCATCAAAAATAACAGAAACAACTGCACCCACAGCATTGTCTAACCCAATCTTCAAGCAGAGATGGTTTCCGTGTATTGACAGTATTCATTTTTAGAGAATGGTACAGCTATTTACAAAAGCAATCATCACGATATGAATTCATCAAACACGGATTTTCGTAAGGAGTACTTTCGTCATTTCAAAGTTATTATGTCTGGAGAAGATGCAGATGAAAAAATAAAAGTCTGTCACGCAGGGGCTACGTAAACTAAGCAGACTCTCCCACGTAAAGTTTAACAATAGATAACTCTATACACCGGTAACACAACACCGCCATGAATATTAAGTGAATTAATACAAACGATAATAAGAAACCTCCCGACGGAAAGCATCTGGAATGGAAACAAACAGTTCTGCCAACTTCTTACAGGAAAGAAAAACAATTACTGTAATATATCTGGATATAATGTATTAATTTGATTGAAAACTATTTACTATATCCAGTACTGCAATTTATAACGAATCAGAATAATGTTTAACTCAATCAATCAAATTAAAGTAGTCCAAAAACTTAAGAAGGGGGGGGGGGTCACCAGAAAATATTTGCATGTATCTCGTATAATAAATGTCTCTTGAAAACAATATTTGGTATTTATGCTTTGAATGATGTGGTTTATTATATAACCGAGTATTGTTTAAGAAACATAAGTAGAAGGGGGGTTTGCTAAAGGCTGAAAACTGAAAAATGCAAACATCTCGGTTAATATTTAAGATAGAGAATAAATGTATATAACAATATTTATAGTAAATTTAATTTGCTATAAGATTGATTCTATACATTTTCTCAATCCGACATATAGTAACGGAGATATTTTGAATTTTTCAAAATTCCCCCTCCCACTGGTCCGATTTCAGCTATTAACGAACTTGATCTTCCTTTTTACATAAAACGATTAAATATGGAGTTTGGTAATGATCAAACAAAAATTGCGACCACGCTAGAACGTTAACAAATATATATATATATATATATATATATATATATATATATATATATATATATATAATTTTGAACAGACCTCATTTTCGTCATCTCCTGGGTAGGATCGATAGACATTTGAGGACATTTTTCAAAAATCGTGTTATGAATACGACCTCTATAGCCGATTTCGCATAAGGGAAATTTGCTAAAAGCAAAAATGTGGTTGATATCCAAGTCCAGGTGAAAAATGGGAATTATCTTAGTTACTACAGATATTTTTATGATTAACAGGGAATAAAAACTTTTTTTTGTAATAATGATTCTATTATTTAACCGTAGTTAGACCCCACATCTTCAATGTCTTATCTTTTTTTTTTTTTTTTTGTATCCTTTCCTAGTTTTCAATTTCAATCAATACGCCTTGCTTATTATATTTCCTATTCTTAGATTCATTCTACTAATAAGGCTTTAAAAACATTTGATCAAGATGTTTTAAAACTAAGCGATTTAATAATCAAACTGTCTTTCATACATAATTTTATAAGGATAAAATTCAGAGCCATAAAATTAGTATTTTATCAATTAGTATCAAAAAACACTCGATTCCTTTTTAAATTCGGCTCTCTTATTATTCTTTCATAAGTATTATTCAGCCAAAAAACAAAATTTTATTTTTAATATATTGGTAAAAAGAAAAATAAATAAAGATATAACACGACCACCCAACAATAACGGCAGTGAGTGAGAGCCTTGCATATGAGCAAAACCTACCAATTTACACCCTATTTATAAGTACACCTTGAGAATATACTCCAATTTCAATGAAGCGTCTAATTGAAGAGTAAAACTATTATAAACATAACACTTCTGAAACTTAAGAAATAATTGATCTATAAATTAATATCTATCATGCCCACTTACT
This sequence comes from Riptortus pedestris, assembly GCA_019009955.1. Lineage (NCBI taxonomy): Eukaryota > Metazoa > Arthropoda > Insecta > Hemiptera > Alydidae > Riptortus > Riptortus pedestris. Next base: position 49,183,116 of record CM032233.1, on the reverse strand, counting down.
ACAATTTCTCTAAAATGCTAAGATGGAATAATTCAAAACACATTTGAATTCAAGGAGAAGGCATGACCTAAAATTGACCAGGGGCATGAAGCCCTTTACAATAAATTTGATGTGCCTAACTTAAATTGAGTTTAAATACATTTTAATAACTAGTGGCTTTAGAGAATAGCATAATGGATACGTCACACACCCAAAACTAAATTTACTCCAAAGTTTTTACTATACCAAAATTTAGCATTATAAAGTATAAAGATAACAAAATGCAGAATACAGAGGGAAGCCTATCTCTTAGAATAGTGTTAGGCTCCTGCACCGAGACTATATGATATGAGAAGCACACTACAATTCCTTTAGCTATGAGAAGAGCTACATTGTCAGACTTCTCTTGGTTCCTATAGTGCCAGCTCAGTAATTTAAAGAAGAAGTATTCATTGAAGTGCCATAACTCTTAAACATGGTCTCTGAAAAATATATTATTTTCTTTATAGAACAGGAGGTAATATACGTTGAGGGAGAAACTACACAAGGCAGAAACAGAAATAGCATATTAAGAAATAAGTAATCTCGGTCTGAAATCACTAGAAGAAACCCAAGATGACCATAGCCTAAGTCAGTTTGGCCATATTTATAAATTTCAATGTCAAAATTTATATGATGATTATTTTGGATGAAACAATTCGACTACTGTCTAGTTGTCTTCATCATAGACAAATGACATAAAAACGAAAGATGTGCACATATTAATACATCTTTAAAAAGCATTAATGTATTATACTTTTTATTCATAAATGAGAAGCAGCCAAAGGTAAACTTTTTTTTAAGAGAAAAATGGAACAAAATAATGAACGAAACATTAAAATCATAATTTTCACACACTGTCGAGCTTAAATAATGATATTGTGCATAATAAAAAACTATTTTGACAGACGTTAAAATAACATTAAGTAGACTGAACCAATTAATGTATTTTATATGTGTTAAAATAAAGTTCCGTATCATTTTTAAATCAAATTATGTTTAACTTATCAATATCATAAAAAATAATAATAATTGTGTCACTATTTAATTGATCTATAGTGGTCTGTTAAAAAATAAAATGTTAATGAACTCTTCTAATATTTATGTTCTTATATAAATACTTATATTTATCTTACATATAAAAAAATAACAACGATTATAATGAAAACATAATTTTCAAATTTATTTTTTTACTGTTTAAAAATGAGTTTTGGTTTATTATTTATGTAATATCAATATAACACAGTCAATATAAAACTGTTTCAATACAATAATTTCAAGGAATAAACTAATATGGGACATCATAAATTATTGTTACATGTCCATAGCTGAGAAAACTATACTACCAGAATGAAGTCAAACATTTAAAATGAATACCGTATAAGATCGGATATAGGTGTAGACAAAATAAAGTTACTATACAATGGGTAATAAATAAAACAGATCCCACTGCAAGTTTGAAAATCAAAATATAACTAACAAACCATCTGAGGAGTGCAAATTTTAGCAGTAGATGGATCACTTCATGAAACCAATATCAGGACAATTAAAATGAACAATAACAATTCATTTATAACCCATAAAACCCCATTAAGAATATATTCATACACTAAACCATCCAAAGTTACAGTGGGTAACAATAGAATAGGATTATAACTAGTTCAGAGTTATATTGAAATTTTAAGAATAAGCAAGAGGCTAAGAAAATTAAATATAATAATAATGTAAATGAGTGTTATTAATACCAGTGGACTCCATTCTATTTAATCACAGCCGATTTAAAATGACTAGTATAAAAAGTATACTTAAAATTAATATATAAAATTTAAACTCTCAAACTATAAGGCACATTATAGAGTAAACTGAAAATCGATGTACACACAAAAAGGCGCCTAGCAAAACAAATGAATAAGAAATAATGACGCCATAGAACTATAACGTATAACACATCTTATAGATTAAACAACAATTAAGATCTCATTTAAATATTTTTATTCCAGTTAGTAATCAATACAAGGGAAGTTCTTAAATACATTTTCTTTTGAAAAATATGTAAATTTAGAAGATCAAATACGAATATATGACCACGAATTAGCCAGTTGCGTCTGTGGAGATAGCTTTAAGTTAAACAACCATTAGGTTCTCATTTAAATATTTTTATTCCAGTTAGTAATCAATACAAGGAAAGTTCTTAAATACATTTTCTTTTGAAAAATATGTAAATTTAGAAGATCAAATACGAATATAGGATCACAAACTAGCCAGTTGCGTCTGTGGCGATAGCATTAATTTAAACATCCATTAGCTTCTCATTTAAATATTTTTATTCCAGTTAGTAATCAATACAAGGAAAGTTCTTAAATACATTTTCTTTTGAAAAATATGTAAATTTAGAAGATCAAATACGAATATAGGATCACAAACTAGCCAGTTGCGTCTGTGGCGATAGCATTAATTTAAACATCCATTAGCTTCTCATTTAAATATTTTTATTCCAGTTAGTAATCAATACAAGGAAAGTTCTTAAATACATTTTATTTTGAAAAATATGTAAATTTAGAAGATCGAATACGAATATATGACCACAAACTAACCAGTTGCGTCTGTGGCGATAGCTTTAATTTAAACATCCATTAGCTTCTCATTTAAATATTTTTATTCCAGTTAGTAATCAATACAAGGAAAGTTCTTAAATACATTTTCTTTTGAAAAATATGTAAATTTAGAAGATCAAATACGAATATTTCCGCTACTAGCACAAACTGGCCAGTTGCATCTGTGGCGATAGCTTTGATTGCTTCACCAAAAAAAAAGAAACATAATTTAATTGAATCATTTTTTAATATTTACTAAAATAGGGATAAACCTTAGCCGTGTTAAAAAAAATGGGTTCTATTAAACAAAATATCATTCAATTTGCACTAAATGAATAATAGTTGTCCCAAAACTATTGAAAATTATAGGAATAAAAAGTTTTTTTGTTGCAATATACTTATAATTCTACATTATCTCTAAAATTAGAAAAAATTTTCTCTAATAGGGGAAGAAAATGAGGATAAATATCAAAATGCCAACTTCGATCAACTATATAGACATATTTAACAGTTAAGATTTAATTGAAGACACTTTTTAATAGAAAACCAAGAGATCTTTAAGCAGAAACGTTTGCTTTTAAATTATGTTAAAAACATAGTCACATGATATCATAAAAGGGGCCTGTAAGTGGTTTTAATAAGATCTATGTAACAACATTTTTATTTATTTGTAAACCTTTTTCTCTTATTCCTGCTCTTATTTAAGAGTTGTTTCCTTTCAAACTTCAAAAAAAAATGTCTAAATGTTATATTCTTCAAATCCATGCATTTTTTTTCTCTCACACCCTCAATATATTCGGAGCTATACAGATATTAAGCGTATAAAAAAGGTTGTTTGATTGTTTTGTATTTTAACCATGATTAACGCCCAAAAGCACCTTTGGCATATGATTTATTTCCCATAAGAATATTAACTAATAATATAGTAAAATTTAGATAATTTCAAAAAAATGAAACCATATCTCTTAATATGTTATGAAAATCAGTATCTAATAATATAGATTTTTGTGACTGCCAAATATTTTGTACTTTTAACAGTATTTTTAGGCATAAATTCGTTTGTTAAAACGCCAATGGCATTAACTCTGACTGATTCCAATTTGTAAAAATCTTTCAATTCTGCACTTAAGACTTGATACTGTCTCAATTTCTCAGCAATTGCTTTTGAACATTCCCGTCATTTGGTATTAATAGATCAAATTAATAAATATCAATGATATCTTTTGTTTTCTTTATTATTATATTATTTATTAATGATAAGAATGTTTGGCCTGAAATGGTGGACAGTATGACCTGTTATCATCGATTCATTCCAATAAATTTTAATATTTTTCTTATCAATTAATTTTTGGGGGTTATAGCAATATGGGACTTCACTATCCAGCATACCGAGTTTCTTTAAAATTCCTTGGCAGTTGTATCTTAGCTACATTATTATGTTTTATAAGTACTCTGAAGCAGCCAGCATCTCACAACCTGCCGTAATGTTGAATAGATTCGTAAGTTTATTGCTAAGTCTACATCTGTAGAAAATATTGTTACATTTATTACTAAAATAATGAATATTGACTACTAGGGTTCTTTTGGATTGCAAAATTAAATACAAAAACTTTAACGTTTTTATCACTACAAAATTTATTTAACGATCACTACTTTTATTTATACACTTGATAAGTTATTTTTTGCTACTAACCACAATATGCACTGTTAACTTCACGTTCTTATTACACAGCACAGTTAAGTTACACTAAATAACAAAATAAACAACGTTTGTAAAGGGCCGAAAAAGAGCCGGTGTGGTATCTTCCAGGGAAGAATCATCAAGAATAGTTTTGTGTAACTTCGTTTTAATTTTTTTATTTCAAAAATCATTCCTCTTCCGACTTGTTTCAAAGATAGTTTTGTTGGCTAAAACTTTTTCTGTCGCAGTATTTTTGAATAAAACGTGCTGTTTCGGAAATAAAGATTTGTGCATTTTACGATTAAAGGATGCGTCAAATCGAAAAATTCACCGATATAAACTCGTTTTAAATTTTATTTTCTACGGGAATCCGTTATAAAAAGTATGGCATTCCAAAGTCTAACTATGCCTTGTAGTTCCAACAAATGTATTCTTTCAGAAGCTGCTATATTCATATTACTGAACCAACACCGAAATCCATAAGATGTTTGATGTCTTGAAAATAAAACTTTCTAGGCCTCCCTCTTCTCCTATGCCCAAGGACCTTAACATCAAATATATTTGTGATGTACTCGTTGGGCCTTATGATATACCCAAGACTTTTCAATCTCCTGTTTTCCTGCTTTGTTAACCTCATTTAGAGAACTTCTACATTAGATATTTTTTTTAGTCCAACTTGTTCTTCTACGCCTGATCCACATATGCACTGCTTCCAATCTATTATATTCCCTTTTGTAGAGAGTCCAATTTTCGCTCCCGTAAAACAACTCACTCCTATATGAAAGACTTAGAGCAAACATTCTTTTTGGTATCCATGCTTATATGTTAAAATACTCATTTTGCCCTGGAAGTGCAATTCTTCTATGGACTTCATCTCAACTTTCATTGTCTTCAGTGATGATACTCCCAACGTAACAAACTGCCTCCTTCTCTCTTTCAAGTATTATGTTTCCAATTTTAATGTTTATATTTCATTGGCTTTCTTTCTTCTCTAAAAGAAAAACTTTTGTTTTATGTGTATTTATTTCGAGTTGATCTAGGGCATCCTTTAGGACTTGCAACTTTTTATTGATCTCTACTTCGGACTTTGCCACCAGTGCAATGAATGGATTTGCTGTTAATCGGTATACCTTCAGTTGTTCCTTTCATTTTCATTATTGCCTCTTCATTAAACAGATAATATGACAGTGGGAGTCCTTGTCTTAAACCTTCCTTAATTCAAACTTCCCTTTCACATTCATTAATAATGAATTGTATACTCTGATTTTTAGAAATATTCCAAATTAACCTTCTGACTCTCCAATCTATTCCTCTTTTACGCATGCAGTCAGACATCAGTTTCCATGTAACTGTATCATGGCCTTTTTCTAAATCAACAAATGTAACTACCGTTTTAGCAGATTTCCATCAAAAGAAATCAGCTATTGAGGTTGTACTCATGACGCGATTTTTGAAAAATTTCTTCCCATCCTTCACTACGCGCACATATGAGCACACACATTCCAGTGATATTTATAGCCCTGGGCAATCCCAACTTAGCTAGATACCCCCCTTCCATTATCTCTTATCCTAAAAGCATTTTCTTTTAAAGAAGTATTCCATATTATTCACTGCCTCCCTTTTAAAATTCACCAGGATACAAAATCTCAATTATCCTTCCAAAAAAAAAAACTACTCTTTTTTTTAATAAATTTATGTTGACATTGACTCAATATAAAATGTGACTTATTATTTATTTTTCCTAAGACAGGCTATATCCTACATATTCAATCCTAGAAAAAGTATAAAATGTGGGTGCATAGTGCAAAAGATCCTATTTTGATTTAAGCATATTTTATCATTGAATGCCTAATATTCAGCTTAAATTTCAAGTCTTGTATACATATGGTTGGAACTAAGGGAAATTTAGAGAATAACATGTGATATGACATAATCTGTGTGACAATATAGGTTGTGGGAAACCTGCTTAGTTCTCAATGGGACTTCTGCTGGTTTCTATTACAAACTTTTGCCCAGCAACAGTCTTAATATACCAGATTTCAGATTTTTTTGTGGAAATGAACTCTGTCAAGTATGTCTGGTGGGTTGCTTGATATCATAAGTGTAAATGTTGCACTGCTTAATTTAACAGTATTTACCTTAATTTTCCATATACTTACCCCAGGTATTAAAAGAGAGAGATGTATTATTGAAATGAGTTCTTGGGAAATAAATAGTCATGATTTTCAGTTAAAATTCTGGTGCCATCATCATACCTATAAAGGGGTTGTCAGGGTGGGGTGAAATATCAGACTTGTAAACTAGAAACAGATGGAGGCGAAGGATTAATCTTTAAGGTACACTATCAAGCAGAGGGAAGAATGGAGAAAATGAAGGACTATAGTAGACTTAAATATAACTATGGCTAGTGGAAATGCTGAAAAAGAAAAGAATATCTCCAGTTTATAAAATATATTTTATTGTTTATATATTTTATTCTACTTTTACAAATAAAATATTTTTGTAAACTTACTTTACAAATCATCTCTTTTTTTTTTTTTTAACATTCTGTGAATACTGGATTAAAACAAAATTATAAATAAAAAATAAGTAATAATAACATAATATTCTTAATCTAAATTGATATTAGTTCAGTACAACTGAATTTACAAAACATTTGGCTACTAAGATTAATTAAAGTGATTATATTTAATACAAATTTCGTGGACAAGGGACTTTATGAAAACATTTATAAAACAATAGTTGAAGGAAATTATATTTGCAACAAAATTGACATTTTTCATTCATAAATTGATTTTCATGATCCGAAGAAATAAAAAAATAGAAATTAAGTTGGTAAATAATTTTAAAATAAATACACTACTGAAAACTGTCTATAGTTAATTTTTGTAAACACAAAAATGAAGTATTTACAGCCTAATTCATTCCTATAAGGTTCTTCCTATCGTTCCTATTTATGTTTAAACTTTTTAATAAATTTCATATATAAGTACTTAATAACCGTTTCAATGATGAAAAAAAGACAACATTCCAGTTATCTCCACAATCTCCAAGATATCTTCATCTATCATGGTTATTATTATTGTTTACCGGGTAGTATAATGGTAGTTACCCTGATAAAGTGAGGAATATTTCTAGCTTCAAAAATAAAAATGAAAATTAATCTCTACAAAAATTATATTAATTATCACAAATAAGTAATATCACTTCCCTTGTGAATCTTAGCCAAATATTCTTATTAATCCCCTAACATTCTGGGGAAAAGAAAATTCCCCCTAATGAATGCTTCTCATCACAAAATCTGTATACGTAGGTAGGATGAAAAAATGTAGGCTACGCTTCCACTATAATTCCATTATAGTGGAATCGTAGCCTACATTTTTTCATCCTACCTACATTAGAAGTCACTTCCACCTGCCAGAATACCAACTCAGAATATGGAAATCTGTATACATTTCCCTCATATGCCGTTTAAAATCTTTGGCTTAACAGCCTGTGAAAAGCCAAAGCCTGACAAGCTTTAGCTTAAGCAAGGCGACGTGGTCAGCTGACCAAAAATATGGATCAATCATTTATCAAACATTTTAATGCCACAATACCACCAGTACTAAATACTAACCTAAATTAGTCAAATTTTAATTATAATAAAAACTTCAATTCAATTGTCTGTCTATATTTTTCCTCCCAATTAAAACAGGGAATCATTAGCAACTACACCAGTTTGAATATGTGTCACAGCCTTTAAAACATATCACTAACTATCTATCTATCTATCTATCTATATATATATATATATATATATATATATATATATATATATATATATATATATATATATGATAGTCAGTAGTTAATATTTCCCAACATTGAACAATATATATTTATTCCAATTCTGTCTATTGTCTCAATTCTTTTAGAAGCATCTGTTATAGACTCAACATGACTTCTTTGTATTCCTATTAAATCAAATAATCAAAATGTTCTCCACACTTCTATTTAAATTGTTTTATATGAAAGTGTCTCTTTTTCAATGCATCAGATCAAGAAGTGTCACTGAATATTATTTATTGCTATTTTTAGGATAAACGAAAAATCTGATGTGGGGACCACATGACTTTCTTTTAATAATCCTATTAAATAAAATAAACAAAATGTTTGGTTGCACTTTATTTAAAATTATTTCATTTGGAAGTGATTCAGGACCTGTTCTCCCCCTTAATTGATTTTAGTCTAAAAGGGAGGGGGCACAATTATATATCCTAAATATGAAATTTCAGCAATCTAAGGAAGCAAAAGTGTGAAGAACTGTGAGAGAATACAAAACCAGGCCTAAGTTAGTATAAATCTCTTCTTGAATTATTTCTGTTTTATGACAAATAACAGTTTTGTTTCTTGTTGCCTTACATGATTCAAAACGTCTCTCACTTCTTCAAGGGCTAACTGAAACACAAACATTCAATATCATAATAATTATTAAACATTAAATATTGCTAATAAGATTAAAAATGTAATGAAATAAAAAAAACCCTAAGAATAACATAATTAACTTGAAATAAGTACCAATTATATACTATGGGTTATTAGGAGAAACCATCAACTTTGTTGTGGGAATGAAAATAACAGTTTCAGTTTCATGGAGTAACATTCATCAGTAATTTTTATTTGTTAACAGATCTAATTACTTTTTGAATTTATATTTTTTTATATTATGCCCCTTTCTTGCATTTAGTTTTAGTTAAACTTCATTTAAGAAATATGAGATTTAATTTTTTTTAATATTGGTAAAATTAAAATTTCACTGGAAAAATGAAATATCTGCAGCTCTCTTATGAATGGAAATTGTGTGTAAATAGTTTCAGAAGCTTTAAGAGAAGTAAAAGCTCATCATTTAATGAGGCAGTTCTATGAGATTATTAAAGCAGATTCAACCAAAATCACCTGAGAACTATCAAGAAAGGTCTGAAAATTTTCCAATTCACTGTGAATCATGGGCTGCATCAGGTGGGGAAATGAATTTTTCATTAAGGATCATTCTTTTATACACTACTAAGTTGACTTAATGCCATGAAGAGGATTGTAAACACTGAAAACTCCAAGGTCCAATGGTCCAGGAAAAGTATTATAACTCACATTGAGTAGTGAATATATTAGACAAATCTAAGAACTAATGGCCAACCCCAACCTAGGAAAAAACTATGCACATTTTGTGAACTGTCTCATTAGTATAGCAACGTAAAATGGCAACTATAAAAGTTTGATAGTTGATCATTAGAATTTTGACTCAGTGATCATTTTGTAACATATTTCAGTACTGCTTTTTATAAAAATATCAGCATTTTAAACTATAATAATAATAATTAAAGTTTTTAATGATAAATTAAAGTAGTGCCTTCAAAATGACATGTAACTTGTACAGAATTTATAAAAAAATAGTAAAGACTTCCAATGTTTTATCTAACCTTTTTCTATTTATAACTCTTCAAGAACAGTAGAACTAAATTGATTATTTGACTAGGTCATTAAGGAATTTAGAGAAATTTTTTTATTCATTCTATTTTCTTTGTAGTCCAATTTATTAATTGTGTTTCCTCCTTAACACACGGCAAGCTAATTTGTTAATTAAAATGAACCACGTCTTTAGAACAATTATATTACCTTTCATATTCTCTCCAACATCCTATACTGAACAGTTGTACATTAATTCTCAGAAAAATGTGACATGACAGAACAGAAAATTCAAACAGGAAAGGAAGAAGACAATATTCAGCACCTGATAAACAAACAAATGTCTAAAATCAATTTACACATTGAGAATGAATGAATCAATTTTGCCTTTTCCAGTATTTTTGTATATACATAGACATAGAAACACATATGTATGTATGTATGTATGTATGTATGTATGTATGTATATATATATATATATATATATATATATATATATATATAAATTTGAACAGACTTTTTTTTTGTCATCTACTTGGTAGATAATTGGACATTTGAAATAAGGAAAAATTGCACCGTAATGACAACCTGTGCAGGTGATTTCCTTTAAAGTATCTTGGTTTGAAAATAAAAAATCCTAAAGGTATATCTCATGAGGTTTAATTCATTACATAAATCATTCCTGAAATATTATTTAAGTCTACAATACAGGAGAATAGATTTTTGTAAACATTTGTTTCTTACCTTCCGTCATCAGTCTAGAAAACCTAAAACTTTGAATGTGTTTTGCACAAACTTGTAATAATAAAATAAAAAATAGTGTCGAAAGTAATAAATACATAATAAAGTATTGAATTTAGATTAAATTGTACTGCTTTAAAATTTTGAAAGGAATCCTGTGTTCTGCTGATGACCATAACATTATAATTAGAATATTATATATCAATTAAATAAGTCTTATTAGGATGAGTCGTATTCCTCTTAAATAATATAAATTTCATAATAACTATGAATAAAACCCGTTTTTTTGCAATTTTATTCAAAAAATAGTAATAGAAATAATTTTATACATACCAGTCACTTTGGGGAAGACGAAAAGTTGTATTATCACTTTTAATAATGTTAATTCCAGCTCCATAATATGGAATCACATAATGAGAGCCATCTGCTGGACCAACAACCTGAGTAGCTATCAGAATAACATCGATAAGCTGTCCAAGAAACATAAAGCCCAAAGTACAAAATTTAAGCAATCCAATGGCGGGGTATCCTAAGTAAAATCTGTCGACACCAAACATCCCAAGAAAAACAGAAAGCAGTAAAGCAGTTTCAAAAGAGTAGCCATTCCTATAAGAAATAAGATAAAGTAAACAAACTTATAATAATATAGTAATAAATGTACAAACAGTGCTCAAATAATTCATTTTCTTAACAGAGGTACAGGTCAACATATGAAACACTTTTCCTAAAATTATTATCTTTGATTTCCATTCAACTGGGCAACTTATCCAAAAGGAAAATTAAGGCATTAAGCAAAAAGTCCAAAAGGAAAATTAGGACATTAAGTAATCTGGGCCATGGGAAAGGCAATCTCCATTTCAGAGGTAATATGTATATGCTGAGAACAGCTACACAAGATTATTCTGCAAAAAAAAATACCCTCAAATTTGGATAAAGGGGTGTCATTTTAAGTTTTACTCTTCTGAATTTGAAAATGTTGACTTACAAATTACGCTAAATATATATTTCACTTTATCATAAAATGCTCATATTTCCAGAGTTAGAAGTTTGAATATATTCAATAAACAAATTCAGGTATTTATGATATATTTAACTGAAAATCTAAAGCTAATACCTTTTTATTGTACCCATAATATCAGAAAGTATTATTATAAAAATTATATATATTTCCAAAATTCTAAGAAAACATTCTATGAAAGGTTATGAATTTGTCACATCATTCCATTAATTGTAAGGAGGACCAGCCATGTATGGCAACTGCTTAGAAGAAATTTGTCTATCATGTTACTCCCCCATGTTTGTCTAATTCTGAAAGTAGGTTAATTCTGCATTTACATAGTTCCTTAACTTATCATGGTAATTCATGTAAGCTTGAAAACAAAGATTGCTTCTCCGAGGTTTCAAAATCAGTTCATCTACATATGTTCATTCCACTACTATCGAACTACACCACTCCTCAAAAATGTTATTAAAAAAAAAATTGAACACTTACGTCCATTTACAAGGTATTTCCATTCTAAAAGAGGTTGAATTAGATTCATTGCAAATAATTCCTTCAGCAGCTTTACAATCCACTACAATATTAAAAAAAAAAGTCAGTATTATAGTTCTCAAATAAATAAGAATAGCTAGTGATATGATAAATAATTATTTTAAAAAATACAAAAAAAGTCCTTACTCAAAAGCTCTATAAATATTGGTTTTTCTAATGTGCCTGGATTTTAAGCAATATATTATAGTTTCAAACCATAGTCCTTAAACTGCTATAAAATAAAACTTTTCTGTGATTATTTAACCTTTCTTTTTCCAGGTAAGTTCAAGTATGAAGTTTGGTTTAAATATCTAAAAATATGCGGCAACTAGAGAGCGAAGAGACAAAAAAGCTATAAATATACAGGGTGTTTAAAACTCAAACCCCCATTTCCCTCCAACTATTTTAAGGATTTGGAAATGAAAATCAAAGGGTCATGAAATGGTCTCTTTTGAAGTTATACTCAGCTTTTTCACAGTCCATAGTTCTGGAATTTACAATGAAAAGGGGATTGGGGGTATTTTCTAAGACAGGCTATGGTTAAAAATTGAATTCTAAATCGATTTTTTATCAGTGAGTTTTTGGACAAAACGAACTCCTGAGCCTAAAATTGCAAAAACCAAGAAAACCCTGGATTTTGTCACTAACTTGAAAGCTACGTATTTCACACACAAAAAAAATGTTAGGTATTAAAACTACAGAGGTAAATGGAATTTAATCACATATAAGTACTGGACGTAATTTAAAAAGACCTAAGCCATTATGTAGGGTACGTCAACGCCAGCCAATAAAATAGTTCTTCCAGGAGAAATGATTGAAAAACTGTTTGAAATAGTGTTTTTTCTTCTTTCAGTTTCTGCCGACTTGCAGATAATAATTTTGAATTGATAAAAATCGAAAGCTTCATAAAGAACGAAATCGTTTGAGAATTTATTTTCCCTTGAGAACTTGTTATCATTATCAGTTTTCTCGGCGGGCAAGGAGATTCGCGTAATGATGAAATTCTAGGCATAATGATAGGTTAGATGTTAAAACCTTTATCTTCTCATCAATGCTTAATATCGTCAACAGGGCGTGTATTCCAACGTTCAATATGTATCAAGTTGATTTTTATGCAACGAATGCCTGAAGCTATTAAAAAAGAAAGTGTGGTTCATTGCAGTTTTTAGCGATTTACGCCTTCCAGAAGCATCCAATCAAACAAAAATCACCGATATAAAATCCTTTTTAATTTAATTTTATTTGAGAACCCTTCATTAAAAATGTGCCTTTCCATTGGAAATTACAGAGTTAAGTATACAGGAGAAAACTGGAAGCAGTTAGAAAGTCAAATTTATCACCAAAAGCATCTTCATTCACCAAATCTAAGATCTACAAAATTTCATTTCGAAATTCTCTAAACTCTTAAAAAAAAAAAAAGAGTGATCAGGGAGTATGAAACACCCTGCCTGTACATATATTATTGATCACTGTTTTGGGTGACAATTAATTAAGACTCGTCTAATAATTTAGTAATGTTAAATAATAAAGAAATTAACGTTTTTCGCCTGCGAGTTTAAAGAAATAAAATCATATTTTTAAAGGAAAAGTGAATAAATAAATATTTGAATTGTACGCGAAAAACTGCCATCAGGTGTAACTTTCATGTATGTTATATGCAAATAATAACTTTATATATATATATATATATATATATATATATATATATATATATATATATATATATATTATTTATTTATTGGAGCTTCGCAGCTTCGGCGATCTTGCTCTAAACAAAAGCATTCGTAACTTAAAAAACAAAACAATACAAACAAAAAAAATTAAACAAAACAGAAATGGAACACAAAGCACAAATAGAAAACAAAACAGATAAGGAACACAAAACGCAAAAGGAACACAAACCAGAAAAGGAACACAGAACACAAAACATAAAAGGATTAAAAACATAAAAGGATCACAAATCAGAGAGAAAACACGAAAAACAGAGATGAAATCAAAACAGAAATGGGAAAGAAATAGAAACGCAACTCAAAACAGAACTGGAAAATATATATATAAGAAATAGAACACAAAAGGTAAAATTAAACACAAAAACGGAACTGGAACTCAAAAATGGAAATGGAACTCAAAAACAAAATGGAACTCAAAAAACAAATATTGAACACAACAAAGAAAAAAAAATAAATGAACAAGAGAACAAATAAAGATAAAATTCAAAGCTAGGTGCAAAACTGTAAATCAAAACTATTGATATTAGACAATAGAGAAATCATTAATAAAATATTTAAATATTCAATAAATAAATCAATAATTAAAATAAAATTGGTGTATAAAATGAATAAAAGAAATTTAAAATGATTAAGGTTTACATAAAATATAAGTTGTTACTGGTGACTATTTACATAAAACTCTGTACCTACCTAATACACACTGGACTGAGTGAAATTCATACACCCACACACAAACACACACAACATACATACACAAACACAACTCGCACGCGCACATGTATAGGAAATTATAGAATTTATTTTAAAACGCAAACATTAATTTTAAATGGATTATATTAGTTAAATTTTTGTGTATATGTTAATGTCTTTTAGATGTTGTAGTATAGTGGGTATGTATGGGCTACCTTCAGTGAGTAAGTCATGTAGGTCATGGGGTATCTGTAAATGATTCGTCTCTTGCAGTCTGTCAGTATGTGTTTTATTGTAAGAGTCAATTCGTATAAATTGCATTTGGGTTCCACCCATACTGCACTTGGTCATAATGAAATTTTCTAAAACCATTAATCTTTGGTTCATTTTTTCAATAAGACCTGTTAGCATGCTCACATCTGATGAATCAGCTTGGTTTCCTTTCACTTTTGTTGCGTACGAACTGTTTTTTTCGTATAAATACATTTTCTTAGCTTCTTGGTAACTTAGTTTATTTATTAACATCTTCTTTTTTATTTCAAATTCTTCTTCATATACGGGACACGTTTTTGAGGTGGTAAGGTGATCACCTTGGCATAAACAGCACTTAGTTTCAGTGCAAGGGTCATCGTGTTTCAATTTAGAGCATTTCCTGCACACTGGTTGGCTCTTGAACGATGATTTATGGTGGCCCAGTAAACCACAAGTGAAGCAGATGAGTGGCGATGGGATAAAAATGCGAACATATAGCCGATGTGGAGGCGCTCTGGAATATTCGGGGAACGTTACTAGAAATACCGCGGATTTCTTCGTGTTGTTCCTCATTCTCCTTATGTGCAGAACTCCTTCATATTTCAATTCTTCAAGGATTTCTGCACAATAAATTATACCTTTTGAATAATTCATAGTTTTGTTTGGTAGGGCTGTAATGTTAAGACCATTAAAGGAATTTGCTTTTAGAATTTTAACGGAAATTTGTTCGATTGGACAGTCTAATAGGAGAAGGCCTTCTTTTCTCAGTTTTTTAACTTTTATTTGTTTGGAATATGAACATATCCATTTGTGTATGGCAAAAGGGCTGATATCATTAAAGGTCTTACCTTCATCTTGTATCTTTACAACAAGGTATCGGGGAACAGAGTTAGGAAGGTCTTCACATTGTTCATGCCACTATTTCTTTTGATAGTCGTTACTTCCTGGGTCGTTGTTAACATTTTCACTTACATTTTTGCATGTATTCATCATAATACCGCTGATATTAACGGTTTTTTTAAGATCGCAAATATTTAAAGGCTTTTCAATAGCTTTGACCATATGGAATTCATATATATATATATATATATATATATATATATATATATATATATATATATATATATATGAGGTGTAGAGGACTAGAGTAGATAGTATAAATGAATAGTAATAGTGTGCATTAGGTAAGAGGTAGTTTAAGTAATTAGCTTGTAAAACGAGAAGTTGTCTAGTCTTAAGCACTATTTCGTGACAAACTGTAGCATTAGAGGTTAGAATGTGCCTCAATAGAAGTTGTTAATTGCAGAGAGGGAAAGTCTGTATGTGCTGGGCCATTATGTGCGTCAGAGTGGTATGCTACAGCTCAGTTGTAGGTTTTATTTTACTGATCTTCCAGGACACACTGGATCAATTAGGCTCTAGTAATTATTATATTTTAGAACTTGGACCTGTCGAATGGATACTGGCAAATCCCGATCGTCCCGGAACACTAGAAGTCGACATTCAATACCAGCAAAGTTCATTTTGCATATAAAAAAGTGGTCCTTGTACTCGCGGGAGCTCCTGATGAAACCACCATTTTTCTTGAAATTGTAGAGGGGCATGCACAGTTACTTCGGAAGGTACCTGAAATCCTTTTTTTAGGTGGCCTACTTGGATCACATTCTTTCTAAGACAAGGTTTAATGCCAGACCACATGAAGGTTCAAGCTGTCAAGATCTCCCTCTCTCCAAGGAACTCAGAGAGTTGGGGAGCATTCTGGGACGGGTAAATTACAATAAAAAAGACGGTTTGTACTCAGATTTGTCAGACCACTTGGCTTGCACATTGTAATAGTAAATTTTTATTCAGTATAATGTGTGAACGCTTCGTAAGTGAATGTCCAGTAGCGATATGGGTAGTGTATATAATGCTTGTATGGATGAACGTGAATAAACTAGATAATATTGAACTGTGATATTTACAAAATCACTATATGTAAAATGTATTTGTAAATGGTAGCATACAGTGGTTTTGTGTGAACTGCTTATTTTTGAAGTTAAGCCTGTATAACATTTAAGCACGGGGCTGTTTCTATTTCAATATTTCACGAATTGGAATAAGAATTGGAACATTCGTATTTTGAAGTTCCTGCAATTTAAAAAGTGTTAAGGTAGCCGTTGAAAGAACCAAAGGTGTCAAAAGGTGAAGAATACAAAAGTATGGATATAAGTATCAAGCTACATTACGAATAAACAATTCGAATATGTGAGTGAACTTGAGTCAACTATGAAATTATGAAAAATATTTCGAAATGTATTTTAACGAATCTTATGTTTAGGAATAATGTAGAAAGAAAAAATTGAAAAACTATTCTGATGTTCTTGTTTTCTTAGATGAATTTAAAAATATTAATGAACTGAAAAATGCTAGAGCTATTAGAAAAAGAAAAACAAATTTTCTAGAACATCTTTTTTTTTTTTTTTAGTTTAGCAGCAGAGATCACCAATAACATAAAAACATTCTTTCCCCGCAGATTTTATTCAAAATTGCCCTCCATGTTGCTACTCGTGGTTTACCTACCACCTCTTGAAGGACCTTTCCCTTTCAACAAATAAAACCATTAATTTATAAAATCCCAATGAAAATTCATTAATTCAACACATATATACGTGCTAGCTAAAATCATACATTTACTAAATTTAATTACATATTGTTTAAATTGAATTGCATATTGCCTACTTTCAGTTATGAAGTGATAATCTATCTTTAAATTTGATGAAAACGACCCATCCACACTGGGGAGACGGTTGAAACTGAGATAACCAAAGCAGGTATGCCAGCTGATTATTTTCACGTCAAAACGAGGACTGGATTATTTCGCGGCGTACTTTAAAATTAAACTTAATTTTAAGATAAAATGTTGTAATTTTTTTAATTTTTCGCTTAACATTATTCCTTTCTTTATCTATTATTTTAACGTTTTAAAACTTGAAAGTGTGCCTTTGGTAATGAAATGATCCGGCAAGGCACTTTTATTTTCGTTATTGTCTACATTCTTTACGTATTGCTTTAACCTTTTGCTTAGCAATTGTGGGGATTCACCTAAACAGGTGTCATTACAGTTGTTACAACTCATTTCACTTGCACTTTATTTGAAGTATAAATACCAAATATTGTTCTCATTGAACTTTTTCGTTTTAAGTAACTATTATAAAAACTTATTAATGTAATTATTACTACAAAATTTGTTAGTAGTTCATCTGTAGTTCTTCATAAGCAGGCCTCACCTACTGAATTTAGTAACAAAGCCTTTTTTTAGACATTAATAGCTACATCTGTCTACAGCTAACGTTGAATTTTTCTTTTCCTATTTTTTTCTTATCTTTTCATTTTTGAAAACTAGTATTTGTTATTCTGTTTATTAGGCCTGCTATGGTGCAGAGTAGTGAATATTACATGAGGAGGAAAATTTGTAAGCTAAATATTTATGGGGGCCACATTTTTTTACCTGAAATCTTGGACTGTTGTATAATTAGGTATTAATTCTAAACATATGGATGTATTAATTTCTTTTCTTGTATAAATTCCATTATTTTCATTTACGTGTCATGTGGTGCCTCGGAACCTAATGGCATGTTTCTATTGGGATGTGAGAATACAGGAGATGTGATAGGTAGGCTAAGGGCCTTACTGCCGCAGGAGTACATATTGTGTCCCGTCCAGACAAGGGGATTTCTTCCCTTTTGGTGCGTCTGATAATGATAGTGAGCTTCGTCAGAGAGTTGAACATGAATTTTTTTTTCATTTGCCTCTTTAGTCGTAGCAGTTCGAAACTGAGAGTCTGACGGTGGTATGCCGCCAGCTGCTCGGTCTGTTCCCGTGGGCCCATCACAGGGTTGTAGAAGAACGGATTTCCTGGTTCGATTTCAGTGAAAAAGCACCTTATTTCCGCTGAGCATTGTGTACAGTGTGGAGTGGTGGAAATGGCAAGAGGGATAACTCGCCTTGAGGCCTTGGCGCACTCTCACCTCTCAATTCCTATCATCAAGCATAAAGATGGAAAAGTGCTCACGTACATAAGCCCTGATCGTATGTCACAGCCATGCGAGCGCCTCCTTCCGGGGGGGGGGGGAGTTAGTTCTCTAGAGCTTCAGCCAATAGACGATATGTAACTGTTTACCTGGCTCGTCGTCATCGAGCTTCTAACACATAGACATCAAAGACCGGCATCTGAGAGCAAGCTTCCACTCTGGCCATTGCCCTTCCCGAAATTGCTTCCATTAGTACCATTATTACCCGAAAGGTGGCGGGTTCGGGACAGCAAAGCCGGGCAAACTGACCGACTATTCCTACGTTTTTCCTTCCACAGAGGCTTCCTGGTGCCACCGGGAAGGGGGGTCACGTACCCAGTCTAGGCGTGAGCTACCCTACGTGTCATACCCCCCCCCCCCCTCATACCGCTCTTTCCTTTCTTTCCTCAATCACACACCTTGCAATCTGTCTAAACGTATCACACCCACTCTCACTGAAATACTCTCTAACACTCCTTTCCAGGCCCAAGTCACCCATACTTATACAGTTTTGTACCCTCCCTAGCATAACTCACACAATCAAACACCACATAAAGCACACTCTTCTTCATCACCACATTCACCCCACACATCCTCCACAAGGCCGAACCCGAACAGCTTCGCTAAAATACCCATGTCCACTCATCACTTGAGCATAAATCAAACGTAATCGATTCATGGCCAAGCTCTCTTTCATACTCGACAACCATTCATATGTCCATCTATCCTTCTCAATGTTCCCCCATGCATTCTGCTACTCACTCACACATACACACCCCTCTTCAGCCTTCCTCTCCACACCCTCAATCACACGACCCTTCCCCTCAACTCTTCCATAATTCTTCAGCATATATCCGGACCACTGCCGCTCCACCTCTAGTGCCCAACATCTTCTAGTACCTCCAGCTAGACCTGGAGGACCGTCCGGTACGCCTTCGCCATCCTCAGTAGCACCCTGCGGTGGCCCTTCCTCAGCTCGCTCCTCGTCCATACATTCCTACTGAGGAGGCAGGTTTCCGGCTGGACCTCTGTACCCTTCACCCTCTGGCAAGACTCCGACACCATGCCACATCCTCCCTTCGTACGAACTATGCCACGGCCCTCATATCCCTCAACTGTAAGATGACCTTCGACTCCATTGCCCATGGTATCCTCCTCATCAAATTCCGCAATCACAACTGCCATGGACAACCATACAACATCCTCCTCTCCTACCAAATTACTAGACGCTCCTTCCAAATTAGGGGTTGAGACAACCTTTCCCGATTCCATCACATCCCATGCGGTGTCCCCAATGGCTCTGTACTTGCTCCTATCCTTTTCTCCATTTACACAGCAAAGTGTGTGGGCCACTAGTATACGCTGGTGACCTCGCCATCTTCAACCCCTCCCGCTCCTCTTCCGCTTGTCAAGTGATCCGCCGAATCAATATCCACAACAACCTCACCAAAACGCATGTCCTCATCTTAACCTTCTCTAAATCTCGTCTATTCCTAGAAGTTATGGAATCCAACATCGCCGGCGTACCAGGCCAGTCTGAGATAGGCCAATTCTCGTGGGCAGGTATGGGGAGAAGCGAAACTGGCTTCGGAGCGCAAGACATTCAGGATCCTTCAGCAATATTTCCCAGTGCGACCGCAGACATCACAGGAGCCAAGTAAGGAATCGATTTTATTCCGGTAGAATGAAACCGACGGAGCACATTGCTGACTTCATCTGATGGGAATACAAAATCTTCCGACGCTTCCACCTACGACGAAGAGAAAGCTGAGAGGGGGGGGGGAGGTCCGTCACGCAGAGGCTGCTTAAACTGAGCAGATTTCCCACTCGCCACATGATCGTGATCTTATCTCACCACATATTCTCTATTGATAAGAAAAAAGCCGATGAACCGAAGAGAGGGTTTAATAAAGACTGAAATGAAGAAAGTAGAATGAAGTGTTATTCGTAACACGCTTACTGGTTGAGTAACGAAAACATGCACAAAACAACAATTGTAGACCATCAACTGTCTCACAAGATTGGTTCTATATAACGTTTCGATCCCACTTATAAGAACAGAGATATTTTGAATTTTCGAAATACTCCCTTCTAACCTCCCCCCCCCCGCTAATCCACGTCCGATTTCAGCCAATAACAAATTTGATCTTTAGTCTTGGCTGAAACCTTTAAAAATGAAGCATAGTATACATCAATTAAACATTTCCGGGACAAGAATGGAAAAACTTAATTGATGATATCATCACAAGGAATTTCGTTGTACGAAAGAAGTATCTCGCATAATAAAGGCCTCTTGAAATAATATTTCATATGTAAGCTTAGAATAAAGTAGTTCATGATATAACAGCTTGTTGTCAAGGAGACATAAGTAGGAGGGGGTTTTACTGAAGCCTGAAAACTAATAAATCCAAATATCTCAGTTACATATACATACAGCTATACATCGTTTCACAACCTCCATCCAGCAATCCGTTTGAAAAGCAGCTCTACCTTTCCTACATAAACCACGCCTACAACCATCCAACTCTCTTCCCCGTCATATTCTACAGCTCCTAGCCGAAAAGCTCGAGCTTTGTGGCAAAGGACTCGTCATCCTGACGACCGCAGGTTTTACAATAGACTATGTCGAATTGTAAAATGGAGACTTGACATTCATTTAATCACATCCTATGATTCCTATCTTGCTCCACTAACCTCCCAAGACAAAACCCTCTGGAATGCTACCCGTAAAATCCTAAGACACCATCCAACGTCTACTCCCCCCCCCTCCCCGAGAAGACGGTACATGGGCATCTTCAGATAAGGACAAATCCGAAGTTTTAGGACGACACCCACGTCAATCCTTCTCACCTCATCCAGATCCTCAGGACCACTCCCACTCCCAGAAAATCCAAGAATTCCTCGATTCACCATTATCAATGTCCCTCCCCCCCCCCGTTTTCCTCCTGTTTTACCATCAGAGATTAAACGTGTCATTTGCCACCTTCCTCGGATATATGGACATATGCAATAGAAGTGTGGGGTACAGCAAAACCTTGGAACATCATATGCATTCAGACTTTCCAATCCAAAGTCCTGTGCACCATATTAGATACTCCATATTATATTACAAACCACACCCTTCATAAAGATCTTAATATTCCATTCATTAAGGATCTAATTCCCTTAAGATTCAGAAATTTCCACAGCAGGCTATCCAATCATCCTAATCCAGAAGTCCTAGCCCTTTCTAGTACTAGTCATCCTTATTCCCCTCTACGGTGCCTCAAGAGACAATGGCCCTGAGATCTCCTTTAGAAGTAAAGGGAAGTGATAGCAGTGGCTATTTTCTTCTCAAGTGCCATTCCTCCTTAGCTCTTGACTTCCTTGCCAGGCAAGGAGAAGCTGCTCCTCTCATTGTCGTGTAGAGGTGTAGCTTCTGTCGAGAGTGATGGAGGACGATTGTTATGTATCAAATTACCAAATTGCACTTAAATGCAGAATGTAATTTTCTTAATAAAATAAAATAAATTTGAAGAATGTAACGTTATTATTAATTACTAGCTATATTATTCATTGACGTATTGAAATAGAAATGGCATCCTATGGATATATAATGTTTAAATTAACCTATGCACAAAAAGATCCTGTCATTTCCATTACATAACACGAAATTACTTGATCATGTGCAGTAAATTTGCAAAGATTTAGTTGTAAGATCCATGAAGTAACAAGTTTCAATTAAATGCATGTATGTTTAGAAAATCTGTAATTTGTAAATGAATTGAAATAATAATGGTTTCCCATCGAAATAAAAAGATCGGATTAATGTAAGAATTAAATAATCTCTTTATTTTCATCAAATTAAAGTCATATTTTTGTTTTAAATGTGACGCATGAAATGGCATTTAACCAATATTGATGATTTTACAACCCTTCATTAGTTAAATAAATCTAATTTCCTATCAAAATATTACAATTACACCATCATAGAGAAAAATATAAAATTCTCCTGTTATTGCCTTAGGTACCTCAAAATGTATGAGGTGGTTCATGGGTTAAAATGAATCTAGTTTCCATCCAAAATATAAAGGATGTGTCTTCTTACAATTTATAGAAAAAAAAATGATAAAGTTTCTTTAAGGCATTCTGCGGTAATTCTATAGAAGAGAAGCCGGACGTAATTAGCTATCTTTTTGTTACCAGTTCTAGTGAGTATAAATAGAAATGGTTTCCCATGGAAATATAAGTAAACTTATTCCCAGTTAACCACCTATCTATGGTAGAAGAGCATATGTTGATTAAACGCATGCCATAACGTTTTAAGAATATATATATATAGCAGTTTCACAATTAGCTTCAGACATTTTCATGGAAAATATAAATTCTATTTGGCAACGAGAAGCTTGAAATTCCTAAATTTAAGTAACACATTAGGACTGAAAAATACACTCTACATAATAAATCAATAAATACATACTGAATAATATGCCCTTTACATTTTTCCAATAAAATGAATAAACTTCATTATAAAAATAAATTAGTTTAAGTATAATTTCCATTAAACCATTATTATTTTGTGTGTGTGTATGTTGTGCGCGTGCGTGTGAGAGAGAGAGAGAGAGCGATTTTTTAAATGACCTAAATTAACTCTTCAGATGTATTAATATTGTAATTCCACATAAACCTAAAGTTAATAACTGATGGAAATTATTTATTGACTTTGAAATTTTATTATTAAAAGAAAATATAGTTACTTAAACACATTTATCCTTATGAATCGGGTAACTTCCAATGATATTTAAATAATCTAATGGTACATGCCTTGTAATTTCATAGATAAATAAAAGTCTGTCACGCAGGGTCTGCGTAAAATAAGCAGATTTCCTACGTGCTGGTAGGACAAATTACTGATATCATCTAACCATATATTCACTATCTCTAAATAAAACTCTGATGAGTAGAAGTGGGGGTTTACTGAAGGCTGAAAACAAGATAGTACAAATAAACTCTGTTAATATTTGATACTAAAAAGTGTATATAACAACAATTGTTGAGCATCAATAGTTTAACATGATTGATACCTATAACATTTTCAAATCTGACTCATAATAACAGAGATATCTTGAATTCGATAATCCCCTCCCCCTAACCCTGGTCCAAATTCAACCATTAACAAATATGTTCTTTAGTGTTGACTAAACCTCTTATATGTCAATTTGGTAACGAACAAACAAAAATTGTGACTGCTGGAGCAGTAACAGACAGAGTTGGCAGTAATTCGAACTAAAAGTAACGAACACACAGACACACATCTATATATAAAATTTTGAACGGAAGTCATTTTCATCATCTCCTAGGTAGGATCAATGGCCATTTGAGGAAGTTTTTCAAAAATTAGGTAATGAGTAAAACCTCAATTTAAAAAAATTTCACGATCAAAGATTTTTAACAAGTTTCATTTTTTGATATCCTTATTATAGATTGTATCGGGCAGAACCTAATAATATATCCCCAGAATATCCCATGTTCTAACATGTTAAATGAGCTAGTATACTAAGGGTAAAGTACAATTTATGTATATACGATTCCATTATACTTATTGGGGGGCTTAGGTTGGCCGTGCAAGTTAGGGTGTTGATCCTAATCTCGCGTGCTAAACCTAGGGTGGCGGGTTAGATTCCCGCCCTGGGCAGTGGAAATTTATTTAGTGACGGACTCACTAAATAAACTCCTTGAGCCCACCCTGGCTAGAAAAGGGTGATAACCTGTAGATAACCCGCCCCAATACAGTAGCATAAAGTGGACGTAAATAATAATAAACAACAATAAACGTTATACTTATCTTTTAATATAAAAAAGATTAATTAATTTTAATTAAAATCTTCAAGATAGAACAGGAGCACTAACAGAAAGCTGCAGGTAATAACTTATTGAACTCTGTGTGCTGCAATTAAAATTCCAAAAACCCTATACATATATAAAGTCTACTCTAGCAGCCATAATTTTTGGTTGATGGTTACCAAGCTTGATATTTATGTGTTTCATGCAAAACGAGAGGGGAAGTACATTAATGGCTGAAATTATACTAAGTGCAGGTTTAGAGGGAGGGGAAATCAAAATATATTTTTTATAATGAGTTGGATTGATAAATGCTTTGAAACTAACCTTATTGCTGTTACCGTGCAACCGTGTTGCTTTTATCAGACTAGGAGGAGTAGAGTTTTAGAGGAAAGGTAAAATAAATAAAAATTTCTGTTCTTATGACTCTGATTGAAAAACGTTTAATTGCCAATCTTGTTGGAAATGAAATATTAACCGAATAAGTTAAATTTTCAATTTTGCATCTTTAGTTAATCCACTTCTAACCATACAATTTTTACTTAAGCATCAGTATAAAAAAAAAAAAAATATTTCGTGTCTAGCTTAAATTTCAAGTGCTGTTTACATTGGCGTCTTACTGTATGAGAAGTAGAGTATAGAATGTGGGATTACATCATCAGCATGGTAATCTACTTAGTTTATGCAGCACCTGTGTGACACTATTTCTTTCATCCATATTTAGATTATTTATTTAAGGACAGGGTGAAAGTGTAGTTTAGTCCCCCCCCCCTTGGTGGCGCACTTTTCAAAATGACAACCGTGGCCATTTTGTTTTTCTAACTATCTTTTTTAACACTTTAGACTTTAGTAACCGCATTCTGAAATTTCCAAAATATGCCATCGTTGGCTTTAACCGAGGGTGGGGATTTTAATTTTAACTTAATTTTTTTTAACTCGCCTAATTTGTTGGATCCTTAGACGATGACGAAACAAGATGGGTACGGGGAGGGGGGGGGGACTAAAGTACATTTTAGCCAAGGATAGTTATAGCTGGGTTTTAGTTATGGAAAAAATTTTGATTTGTATGTATTGTCTGCTTTAAGTCTTACTTTTAATTATTATTTAAAGCCTTCTTATGCAAGGGCAGAAATAGTTGGAATTCAGTTGGGACCATATGTAAAGTGTGGTTTATAGCACACTTTTAATTGATGTACAAAATATATAACACTTTTTTTTTGCCCATATTTCATTAGAAATGCTACCGTCATCCTCAGGAGCTGAGTTCTGCTCTCCTTTCAATATATATTTACTTATATACATGCAAATGGCAAAAGCCATAAAATATGAATAATAGTAATTGTAATAAAGCCTTTTATTGACAGTTAGACAAAATAAAAAATAGCAATACATACTCAAATATATTAAACAATAATTTTCTATTATAATAAAAATAAATAAATGAAGTTACTTATTTTTATTTAATGTTTCACTGTCAAAGGCCTCCCTGTTTAAGGGGCATAGATCTAAATCCCTGCGGTGACAAAGCCTAAGGATTGAAGTCAGTCACTTCCCATATTTCAATCCACAAATCCTCACCCAAATCGGCCCATCTAAATTCTTCATTTTATATGCCCATCTTTTAGCCACTCTCTTTGCCTCTTTAGGTCATATAGTGCTCAATTAGTGACCAGCTTCGCCTATCTGCTGTCGTCAAGGCTATCCATATGACTTATGCAATTCCACTTTAAGGCTCATGAGAAGCATAATGCATCTCTCGTCCCACTATGCTTCCTCAGTTCCGGTTGCCAATGTCATCCTGTCTTCTGGCAATGGTCATACATCCTTCAATAGAGTGCTGCCACATTCCCCAAAACCTCTTTCATCAATACAATCCTTCTGGAACTAAGAAACAAGCTGGCTTAGATATATGCACTGATCTACACAGTCTATACAGACCATAGGTTGGTTACTAT
The DNA here is from genome assembly GCA_019009955.1 of Riptortus pedestris. NCBI lineage: Eukaryota > Metazoa > Arthropoda > Insecta > Hemiptera > Alydidae > Riptortus > Riptortus pedestris. Next base: position 49,156,607 of record CM032233.1, on the reverse strand, counting down.
AATAGTTTTTACAATTACAAAGGTAAGGTGCTCTGCTGATATTCATCATCATATAGGTTTTGTTTAAGTTTGGCTAAAGTCCGACTTTTTTATATTCCCTGAGGAGACTCTACAACATTTCTTTCAGTTCCACAACGTTGGTAACAATCGGAGTTGAGTTGTATGGAAATTTTAAGATTCCAGGAGTTCTCCTCCAAAGTTGTATTCCATTTTTCTTCCACTTCACCATTTTAATACAAACACCTAACTGCTATGAATAATGGTGATGAAGTGTCCCCCTCTAGGGCTCCTCTCTTAATTGGAAAGCTTAGTCCTCCTCTTTCTGTTTCAATGAAGGCTATATTATCAATATATAATGATTTAATTATTTTAGTAAATTTATTTTCTTCTCTGAGTACACCCAATTTTTGGAAACTACTACTGTAAAAATGGTGTCAAATGCTTTCCTAAAGTTGAACAAAAATAAATAAATAACAAATACTAATTTATCAAAACGCTTTTATAATTTTATCAAACCATTAAATGTGCCCAGCAACATACCCTGAATAATTAGATTCAGAAGCAAATAATAATGGCCTATGAAAATAACAGTCTCACATAATGTGTTAGACACTCAATCCAAACTACAAATAGATATAAATTTAGTTAGTGCATTAAACTTTGAAACTGAGTTAGTAGAAAATAATGCTTTATCTTCATTATGAAGCAAAATATTTGTAAAAATTAAAAACAGCACCAAAAGTATACAGAAGTTCTACCTTTAGCCTTATTTTCTTTTGTGCATCCTTTGGGTTGCTGTGTTTGTGGGTCGATGAGATCATAGTCAGGATCAGGGCAAATATATTGCCCCATTTTTAAAGTTGAACAGTCGGTTCTATATTGTCCAGGCAGCTCCTTAGATGTCACTGTGGCATCGCCATTAATACAACAGAAACAAATAGCTTGCGCAGTTAAAATAATACAAAAAAGTAATTGACTTTTCGTAAGCATATTGAGTAAATAATTTCTACATTTTCGAAAAGATCACGAAAACACCTTGCAGTGTTTACATTTTCCACAATAGAGGTTGCAGCTTCACAATCGTTCGCAAACAATACTTTCCAAGGAGATCTTGTACCTTTATACCTAAAACGAAACGAGTGATGTCATTAAAACCTCCTTCTCTAGGCGATTATTTGAAGCCCAAAATGGAACTGAGACAAATAGAATTTATGGAATACAGCTTTCTTATAAACTGGCTTTAAACAATTAGAAATTTATTCTGAAAACGATATAAATGTATAATATAAAGGAAATATTTGTAAAAAGAAAAGTTCAAGGTAAGTGGCCACATATATATATTTATATTTATATATATATATATATATATATATATATATATATATATATATATATATATATATATACATACATACGTACATACAGTGGGGGGAAAAAGTATTTGCACACCAGGCTTTTTTTTAATTAATTATGAATTTAGGTAATAAAAAAATCGTATAATGCAATAAACAAGAAGTATATTTAAAACGGAATTAATACATATATAATTCAAATGAAAAACTTCTTGCTTAGTAAAATAAAACTTAAATCTTACAAAAATTCCGAGGAAAAAGGTATTAGCACACCACACATTTTCTTCATTTTTTAAAATTTAATATTTTGTATGTAGTCTGTTAGCGTTAATTGCCGCTTGTAAACGTCTTGGCGTTGAATATCCAAGGTTTTTAATTAAATCTGGATTGATTTGTTCCCATTCTTGTAGTAAAGGATTATTGAGATAGTGCGTTCCAGTTATCTGGTGTTTTGAAACATTTTGGTTTAACGCGCGGCATACATTTTCAATTATATTCAAATCTGGTGACTGTGGAGAGGTGTGCAGTTCTTGATGAATATTAAATATTAACCATTCTTTAGTTTTATTGGCTGTATTCTTTAATATCATTGGCTGCAGGTGTCGGATTATTGTCCTTCTGAAATATGAACTGACGCTGGATTCCCAATTTAGCTGTACTTGCTAAGAGGTTGCTTCGCAAAATTCTCATGTAACCTCCTGCATTTAAAATACCTTCAATAAGTACAAGATTTCCATCTCCATTATAAGCCAAGCATCACCAAACCATTTCATTGTCACCCCCATGTTTCACAGTAACCGTGACGATTTGCTTTTTCAGTTCCTCAATTATCGTACGCCACATAGGCTTTCGTTTATCAGATCCAAAAAATTAAACTTACTCTCATCGGAGAACAGCAAATTTCCCCAAATAATGATGGGCTTGTTAATGTATTCTCTAGCAAAAGAAAGTCTTTTTTTACGATTGGTCCCACTAATATAAAGTTTTGGCTAAAGTTCAGCTTAGTCCCCCCCCCCTACGCCGCCATCTTGTTTCGTTAGAATCCCCGCCTTCGCTTAATACCACCGATGGCGTATTTTGGAAATTTTAAAGTGTTAAAAAATATAAAGTTAGAACAACAAAACCCCCACCCTCGGTTTTAACCACCGATGGCGTATTTTGGATATTTTAAAGTGTTTAAAAAATAAAGTTAGAAAAACAAAATGGCCGCCGTCGTCATCGTGCGCCAACAAGGGGGGGGGGGCTAAAATACAGTAGCTCACAGTGAAAAGGATACACCTACTATATTTCTATAAATATGTCAAAAATAACTTATTGCACTTATTTTTATATAACGTATAAGTGTATATGGAATGAGAATACATTCTTGATTACAGATTAACTTGCCTAGCTCTCTAACATTAGCAAGGATTAAATAAGCTACATAAGAGGATTACAAACCTTTGTCCTATCTCACAGTGAAAATGATACACCACTCATGTTGCCTTTAATCCGTTTTAGGTCTATCCTGGCTTTCAGTGTCTTCTGTGCTATCAGTCTCTAAGACAATTTTATTATATTATTTCGTGATTGTTCTTGTTTTATTATAATGGGTCGGCACACAACGGTAAGAGAAAGAGAACTAATTATGCAACAGTTCAACAGAGGAAAATCGTATCGAGAAATTGGCGAACTTTTTCAGAAAAGTCATGCACCAGTACAACACATTGTAGAAATATATAAAAGGGAAAATAGGCGTATTAATAAGAAGAGGAAAAGCCCCCAAAAGATACTTTCCGATGCTGACGAAAGGTGGATTCTGAGGTACGTAAAAAAAAAACCCAAGAATGAGTGCACCAAAAATTGCAAGTAATGAGGAAAATTATTTAACACTTTGACTGCGGCTGACGACACGTTGTTGGTTTCGGGAGTTGTTCCCAGGGGGGGGGGGCTGATACGTTGTCGTCAGGTCATAAGACAAAGTTAAATGGGTGGGGATTGCTCCAGTCTTTCCCAAACCATTCCATATTTGACTCTAGCACAGTGAAAGAGGTCCTTGAGAGAATTGCTTTTCGCCGCAAGATTCCCTGTTTTTTTAAAATTGTTTTCGACTATTTTACAAAAAGGTAAGTTTGAATGATTATTTTTTTTAAAGTTATCGTTAATAATAATTGCTAATGATAAATATCTATTTTAAAAGTAGCTAAATGAATTAAGACAAGCCTATTTTGTTGGAAAAATATTATATTAATTTATAATTCCAAATTGTTTTATATTTTACGAAATATAAATAAAAAATCAATTATAAATTACTGAATAATAATTCATCAATCAGTGATTGTGAATAATGTCTTTATTGTTTAATTTTACGGTTTTCTAAGTAAAAATATAATAACTAAAAACGTTATAAAATTATTTTTAAAAAAATTTATAATTTTTTTTACTCAAACCATATAATGGAAAAAATGAGTTAGCTATTGTTAGTGGGTTTATTAGACCCGTTATTTTATTTCAAGAACTTTCACTTCAGGTAGCAAAAAAAGGTTGAAATGCGTTTTGATGGAACTTTTTCTTTATAACTTGAAAAATACAATAATACCTTCTATGCACTCGTTAAATTTAAATAATTAATCAGTCATCATAAAAATAAATAAAGAATCATAAAAATAATGTTTACACTAGTGAATTACATTATTAGACTACGGCTAGGGAGTATGGTGCTTTCCCGGTGCGGTTGACGACAACGTGTCGTTCAGCGGTTTTTTTCGCGGAAAACAATTAAAAGATGATACAATTTATAATATACAGTTAAAGTAAAGTAAAACGAAACTAATTAACAAAAAAAAAGTTTCCGCCCCACTGAAAAATGTTGTTGAAAATCTCTGCAATCAACGTGTTAAAGAAGATTGTTAGTGCGGAAACTATGCGTCCCGTCCTAAGGAAACACAATTTTCATGGTAGAGTTGCTAGGAAAAAGCCGTTCATTAGTAAAAAAAATCAAAAAGACCTGCTAAAATTTCAAATGAGCACATTTCCAAAGATTTTGACTTTTGGAAAAAGTTTATTTTTGCTGATGAAAGCAAATTTAACATTTTTGGGTCGGATGGACGTGGATACGTTTGGAGAAAATCTGGAGAAGCATTTTCCAAGCAAAATCTCTTACCGACTATGAAACATGGAGGTGGGAGTGTGATGATGTGGGTATTCATGGCAGCCTCTGGTGTGGGAAGTCTGCATATAGTCTGAAGGTATAATGGATAAACTTTTATATGTGGACATATTGAGGCAAAATCTGAAGGTAAGTTCTGAAAAACTTGGATTAAAAGATATTTTTACTTTTTACCAAGATAATGACCCCAAGCATTCTTCGTTGATAGTGAAAGAATGGCTTACATTTAACTGTCCCAAACTTATAAAGACACCTGCGCAGTCACCAGATTTAAATGTCATTGAACATTTGTGGGCAAAATTGGAGACAGAAATTCGAAAACATAATATTACAAACAAAGAAAATCTAAAAAAGGCACTCTTGGAAGAATGGGAGAAAATTATCCCAGGTTTTACCCAAAAACTCGTGGAATCTACCCCAAACCGCTTAAGAGAAGTAATCAACAACAAAGGACTTCCAACAAGATATTAAAGTTATATAAAATTACTTTTAATTTGAATTTTATTAAAGTGTATCATTTTCACTGTGAGGTCTGGAATTTCATTTTTGTTATTTTTATGCTCAGGCATTATTAATTATTGTTCAAGAGAGATATTTATTTTTTTCTAGATAAAATGTGTAATATTTTAGGGAGAAACTTTTTTAAAAAAATATATTATTGTCCATAATAAATGAACATTTTGTGAAATTTGTATGTTGTATCATTTTCACTGTGAGCTACTGTTCACTTTCACCTAAAGTTTTTTCTCCAGACCCTGCCATAAAGACCTTTAGAATTCAAAACATTCTTTACCGTTTTCGTGCTGATATATGCCCCAGAAGTTTATTCGACCATATTAGCTAGTACACAGCATACTTACAGCTGGATTTTGAAGAGCTTCAATTTTTATTTTTCTCTCCATTCTTTCAATTAGTACCCTGGGACGACCTTTGCGTCAGTTATTTGCAATTGAACCTCCATCTTTATATCTCTTAATTACCTGTCTTACTTTACAAAAATGAAAACTCAAGAAATCTGATATTTTACGATGTTTGTTGGTGTGCAATGAAATCCCTTTTTCGTGAGCGGCAGGACTCAGTTCACATGTTTTTGGCATTATTAAGCAGTTAATTAATAAGTGTGTTCAAGAAGAGTAGTGGGTAATTTCTACAAAATGACCTTCTGCCTTTCTAATCATATTTTAAAACGAATAGAATAACTGTTTAAGTAATCAAACATTAATAATTCATAACCGAAGCTTTATATATTAATTGTTGTCAATTTCACCCTAGTCAGGCACAGTCATTTTTGATGCCAGACAAACAATCAATGGTCATATATGTTTCTTTTTAATAATATATCTGTCACGTGTTTTTGGCACAAGGATTCAAATTTCCCACCATGCACCAGGTTTATTTTTCTCTCCCACGCACATTGTCTATAGCTGAGAAAGCTGTATTAATTCTAGCAGTATAGCGTCTCCCTGAATTTTAGCAGATTTCCGTTAAGGGAAATCAGCTATTAAGGTCGTACTCATGACGAGATTTTCGAAACATTTCTTCAAATGTCCATCGATCCAACCCGAAAATGAGGCCCGTTCAAAATTTTATATATATATATATATATATATATATATATATATATATATATATATATATATATATATATATATATATATATATATCTGTTGACGCTCTAGCGGTCGCAATTTTTGTTTGATCGTTACCAAACTCGATATTTAATCGTTTTATATAAAAAGAAACATCAAATTCGTTAATGGCTGAAATCGGACGAGTGGCGGGGGGGGGGGTTCGAAAAATCTCCGTTACTACACGTTGGATCGAAAACTTGCAATGAACCAATCTTATTGCAAATTAAATTTACTATAAACATTGTTATATAAATTTATTCTCTACCTTGAATATTAACCAAGATATTTGCAATTTTATTAAGTGTGTGAGGATAACGGACGAGATGAGATCGGCTATTGTTGGTATTCTTCGTGAGTTTCCGAATCTGTTCGGCTCTCGTGAAAGGTTTTATTTTGTGAGATATATGCAAATACATACGTTCTGTTGATTCTCCCCCCCCCATCTTCTTTAGTTCTTGGACTACTAAAATTTGAGTTATTAATATATAAATGAAACTGATTCATTATAAATTGCAGTACTAGATATAGTAAACAATTTGCAATAAAGTTAATATGTTATATTCAGATATATATCAGTAATTGTTTTTCTTTCCAGTGAAGAATATGTCTATCCATCTTTTCAGCTCTGAGTGGTCGGCAGAACTTGTTTACAATTCAGAAGCCCTTTTCATTGGGAACTTATTAAAATTAACTGAAAGATTTCTCAATAACATTTGTATTTACTCACAGTGGCAGTATGCAAATTTCACTTTGTAAAACTTCACGTGGGAAATCTGCTTAGTTTATGCAGCTCCTTCGTAACAGACTTTTAATTTTCACAGTGATGCTTAAACTAGTGAAGGTAAAGCTGTATCTGCCAATTTTTCATATCCCTTTGTCCTTAAACTCATCCTATATATAATTCCAGGAGTCATCATTCCAATCAGACTTCAAGCCGCCTACATAAAGGTGTTACGCAGATTCTCCTGCCACCCCATTTATACTTATACTTTTAGACGCCTTATATTTGTACCTCACACAAGAGAAGTTCGTTATCTATCCCACCCACTTCTACCTCCTATGGTAGTATAGAGGAGTATTTTAACCATTTCTATTCCTTTTTAAACTCGAAGGAGCCTCTACACTGGATGTGGCCGTGTCGAAGGCATGGGCACACAAAGAGATATTGTCCCTCCCGATGTGTGCTGGCAGCATGATGTACAGAACTGTCAAAGGGAGTTAATAATCTCTTTGTGCCAACTGTGGAGAAGCCCATCCAGCCTCCTACTGGAAATGCCCCCAGCGCCAAACCATCCTCACTTGCATAGGGAAAGGCCCGTTTTTTTTTTTTTGCCCCCCTTTTTTTCTACACCTGACTAAAGAAGAAAGACCAAAAGAAAAATTGTGCCTAGAAGAAGGGCATGTGAAGAAAACTAAACGAAAGAAAACCGTGCAAGCATGCAAAATAAAAACATGTACCTCATGTACACAGGCATATGCATATACATGGGATATACACATACATACGGGCTGTGATGTAGGATAGGATAAGGATTGTTGGGTGAGGACTGCCTTTTTCTGTAATTTATTTATTATCATTTTAAGGCGGTTTTGTAGATAGGAATCCAGGTGGTGGTTGTCTGAGGAGAAGTTCTGAAGATGATCTGCGCAGGGTCTCAGTTGATACTGATAGACAGTCTAAAAGGAAAGATAGTCAGAGAGTAGGCTAAAAGGAAAAAAGGTTAGTAGAGAGAGATAGTTGTGTTACAGTTTATGTGTCAGTGCAAAGTGTTGTATTTCAGAAAACTGTGTGTCTGTGTTCCAATAAGTCTAACAGTCTTGGTATGAGGTTTGTTGGTCCTTGCCATCGTTCTGATTTTGGGAAGTCGTCGAACAGTTGGTTGTAGGTGCTTTGTACTGTCATAAAATTTGTAGCAGCGTCTGATAAAAGAGGTGATTGTGGGTATGTTGAGCAGTTGATGTAGTTCTAGTGCTTTAGTATGTTTCAAGAATGTATGATGCGTGATTGTTTTCAGAATAGAGTTTTGAATTTGTTGAAGCCACTGAAGGGTAGACGGAAGAAGAAATAGAAAGAGCGGTGTTCCCTATGTTACTGTGGGACGTAAGACTACAGTGTATATTAGTTTCTTCAGTCTGAGTATGAGCGTCTGAGTATGTGACCAAGGGAGCAGGCTTTTTTAAGAACTTACCAAATTCTTGAGTATTTTTTAAAGTTGCACCAAATTGGTCTTATCAATCGGATTTGTCCTCTACAGCAATTCGTCTTGTAAAGTTTTAGGCCTATTTCTTCCACTTACAAACAAATATTGATATATATATATATATATATATATATCCTATAAAATGAGTTTTTTAAGTAATATTTCTGTGTTAAAATACATCGCTTATTCCTTTTATAGCGAGATGTATGTTCTTTTATGATATTTGCAGTTCATTCCTGATATCTACAAGCACATTTCCTTAACAATTCTAGACATTAAATGGTTACCATCCGTAGTCATTTAAGAATAATTACCCTTTGAGGAACCCTCCAAAAGCTTTATTCACATAATATATAGGTACATGCACGAGTGCTCACACTCACGCACATGCATGCAGGCACACACGCATATACACATACACATGCATATGTGTGCGTGTGTGTGTGTGCACGCGCGCATTTAACCACATTAATAATTAAGTCAATGAAATTAACAATAACAGATATGGGTTTAAACGGCAATAAATAATATTTCTACCAATCTCTTTTCAAACAGCTCATTAAATTTAGTGAGAATATTAACACACAGCTGAGATTATAATACAAAATTATTAGCACAAATATGCACATTCCACAGCCATATGAATATATTCGAAAAAGGGACCATAAACATTCAGCCAGTATACTTTATATATATTAGGCAGAAATTTATCAAAATTTGCATGGATCACTTTAATCAGGAAAAGATGAAATTTTGTCAAGAACTAAATAGCTTACATACTGATGGAGGACCAATTAAACATTAAATTAATTTATTTCAAATTTTAAAAAAAAATCCATCCTTTTTTATTAAATAAACTAAATAAATTTATTCATATTAAACTTCTTAAATTTTAAACAAAAACTGTAACAATCATAGCAAATAGTAAAAAATCTTAACAAAAAGGAAACATACAACTTTAAAATAAAGACACAGGAGCACTAAAAAAAAAATAAAAACATTACTGAATTATAATTACACATAATCTTGAAAACAACATACTGTACAATGATACATTATAATACATTGTTGGCATTTGTAATATCTATGAGAACCTTTAACTAGCAAAAGATAATGAATTCAAATTGACAGTGTCTCTTTAATAATTTTTTTCACAGTGGTGCCAACTGACGAAGATGTCGGTCCTGCTGTGGTGAAAGACAACTGAAAATAAAATAAATACATTACAAATTATAGACAGGGGAAATGATAAAGTACTAAATTTTACTTTTTAAGTGTTTTAAGAAACTCAGAATAATTAAAAACTATACTAAATAGTATTGTCATGCAAATCTCATGAGCTAAAGATCTCAGAAATGTACAAATATGTTTGATTATGTAAGTACAACATTATTATTGAGAAAAGTATATAATGAAATATTTTAAGTTTGGAAGTAAAAATATATGTTCCATTATTTTTTAGAAAACATAAAAGTAAACAAAATATGGGTTATTCATTGCCACAATTGAATATTCAAAGTATACTTTCAGGGACCAAGCTCCATTATCAACGCCTGCTGGGTAGTTGTGTATGCCTAGAGCAAAGCGGCCTGACGACTCACTTACTTTTTGTATTTGCAAATATGAAAAATTTAAGTATCACATACCTATTTCCATTAAATGTAACCTCTTGTAGGAATATAAATTAAATTTTAAGACCAGAGGTCCCTGTAAAATACTTCAATACATCATGTGCTCATCATTCATCCAAATGCTCATTATTAATAAAAAAAAAAGATCAAATTTCCTTGAATTTTGTTTGAAATAACCCTATAATACAAATTTTATTGTGGTCCAAATGTAGGGGCAACTAATGAATCTCTGCTTTTTGAATTTGACGTGAGCTCACACATACACTATATGTATCTTCTGAACCCACTACTGAAACTCATATGATTCAAAACTAACTCATCACCAGATTCCATTATATATTTCCCCTGAAGCCGCTGGTAACATAAACACTCTTGCTGAAATAAAACTCACCTGGCCTAAATTATTTAACAGTTTAATGATCTGATAGCAAAAACCAACTTGTCTGGTGTTTTTAAATAAAAGGCTTATCCAAATTTATGTTATGCTATAAATGAATATATATTTACCTTGAATAAATATGGTTGGATATCAGGGTATGTTGTGTCAAAAATTAAATCTAGTTCTGAATGATTTGGCATTTTGGGAACATAATCATGCCTGTTCATTACTTCTGCAACATAAAGTATCTTTTCTGTTAATAACTCACCAACTTTTTCTCTGCACAGTTGCCTTTCTGTAAAGGGAAAATAAAAGCATATTTATCAAATGTAAAAAGAAACAATTAAAAAAAAAATGTAATATTGTTATATACAAATATAAATCACAGGGTGGATTTGGTATGTCAGGGATCGAATATGAAATAGAACTTTTACTCTTAGTCTCCTCTGACATTCTAGATTGTCTTCAACATTTTAGCAAATTCCCAACATTTCACCCACCACGTAAACTGCCAATTAAAAAATCCTTTACATCAATGAAAAATATAAATGTATGGACACATGATTTTATATTTTTTTAAATACTAGGCAAACAATTAATTTTTTTTAAGAGTTTTAATATATTTAATATAAAAGAGGTTTTATGAAAAGACAAGTAAAGAAATTATAAAAAACATTAAGTAGTGAGGCACCAATGGATAAAAGATCAATAGTGTTTCCTTAAACTATAACTATAGATTTCTTAACACTAAAAAGCAATTCTTAGTTCCATAGGTGCTAGATTTGAGGTCAAATTCAATAAATATTCAATTAAAATATAAACAGATGTATCCAGTTTGAATTGGGCAGTTTACGAGCAAGGGAAAAATAGAATTCTTGTGTAAAGCAAAATAATAAGGGGGTCAATGGAAATACTTTTTTGGTTTTCAATTGATTCCTTTTTTCACCATGAGTAATAATAATAAAAATGAATGTATGTACAGTAATCTTATGATTAAATTAATGTTAAAATTTTTAATTTATCAAGTAAAATACAATACCGTGTTCATTATTAAGCTTTATTAGTTCTAAACGTAGGTTCCACACCTCCCATGGAATACATTCAGGTTGAAAGGGCCATCTAGTTTTCTTTTTTTGAAAAAACTCCAAAGATATTTGGCCAGAACCTGGTCCATCATTACCTCTCAATGCTTCAGAAAACCCAGATATTTCACGTTTTAAAGTTCTGTCCAAATTATAAGATGAACAACAAACCTATGAATATAATAAAAAGAAATGAGATTAATAATCCATTAATGTACAAAACTGATATATTTAGACCATTTAATACAAACAAATAAATTTCTTATAATTCTAAAATTAAAATTAAGGGCTTCTGTCTCCCTCTGATTTATAAGTAGTGTTTTATAGATATTCATTTGGAAAACTTACTTATAAATTGTCCAAATACTAAAACCTAAAATTCAGCTTTCTTTTCTCTGTTTTCCAATGTTATGTGTTCAGTATGAAAATAATAATACCTTAGACGTTACATTGGAATAATATTCTAATCTAGATTTAAAAGTTCATAAAACTGGGGGCTTAAATTGTATTTAGCCCAGAAAAACACAACACTTCAAAAATTACATTGAAGTTGAATAAATTACAAAAAAATTGAAAAGGTTCAACACGACTAATGTTTTGAACTTTATGGCTAACCGAATAAAAGAATGCCAACGATTAATAGTAATTGAGTTTTAAAATTGTCTTTTTTTTTTTTTTTCAGAACTCACCATACTTATGTGCGTCTATTATTTCTAAGCATTTTCCTAATTGATGAAATGCTAATTCAGGAATTTTATGTTTTCCTCGTTACAAGAGAAGAGACAATTTGACATCCGAACTACTATTTATAAATGAACTAATAAAACAATACAAATGTAATCTTCAAAATACTTTTCTATGAACACTATACTTTACACAATAAAACTTTGTTAATTAGTAGCCAGGATTTGTTATTAACTAGTCAGGTCAAAAGATGAAAATACCAAATAGCTGTTCTAGCTATTATTCAGCCATTTACAGTTTTCTCTTTCAAGTTTCTGTTTATTATGTTAAGAGATTTTTTTATTTCACTATTCATAATCGTGACTCTTTTAGCTATAAAACATTAATATTAGACAGATGACTTTTGGGGAAATATATGAATATTTAACCCTTTAAATGTGCAGAGGCTGGGACACTGAAGAGAGAACACACATTAGGTCTTCTTCTCCATGGTGCAGTGGGTTGTCTCTCACAACCAGCCTCACACTTTCATTTTTCCCTGTTCTTTTGGATTTCTAAACACTTTAGAATAAAAATTATTTGTAAATCTTTGGTTAGGATTTTAACAAGTAATAGATGGTGTAATACAAATTTTAAACAAGACTCTGACTATGGCTCTGGTAGGTTTAAAAGGGTTTTTTTATTTTTAATAATGAATTTTATTCTAATTTTTCCACTTATTTTTGTTTCTTCTATCTTCTTCTTAATTACAATTTTTGTTCAATACTGAAGGAATTAAAATAATATTTACATTATATATTAGTATGCCAATCTCATCCTTTTTTTTTTAATTCACTTTTCTTACATACAACACAATCCTGAAAAATATTTTGAACAAAGCTCCTAGGATAATGTCAGTTAATGAGCCCCCCCCCCTCACCTCAATCTCTTCTCTGCTGGGGATCTGGGGCTAAATTTTTCATGAGCAGCAGATGAAATTTAGCGAATGGGATTTTCTTGTAAATGATATGACTATTGCACAGGCAAAGGTCTGATAAATAATAAAATAATTTCTAACACCACTTGGTACTTTTTCTTGTTGTCATTTCACAATAAAATGCAGAATGAACTCATCATTGTCATCATACAATAAAAACAATTTGATGCCAAAGCAACATCACTTGGATGGTATTATTTGTTTAAAATTGAAGCGTCATTTAAACAACAAAGCTCTTGTCGTTGTATAAGTTGTCAATAAAACGATTTTCTGTATGGTTTCAGAGTCCTTCTATAAACTGCCCTAAGGTGGTAAATAACGTTATTTTCAAATGGACACCACTTGTTAACGTGTTGTCTGAAAAGTATAGAGGACAAAGTATTAGGAAGTAGTGGTAGTGAGATTACAAAATATGAATTTGTTATGTGTCCAATTCTCATCTAATTTCAATTTCAATACTTGTCTCATGATAATGTCATTGAAATAAAATTAAAAATTTTTCCTACCTTGATGTTTTTCTATCTTTGAGGTCTTAAATGTGTGGATGGGGTATTTTCTCTTTTTCAAACATAAAATATATGTTCGCCTCACAATCTTCACTAACGATTTAACCCCCCCCCCCAGAAAAAGAGAGACTGACCTGGGTGAAATGTCTTTTTGAACATCTTCCAAAAATTTTACAACATCCTTGTCAAAGAGCAAAATTGCGGAAAACAAATTGTGCTGAGTTCTTATTTCACTTTCAAATAAGCCTCATACTCATTACTCAATGTCACCAAAATTTCAGTCTGAGTTGCAACTTCAGTTTACTCAACATGAGTCCCTGATTGTCCAGGCTCAAATACATCTTAAGTCAATGTAACTAACAGATGAAAAGTCGTTATAATCGCTCTCCACTCCATGAGCATCTCACCGTACCTCCTTCCTCTAATGTTAACTATTCGTCAGAACTCATAATTAAATAGATATTTTAACTAGATCTACTCATCAAAGAAATTCCACTAAACTCTAAAAGACAAAAGTAATGGAATGTTGTGGGGAAGGGCAAAAGGCAGATATGAATATAGTAAGCAGAGACAGGGTGTCAGCACTCGTTAAAGTCATCTAGACGTTATTAATTTTAAAGCCTAATTCAAAACATTAGTCAGCTACAGACATAAAGTAAAAATACACTTCCATACAAAGCCCTGCTAATACCCAAAATTCTGGCTTTACACATTAACACACGAAAACATTGATGCTAGAATACTGGCACTGTGAGCTGGGGGCATAGCCAGCCAATGCCAGTATACTGGTACTGTACAGTTAAAGGGTTAAATTAATCTAGTTGACTTTTTGTTGGTGTATATTACTAATTGCAAATAGAATGAAGTTCTGTTGAACTGTTAAGAATTTGTGCTAATTCATCTGCTTAAAGCCAGACAAAAGTTGGTTAGAAATAGGCTGAAAAATAAATACCTTAACAAAGACTATAGGTTTAAGAACTATTACTTCAAAGAAGGGTCAGTGCAACACTATAATCTAGTGGTATTACTATTCTGTTAATTAAACAAAATTCATGTATGACGAAGTTCTAATTTTAATAATAATATTGGTAAGTCACCTTATCTCATTTGGAAATGAAAGTTAAACTGCAAATTGTTTTGGTATTTAGAAGGCAATTTCTTCTGGATCTTTTATTTCCATATTAGCAAAATCACATCATAATTTATAGTGAAGACAATAAATGGGTAAGAATTATAATGGTAAATAAGGCGAATCACTAATTTAAATGAATGAAACTAACAAAAAATGAAACATTCCTCTTAGTTTACAAAGATAACAGATATCTTCCATTCCGTGACACATTAAGATAACTATAGAATCTACTATTATAAGATAAATAACAGAAACATTACAGCTTTAAGTTATATCCTTATAATACAAAAAAGCTTAAAATATTATTAGTTATACTAAAATCAAGACAAATACATACATAAGTAAAGTCGATGAAATCACAGTCAACATCTTCATATCCAACAGTACCAACAGAATAGCTTCCTTCCTGCTTGTAACAAAATTTGCCTAATGACCGGTGAAATAAAACTGTATGAAATATACTTGCAACTGCTTCATCAACTTGATGTCCTTCAACTTCCTAAACATTTCAAAAGCAAATTCACAAAACTGTCAGAATCAATAGTAGTATAACTTCATTGTTGATAAAACACATATCATAAATAGAAATAATTTCATAGATGGAGTGCAATTTAACTCAAGGAATCTGGGTTCATAGTTGGATTCAAGCGGAGTTCCTTCCACTCTTCTGGATGCATTTATTGTTGGATAGTCTCATACAGAAGGCAATGGGGAAACCTCTGCAGTTTATTAATACCACCTTCCTTCCATTGTTTGTTTTTAGTCATTGAGAGTAAACCAGTACTGCTGTATAAGGCGAGAGATTTAGCATCAGTCATTTGTGATTTCGTCTATAGAAAAATATGCTTTAATTTGTTATCCATGAGCCATTATTAAACTTGCAATGCATAGTTAATTTAGCTAATCGAATCAGAATCAGAGGACAGTTCTTCAAAGCAGATATGGCCTAGTTATAGCCGGCAGATAAAAGATTTTCTATATTTGTCACTTGTAAATAAACTCAGTAATAAATGTATTATTTAAACAAAGTCACTTGTAAATGACTTTGTTTAAATAAATACATTATACAAAATAAATAATTGAAATGCTCTTATAGTTTAAATTTCTATTGGAAATAAATAAAGAAGTTATTTTCTAATTAAAATAAATGACAATTGAGGAGAGGAGCAGAGATTTGTTACCTCCTAATCCAAATCATACTTTGAACTATCATATACATCTAAAAACATAACATGATTTGTTATATGCCTATATTAAAAACACTTTAATGAATAATAATAAAACTGTTCACTGCCACTATAGTTTTTAGCATATATTTACACTTCGGTATACGACAAAAGTGTATAAAACAAAATTACTTCAAATAATGCAATAAACAACGTTTCTTATGTGTATCTTTGCTGAAAACTAATAGCAAATGAAATATCACAATTTTTTTTATTTCAGGCCTCCTTATAACCCCCCCCCCTCCTGAAATGTTAATACAGCTTATAATCATAGAGGAGTTGAAGATAACATACAGAGTTTTGTTTAGTCATCAGTGCCCAATAAAATTGTTGATTCCCGCTATAGTTTTTAGTGTATATCTTACTTAAACATGGGTAATGACAAAAGTGGACATAACAAAAGTTACTTTAAATAACAAAATAAACAACATTTGTTATGTGCATCATTTTTGAGAAACCAATAAGAAATGAAATATCCCTATTTTTCATTTCAGGTTTCCCTTATAACCTCCACTCCTGCTTGTTCCTAGCAATGTTGGTACAGCTTATAATCATGGGGAAGTTATTTCTAATTCACATACCGAATTCTGTTTAGTTTGGTTCAGTCTTTTGTGCCCAATAAAATTGTTGACTCCCGCTATAGATTTTAGGATATATCTCATATTTACGTATACAACAAAAGCAAATATAGCAGAAGTTACTTTAAATAACAAAATAAACAACTTTTGTTAAGTTCATCTTTTTTGAAAAATCAATAGGAAATGAAGTATCACAATTTTCCAATTCAGGCTTTGCATATAGCTGCTCGTCTCTGAGAATATTAGTATAGCCTAGTCTAAGTTGGGTTAGTAGTAATATACATAACAAGTTTCATAAAATTCGGTACAGTAGTTTAGGTATGAAAAGGTAACAAACAAACTGACACCAAAGCCACAAATTGCAGATATTGTGTCTATGGCATGTGAAACGAAAAAGTATCGTGAAGTTTCGAGGAAAAAATCAATGTACAGATAGACATTACAATTTTATATATATATATATATATATATATATATATATATATATTATTAAGAATATTGAATAACTAAATACAATATCATCTATAAAATTTCATACTGATAATTAAAATTAACAAGAGACAAAATTAAACATACATCATGGTGAAAATATACTATACATAAAGTCATTGCTTAAAAAAAATTATATTTATTTTTAACACATGAGCCATTCCAGATTCAAATATAAGTAAGTAAGCCCTATAAAATATGTTGATACAAGTAGCTAGCTTAATGTATGGCACACACACGTGCGTACATGTGTATATACGAGTAAAGTAGTTATATTCACATTAGTGTAGTGAAATTTAATTTTTAATGTGGCCCAGATACATTGCAAATAAATGCAAAACCCACACTGGAAATACAGAACACGGCATGAAAGACTAACAATTTTGTAGATGAGATCAGGAGTTCTATATTTATTGATGGAAATGATATATTGGTCAGCTTTCATGTGAAAACCCTCTTCACTAAAATCCCTTGGGACACACAGAGTGAAGTTAAAGGAAAGAAAATTGACCAATAGATCAGATTAGCGTATTTATCAATGTTACTCATCTAAACATATTTCCTATTCACCAGAAAGTGTGTGTGTGTGTATAAGATTTTGAATGTCAAACTTTAGAAGCACCAATCTATAACATCCTATTGGTTTGGATATGTGTGAGTATTGTGTATGAGTAGATACATTTATGGCTTGGTCTAATAACATGTCCACACTTGTCAAGTTCCCATACCTTTATTAGGATATACAGTTCGCAACAGAGATTGAAGATGAACAGATAATGGCATTTTTAGATGTGGCTGGAGAGAGAGGAAGAGAAGAGAGAGAGGAGGGGGCGAGAGAGAACATATTCATTTTGGAAACGACACAATTTATTTTGATATTATATTATGTCTTTCAATAAATATCTTGACGTTCTCAAATTGTAATGAAAAGGAATTTTAATTTTAAAAAAAATTATTCATATTTATTCAATTTACTGAGCATATTTAGTAAAACTCTAAAATCAGTCGCAAATAATAAGAAGCTTTAATGATAAATAACTAAATAATACACAATTGATAACAGGTTGGGTTTTTTTTTTTGCCATTGTAGTAAAAAGTAAAATATAATTTAAACAATTATTTATATGTCTAAAACTGCAAACTATGAATAATTATTGCAATCATAATGAGTGAAAATGAATATATCTATGCTTGTGAGTAATACAAATGTATCTAGGCATGGAGGATTAAAAATATGGTAAATTGCCAAAGAACCATTAATACAGAACTGGTATAGAATACAATACAATCTGAAAAGGAAGTAAAAGAAAAAACAAGTTAAAAGATTATGACAATAAAAATAAGAGCTAAGATTAATGTAATACACATTTCTGCCACACTCGAAAGTATATTTATTTTTCTAACTCCTTTAGATCCAGGCATAGTCAACTATCATAATTATAGGACGCTAGTATAATTAATACAAACCAGGTGGCTTCTATTAAGTTTTCATGATGCTAAATGAAATATAATATAATCGAATGCTAGTTTAAAAAATAGCCCGGCTGTCAAATATTTTAGGTTTGGTTTAACTAAGTTATTAATATTAAGTCCATTAGTTTCTTTACATATTATTAAATAGCAAATATATAATTATGTTATGTAATTTATTAATGGAACAACCGTACGTTAATAAATAACAAACTAAATTATAAATATTAATAACTAAGTTATTAATATTAAGTCCAATAGTTTCTTTACATATTATTAAATAGTAAACATATAATTATGTTGTTATTTATTAATGTATCAACCGTATGTATTTATGTAACTAACTTTGTGCTACTGAGGTTAATCTGGGTGATTTTTCTTCTGGTTACCACTCCTTTCTAGCCAGGGAGGGACGGACTGCAGGTTTTCTTTAGTTGTTAAAACACTAAGTAAAATCCTATTCCCCATGTGAGAATCAAACCTATAATTCTAGATTTACCATGTACATATATTAAGACCAATGCTTTAACTCTCACTACTAACCTGAGACCCATGTGTCACTAAAGAAAGTGAGAAAAATAAAAAAAAAAAAACACTGTGGGATAATTAAAGGGAAATATAAACGATAAATACAAATGAAAACATGTATAAGGGTAATAAATCAATTAATTAATGTTCTGATAGATCTCAGAGCAATGGATTATTAAAAACAACAAAAATAAATAAATAATTATTACCTGAATGCATACCGTGACGTAGAAAAGGTGATAATAGGAAAAAGTGAGAGGAAATAATATAAAATGATTTGGAAACGATCTATATTCTTAATGAAATGCATTCGCAAGAAACACTCAATTTTGAATTGAGATAAAGAGAAAATCATGAAATGCAATTTTTTTTACCCCTCTCCCCCCCCCTCATGTACTTGGCTTATATTGTGTTTAGCACCTGTATTAGACGACCCATTTTTGTGAAGAAGAAGAGCAAATGCTGGAAAACTAATAAGGTTTTGCTAATTAAAACAACTATCATAGTATAAATATTCTTTTTATAATCAACAATATCATTTCAAGGGAGTGTGTACATCATACCAAGAACAATCTAGGTAACATCTAGAAGTCTAAGGAATAATATCTCAATCAAGAATATCAGATGAAATTTTGTATCATTTGTTAATTGTATTTTAATACTTTAAATATCTAACAGTCTTCTTGAATATACTACTTATAATGCTTTAAATATCTAACAGTCTTCTTGAATATACTACTTATAATGCTTTAAAGGATAATCTAAAAAAATCCTCAATACCTTAAAAGCCCCTCCTTAGACAATTTTAAGGGATTGTGAGAATTGGACAGACAACCAGACGTTTATTCAACATTTTCAATAGATCTGATAACATGATAAATGCCAGACAGATTTGACTAATTGGGGATTTAGAATAAAAAATGTGACAATCAACAAGACTATAATATGTCTAATATAATAAACACTAACGAAATAATCACTCCAGTAGTTACCAAAAAAGTGTGACCTACAATATTCTCGAATCATATGGGTTAACATCATAAAACCGTACAGCTCTAATTATCTGGTAAAAGGAGAATACATAGCAATACGGGGTGTGGCTATTAAATAACGAGACTGACGCTGCTACAGAAGAAGTGCGCATGCGTCAAACGCCAGCAACTAACAGCTGTTATCGTGAAGCTTCCTCTTTCGAATATAGTGCCTCTCGCTTCTGTAAACAAATCAGTACAGCCGTAGCCTTCGTTCGCATAAGAGTTGTTTTTTTGTTTCGCAAAAAATGTTAAGTGTAACAGTAGAGCAACGAATTGTTGTGAAATTTCATGTGAAACTTGGAAAAACCGCTACTGAAACTTATAATTTATTGAAAGAAGTGTATGGCAATGAATGTTTATCGCGTGCACATGTTTTTGAGTGGTTTAAGAATTTTCAAGATGGCCGAGAAGACGTTCAAGATGATTCATGCCCGGGTCGCCCTTCCACGTCGAAAACGGATGACAATATCGAAAAAATCGGTAATCTGATTCAATCTGACCGTCGGTTAAGTAATCGTGCGATTGCTGAAACTGTACGAATTGATAAAGAATCCGTACGGCAAATATTACATAACAATTTTAACATGCAAAAAGTGTGTGCCAAAATGGTGCCTAAAATTCTCACATTTGAACAACTGGAAGCTCGCAAAAATGTTTGTACTGACACTTTGAATGCCATTGAAAATGACACAAACATACTGAAAAGGATAATAACATGTGACGAATCATGGTTTTTTATGTATGATCCTGAAACAAAGCGCCAATCCATGCACTGGAAGAGCCCATCTTCACCGAGAGCCAAAAAAGCTCGAATGAGCAAATCAAAATTCAAAGCAATGTTGATTGTTTTTTTCGATATTCATGGGATTGTGAACCTTCACTGGGTTTCTGAAGGTCAAACGATTAATCAACATTACTACCTTCACGTTCTTGCTGAACTCCGCGAAAGAATAAGGAAAAAACGACCTGAATTGTGGAAGGACAAGTCATGGGTTCTCCACCAAGACAATGCGCTGGCTCATTCCGCATTGTCTGTTAAGAGGTTTCTAGCCAAATTCAGCATCCCAGTGTTAGACCATCCGCCTTATTCGCCGGATCTTGCGCCGTGCGACTTCTATCTGTTTCCTAAGGTGAAATCTGCATTAAAAGGAACAAGATTTGAGTCTGTTGAAGCTGTGAAAGAGAAAGCGGCACGGGTCCTGAAGGAGCTGAAAGAAAAAGACTTCCAGCACTGTTTTGAACAATGGAAGCGTGGTGGCAGCATGGAGCGTTGTAGGGATAAAGGAGGGGTGTATATTGAAGGTGATAATAAGTAAAATTGTATGAAATAAAAATAAAATGTTTTACAGCGTCAGTCTCGTTATTTAATAGCCACACCCTGTATCTTCTGTGAAAATGGTGTCTGTAGAAGGAAGGAAAATTAGAAGTTGAGAGAACTGTATAGTCCAACAGATTATACATGATTCACATATTATTTTTATTGATTATTATCATGACATTTTTGAAAAAATAATTAAAGTTCATCAAAGAGGAAGGCCTTGCTTTGCACAAATATTGAAAGCTGGCAAACCAGATTTAAGTTCAACAGCAAATATCAGTTTTCAGCATAAAATAATGGGCTTAAAATTTCCTCTAGAAGTTATAATGAAATGCTAAACATATTTCATTAGCTACAACATATTTTTACTAACATAGATATATTCAAACTCCACAATTAATTGGATAAATGTTCAGTCTTAGTTTTGTTGAAGGCTTCACAGAATGAAGAGTTAAATATGCATTAGTTGCCTGATAATCAAATTTCTGGGTCTGAATAACATTGTTACATACCTAGTCCATATGGCAAATGGTAACGACTGTTTATCATAGATCAAATAAAAATACAGACAAACTATTCCAAGCACACTTTGATTCAATATTTTCTAACATAAGAAATATTTTGATTCTTTATAATGAAAATGAGGAAATGATAAATTAAATTATCATAATTTGGACACAATAGTAGCCAATCACCCAAAATAGCACTACCTTTTGACTGGTTTAATATAATTCAATTATAATGGCACTTGACAAATAAAAAGTATATGTATTAAGACTACCCAATATAATCGATGCTAAGTAGAAAATATGTAATAAATAAGAAATAATAACTATGTTGAGAGGCTCTTTTGGGGGAAGACAGGCTGGATAAATAATAACGATTGGAGAAAAGAAAAAGGTCTTACCTGAGAGTATAATAGGATTCAGGCTCCTCCTAGGTGTTTTGCTTCCAAATCCCGTGGGATCGTCAGCACCAACACCTGTAAAGTAGCTTAGTGGTTGGTACATATTACTAGGAAGAATTGAGGGGGGGGTATAAGGAAGCAAACAAGACGTTAAAAAGGTTAATAATCAGAGTGCAATAATATTCTCAGTAAAAACATGGAAAGGAGGCCAAGCAACACAGAACGCCCAGAAGTCATCCTCCCCATACTAAATTGTAGTGAGACCAAAATTAAAATTAGAGTAAAAAAATTAATTTCATATATCTGAGTCGAACTGAATACTAAAATTATCGTATTTTGATAAGAGGCGACACTCGTATTTTGAGAAGGGAACACTGAGAGATATAGAAATTAATTTGCATGTAAGTGTGTGAAACAAAAAATAATAATAATAATAAGTAAATAAAAATGATTATGCGAAACAGGAAAAGAAAAGGAGAAGAAAAAACACTACTAAATTAATTATTGAATAGCACTTTATCAGCACACAAATACATTTTTATTGTCAGAAGTCTTTAAGCACCTCTTTTGAAAATTACAGCTTTAATGCCTGGTATTACTGTCCAACCACTTCTTTAAATCTTTAAGAAAACAAAGCACCCAGGAGGAGGTTATTACCTAAAGTCTAAAAACCAATTCAATTTTACATTAGGGTATTACAATTGCCAAGTGACACTTCATAAAAGCTGATCTGAATATTTATAAAACACAGTACTGCCAAAATGGCCTAAACAGATACATATGAAGATTTTGGTCAAAGGAAATATTAATATTCTGTCACTGCTCATGTTTTTCATCTCTATGCTATATATAATATAGAAAGTACCAACATAGAAATCAATGAAAAGATACTTAGTTTATTATAAAAAGAGAAAAAAATGAAGGTTTGCTCAGTAAGAGTTCAAGGTTCTGGAAAATCTAGCCATTTCCACTACCATCAACGTAACAACATATCACTGGATCAAAAATCTAAGAATTTTATTGCCAACTTCGAAAGAAAACTAAAATTTTGATAATAATAAATGCTTAGCCATTTTTGTGGAAAAGAGTGACAGCAACCACTAATTTGTAATAAATGACCCCCAACTTTATATAGATGTGAATTTGAAAAAAGTCATTAAACTTCAAAAATCAATAAATATAATATATATGACTTTCCAATAAGACAAACATCCTGCTAAATTTAATGAAAATCAGTCAACATGTGCATATGAAATTCTGAAACAGACAGACAAAATCACTTAGTCAACAAATAAAAAATAAACATTGCTTTAAATTTACTGTTATTACCATTCTTTGCATTACTCCTGTTCTAATATCTCTTTCAATAAAAAAACATCAATCTTTTTAAAAAGGTATGCCCAATAGCTAAGAATAATAGTAGACCAACATAATTTAACTACTAGAGAGGTAGTAATGTGAAGCCGGAGAGTATAAAAATAGACAGGGATTTTGAATTAATAGTTATTATCAATGAATGACCTGTTGAACTGGAGACTTATCAAAATTTGATAAAAGTTTTCAGTCTAAAGTAACAAGAAAACTTGCATACAAGTTTGGTCTGATGATATCAGATCTTTATAGAAAGATCTAGATAATAGAAAGAATGTTTTGTATAAAGATAAAAATCATTGTCAGTGCATGACAGCGTAAATGAATCCTTATTAAGCTACAGAGACATATAAAAGCTGATTTTGTGAATTTAAAGATTCCTAATATATCACAGCACTGACTAATATTTTGGAAGTAAAACTTCAATCTTTTTTCTTTATTTTATTTTAATATAAAACTCGTGTGCATTTATCTGTACAAAGTTAAACAATGTTATATAAATATATGTTACGGTGAAACACCGAAATCTGGAGAATGTCGACATTCTCCAGATTTCGGTGTTTCACCGTAACATATATACTCAGAAAAGCATATATGGATCAGATTTTCTAGAAAAACCTGAGTTATTGTCAACTCTGGGAGAGATCGCTCTTTACAATTTTTGGCCTTTAATGTTATTTTCT
The DNA here is from genome assembly GCA_019009955.1 of Riptortus pedestris. Taxonomy (NCBI): domain Eukaryota; kingdom Metazoa; phylum Arthropoda; class Insecta; order Hemiptera; family Alydidae; genus Riptortus; species Riptortus pedestris. The sequence goes on along the minus strand of CM032233.1, from coordinate 49,132,281 downwards.
ACAATCTTCTTGATGTGTTTAAGTATCGTCTCATGCAGAAAGCACCACTGCATGTGTGTCCCATGTAGGTACCACTGCATTTCCTTAAGGATTCGTCATTATTAAAATTTAAAGGCTACGCATTATAGTTACAAACATTAGGTTCTGTCAGAAGCTACTCCTTTCAAATTACTGTCCCCACTGAAATCCATGAGATGTTTTTAGCCTTCAAAAAATGAGTTTATCAGTCTCCCTCTTCCTAATAACCTCAACTCCAAATACATTTCCTATGAAATCATTGTGGCTTTAGAGATGCCCAATAATCTTCATACTCCTTTGCTCTATTGCCTTGATAAGACTATTAATTTCAAATACCTCATTTAGCACATCCAGGTTTAATTTCTGAGTTCAAGTAATTTTTTTGATTCTGCACCACTGCTTAAGATTGGTCATAATTATTCTATTACTAATGATTCTTAGTAACTTTTTTCATTGCTTCTAATTGACTATACTCTCTTTTGTGAGGAGTCTGACGATTATTCCTATAAAGCAATACAATCCAATCATGTAAGTTGGCTACAATTTTTGTCGAATCTACAATTATATGTTTATTAGTTTAAAAAAATCTTTTGTTTCAGGAGGCCTACTTGTATAGTGTTATTCTTCTAGCAACTTCAGTATATATCGAATCATGGATTGCATTATATATTTTAAAAGTAGCTGAATTTGGATTTTATATTTTGAGTTCTGCCAGGTTAAAGCTCATTTAGGATCTTAATAATGAATAGTGATAATTCGTTATCTAGAATTTAGTGTTTTATACAAATTTCAGAAATGTGTAATGATTTTTTGCTAGAAGAACTTACACATCTTCATGTCAATGCACTACATCAAAGTCTAAGTAGAGCAATTTCTATAAATAGCTCTGGATTCATGACCTGCATACAGTCCTTATCCTGAAACTGTTCTGACTAGATGGCCTGCCATTATCAAGGCTGATTGATACCTGTTGAATCTTCTTTTGTTTATCACCAGCCAGCTCTTCACCTTCCTAATATGTGGGTTGTCTAGCAACATTCATCCAGCCCCCGGGGATATGTGGTTTGTATGGTTCCAAATATTGTACAACACCAAAATATTAAAACTTGATAGCAGTCCTTATTATACACCTAAAGTACCAAAAGAGTCCACCTGCCAAAAACACTGCACACACTATTTGAAGGAGTTCATCTCTCTGTGTACAGTGTACACAGATTAAAGGACCCCATTTCTCATTATATTGTCAGTTTACTTTACTGTTCTGTTTTAAAAAAGATCCCATCTTATCCATTTTATTTTACTAAAATAATACAGCACATGATCATAAAATAAAATACAAGAATATGCTTCACGTCAGAAGGATGTTTTCATACAAAAGATGAATACTATAATTTACGCATAAAATAAAACCATAATATGTTTTTAAATCAGTCAATCAATAATTTATGATCAGGTATATTGTTGTTTTTTAACATGTTGACTGCCCAACACGAGATAGCTCGTATTAGCGCTCTTCCTCAGAACGCCCAATACGAGTTATCTCGTAGTTTCTTTTTGCACCGCTACGAATGAGTTCATAAGGGGGGGGGGTTGAAGGGTAAAAATGAATGGATGGCCTCCTGGAAGAAAATAAACAATCAAATTTGGCTTATATGAATAGAAACGTTTGTACGAACTAACTCAAAGTGGACTTCTGCAAATAGCTTTGTCTAACAAAAGCTGACTGAGATAATTCGTAGGACTCTTTTTCCACAAAAACAACATCCTGTAAACTTTTTAATGATTGTTACGAACCATAATTAGTATTTTTAATAATCATTAAATTGAGTTGGCTTCTTGGACCTGAATACAAAAAGTGCTGCGGCAGTCAACGTGTTAAGATAGAGAGGGGTTTCAAATCATTTATAAAGAATGACATCCTTTAATAAATTTATGACTAATAACAAAGCATGACAATAAATTAAAAGTCATGCCATATAATTAGAAAGTTATTAAAATAGCTAATACAATGAATTTATTACATACAATAGATTTTAGGAACTGTTTTTATTGAATTGGAGATATTTTTACAAAAGAAAGTATTATGTTGTTGTTTTTTTTGTCAGAATTGGGTTACCCATGTGAGTTAAGGTGTTGGTCTTAAAATAGACTTGGTAAATCTAGAGACACAGGTTTGATTCTGTTGTGGGACAATAGGAAATTATTTAGTAACAAACTCACGAAATAAAATCCTTACTCCCATCATCCTAGCTAGAAAGGATGGCAACCATTGGAAAACCCATCTCGATTAGCCTCAGTAGCATAAAGTTTATGTTAATAAAAAACATAATATAATTATATAAGTTTCATGTTTAATAATATCTTAAGGTATTAACTGACAATGCTAATAACATTGTAATAGCAAACCAAAAATATTAGAGGTATCCTATTATGATTTTTAATGTTTAATGGAAATAAATACTTTTCATTTGAACTCTAAAAAAAATAAAAAAAAATCATCATATATTTAGTTTAGATAGGGCTTTAAACTTCACCCATGGGCACCAACGGAACCATAGCTCCTTGACACTAGGGCATTGAAAATAAAACACGTATTCACTATTTTGTTCCCGAGCCTGTTCTATAATCATAAACAACATACTTAAATACTATTTTACCTTAAAAGCCCAAAGGTATTTATATAAGTATACTCTAAACTGTAAAATAAAAGACCAAAAAATTGGTGACCCTTGCCACTCAACAATGAAGAATATTTAAAACGTTTTGTTTATTTTATTTAATAGAGCTACAGGGAAGTCATGTGGTGCTCACATCAATTTTTTTTTATTATGATGACTTTTGGCAGTTCAAAGGCACTAAGTTCACCCATATCATACACTAAATTTTTCATTTTTTTAAATATGACAATTGATATGAAACAAGACACAATATTGTTTTATATTTAAACTATTTATTTCAGTCGGTCTCATATGCTAGACTTTTAGGGGGTCAGCGATGGTAACCCTAAAACTTTCAATTATATTATGTGTAATTCCTTGTCGTGATACAAATTAAACAATTATTTAATTACTTCCAAGTTAGATGTAACCTTTTAAAAACCCAATGTGACAAATATCATCAAAGTGATATATCACATTATATTATATTTAAATTAAAATCTTTTAAAATTCTATTTTAAAATAACATAATGTCTTCTAAAATTATCTACAATATTTCCACTTGGAATCTCCAAATATAAATAGTTGAAAGAAAGATAAAACATTTTAAACACGCCAGCGCATGCATGCACACTTATACTATAATTCATACAGAGAAATACAAAGCTTTTAATTAACACAATTTATGAAGCACCCCAGAATAATATTAATCTAATTTTTAAATTGAAATGTTCTACCATTTGCAAAGTATTTTAATAAAGATGCATTAAAAAGATATATATATATATAAGAACTGCCATGTTGATTCAAAGCAGAATACGTTACTGGTATGTATAAGGTTACACTTGCAAGCAAAAACATGCTTCAACAAAGTGATATTTGTTGCATGATGGCTAGCAACAGTGTGGTAAGCTGCTATTAGACCTCACTGCCTACACGCTAATAAGGTGATCCTTTTACAAAGTTATTTGTGTCTGGATAGTCAAAACAAGGTATTTAAACTATACCGGTGTGATTAATAAATAGTAATTGTCAATTTTGGGGAAATTTTTAATTTTGTAATTCTTTTATTATTTAAAAAAATTAATATCACCCATTTTCTAAGAAAATTACAAAAAAAAAAAAAAAAAAAAAAAAAAAAAAAAAAAAATATATATATGCTATAAAGTACTTGGAAATAGTCCATGAATTAAACCTAGCATACTATGTGAGTATTCTTTTATTTTCTCTAAGTTATTTTGTTACAATACTATAATTTGAAATTAAATTTGATTTAAAAAAAAAAAAGTGTGTTTTTAAAATATGACAGAGCTAAAATTATGAGTTAAAATAATGTTTAAAATAAAAACAAAAAAAAAAACATTGTCTTGCTTGTGATATACTTTACCATGTCATGGTTAGTTTCCTTTTAATATGGTCTGCATGCAAAACAAGAATTATTTTTGTTCAAAAAAAAAATAATTATTTTATTATCCCAAGTATAAATGTTGCAGAAAGATTATTGATATAATAAAGAAGCCGTATTTCTTTTTGGCAATTTTAAATTATTAACTTTTTAAATGTTGGAACAATTTTCCCAAGTGATATATCGTCTTAAAGTATGTGAAATTTGGAGTAATACGTTCTTTAATCTTTCAAATCTCAATACCATGTGATTTATCAAGATTTATGTGCAGTATAATACAGAAAAAATTGACATATCTGAGCTCTCCAATGGGTATCACAAAAATAGAATAAATTTAAATGTAAAAAAAAAAAAAAAAAATAGAACTAAGATCTCCTCCTATGATATTTCATCTATACTAAAAATGAAAATGTTTGAAAGTAGTAGATTAATAACCATCACATCACTTTAAATGGAATGCCCCTTATCAATCAGGTAAATTAAATAGTATTTTATGTACAAGAAAACTGTTATTAGCAAAATTATAAGGAGATAAGGACCTATCAAAGCCTCTAATGGATACATCCTATTTCAGATCAGTAAAACAAGTTTTAGGCTTAGCCAGATTTTGATGAAATTTTGAATCTATGGTACGTATGACAAGGCAAGTGAATCTGCCTATTTTCAGATTTGTATCTTGAAAATTGTTTCACATAGGAACATGCAAGCAAAATTAAAAAATATTCCCACAAAAGAAAACACAAACTTGCAAATGACTAACATTTTACCTAATTGTATGAGAATGACCATTCAAACACTGTTAAACAGCTAAAGAATAGATAGCTTTCTTATGTTACCTTACATGACCTTTTCTTCCTACAACAGATTACAGTGCCAAGGTCATTCACTGTAATTTTTAATCTTGAACATCTCAAAACATGCCCTCTTAGAAAATTACAGGAAAAAAAAAAATAGATTTTATTGCCACATTATTATTCTACCTAAGTGCCAAATATTAGGATGGTACTGTAATCACATGTCAGTAGACTTAAAATAAATGATATCCTGCACCCTTATGCGGGTAAGGCCCAGGCTCCATGGTTAAGCTCTTTCTTAGTATCTGTGGCCTACTTACAAGAAATATACTTGTGTTAATATTGTGACTGCAGTGCCAACCTAATATTTGGAGTATGGGTAGCCAAGGGTGCGGGGGGGGGGGGTTGTGGCAATAACATTTTCCATAATTTTCTGAGGGAATGTTTTGAAATATTCAATGCGAAAAGTAACAGTGAATGACCTTGAAACTATAATCTGTAAGATCATGTGCAGTATCACTAGAAAGTTTAATTCCTTAGTTTTTCAATGATGGTTGAATTTTCATAAGATAAAAAGTTAGTCTTGTTCAAGTATATGTTTATACTTTTTTTTTTTAATGAATATTTACATTTTCAAGGTCAACATCTGAAAATTGGTGGCAAACCTTGTCACCAAGTACCCTTAATACCATCAAATTTTGTCAAAATCTGAACTGGTGAGGTCAAGCAAGTGATACATCTGTCATGGAATTGGCCAACGGAGTCCTCTGTTCATGGTGAGTACTCCTTCCTGATACCTCAACTGTTCTTTAGTCTCATGCAGAAGGAAAGTGAAAATTACTATAACCTCGTAACCCTCTTTCATTGTGCATATCCATGAAAGATAAGGTGGTCCCTATTCGTGGTAATAGCTACAAAATGAAGAAGCAATATTACATACACTGAGTAATATGGTATAATAAATGGCACCATCCATATGATTAGAAACGGGCAGTAAAATCTTTAATCTGAAATAGTATTTCCAAAGACATGAAACAATAAGTTCTAATTCAACCATATGGATCTCATTTTCTTTTATTATTTTAGTTTTTGATAACCAGAAAACAAATTAACACTGAAATAAAGAGTGTATTTTTGCTATACACAATTTTTTTAATATTCAATGTTGACATACATTACAAAACCAAGCAGAGTAAAATACTGTTGAATGGTACGTTTCAATAAAAGTAGATCAATCAAAATTTTGTGATATCCTTTACTTTATAGAAACATTGTATAACATTTACCAAAACTGGTATATAACAATTTTTAAACTGGTGAAATATCAACTCAAATAAAGGAATTCATTGTGACGCCAAATTTTAAATGTAAATACTGAAACACTGCCAAAAGGTTAAAGAACAAAATAGACAGTTAAGCATCATTGTTTTGAGTAAAACAATTACATATTAGAAGTGTAGAGTACAACTAAAATTTGGAAAAGTGATAAATAATAATAATATGTAAATGTTCACTAAACATTTTATAAAGTAAACAAGAAGCTTCCAAGGTGTCTTATTTAAATACTATTGAAATATTTGTTCTTTCTAACAATGACTGATTAAATTAAATATAGTATAAAAAAATGACAACACAAGTTTAAGAAATACTATTTCTTTGGAATGACTCATGACTAAAAACCTCAAATTTAAATTTTAAGTATCGTTTCCAACATAGATTTATAACTAAAACATTTCAAAAGAATGGGAACTTTTTCAATATATTAAAACTAAATGCATATCAAAATTAAACAAATATTATCATTTAAAACAACAAATAATTTGGTATATCAATAATATGAGGCTACAAATTTAACCCAAACAAACACAGCGGAAAGATAAAATTACACATTTTTTGACAGTTCAAAATCAGCTTGAAATTTCTGAAAACAATTAATATACACATAGTAAGAAATATTTTTTATAAAATTGTGACATTTAAGAACTAATGAAAAAAACTGGATTGGGAAAATTGAAGAAGTTCCCAACTATTAATGTGATTATAATTAAAAATGAATGTCTAGTGCACCTAAAATATTTTCTAAAGTATCTGTTATACATACCAACTCAAACGTTTGTGATCTTGCGTTCATTTTCTGCTTCCTTACCCATAGCAAAATTCTTTAAAAACATGTTTCTGAAGAGAATCCAATGGGCAAATAATGGAGTTAAAAAAGTAAAATTTTAAAAAAGCTAGTCTACGAAATCAAAATTTCTGAAGCATTCTCATTAAGCCCCGTCACCTAATCGAAGTACATTTATGAGTATCAGGTCTTGACACTAACACAGCAAGTCCGATAATGGACTGCCCTACTGATTCTAACAACTCGATAGAGAACAACAAAAACTGAATTTAAAATAAAATAATAGGCGATGAAAGGAAGAAAGAAGAAAGAAAACGCGCAAGAAGAATGCTAAAGTAAGTACATATCGCCTGAATGCGTAAAACAACCTTGCCTAGTCAATTTCATGATAAAGAAGGCTACGCTAATTCTCAAGATAATGTGATTAGCGTCCAAAATTCAATCATCTCAAGGAACTTACAAAATAATCGACCTACATGTCTTCAATCATCATATTGAGGGTGAAAAGGTCAAATTAAGCCAGGTTTGCTTATCACAGACAAGTAGATGTTCTATTCAATTTTACATTTATATGTAACAATGAAATGAAAACTAGAATTTATTTCCAAACAGTTTTTCATTTGCATTATTTCCCCATAAGGTCAGTCTCAAATGTTATACAGTTAAACTTTCATAGGTCTTTAAAACAAAATACAAAGTTTCCATTCTTATGTTCAGTCAAATTTCCCCCAAAGCCAAAGTTTTCGTTATTAAGTTAAGCTTTTTTTTTTTTTTTTTAACCTACTACCAGATCATGGTGCATGGCAAGCTAAGCATCCATGTTTTGATCTATTTCACTCGTATATAAATTACAAAATTATCCACAAAACGCAGGACCAAATATTGCAATCCTAACGCCACAAAATGGTTGCTTATTGAGTGACCTCAGGCTTCGAACGTGACGATATGAGAACATGGATTGTTCAAATTTAATTCACCAAACTCTTAAACTTATCTTATTTATACTTTCTTCTAATTCATTCTTCAGCGCCAACCCAAGCTACTTAATACTGGAAATAATAACTCTCCATTGGCAAGATCTGTCAATTAGCGATCCTTTTGGTCCTTTCTTCAATTTCAAAACTTGATTATATAGTTGAGGAATAAATAATGAACTTAGTGCAACCGTGAACTCAAAACCATAACTTCACGTCCACCTCAGACCGCAATATATTCTCAAAGATAAATTAAAGAAATTTTAATTCACCAAATAAGTTACCCAATTCACAAGTAATTCCAAATCTGCTCACATAACAACTGTAACATGAATAAAAAATCACGATTTTCGCTGCCTACACCAAATGTAAAACTTTCCGAAAAAAGGACAGCATTTTGAACAGTTCCCCTACAACAAGTGATTCGAAGAATTCAGGAAATTGGATTTGACCATAAAAGTTCTCCAAATCAGGGATAAATAAAGTAACAATTTAACAATTTTATTATAAACATTGACTACATACATAAAACATTACTTCTGAAATGGCCTTCTTGCTGAACACAGGATTAGAGCAGATCCGGCCATACGTCTTTTGCGACCTCCCTAACTCCCATGACAATTTTTCTGCTAGAACCTCTGGTGGTATACTTTCTCCACCTTATTGTGCCATTCTTAGTGTCCCTCATCCAGTAAACATGTGTTGAGCTGATTCATGAGCCTTGTTGCACAGTGTACATTTCACAGAAACACTATTTTCCCACGGAATGTGACGTGTGTGGGGCCTGGTAGGAATCATTTGCATAAGATAGTAGTAATATAACCTTCTGTTTTTGAAAAAACAGAAAAACTTTTCAGACGTCAGAAATCCAACAGGGAGAGTTTATCTACCTCCGAGTCAAAAAGCCAACCGTACTGAACTTCAGAAACTCCCTCACTTTGTCATTTCAAGGAAAATGAGAATCCTCATTAACATAATTTAAGCTTTGTGTGTGTGTGTGCGTGCGTGTGTACTTCATATTTTCATGTCAAGGGTCACCAATAAAAAAAACATTGTTTTCGCGCAAACTTTATTGATACTGCCATGTTTCATGGCATACATGCCACCTCTTCAGGGGCTATCCTTTCTAAAGTGCTCGTTTCCATCTTACGATAGTTGCAACTGTCCTCATTGAGGTAATTATTATTGTTGTTTGTTCTTGAGGAGGTAGTTAACTGGAGTGAGGACAGTTGCAACGAACGTTAGAGGGAAACGAGCAATTCAGAATTGGATAGCCCCTGAAGAGGTGGCATTGGGTCCAGAGTAAGAAATGTGTGTGCATATATATATTACTGTTTTTAGATACTTTGTAAGCCAAGATATTTGTATGACTCAGTACTTTCAAGTTCGTGAATAAAGTCTCCATTACAAACTTTTATGTTAGCTGAGGTTATTACATGGTGTCGTGAAGTATGAGGCATCACAATTATCCAGCCTAATCACTAAAATTCTTTGCAATGCAACTGAGTATATGTATTTCCGCGTAGTTTCATGCCCATGATTGGGTTAGATGTATAAAAAATGTATTAAACAAAAGTTATAGAAATTTGTATTCTCTACAATATGTATATTAAATGTAAATACATTAAAGCCATAGGGAACGAGATATTTGCAAAAAAACCCGATTTTTTGACCTTGACTCTTTAACGGTCTTATGTTAAATAGATGCGTTAAATAAATGCAAATGTTCTAAACACAACACTATTTATATTTGTTTGTAACATATACATATTTGTAGATTATCAAAAGAAGGAGCTACATACGTACACTCAGTGAAAGGCAAAAGAAGACACTAGCTTTCACACCTTTCTGTTCTTCACAGCCGGCTGGCTCCGTTGCCATGGCAACGCTCACCACGTTCTGATGACAATTTATGCTGCTGCTACAACCCAAAATATCCTAAGACGCGGAAATGAGATTTTATGAGACTAGCGAGACTACTTTTAGAGGGTCAAAATAAGGTCTATACGAGTTTTCAGCTTAGTATCTCTCATTCCGAGGTTGACCCTTATTTCTGTTTAATATGGCTGGACTATATCTAAATTTTAATACACAAAATTAACTTCCGAATTTTCTTAAAAACATCAATTTACTATTTCTTATTAATTTTTTGACAGCGACTAATAATTATATTTTGTTATTAATGCTAACTTCTCTTGAGAGTATAAGACGTTTTCCTATAGCTCTGCTATGAATCCTATAACTATTGAAGACACACGTGGCCTTAGTTTTGCAAAGGGGTAGTGTAGCGGTATTCGTCGAGGAAGGTTGGATACTTATGGAACTTTACGAGTTTAACATAGTGGTAAGTTTTAGTTATTAGGTGCGGATTGTAAATTTGGTACCCCCGTGCATATTCTTGCATTGAAATAAATTCTTTTTGTTGACCGATTAAATTTAAGTATTTCATATGACCTAGCCATGGCAGTTTTTACCCACCACTTGTTCTAAAATCTTGGTTTCTTCGTAGACATTCAGTATGTGTTCATTCATTTGAAGCACACATTTTTCTCAGAAGGGTACGTAGACTGTTATTTGCATATCAGATTAGAAATGATTTGAAGATATATAGAATTTAAAACCTTTGTCAGTGATACTTCTCCACTTAAAATTGGAATGAACAAATATTCCGTTTATTAAGAGTAAGGTGGTTTCCATTATATGTATTTTCTCTTTAGTTTTGCGCCATTTTAACGGGGATTCTTTAGAAAAGGTATCAGGCTATTGGTCATGTGAAAAAAATAAACAAACATTCTACAAATATCCGCGAATCACAGTAAATGAACGCAAAAAACGATATCAGTTTGAATTTTTATATATTGTTTGTCTGGTCGCTCTCTAACGGCCGCAGATTCTGATTTGTTGAACCAAAACTTCATATTTTGATTTTTAACCAAAAGTCAAGGAAAAGCAAGGTCGTATTCACTACAGGTGAGATTCGGAGAATGGAGGAGGGTTTATAGTTTTTTTTTTAATCCTTACGGTATAAAAAGAGTCTAAGACTGTCGTCTCGCCTGGACTGAAGTGTTTGGATGCTGAAATAATTAATAATAACTGTGTTCTATACCTTAAATTAATTATTTTTGTTTGCAATCGAGCCTGGAGGTAATTAGGACCATTCACACTAAGTGTTCGCAATGTGAATTTTTAAGGAATATTTATTAATAGGCTTTAGCAATTTGCAGTTCGTATTCGGAGGGAAACCTTCCATACTCATTGTACTGTGACGTCACCAAAGTATGTTGAATGCATTAGGTTAAGAAAGCATAGAGGTTATTACTAGTACTCTATATTTACTCCATCGAATGAGGAGTAATTCAAAACGTTTGTTTATTTGGATAATTGAATTACTGTAGATATCATGGAAAGAGCGAACCAAGCTTTAAGAAGGTTTGTTTCTGATATTGTTCTGTAGTAGGCTAACGTAAATAGCTTCAATTTCAATGATTACACTTGCTTACTTGATGCAATTCTTTTACCTTTACGTTTTTTCAGGAGTAGTGTTAAACTCAAATGTTTAAATTCAGGCCACAGTGATTTAAACATGATCATATCAGATGTAACGAAAATGAGATCTGCTTTTAAAACTTTTCACTTAGCCCAAGTAACAACTTGGGAAGATATGGCCAAATGGGCTAATAAAGAAAAGACATTAGCTCTGCAGGAAATCTTTCACTTCTTACTGGAGCTCTGCTACCTTTGGTCTGAAGTCCAACTTGAGTTTATAGGTATATAAATATTTATGTATACAACCAGTTTTGGATGTAGCTACCTATAATTAAAGTATGTCTTAACTTAATTTTATTTGGAATGTTATTTATTAAACTGACATGAGATTAATATAATTATGATTGTCCCTAAACTATGTGAAATGTTTTCTTGACTGTTGTCAGATAATAAATGTCCACAGAATTGATTATTCTGGTAAATAGATGCAGTTTAATTTTATCCCGTGTCTATATATCTGGATTAGGATAGATAGGTACCTTATAGCTTTCCCCCTTACCTGTCAGGGAGGGCACTGCAGTCTTTGGGGTCCTATTATGGAAGCCTTAAATCTCCATTCAGAATGGCTTTATATATTGCTGATAGTCAAGGTATTTTATTTCTGTGGCTTCTTTTTTTAATTGACTCAGCATCACCGAGTCCAAATAACCTGAATCTTAAGTTCTCCAGCATTTTCCATTGAAGGAAAATGTGCTTAGGAGTCTCCTCCTCTTTATGACATCAGTCACATATTGGTGTTTCACTAAATTTGATGTTAAACATGTGGGCATTCATCTTCCAGTCCCCCGAGATCACTCCCACCATATCTCTGAGTTCCTTCCTAGGCAGTCTGAGATAAAGTTCCCTATTTCTGCTCTCCTCAACACCGATAAGAGCCTTCATATGGGTAACTTTTTGTCTTTCCCATACTCTTTTAAATTCCCTCCTGGTCACATTCTTTGTGGAGTTCTTAAGAAATGATGAGGACACTAATAAAGAGTACTGTTCCAATGGGGGACGCTTGACCCTCTCCTGGTCATTTTAATTTGCCTGCACTTACATTTCCTGGGATACTCAGATGTCCTAGTATATTGTCACATTTTTGTTGACCCTTGCTAATTGTTTCAGCCTCATAACATATTCCTCCACAATCCTGGAACTTATTGCTGGTCTTGCCAGTGCCCTACAGGCTGCCTGACTATCAGTCAGAATTAAATAACCCTTCCCATCATTTTAAGCTCAGCTAATTGATGGGCTGTTGCCAAAATTGTAAAGATTTGGCTTGAAAAAATGTTGGAGTGGATGCCAAGGCAATCCATTCATTTAGGATACTTCCACCCGCCTTGCACTACTCTCCTTGCCCTGGTCAGCTATTCTCTGTAAACATTTAGACTATTTGGCTATTTAAATCTGCTCATTTTCAATTAGCAGTGTTTATATATGTCTACCTTAAATAATTTCTCAAATATGAGATTCTCTGCCATTATATCCGATGGCATATTAAGTTCCAGCATCTTCCCAATGTTTTCCAACATCCCCAGGAAGCTATTCCATCCAGCTGAATTATGGATAACCTTTATTCTCACCATCCTGATCATTGCCTTTGTCTCAATGAAGATTTTTATTGGTATGAGATCCAGGATTATCTCCATTGTTATAGTGGGTATCGAGTTCATTGCTGCTTTTGTGTCCATCCCGATGTTGCCTTTAACATTCAATTTTTGTCACCACACCACACCTCCGTATCCAAGTATTGGCCTGAATATTGTTGTATACATCCAATGGGCCACATAGGGACTCATTCCCCATATCTTTCCACACAAGCTCCTACCAATCCAAAGGGCTCTAACAGCCTTGTTGGTAGATTATTCTAATGCTCCTTCCAGCTCAGTCTTTTGTCAATCATTATTCCCAAGTTCTTGACTTTACCTTTAAACTCTACTGTCTCCCCTGTTAATCTGGGAGCTTCCAATTCAGTAATTTTCCTCCTCGTAAAGGGTTTAACATTGTTTTCCTTGAAACCAAAGTGAGCCCTGTTTTCTTACACCATCTCTCTGTTAATCTCAGGGTTCTATTCATCAGATCTGATATCACCAATTGCACTTTCCTTCTGATAATAATTACCACATCATTGGCGTATCCTAATGTGCTAAAGCCTTGTCTGTTTAAATCTTCCAGTAGGGGCTTCACCACAAGGTACTCCCCCCATGTCCATGACATCCCTTCACTGTCCTGGCTCTGGCTGCGCAGTCCCCCTTTCATTTCACAGCACCTGCGTTTATGTCTTCTTTAGCTAATTTCCAGTTGCAGCCACTTTCAATCCAGGGCACCTCATTTACTTCAGGTTTCATTTCCATCCTCCACCTTGGAAAGTGAATCTGCATCAATAACTTCCGAGTCTGTTATGTATTAATGGTATTAGGGACCCTAATTCCTGGCTGCATTTGTTCCTAACTAGCATTTTATTGCAGCCTGGCATCTATATTATATTCCTTTATCTCTTGGCAGAACTTCCTCTAATATTAGGATCGGCAAATAATGAAATATCAAATATTCTATCATAAAATTAAAAATTCCTCAATGTTATAAGCATTTTAGAGTCACATTTTTATTGTAGAGAAGAATTGGGATCACAACATTGTTAAATAGAAATATAGGACTAGGGATTTATTTTGAAGTCAAAACATATATTTCTTATATCTTTGTTTGTATTGGTTTTATCTACAAAAAAGAATGTAAAGAACAAGTTTTGTTTGGATATATTTCCTATTCTAAAATATTGTATAGATTTGTGGATTTCAAAACTTTAATTTCAACTTCCTGCTCCTAAATAAAATTTATTGGAGTTTCATTTGAATGCCTTAATAGAATGGAAAACTTTTTTGTGTTTTATTAAGAGAATAAATAGTACTTTCACTAACAGGCATGGGGGTTTTGGCGGAACGCATGCAGCATTGTTAATATTGCTTTTATCATAAAAATGAAAATTATAAGTTGTGGTTAGAATATATTTTTCACTATTAAATGTTATTTCATGGTATGAAATTCAAAGTTAATGCTACTGACTTCTGGTCACTACTTTATTTCAATACTGTGATGAAGCCTAGGTGAAGATCAATTATCTTTATCATGATGTACATCAATTATCATTAGAATGATGTTGAAGAACAATTATCATTATGAATGATGATGGAGAACAATTATCATCAGTATTACTATTCTTATTATTGTTATCATTAGTATACTATTTGCAATATAAGCTATTTAATGTAAATTTTAAACTATTTATGTTGTATACTATGTATAAAACTCAACTGTTTACAATTACAAAAATTAAATAAATAGTGTAAATAATATTTATATTTGGGAGGACTAAAGGTGAGCCATTTTAAACATGGGATACAAAAGCTGAATTCTCCTTAATGTGTTCACAAAACTTTGTTTTTTATTTTCATGATATATCTTACATCTTTTTTGTTTTGAAACCTTTCTCTGTGTACTGCAGAAAACTCTTTCTCTTGATGGTGCTTGGAGCCCACAGAGATGAGGAATAACAGATGCTGCCAGTCCTATCATCACTCACAATGATGTATCTCCTGCCGTGCTTTTTGTTCTGCTATCACTCATGATGCAGTACGTCCTATCATTACTGGAAATACTGTATGTCCTGTCCTTGGTCTCATTGCTGCAGGCACTAACTCCTTGCTCGCGAAAGCCTATTCTACTGATGACATTGCTGTATTTGTGTTATAGAATTGTTTGAAAAATTATATAACCCACTTACACTTATAAAACAGATACACACCACAGTTTGAAAGAAAGGCATGGAATATTCCTTTCTTCAGGTTTTTATCTTCTCTCTAGTAAATGATCTATTTTCTTTTCTACCATCTTTTTATTCTTCAAACTTAATTAGTATATTTACATGTGCACATGCATGCATGCCTGTAGGTGTGTGTTTGAATGTTTATATGTTTTTCAGAGAATACATTCAGTATATTATTGGAAAATTGGGGTTCAAAGCCGTCAATTATAGCTTGGACTGGTTTAATTATTTAATTCAATTACTTTAATGATGGATATATCTTTCCTTGGATACTTTTCGTGTAATACTCAATAGTTAGAGGAAGATATCTTGAGTATTATATTTGTCAGTTAACCCTTTATAGGGCTAGAGCTGCTCAAGAAGTTTCATGCATCTCACTAGGTGCCGTGGCCTCTGGAAATATAGATACAAGAGGCTCCTGCTGATAGCTGCTTAAATTCGATCAGAGTGAAAGTTGGGCTTCCCTGGAAGCCCTTGTCCGTTCCAGCTCTCGTCCTCTCAGCTGCATCTTACCCAGTGCACATGCATTTTTTATTTAGACTTTCTTCATTCATCCTCTCCCACCTCAGAAAGGCTAATAATTATTTACTTAAAATATTCAAATTAATTTCATATTGTCGTATACATGTTATTTGCCATTATGTTTGGAAATTTGATATATTCAGACCAGTAGAAAATTTAAAATGTAGCTGACTTTTCTCCTTACTACTTCTGAATGGTTAAACAACCCCAACTTGTTAACAATTGTATGATTATCTAGTTATTTTTCATTAAAGCTTCTTATTATTTGCGATTAATTTACAGTTTTACTAAATATGCTGAGTAAATTGAATAAATATGAATACATTTTTAAAATTAAAATTCCTTTTCATTACAATTTGAGAACGTCAAGATATTTATTGAAACACATAATATAATATCGAAATACATTGTAAATCCAAAATAAATAGCTTCTCGTTTGCAGTATTGTTTTCTAAATATGTACTCTTAAGTGGACAGACAGCTGCTGAGGAAGAGCTTCAGTAAAAGGCACCCCAAACCATTTTCAGCCTTTTTTTTTTTTTTTTTAACAGATTTCCAAAGGAAAATCAGCTATGATTCTTGTCAGGGAGGATTACAAGGACTTGCGTGACGGTTGCCTAAGGCGGGGGAGTGACCTTCACTAAAGCTGAATGGGCATGGGCTGCTCTAGAAGCCTAAGCCATTTTCCGCAACGGGCAAGGGCTGCTCTGGAAACCCACCCCATAACTTCCGGCGAAAACATTTATTTTATTGAGATGCCATTATAAATAGTAACTTATGGGGGTCCCCTTGGCATCATATACATCCAAAATTTGGTTCTAACTGTAGCACCGAAATGCTCCCTATAAAGGGTTAACATAGAGCTTTCTGCTATTAATTTCTTAATAGCTTGGAGGAGTATAATCACTTTACAATTTAAATAAATTGAATAAAGATTATATTTTATTTTTCGGAAATAATAAATGATCTTAAAACTTTTTATTTTCAGAAACATCAATAGCTTATTTGCTAATTTTGTTGTGTAAATATGACAGTTTGGTATATCCCTGCCCTTATAAAATATTAAAAAATGAGCAGTTTTAACTGAAAGGAGACTATGGTTTCAATATTGTTCATTGTATTTCTGCTATGAGCTTTCTAAGTATTGACAGCTGTAATTTAATTTTCTTTATAATATATATTCTATTAATTTCATTCATTATAATGTTCTAGTATTGTGGTATAAATGTATTATTTCACTCAACTTTGAAACAAATGAATGAATTTTATTGAAATGAACATAAACTTTATAGGTAGATGAACAAATTAAGGGTGGTCATCTATTTCATTACTCTTTTTTCTCCCACTTTATTTGGTTATTACATTGTAAATATTTTTAAAAAAAATTGACTGAGTGTCTGGTAACATGCATGAGCTTATAAATTGACAATGACACTTTAAAAGATCAAATGTAGTGAATTACAATGGATGTCCTCAGTGAAACCTAAGTCATATGCAGCCTTGACTAATGATTATTATATTCTTGAAATTCAAAAAATATGTTAACAGATTTTCCCAGGCTTATTATGTAAGTAATAACCCTGACCCAAGTTAAACATTTGAAAAATATTGCTGTCTTGAAATAAGATGTTAATTACAAACATGAGTCATTGAAATTTTAGGTTGTATTTATCCCAGTTAACAGGAGATGACCACAGGGTCCCTGGTACTACAAAATAGTATGTTATGAAACATCAAATGAATCCTCTTTAAAAGTCTAAATGATGTAAGTAATATTATTTTTGTTTCATAATAGACTTGGATTTTTTTTAAAAAGAATATTTTTATTGTGAATTTGATTTCTCCTTCTTAAATTTATTAAAGGCTAAAGAGTTAATTTTTCTCAGTACTTTTTCTGATTTGCAGTATGGTAATCAATAATATCCTTACAATGGAAATGAAATATTAGAATAATGTTTTCCCGAATTAAGTTTCTATTCAATCATTTTTATATGAAAAAACATGGTTTTTTAAACATATTTTGTAAATTATAAGGGACATAATAAAACAGAAATATTTTCTCCATTGGATGAAATAAAAAATAATATATTTATTGGTTTTGTTGTTCTACTCATTTTTTCTGTAACTTGGATATTGATTGTTTTATTTGTTTTTGTTTTTTTCCGGTTTTACCCCACTTCTATTAATGTGATTTTCTGTTAACTCTTTGCAGCCAGTGAGCTTGAGCTATCAGGTGGGTCCGTGTGGCAATGCACTTTCGAGTAAAACATGGCTCATGGCTCTATCGTGCATTTAATGAACTTTTTCCTGGTTATAAATTAACATTACTTTTTTATTGTGCACCTCTATTGTTAATTTGGTTTACAATTTACAGAGGAAGTATCGGTTTTACAGATATAATTTAATATTATTTAATTAATTTCATATCTGTGTATATAATAAATTGGTTTGGGATAGTCCCAGGTATACAGTAGGTTAAACCAAGGGTTAATGAACCTTGGCAAGGGTTTAGCAAAGAATGTGTGAATATATGACAATTGTCAAGGGTTGGGGCTCTTGGCACTGGAATTCTGAATACTAAATTTATGTCTTAGTCTATCTTGTGGAAAGAGTAGTAGACAACTTTCTTAAGCTCTGGTTGATAGTTTTATCCAATTTAGATCCTTAGATCCAATTTTCAAGATTTCACCATCTTAAACTAGAAAAGATAGTGTCGACTGCTACAGCAGCCCACCAGCTGCAAAGAGTTAAATCATCTGCATCAATAAACATCTTGTCTTCCTTAAAATTTGTTTACATATGTGTCTATTAAGGAAGAAATAGAGAATATGAATATATTGTGGGATGATGTCATCATTATGGCATTTCAGGAGATGAACTTTCTCCGTAGTTTACACAGCACTTGCTTGACTGACTTCTCAGCTACTGGTTTTGATGATCAGTAGATCACTATTCTCAGACTTCTGCTGGGGAGTAAGCTCTTTTTGGTGATAAATCCTGTATATCACCAAGAAAGGCTTACACAGTACCCGAAGATTGTAATCAAGTATCACCGAAATTAGTTCCTGTTTAGAAATTATTATACAAGAAAATAATATTTATTTTCATTACCCTTAAAGGTTTGTAATGTTTTATTAATCGCCCTACTTTTTTTTTTGTGAAGAAAGAAACACTGTATAAAAGAATAATAAATAAATGCAGCACATGGTAATCTCTTTACAGCACTTGATTAAACAAAAATCAATGTGAATGAACAAATTCTTGAATTAGTAGTTATATGAGCAATTATTTTCACGTAGTTTGAAATGATTGAAAATTAGTTTGAGCATCAATGGGGAAGTCACCTTTTCAGAATATTTTAAGAGCTGTCGCTGAGTACTTTAAGAATGAAGTATTTTTGGTAGGGTTCAAAAATAAAATGATGATTATGATTTCTTAGGGGTATGTAAGTCGGGCAACGTAAAACTATTTTACACATATTTTCTTCTTGGCCAATATTAGATACTTAACACTTTTACCGAAACACCGGTCTGAGAGGCCGGTAGAGATTTTCATATTTCATGTATTGGTAGACCTGCTAATATTGGTGGGCCCTCCACCTCATTAGCTGTGAGTCTTTTCTTCCTCTACACACAGAAAGTGTTTTGGGATAGTTTGTCAACGGCATACCTAGACTAGCTATTGATCGTTTTGCTCTGGACTCGTGTACCTCTTGTTTCGGTTAACAGTCTATGTATTGCTGGTCTAGGATACGGGGTAATTCGGTTTACGTATGTCGTGATGTTGTGTACCATTCATTATAGCTTATAACACTGTTTGTTCGTATTCTTTTCGTGTGTGTTTTACATAGTATATGATTTGCTATGGAGCCTTCCACGAGACATGGACCAATAAAACGCTCATTGTCACGATCCATATATCGTACGGATGACAGTAATTTCAATGAAAGGGTTAAAAATGACAATAATAGATTAAATGTGATACAAGTTATTCAATCAATAAATAAAAATAATGAATTTGTTGATGGGAATTACTATTAACCCTTCCAGGCCTGTGTGACTGGATGATTCGGTTTACGTCACGGAATTCATGTTTCGGTAAGAGTGTTAAAGTACAATATGTTAGGGATGTTACAGGATTTTTTGAAAAAGGGAAACAAAGATATCTTTCTGTATTAGCTAGCTTATTTATATGTTACCATTTTCATTGTTACTGTGACATATCACCAGCCTAAATGACAATAAAAAATTGTTTTAAGTAATCTAATTAAAATGAAAGAACTATGTGATTCAAAAATATAAATTTAATAATTAAAACATATTTCCCCTTAATTATAGTTTAGGAATTTTTTTATAGGCCTAATCTAATTAAATGAATGGGGGTCAGGTTAGCCATGCGAGTTGAAAGCGTTGACCTTTAATTCACATGGTAAACCTTGAGTGGCGAGTTCGATTCTCGCCTGGGCAAAGGAAATTATTTAGTGACGAAATTCATTAAATAACATCCTAAAATCCCACCCTGGATAGAAAAGGGTGGTAACCTGTAGATAACCCGCCCCGATTAGCCTAAGTTGCAAAAAGTGGACGTTAATAAATAATAATAATAATAATAAAATGAAAAAATGTATCTTGAAGCCTTTTATTATATTGTTAACTAGTTTTTCATGTCACTCATAATCTGTTCTTGTGCCCTGATAACCACATTTAATGATTTTTTTATTAATAATTTATTACAATGTATTTTGGTTTATATTATAGGTTTTTTTATTCAATTGACTCAAAAGATAATATAGAAAGTAGTGTCAACACAACAAAAAAACTGGTTGAATCCCAATCATAGCTTGGCAAAGCTGCATTAATTTGGGATGCTGGGTAGTAGAGGAACTAATCTATCTGGATGAGAGTAAATAGTGAATGTATAGAAAGTTTAAATTTTTATATTTATAATTATGTCAGAGGATACAATTACAAATTGTTCTTAAGGATTTAATTGAATCTATGTATGTTTAAATGAATAATGTGCCTTCTGACTTTGGGACCTCTGTTCTGCTGATTTTTTTAAAAATATTTGTGTCATTTTTATTAACCTACAATACACATACAAATACAAATTTTCCTTCATTTTATATGATTTTCATTGGATTTTATTTCCTAAATTTGCTTCTACCTTGTTATATAATTTAATTGGGGCTTTGGAGTTCCCCATGTTCTTTTTTAAATTTTTATATTTAAATCATACTAAATCTTGAACGTAAACAATTCACAGTTTTAACATTTTTATGGACTAACCATCAGTTTCATGTGGTAGAACATTGTTCATTCAACTGCTTTCCTTTCTCCTGTTCCTTGAGGGTTCCTTATATGTGTTACATGAAATTTACAATAGTTAAATATTGATTAATAAAAGGTTAAACCTGTATTTTATAGTTTATCAATGATGTTGTCATGGTATATTGGTTAAAACCAACAGATTAGGTAAGCTTCCATCCCTCCTTTGGTATAAAAAATATCATAGAAATATATCTCAATTAGCCATAGCTGCATAAACTAGATTTAAATAAATAAAGAAATATATGTATTTCATAATGAGATGAAAGTTGATGTCCTTGTTAGTATCTCCAGGCAGGTGACTATCCTCCTCTAACTTAGAATTAACCCCATTCTTTTGTTGTAACTTAAAACTTCTGAGTAGTTGAACAAGTTCATTTAATTAATTAAACAATTATTTCAACTAAACAAAGGAATATCAGAAATATCTGTTTGCCAGAGAGTAACCTGTACATAGTACAACATATTTTAGTCCATTCATCTATAACCTGAACTGTTAAGTATTAATAATTTAGGTCTCGTTGAGGCTGATTAAATCATTATTTTATAAACATCAACTGTCTGTGGTGGACATTATTTTAATTAATCTTTTATTAGCCCCATGTGACAGTCGCCGTTTGTAAGACCCTTCTAGTGTATTTTCCTCAGAGTATGGTGCAGTTTGTGAAACAAATTTTTTAGGCAAATTTTTTTTTGAGAACATTATAGATGACCTGTTCTATATGTTAATCCAATAAAAGTTTACAGTGTCCCTGTGGTGCAGTAGAGGTATATTTATAATAATGCAGCATGGTCCCCGTTATTTTTTATCATTTAACTAGTCTTAATAGATATATTGTGATAGCAGAACCACCCTTCCTGGGTATATGTCACGTGTCCTCACCCTCTCAATCCTCAGTGCCAGTCTAGGCATCTGAACAATATAGCCAGCCTTGACAATGCTTTATTTATGAGTATTTTGTTGTGAAGTACAGTTTCCTATTATCAGAACTTTCTTACACATAGAATATTCATTCATTAGTTATAACAAATTTAAAATAATAGAAAATTTATTTAAATATAAAATAAACTAACTCCAAAATAAATATATGGAAAACCCAAAATGCTGGCATACTTCACATGGATAGCATGCAGGATGGTTGAATTTTGATTTTTTCAAATATCAAGGACATTTTCTTCCAGCAGCCTATCATCAATTAATTCAAAGTGATACAATATTTGTGTACTACTATAAAAATATTAAAGTTTTAGAGGGGCACATATACTTATTTACAATAATCGAAATTGATCTATGTGTAATAATAATTTCTGAAAACATCTCCAATTAAGTTTACTAAATCAAGCAAATCAATAACAACAACAAAAATGATAAAAAATTATGATGTTTCCATGGAAACATTCATTTATTCAAATTTAAGCAATAATTGAGTATGAATTTGAAGGATTCTTATTGTAGGCCTGTTATATACTCTAAAAAGATATATAAATGTAAAAGGATTTCTTAAAATATAAAACTTTCATTACCCGATAAAGACATATCATCATTCACAGGGCCAATTGACTCCACGACATAAATGCAAGAACACCTGTATGCACACCTTTTTGTAAATGGTCACAAATCAGGCCCACAAGCAGCGTGTTAAATATAAAGAAATGTACGTGTTAAATATAAAGAAATGCACAACATATACTATGTTTTTATGGTGAACATATCACTTTGTAATTATCAATTTTTTTAGTTTAATATTTAATCATTTGCAAACTGATTTACTTCAATTAATCCAAAGTAAACTACAGTTTTTACTTTTATCCATTTGTGTATATACATAATGAATTGAGTAGTTAAAGTGCATATATTTATTTTTCCAGCTGGCCTTAAAAAGTTCAAACACCAGTTTGAACTTATTCTGGAGTCTGAACTTCTTCTAGATAAATCTAAATCTCATTTGACTGCTTGTGAGCACAAAGATAATAAAGTAAAAAAAGAATTAAAAAAGGCTACCACAAAGGGAAATATTGATGAAGCTAAACAACTTACTGAAAGACAATTAGAAACACAGGCTCTTGTCAGTGTTGCTCAATCAGAAGGTAAATTATTTTGTCAATCGCAACAAATGAAACAAGTGGTTGAGTGGTTTAGTCTCTTAATATTCTGTATTCTGATATTATGGATTGAAATGGTAATATTTATCTAAAAATAGCAAAGTTTTGATGAAATTGACCAACTAAATGTAGTTTAACTTCATTCTTCTAATTTACTTTAATACATACTAGTTGAACTGCCATCCCGGCTTACATTAAGAAATCATTGAAGACTGAATGAAAAATATGTATGATAATCCTTGTAAGGCTTTACTGTAAGTGCTATTTATATTTTTTGAATTATTTTGACATGGTTAACCAAGTCTTTGTGGCAGTGTCATACATAAAATTTAATAAATTCCAAATCTACTGACAAGAAACTTATGAAAAAGTAGATAAATTAAAATATAGATACAATATTTATTAAACCTTGATTGTAATAGTAAATATATATGAGAATCCTCACAAGTAATAATAAAAAAAGAGTAAAACAACACGTTAAAAGTATAGACCATAATGAAAATAGTACAGCCTTCACAGAGCATTCAATACAAAAAAATAGAATTTTTGTTATGGACTATTTTTCAACTAACAAATTAGAAAAACAAAATGACTTTTCATTTCTCAATGACCCTCAAACCTATTTGTGAGGAAAGAGTTTATATTGCCTATTGTGTATATCATTATTTTATTTAATTGTCATAGTTTGATGTGTATATCTTGTTTATACAATTTATAATTTAAATAATACAATATTGTTTTGTAAAACTCTTTCAAAAAAATAGTATTATGTGATTTTTTTTAAAAGCTAATGTTTTTCATTTATATATGTTTTAGTTAAATCAAAAACACTTGAAAATGAGTCAATCAAATTAATGTTAGCAAAAGATGGTCTTTTAAACCTGTCTTCAACCTATTTGGAGTTGTCAAAAAAAGCTTCCATAATATTTCAAGCCCATAAAGATGTGTCTAGATCCTTACCTGATATTCATGACAAGAATATTGAGGACATCAGATACCCAGGTATTCTTGATTTTTCTATAAACCTCCAATGTTGGGTATGTGAAGATATTCTACAAATGTTTATAAATAGATATTCTGTAGATAAATTCTAAAAGGAAAAAGCTTTTCTTTATATTCAATTTTCCCTTTTCTGTTTATTCAGATAATGTAGGATTTGTAATAATTAAATGTGGAGTAAAAGTACAGTAAATATAATTTTTTTTTCCACGAAATCAATGGCATAAGTAATGAGGTTGTACATAGCATTATTGATATCTTGCATGTTACAGATCTTGTATGTTTTTCTTTTAACAAAAGCTTGTATTATGGATGATTGTTTATTGTACAATTATCTATATTGAACAATTGATTTAAGTGTCTACTTTTTTAACTCATTTAAGTAAAATCATAGGGACTTTGGGGTTAGACATGAGTGTTAAGGTATAAGCTTTATACTCTTGCAGATATTAGTGTTGTTGTGTATCATTCCTAATGAGCTTGGGTATTTATTGTTATACTCACTAAATAAAATTCTCAACCTCACACTGGTGGTAACGGGTGATATGGCAAACCTTCTTATAACCTATGCTGATTAGCTTTAGTTGAATGAAGTGTGTGTTTATTTAAATTAGATCTAATTATTTACTTTTAATACTGAAATGTTGAAAGTTATTTAGTAGTTATTTATTCTAATTGATTTATTAAATGGGCTAATAAAACAAGGTTAGCAGGAAATGATGGTGTGTTAGGTTGAGAGTACAGAAACAGAACCTTGAAATGCAGTATCATATCTAAAAAATGTTCCTCTCTACCTTCATGAATATAGTTTTGTACTGTATTACTAGGCCTACTTTGGGCCTGTTAAGCTTGTTTCTTTACACATACAAATGGGGGCACAGAGAATGGGATTGGAGCCAGGAAGGTGAGAGAAGGCTGGTAATGGAGTGGGTCAGGTACCACAAAAGGTATGGTTGGTCACCAGGAGGTGGATAAGCAATAAAAAGGACAAAGGGTTTCCATAAAAAGGGTGTAGGTCAGGTGTAGTGCACCAGAGTATAGGAATGTGGCATCACAAAGGGAATGTAGAGAAGAATCAAATGGTGGAGACAAAGGCAGGCGGGAAAAAGGAATGGGATTAACAAGGTTTTAGGAAGTAGAAAATATTGGAGTAACTAAACTATATTCTTTGGACAGCCAATCAAAGGGGCTTCTCCATTATTTTAGAAGAAATTAATTTTTTTTTTCTTTTATTTCTTAGTTCTGATATTACTTTTATGTAATATTATTCAGTCATCTAAAGTTTAGAAAAAAATAATTTAATTTACTTTCAACACTTCTTATTATTCGCTTCTTAATCTTGATTTTTTGTTTAGTACTTTGGTACAAATAGCACATGCCAAATTATAACTAGTCTGGACTAAGGACATTGGTAAGGAATATACAGTCCCAAAACACATATAAGAAGACAAACACATATTTAGGTAGTTTCATAGGGTGACACAAAAGCTTTGTCGGTTCTTGAATGGAATTGTTTGTTTATCTGGCTTGTTCTGTGCCAATCTATAATCATTAACTAGTCATGTTTATCAGAATAAAACTTTTCAAACTACAATTGTTCACTCAGTTATCATATCTCCTTCAAACCAATACATATGGTACTCTTTTCATATGAATTCAGAAAAATTTGTAATTTGTATACTTTTGTGGCATTATTATTGGAAACGGCTGCTGCTTGAAAAATATGTAAAGTGGAGGGAAGGATGTTGTGAACAAAAGGACTGTACAACATTGGTTTGGGTGTTTCAATAGCGACAGCAGCGTTCTTGAAGATGAACCAAGTTCTGGGGGTTACAGATTTGTACCCAATGATTTGACATCCACGCAAACCCAATGTTGTGTAGACATATGTCAACAACTGCTCACCAGTCCTCAAGGAATTCGGTTTTTAGAATGAATATTCAATTGTAATAATAATATTTTTGCTACAGCCCTGACTCCCACAGCCCGTAGTTAATGACACTGATAAACAAAAAAAAACTTTCGGTGGATATCTTGGTATCCAACACTTGTTTTAAGACAATTCAGACATACTGATTAAAAATATGCAAACCGTTTGTCTCTAACACCCACCATTTTTGAGATATCAGACGTTAGCCATTTATATATGTTTAACATTGTATCAAGGCAAACAACTCGCAGACAAGTTACAGTAGAGCACATATTGCTGAATAGAGTACTAATTAACATAAACTATATAGCATCATTTAGTTTAATGTATAATACACATATAAAATACATAGGTATAACAAAGGTTCCTTAATTTAAAGTTAGTTTGGTTTGAATTTCTTAGCTGTAGACTTGTGTTTGTGCTGAGCATTTGGGATGTGGGGCTGAAGCATCCAGGAGTATTCAGCCAACATTGCTCTACTCCATCAACCCTGATAGCGTGACTCCATCACTGAGATGTCCTGATGAAAACATTCGCCATGTTCATCACTGACAGAACCTAGGTTCTCGGGAAGATGCGAGTCGAAGAGATGAATCTTTAGGGACATGTCGCAACCCATCAAGCTGTGCACACTAATGCACTTCTGCACGATATTTACATAGTCTGGAGATTTATAATTTCCAAGGAAATTGGTTACAACAGACTTGAATGCCAACCGTGCATCTTTTTCAGTATTGCTGAGTAAGTCTTTGAAGTGACTCTCCAATGATCTTCCTTATTTGTGGACCTATGAACACACCTTCACTATACTTATATACTAAATATAACTGTAGCCTACACTTAGGATTTTTTAAAAACTTTTTGGAGACAAAATTTTGATTTTGAGTTTTGGAAATTTTTTTTTATTATAATCTAATGTTTGTTACATGCCATATGGAAAACCATGCTTAATAGAGTAAAATGACACTGCTACCATCTTCCTAGCACAATTAGAATAGGGTCTAGAGTGATTTAAAGAAAGACTGAATGTCGTTTTTGGAAAAATTCAGTGTTGCATTGAAAAAAAAACCTGACGTGATAGAGCAAAACAGTTTTCAGATTTGTAATCAGCACGAAAATCTGCATTAGAATAAGTAAACATCAAGCCAGATAGATATCTATGGCTTGTTTATCAGTGTAATAAGCCTGTAACTGAGTCTGGCTATGAGACATGATGATGGTTTGCACATAAGTTTAACTGGTTCCTGATGGTTGTGCTATAAATGCAGAGCTTTATTCTCAGCAACTGGAGTGGGTATATGAAGTTCGGGTTCAGAATTATCCTGTACTGTTCGGCCTGAAGAAATTTCTACAACAAGGTAATGCTCATTCTCATACCGATAGAATAGTTGAATCTGAATAAAATTGAAGAGCTTAATGGTCCAGAACTCTGCCGACCCTGCATACAACCCTGAGCTCACCCTATTACTTGTTTTGCTCTATGGCTTATTTTCTTCAGGGAACGCAGTTCAAAAATCAGGAGAGTGTCGAAAACAGTGTTTGTAGGTTGAGGTCTTCAAGAATTTAATTTAGGTGGCACGAGACAGTTCAATACAAGGGGTTATACTTTGAGGATTGAGCTGTAAGTTGTTATTTTTCAAATGCAATTTTTTTCTACTGCACAAATACCAACAACCCCTTGAGGTTTATCTTTGGAGGGAAATATTTTTTATAATTTATATCTGGCATTTCCTGCATAACAACTCAGATCTTTTATATTATATTACTAGCTAAGGTCCCGGCTTCGCCTGGGTAATCATTTAAGGCTGTGATGATGGTATTTTTTTTTTTTTGGGCTTTACTTTGTACAATATTTTTACATTCTCCAGTCTCAATGCTTTGGATTTACACCCGGTCCGGAGTGCTGGGGATATGCTAATAATAAAAGTATTTGTTATGTGCTTAATTCTACAAATCTATATATATATAAAATTGTAACCTCTGTCTGTACATTGATTTTTTTCGCGAAATTTCACGATAACTTTTCGTTTCACATGTCATAGACACCATAACTGCATTTTGTTTCTTTGGTGTCTGTTTGTTTGTTTGTTTGTTTATTTGTTTGTTTGTTTGTTTGTTTGTTACCTTTTCACGCATAAACGGCTGAACCGAATTTTATGAAACTTGGTATGTATATTACTACTAACCCAACTTAGACTTTAGGCTATATTAATATCCTCTGAGACGAACAGAAGTGGGGGTTATAAGGGAAGCCAGAAATTAAAAATAGCGATATTTCGTTTCCTATTGCTTTTTCAGCAAATATGCCCATTACAAAAGTTGTTTATTTTGTAATTTAGAGTAACTTTTGCTATATGCACTTTTGCCGTAAACGGAAGTATAAATGAGTTATACGCTAAAAACATTAGCGGGAGTCAACAATTTATTAGGCATGAAAGACTCAACCGAACTAAACCAAAGTCGGTATGTGAATTAGTACTAACGCCTTCCTTATAATAAGCCATACCAACATTTCTAGGGACGGGCAGGAGTGGGGGTTGTAAGGGAGGCCTGAAATTAAAAATAGCGATATTTCGTTTCCTATTGGTTTTTCGGCAAATATGCACATAACAAACGTTGTTTATTTTGTTATTTAGAGAAACTTTTGTTATATACACTATCGTCGTATACCGAAGTATAAAGGCGTTATACGCTAAAAATTATAGCGAAAGTCAAAATTTTATTTGGCACAAAAGAATCAACCGAACTAAACCAAATTCGGTATGTGAATTAGGACTAATGCCTTTATTATAACAAGCCATACCAACATTTCTAGGGACGGGCAGGAGTGGGGGTTGTAAGGGAGGCCTGAAATAAAAGCAGTATTTCGTTTTCTATTGGGTTTTCTGCAAATAAGCACATGCCAAAAGTTGTTTATTTTGTTATTTAGAGAAATTTTCTCAACAATTCTTTTTAATATGAACTATCTGGTACCTCACCGGGAAAAAATAATTCAAAAGTATGTTAATGTTTTGTCCTTAATAATTCAAATCTATGCATAATACACAGGAAACGGGAATTATGACAATATGGAGGACAGTGAAGACTTACATAAAAAAATAATTTTATTATTAACAAATCCACAGAAACGACGGGTATTAACCCTAAACACTGGGACGGGTAAATGTCAAAATATTATGCAAAGTAAAGGCTTGCCAAAAAAATGCCATCACCATTCAGGCTCAAATTAATTCCCGAGCGAAGCCGGGTATCTGAGCTAGTACACCATATTTTTATATTACCCGGATCCTGTGCATGTATCTTTTTTTATATATAACATAATCACAGATTATCATATTATCATTGTCAAAAATACGGAGTTTCGTTGATTTCGATTTAGTCTTTCGAGCCCCATAACATTGTTGACCCCTTCTATAGTTTTTCGTGTATACCTCATTTTTACTTCGTTATATGGAAAAAGTCCATATATCAAAAGTTACTTTAAATAACAAAATAAACAACTTTTGTTTTGCGCATATTTGCCGAAAAACCAATAGGAGAAGAAATATAGCTATTTTTAATTTCAGGCCTCCCTCACAACCCCCACTCCGGTTCGATTCAGAGAATATTAATATAGCCAGGAACCTAACCTGTTCAGTTAGTAATATACATACCAAGTTTCATTAAATTCGGTTCAGCCGTTTACAATTCTATAAAGGACATACAGACAAACATTCATTTTTATATATATAGATAAATGTAAACATTTTTAACATTACATTTTATGATGCCCCATGTAGGAAAATTTATTTAGCAAATGTAAGAAGGTAATTTAGGAAAGAAACAAGGTACAGATGAATATGAGAAATAAAAAAACAATAATAAAAATAAAAATTAAAAGAAGGCTGAATAATCTCCTAGTTCACCATGGGATGTATTGTACAAAGAGCTACTGAGCGACTTTCCCACTGAAATGCTCAGTTGAAACTGATACTTGATATCTTTCCTAACTGCAACCTATGACCAGATAGTAAAAGAGATAAACAAAGAATGCCTGGAAGAAAATTTCCCTAACATTTTTAGGAGTGCCAAGAGACCTCTTTGGTCATCCCGTTTGCAGCACTTTGCGCAGCAGCTCATTTATTCGCAAGCTAATTCAAAGAGTAATTAATACATTTCTGAATTGGTTTAGTGTCTTAAGATCTATATCAATTTGTTTAAGGCATTTATTATTTTAGTTAAATATTCAAATTATAAATTGATCTAAAATTATTGTTTTTTTTTTTTAAAGGTTCAGAAGTTGCTCGAAACATTGTTTTAAAAACAAAAGAATCAATTCAACGTTATAAAAAGTCAGTGGAAGTTGAAAGTGCTCCTCCACCACCATATTCTAGATCTCCTGTTTTTCATTTGCCTCCTAATGCTCCAGAATATAGTCCAGATGGTTTCCATAATGACCAAACATTTTCTCATGAACACCTTATGCAAGCACGAGAACCTGTTGGGTATGAAATTACATTTTATTGCTTATCTGCTAATGTTTTATAGAATTGCAGCCATCCGTATCTGCCCCTATTGCTCAGTGGTATTAGCAATTTGTATGATAAAAGCAGGAGACCTGGATTCAGATGCCAGTCTGCATGAACAATTTTTCTCTTATATTTAAATATTAAAACAGTGTAATGTAATAAATACTGACAATGAAATTTAATAAATGCTGATGGGAAATTCTATCATTCAAAATCAGTTAATAGTAGCTATGAGCTAGAAGCAGTTACATAATAGGATCTAGATACTTTAGCCACAACAAATTGATACTAATATCTCCTTTGTTATACCACAAAGGTGAATATAGCAAAAGTTATTCTAAATAACAAAATAAACAACTTTTGTTATGTGCATATTTGCCGAAAAAGCCAATACGAAACGAAATATTGCTATTTATAATTTCAGGCTTCCCTTATAACCCCCACTCCTGTTTGTCTCAGAGAATATTAATATAGCCTAGAGTTTAAGTTGGGTTAGTAGTAATATAGATACCAAGTTTCATAAAATTTGGTTCAGTAGTTTGGGCGTAAAAAGGTAACAAACAACAAATAAGCAAAGAAACAAACGAACTAACACCTAAGCTACAAATTGCAGATATTGTGTCTATGGCATGTGAAATGAAAAATTATTGTGAAATTTCGAGAAAAAAAAATCAATTTACAGAAGTTACAATTTTATATATATAGATAGATAAAAAAAGATGCTGCACATTCATTTACACCTTAGAAACTCAAAAAAACAAAACAAAAAAAGTTTGTTACGCAGGGGCTGCGTAAACTAAGCAGATTTCCCACGTGAAGTTATACAAAAGAGAAATCTCCATACGAGAGCCAAACAGTTACGTAATTGGCCGAACTAGCTCATTTCATAAAAATGCAAATATCTCGGTTAATATTCAAGATAGAGAATAAATATATAGAACAATATTTATAGTAAATTTAATTTGCAATAAGATTGGTACTATACAATTTTTTGATCCGACGTATGGTAACGGAGATATTTCGAATTTTCGAAAATCCCCCCTCTAAACCCCCCTCCGACTTGCCCGATTTCAGCCATTAACGAACTTGATCTGTCTTTTTGCATAAAACGTTTAAATATCGAGTTTAGTAACGATCAAACAAAAATTGCGACCGCTAGAGCGTTAACACACACACACACATATATATATATATATATATATATATATATATATATATATATATATATATATAATTTTGAACGGACCTCATTTTCGTCATCTCCTGGGTAGGATCAATGGACATTTGAAGAAATTTTTCGAAAATCGCTTCATGAGTACGACCTCAATAGCTGATTTCCCTCAAGGGAAATCTGCTAAAAACACTGAAATACTATAAACTGCTTAATTCATAAGTGCTTAGTCCTTGAATTTTGGTGGTCTGCAGTACATACATCTTTTTCTCGTTTTTCTAAAGCATAGTGCTCTTCCATATTGGACTAAATTTGATAGAAATATCCATCTAGCAAAAAGCTTAAGGCCACCCTAAATATTTTAAAGAGGAATTTGAGATACAATCCTTGGCAGTATCTGCCATCTATTACATATTAGTTCTTTCATGTATGATTTTTATTTTTTTTTATTGTGTTTAATGGCTGATATTTTTATTGTCTTAATAAAGAGTTCACTTAATTAACAGTCCCTTATAATATTATTATTGGTACAACAATAGCAATAATATTATAAGGGTTTATTGTACTCTTAAGTACAAAAAATATACAATGGATTTTATAATTAAAATGATGTTAAAGTTACAAAATCTAATTAAATTCATTGTTAATTTAATTATTTATTGACTAATTTAGTTTGGTTTTAGATCGTCCCTTGAAGAGTCAGATGCTTAAATATTAATTTCATAAATTACAACTTTTACGATAAGTCGTTGTAGGCGATAGTGTAACATGAATAATATATGTCACTAGCATAAAGCAGAATCACTAGTTGAGTAAAAACTTAATTCTGTTTATTTTATTATTTTTTTTTCCTTAGGTTTTCTCCAGAGTTGAGGCCAACTAATTATCCACCTGAATATGATCTTCCTCCAAGAGAAAGTCTCAGCAGCCTCGATGGTGCTGTTGGTGGCCTTAGCTATAATGACAACAGTCCTAGAAGATATCAAAATATTTAATAACTATATCAAAATAAATATTTTCAGAGTAATTCATGGCCTAATTAATATTAATACTTGTTTTACTATAGATTATTATTTTCAATAAAAAAAAGTATGGTTTTCCCCTTTCACATACTTATGACATTATTGAGGCAGCATTAAGAAAGATAGAAAATATTTTTATTTTGATGTAAATTTAAATGCAATTATTGAATGTTTCCTTAGTTTCTTTTTACATGACTACCATAATTGTTTTAGTATATATCTCCTAGATTTTTTCTGTGTATAGTGGTATCAATCTGACATGGAATATAATGCCATATTTCCATTTCTCTTTCTCTCTCTCTTATTTTTTGTTAAGGATTTTCTGTTTTGTAATGTAGCTTTAGATTAATTTGGATATTTTGTTTTTTAAATTTGTGCTTGTTAAATGTGAATTAGGCTCCATATACAAAACATTATTCATGAATTTGTTAATCCATACTAATAAAATCCATATTTTATTATCTCAATATTACTTTATCACATAGCAACCAGAATTCAATTTTTGTTGAAAGAGAAATTGGTGGGAGGGCAACAGATGATACTTCTTCAGGAGTTATACATACATATAGAGAGATTTAACCTTATGCAGTCGGGTCACAAACTAATATTTGAAGTCACTATGCTCACAACTTTCTATTCTTTAAGCTTCACCCTATATACCACAGTGGAATATTTGATAAATATATTACTTACATTCTAAGATGTAGTGGCCGACTAACTGCTCGCATAGCCTAGGCCTTTGAGCCAACCTTTAATTCATCAGTTGGCCCTCTGCTGCAATCCATTTTCCTGTAGGACAATTAGAAGACTGGGCAGAATTTTAATGCTTTATTTTCATTTTCTTCACCTAAATTAATTTTTTCAGTTTGTTTTATAGCTAAAAAAAGTGCAGTCGAAGAGGCAGGAGCCGAAAATAGATATTTTTATAAAAAGGAGAGTTAGAAAAAAATTATGATATATATATATATATATATATATATATATATATATATATATATATATAAGAGCACCGTTTCTTTCTCTTTCAAAAATCAATAAATTATTTTATTCATTATATATAATTTAATTTTTCTTTATAAAGTATTTGTTATGAAACTAAATATTGACATAAAAAAGTGTGGCCATAAGCATTATTTACACCCCATGAGTATTATATGTAATATGACTCCCCCCCTCCCAATATATAAAATTTATCACCGGCTAACAAACATAAACAATGTTTTTAGAATCCTAGTCTTTAATAAGTAATAATAATGGCTAAAATTCTTCCTGATCTTATCCCCATTTGCTATTGGCCCTTTTCATTTTTGCAGATTTTCTGAATGGTAACTACTATTGAAGGCTTCTTATATTTGAATGTGATTCACTTGTTTTGTTCGATGTTATTATGGATTTTTAATGTTGGTTCTTAGGTTGAAATAGTCTTCAACTGTGTTTGCTTTTTCTTTTTGAGCATGTGAACTTCCACATTATCTATTTTCTGCTTCTTGACTGATTTTGATTCATGAGCAGATGAAATCTCCAGTGGAGGTTGTTGGTCTAACAATCCTTTCCCATCTCTTTTTATGGAAAATCCTTGAAGAATCCTCCAGGCTTACATTTGTCAATTTTCCCATTTTGTATGTACACACATGCATACATATACATAAGATTTGTTCGTGAGTGCAACCAAAATTAATCATAGAATCTGGTTGCTGTCCTTAAACAATATTATTGAATATTTATCAGAAAATTACAGCACTGAATAGTTAAGAGTACCAACCATTTTTAACCCTTTAATTGCGCAATGAAAGGGTTAAGAGTTTCTCTGTTTCCTAGAAAAGGGTTTAGGAGTCATGTGATCAACTTCAGACATTTAACTCTTTTACCGCCTTCACACAGACTAAGTTCAGTAGTATGAGGATCAAAATGAAAAGATTCCATTTTCCTCTTTGCCAACAATTATTAATAAACCAATGAAAAAAGGCTGTAATTTTATGAAGTCTATGAACTGTAAAGAATCAGGTGACTCTGGACTACTGTACTCGTAACATATGAAGAATTGATTAAACTGCTAATGACTCAAATAGAACCAAAAGTCCGTCACGCAGGGGCTGCATAAACTAAGCAGGTTTCCCACGTTAAAGTTTTACAATAGATAAATCTACATACTGGTAACACAACACCACCATGAATATTAAGTGAATTAATTCAAATGATAATAAGAAACCTCCTGACGGAAAGCATCTGAAATGTTAACAAACAGTTCTGCCAACTTCTTACCGAAAAGAAAAACAATTACTGTAATATATCTGAATATAGCGTATTCATTTGATTGTAAACTATTTACTATATCTAGATTGTAATTTATAATGAATTCGAATAATTTGTATCTCAATCAATCAAATTTAAGTAGTCCAAAAAATTAAGAATATATTTGCATGTACCTCGTATAATAAATGTCTCTTGAAAACAATATTTGGTATTTGATCTTCAAATGATGTCGTTTATTACATGACCGAATATTGTTTATGTAACATAAGTAGAAGTAGGGGTTTGCTGAAGGCTGAAAAATGCAAATATAATTGCATAACAATATTTATAGTAAATTTAATTTTCAATAAGATTGGTTCTATACAATTTTTTGATCCGACGTATAGTAACAGACATATTTTGAAATTCCCCCCTCCCACTGGTCCGATTTCAGCCGTTAACAAACTTGATCTTTCTTTTTACATATATATATATATATATATATATATATATATATATATATATATATAGTTTTGAATAAACCTCATTTTTGTCATCTCCTGGCTAGGATCGATGGAGATTTGAAGAAAGTTTTCGAAAATCACGTCATGATTATGACCTCAATAGCTGATTTCCCTTAAGGGAAATCTGCTAAAACCTAGTATTTGGGCTCGTCAGAACAAATTTACAACTCCTAGCCAGTTAAGTAATGAATCTATACAAGATTATGCAAATATCCTTCGAAAAATTGATTTGGATTGCCAGTTCAGTTGTGCAAAATGCAGTGAATCAGTATCTGAAATTTTACTTCGCTTGCAGTTTATCAGGGGACTAAAAGACCCTGATATACGTCTTCAAAATACAATATTACAACCATTTAAGGATGTAGTCAAACAGGCAGCCATGTTGGAATTAGCAAAGGGTGGGAGTAGAATAATTAAGACACAGGATAATCTTGATGACGTCCACCAGGTACAAACAGCCCAAGAATGATAAGTCTAATAATAAGCCTAATGAAAATACACAACCTTCTGAGTATCAATCTCGTTTAGAGAAACTAAGGAACAAATGATATAGATGTGATGATTCACATAGCACATCAATGTAAGTTTAAAAATACTAAATGTAGCTTTTGCAAACGTTTTGGCCACTTAGCACGAGTATGCTTAAGAAAACCAAATCATTAAGCAAAACAATCGGAAAAAAATCTCAAATGTAAAGATGATAGTACTGATGAAATATATCAACTTCATTTAAAATCAAATTACAAGTTCATGATTGAAGTGAAGTTGGAAGGGCAGTTCATGCCAATGGAATTGGACACAGGGATGGCACTAAGCATTGTATCTTATGAAAATTTTAATCTTTTAAATTCAACAAAAAGGGTTTTCAAAACAAATGTCCAACTCTGGACATATACTGGTGAAATAATTAACCCAAAAGGAGTTGCATTTGTTGAGGTTCAGTCCAGAGATCAATGTTTTGTTGGAAAATTGTACATAGTAAACAAATGTGTAGACTCTATATTTGGAAGAGAATGGATAAGAGAAATTCAGCTTGATGCATATGTACATTGACCTCAAGTGAAGAAAAGCGAGATATTTAAAGACTAGATAAATTGATGAATCATTTTCAAAGAAGGAATAGGAAGAATACCGAATGAAAGGGGCCATTTGAATGTAAATGACAAGACTCAACCAATTTACATTAAACTGAGACACATGTTATATGCATTACAGGAAAAAGTAGAAAAATAACTCGAACGACTGGAAACCTTAGGTATAATCACCCGAGTCGAATCATCAGATTGGGGGACTCTAATAGTACCAGTTGTAAAACCAAATGGTTCAGTTAGAATATGCACTGATTACAAGGTGACCCTGACCAAAGTTATCAAGGACGACCATTATCCCATACCCAGAATCGATGGTATAATGTCAAAAATGCATGGTGGTAAGATATTTTGTATTCTTGACATCAGTAACGTATATTTACACTTGGAAATGGATGAAGAAAATGCTATCATGCAAACAATTAGTATTCATAAAGGATTATTTAAGATGAACTGATTAATGTTTGGAGTTAAGGTGCGCCTTTGGTGTGGCAAAGATTTATGGACAAAACATTACATAATTTAGAAGGTGTACAATGCTTTTTCGATGATATAATTGTACAAGGCTCTAATAGGGAACATATTTTCCAACGGCTAGGTAAAGTTTTTGAACGGCTTAAGATAAATGATTTAAGGCTAAATAGAGAAAAATGCAAGTTTTTCCAGTCCAAAATTGAATATTTAGGTCACCTGATTGGTACTAAAGGCCTACACAAATAATATAATAAGATACAGAGTATATTAAAATGTAAAAGTCCAGAAAATGTTTCTGAGCTCAGAACTTTTCTAGGCCTAGCAAATTATTACAACAAATTCATAACAAATTGGGCAACACTACTACATCCCTTAAGTCAGCTACTATGAAAAGGAAACATGTTCAACTGGATCCATCTTGTGAAACAAGTTTCCAGAAGGTTAAGAATATTATCACAAGTGACGATGTTTTGGTGCACTTTCTCTCCGGTTTTAACTATGATATAGAGTACAGGCAAACTGCTCATCATTCCAATGCTGATTATCTCTCACAGTTTCGCACTGAACTGCCTAAGAAAATATTTTAGATGACCTCTCTAAATACCAGATAAACCAACTGGAGACAATCAATGTCAGCAGTACCATAGTGGCTAGGGAAACTCAAAATGATTCAATTTTGGCGCCAATCTTACAAGCTTTAAATTCAGGACAAAGTGTAGAACAATATGGATTTCATGATAACGAGCTGTCTATTCAAGATGATTGTGTAATGAAGGGCTGGAGAGTTATGATACCTCATTCTCTCAGATCATATGTGCTTTGAGAACTTCATGTGGCTCATCTGGGAGGAATGAAAATGAAGGCCTTAGCTCGCTGCTTTTGTTGGTGGAAAAACATGGACAAGAATATTGAAGAGATGGTTGCTGAATGTCGACAGTGCATTGAAAAATGTAACAACCCAAGAAAAACTCTCCACCCATGGGAACATCCTTCTAATCCATGGGAGAGGATGCATGTTGATTTCTTAGGACCAACAGTACCTTATATTAGTTTATGCTTTTAGGAAGTGGGTAGAACTAATACAAACAAGAACAACTACAAGTACCTGGACAATCCAAGAATTACGAAGAATATTTTCAACTTTTGGTTTTCCTTACATATTGGTATCCAATATGGAAGACAGTTTATTTCCCAAGAGTTCAGAAACTTCATGAATGAATGTGGAATTATTCACAGAACATCTGTATTCAAATGGTCAGGCTGAAAGGTACGTACAGATTGTCAAGAAGGCGTGGAGGGAGAAAAGGGAACATTACAAAATAAAATACAAAAACTCCTAATGCAACTCAGACAATCACCCAATGCTACTGGAATATCAGCTTATCATCTAATATTTGGAAGGAATATCAGGACGAACCTCTCCGTAATTGTTCCATTATTAGAAGCAAAGCTACATCGAGAAAAGGAGCTCCAAGTCGGAATCAATAGAAATTTTAAGGTTGGAGATAAGGTGCAGGCTTGTGAGTACGTCAGCAGATCAACCAAATGGCAATTCGGCCGTATAACTGAAAAACAAGGAAATGTAATGTACACCGTTGTTCTAGATGATGGGCACATCATCAAAAGACACATTGACCAGCTTATCCTACATAAGGTACCACACCACTGTAAATAGACAAGGAGGGTTAACATATGATTTTTGTGGTCATATTATTATTGTGTTACTCTTGTTAACATATGATTTTTGTGGTTATGTTACTCTATGAATTGTTTTCTGTTTGTTTACATTTAGAATTAAAATGAATAACCAAGTTATATTCATGTTATTAATATGTACATTTATTTATGAAATTAACACTAATAAAATAAAAGGAAGCAAAACACTTATAGAGGAATGAAACTGTTAGGGAGTGAATATTATAATGAAGGATCACTATATTTATAACTCTTTGGATAATTTTAAGATATAGGTTAGGGTAGGGGCCCAGGTTGGCCGTGTGAGTTAAGGTGTTGGTCTTAATCTCATATGGTAAACCTAGAGTGGCGGGTTCGATTCCCGCCCTGGGCAGTAGAAATGTATTTGGTGACGGGTTCATTAAATAAATTCCTTAGTCCCACCCTGGCTGGAAAAGGGTGGTTCCCTGTAGATAACCCGTCCCAATTAGCCAAAGTAGCATAAAGTGGACGTAAATAAATAAATAAAAATAAAGTTATAGGTGAGGTGTAAACATATGTTTTGTAAATTCATAAGATATAGGCTTTGTTTTCATGTTATGAGATGAAGGCGGCTAACATAATAGAGGTACTAACAACTGTCCAGCTTATGGAAAAACATGCTTATATGTAAGAAGCTCAACCATTTGAGTTCAGTATGTCTGCGGAAAAAAGAAACCATGAGGAATGCAGAAACAAGTAATGAGGAAATTGTGCATTCAGGAAATCTCGATGAGGATGGTGAAATATTTCAGATTATAGATGACTTTCCAAAGAAGAGACTTTTTTGTGAACTTATCAGTTCCTTCCAAAACTGGTCCAAAAACACTGAAATGCCAGCCAGCTTGACAGTCGAGCAAGCTGTAATGTCATAGGCTTAGATAACTTGAAGAAAATACTTAGGTCCTCATTATCGATTAAACTACAGCCTAGCCACACAGTTTTGAAATTTTATTGAGGTGAGTCCACAACTTCCTTAGGACAAATAAAGATACATGTAATTTAGAAAAAAAAGAAATATCACCATAAATTTGAAGTGATGAATGCAATATAACCCCTTATTAGAGCAGAGGATTGCCAGAGCTGGGGTTGATTTCCTTGGATGAAGATGTTTTCCGACTTAAAGAGTCAAATAACTCGAAATTGAAATTGTCATAATTTCCAGATATAGGCGAAGGACTAAGATGTTTTCAGGGATTGTACAACATAAAATTAGACGAGTCTGTACATCCAGTTGTTATTCCTCCAAGAAGATGCCCAGTTGCATTGCGAGAAGAAATCAATCGAGAGATTTGGCGGCTAGAAGACCTTGGTGTGACACAAAAAATGCCAGAGCCATCAGAGTGGGTGAGTGCCATGGTGATTGTTAAAAAACCAAAGAAATTAAGAATATGTATTGATCCACACTACTTAAATAATGCCATTAGGTGATCACATTACCAAGCGCCAACAGTAGAAGTCACACTGAAGCTGTCCAGGGCTCGAATTTTTAGTGTGTTAGATTTCAAGGACAGTTTCTGGCATATTCAGCTCAGTGAAAGAGCTAGTAAACTCGCCATGTTTTGGACACCACTAGGAAGATATCGGCTGCGGATGCCTTTCGGAATAAAATCGGCAACCGAAGAGTTTCAGAGGCTAGTCCATGAAGCATAAGATGGTCTAGAAGACATCTTTGGTACTGCTGATGATGTGCTGGTGTATGGTTCTGGTAATAATGACAAGGAACCTCTTCAAAATCATAATGAAAATTTATGCGCTCTACTGGAAAGAGTTATGCCTTAAATATGAAATTAAACATGACAAAATGCAAAACTGGATTAACAGAGGTCAAATATATGGGTCATATTATTTCCAAAGATAGGCTTAGGCCTGACCCAGTCAAGGTATCTGCAGTTTCATTAATGAGATCTCCAACTATCATAGAGGAAACCCAAAGATTTATAGGGTTTGTCATATACCTGGAAAAGTTTATCCCACGCTTGACAGAGGTAGCTGCCCCCCCCCCCCTTAGCTGATGAAAGAAGATGCAGTGTGGCTCTGGGTGTCCACACATGAGAATCCCTTCCGAGCTTTAGTCAAGATGGTCACATCAGCTCCCACTCTTAAATATTTTGATGCACTACGAGTAAAACTGGCTGTACTTCAATACGATGCGAGCCAATTTGGATTTGGGGCATATGTTTTGTAAATTCATAGGATATAGGCTTTTGTTTCAATGAAGAATAAAGACACACATTTAGATAAAACATGCAGTTAAATAATTTTTTTGCTTAACACATTGAGGACGGTAGGTCATCAACAAATTTTTCCCATGGCCAGGCTGGAGAATACAATGTAGAAAGTCACACCATGTTGGCATGAGCTGTCCTCAACGTGTTAAGGACAGAAACAGATATAAAACAGCAACTAATTTTGAGAAGGCTTGCATGGAAGACTCAGATTTTAGCTGATTAATAAGCATCCAAAAAAGAATATGAAAACTCACTACTCTGGGTGATTCGCCTATTTTTTCAAAATCTATCAAATTAATATTCCTTGTCAGAGTAGTTTCACAATATCTATTAACATTATCCATGAGATTTACTGCTGAAGCCGATGGAAAAGGACTTCCACCTCAACTAATTGTTGAGCTACTTTAATAGCTGAATGAGGTAATGATAAGTTACATTATCAAACAGAATTCTAGGGAAGATTTAGAGGAGCTATCTCATCAAAGTATTCTGTTACTAACAGTTATCACTTAATTTCCATTTTGGATATTTTCTAAATGAATTAAAGGAAGATAGAAATAAACGTAAACAAAAACTTTATTAATTTAATAAAAGCAAATTAGTTAATAAGAAATCAATTATAATCTTCTCAGTTACTTCCTTGATTTTGATAATATATAAGTATCTTAAATTGATTTGAAGAATACAGGAATAAAAAACTTGTTTAACGTATAATCATTGTTCTAAAGACTTTTTTTGTTCAGTTGGCAATTCCAATATTCGAGGACCATACAAAAGCACATAAGCAACATGCCAATCACCTAAAAAATAATAAAATCTGTTAAAGAAGTTCATGTAATCAAATAAAATGAAAAACCATATAAGCATAACAATTTAAATCTTCATATTCCTGAGTAATCTAGTGAATAAAACAGGCGAGGTATAAATAAATATCTATATATCTATATCTATATATATCAATATATATATATATATATATATAAAATTGTAACCTCTGTCTGCACATTGATTTTTTCTCTCTCGAAATTTCACGATAACTTTTCGTTTCACATGTCATAGACACCATAACTGCATTTCGTTTCTTTGGTATATGTTTGTTACCTTTTCACGCTTAAATGGCTGAACTGAATTTTATGAAACTTGGTATGAATATTACTAATAATCCAACTTAGACTTTAGGCTATATTAATAATCTCTGAGATGAACGGGAGTGGGGGTTATAAGAAAGCCTGCAATTAAAAATGGCGATATTTCGTTTCCTATGGCTTTTTCAGCAAACATGCACTTAACAAAAGTTGTTTATTTTGTTATTTTGAGTAACTTTTGTTATATACACTTTTGTCGTTTACCTAATTATAAATGAGTTATACACTAAAAACTATAGCGAAAGTCATCAATTTTATTTGGCACAAAAGCCTCAACTGAACTAAACAAAACTCAGTATGTGAATTAGCACTAACTCCTCCATGATAATGAGCTGTACTAAAATTTCTAGGGACGAGTAGGAGTGGGGGTTGTAAGGGAGGCCTGAAATTAAAAGTAGTGATATTTCGTTTCCTATTGGTTTTTCGGCAAACATGCACATGACAAAAGTTGTTTATTTTGTTATATAGAGTAACTTTTGTTATATTCACTTTTGTCCTATAACAAAGTATAAATGAGATATACACTAAAAGCTAAAGCGGGACACAACAATGGGCATAATAGACTTAACTGAACTCAACGAAACTCTGTACATAATTTAGTATTAAAACCTCTCAGATTATAAGCTATATTAAGATTTCTAGGTACGAACAGGAGTGGGGGTTATAAGGGAAGCCGAAAATGAAAAATTGTGATTTTTTGTTTCCTATTAGTTTCTTGGCAAACATGTACATAACAAAAGTTGTTTATTTCGTTATTTAGAGTAACTTTTGTTGCATTCAACTTTGTCATAAAATGACGTAAACCCAGGATATACGCTAAAATTATAGAGAAGGTCATTAATTTTATTAGTGCTTATTTAAGTGTTTTTAATGGAAGTTGACGGGAGGCTAAAACAGTTAATTGAGTTTACTTATTTCCTGTGAAATGCTGACATTCCTGGAAGTATTTCCACTGAGTTCTACTATTACGAATATAATCTTATCTAAAAACGAGAAGAAGTATGTGTGCTCGGAGTAGGTATGGCAGAAAATATGTGCATTATAGATACCATTTAATTATAATAAATGCTATCCATCATTGTGATTTGAATTATTCACAGTGTGTCAAACAGTAGAGAGGGATTGATTGGGAACTCATTTTCATTTACTCTTTTTAACTAAAATTTCGATTCCATAAGTCCCCTACAGTTACCTGGACCTTATGGAAAAATTAATACGCCCAGACGGGAAGTATAACTGTACACATTGAAGCCTTACTATAAAAATAACCTCAATATTCAGCCTCTAATGATTTCCCGAGCGAAGCCGGGTATCTTAGCTAGTTAATATATAAAAAGGAAGCTTGAATTGTTTGGTTTACCACAAAAGAGTCAGTGGCAACACTAATGCCCTATACCTTAAAAATGTTGCCAACCTCACCTCTCTAACAATGACTATCATTTATACAGTAAAAATAAAAATATAAACATAAATAAACTGGGATGTCATGTTCTTGTTTTATATTTTAATTTTTGATTATGATGGCCTCTTGGTCTTGCCAACAATGTGGCCCTTCTTATTGCTACCAAAAACTATAAACTTTTTTTATAAACAAAAATTAACAATAATTATAAAAATTCAGTAACTACCATAGATAAA
Organism: Riptortus pedestris; assembly: GCA_019009955.1. Classification (NCBI taxonomy): domain Eukaryota; kingdom Metazoa; phylum Arthropoda; class Insecta; order Hemiptera; family Alydidae; genus Riptortus; species Riptortus pedestris. The sequence continues at coordinate 49,088,333 of CM032233.1, read as the reverse complement.
TACAAAGTGTATCCATTTATGTATTTCTTGAAAGTTAGACTAACCAGATGCAATATTTTATGTATAACATCATAAAGGGGCACTTCAAGAACTACTTACTTCAGTTTTCAAGGATAAAGAAAATGTTTTTAAAATACATAAAAACATTCTTTTCCTGTTTGGGGATATTGAAAGATAAAATGTATATTGGCTAAACCGGGGGATAACAATATTGAATCTTCCCCTTCCCTAATTGTGACTCACAAGGGGAGTGCACGGCCTTCCATGAAAGTCTTGAGATGTTGCGAAGACGTATCCAGTTAAACTTTTTATTGCAGATGACAATGGTGTTGAAGAATAGAATGAATTTTAATAGAATCCTCTATAGATGAAATTTTGCAATTTTTTCAATCAAATACGAGCAGTTTTGGAGACACTTGATAACATTTTTAACTTAATGATAAAAATATGTCAGTGATCCAAGGCCAAGCATAAATATAGCTCTATCGTATAAAACTGTTAAAGAATATTTGTTAGAGCTAACAAATTTTAAACATCTTTATTAATTGTAAAATAAAATAATATCAAATAAACAAGTAAAGCTAAATAAAACCGTTTAAAAATATTATCAAAATATCTGTGTTATTATTGATAATTGTTATATACTTATGTATTCAATTAATAGTAATATATTCATTATTATTATTTTTGACAGAAAGCATTCAAGGTTTCTTTAAATATGGCACACATTAAACATGAAATGCCAATAATTAAAAAATGTTTAATTTAATTATTAACATTAAATAAACACCCCAGAAAAAAAAAAAAAAAACGGTGCTCCTGGCGAGATTCGATCTTGAGATCTTGCGGTTACAAAAAGAGAACACTACCTACTGAACCACCGAAACCCTTTGAAATATATGTCTTCGCAACACCTCAAGACTTTCAGGCAAATCTTTAACACTTTTTTTTAAACGAACGTTTGAGAAGTGTGTTCTCTCACTTTAACAGAATTTGTTTTTCATTAGGTACTACACACTAATACTTTTTCGTTCAAATCTATGGGTGGAAGGCCGTGCACTTCCCTTGTCAGTGATTTCGTTTTTATCATCTAGGTCTCTGTAAACTGTTATTGTACAAATACAAGAATGGCTGAGTGTCTATTTGGTCTGAAATCCCACATTGGCGACTAGGATGGGATCGTCTATGCAATTTGTTAGTGTTAGCGTAGTGAAGACTTGTTGCACTTGTGGAGTTAGTTTTGTTTGGCTGCCTAAAACCCAGCTGATGTTATCGTGGACGAAAATCTAATTCTTGTGAATTTTTCTTATTATCCATTCTTTTCTTATTATGTTTATTCTTCCACGAACAATTATGACAAAAGAAAAAATGGGTGAGGAAGAAACCGAAAGTTTTGTCAGAACTTTGAGACAGTTTTCACCTCATAAAGATTGGGGCATTGCTAAGTCTAGAATGGAAAATGTTTCCATTGCTAATGGAATCCAGAAGGATGAGAGGAAGCATCTTTAATTAATAATTGAAGGTAGTTCAAGTGAGTATAAAATTGACCTTAAGCTGAATTCTCAGACTATTCCTTTGATGTTGGCACTGAGTGTCATAGCACAATTGTTCCTACAAATTTATTTTATCAAAAATTCCCCCATATCACCCCAATTCCATGTAAAAAGACATTTACTACATATCTTCAAGGAAAAACCTCTCCTGTGAGCTGTGCTAGGGTAGGTGTGGAATATCGAGATTACATTGTACCGAATTTACTATTTTACTTGAATAAAACTGATTTTTGTTGAGCAGATTGTGATTCAAAGCACTTGGGTTCAGCATTGCTTCTGAAGAATCGGACCAGGTAATTTTTTAACAAAATGTTAAACACGAGATGGATGCAGGAAAGTTAGAGAATGAACTCAAGATTTTATGTCAAGAGGTTTTTACAGAAAAACTTGGCAAATTTAACAAAAGTCATCAAATTGGAGCTTTTACATGATGCAAAACCAAAATTTATAGCATGTAGCGTATGTCATAAGACATAAAGTAGATCAGGAAATCGACTGTCTGGTGCAAGAAGGAATTCTGGAGCCTACTGAATATAGTGATTTTGGTTCGCCTATCGTTCCAGGGATAAAGCGAAATTCAAATTTGTAGGGATTACAAATTGCCCCTCAATCCATGATTAAAAACAAATCCCAGAATTGAGGATTTATTCCAGAAATTGGGTGGAAATTGTGTTTGGACCAAGGTTGATTTGGTTTTTTTTTTTTTTTCATATTTTCGCCCTCATGATTAGCAGCATGAAGAAGAAGGTGTAGTCCTATGGGGAAACTTAGGGCCTCAGTGCTTCACAAATTGCATGCTACACACATGGGTATAGTGAAATGCATATTGAGAAGACAGTGAGGTTTTGCATACATTTCAACTCCCATTTAACCCATGGGAGTGGCCAACAAAACTATGGCAAGGGCTTCATATGGATTACTTGGGACCAGTTGCTGGTCATTATCACCTGGTAGTAGTAGACAGTCATTCAAAATGGCTGGACGCTTTTCCTACAAAATCAATATCTGCAGCACTGACAATCAAAATTGTTATGCCAAATTTTTGCCTGATTCCAGCTTCCCGAGGTGCTTGTGATTGATAATCACTCGTCATTTGAATCAGAAGAGTTTCAATATTTCCTAAAAAAGAATGGGGATTCAACACAAGGCACCTTATTATGCACGGGCACCTTATTATCTGGCTACAAATGGATTTGCAGAGAACAGTGTGAGAACAATCAAATGATTGTTGAAAACTCTATTAGTTGAATCAACAAGTGCTGACCACAACAAAGCTCTCAACAATTTTTTGTTACAGTACAGAAATGTACTTCTTGCTACTACAAATATGTCACCAGCACAAGCTTTACTGGGGCACAGTTTAAGAACCAAATAGGATCTTCTCCACCCTAATCCTTTAAAAACAACTAACAAGAGTTGAAGAGAAACAAAAACAGCAAATTAGCTTGCAAAGTGGGAGGACACCATCTCCAGACAAATTTGCTGAATCAGAGGGCGCGTGGGCAAAGAATTTTCAAAAAGGGAGAGAAAGATGGGTAAAAGGAAAAATTATTAAATTTTTTATCTCTAGATGACAAAGTGTTTACATTCCCGAAATGAATAAAACATGGATAGGCCACATAGATCAACTCAGGGTACCGGTACAAGATTCTAACAATCTTGAAGATGGAGATGATAGGCCGGAAGACAAAAAGACATCTGTCATTGTGGGATGGCCTGAACAAGTTCATGTCAGAATACCCAGTCAGTACCAGTACAGCAAACCGAATGATCGGCAGCTTGCCAAGCCAGGGATCAGCAAGTCTCCAACCGTTCATGAAGGTCTGGGATGATACAAAGTGAATAAAATAACATGGTTAAATATAATTCTTGGAAATGTAATCTATAAAAATGGGGGTAAAATGTGCATTAAGCATTCAATTTTAGTCATATGAGAAGAAAAGGATAAGTTCATGACATTTTTAAATAGACATTACTTGACAATTCAAACCAAAGAAGAATTTTTACATAAATAACATGAATAGAAAAATTGAATATTGATAGATTAAAAAGGAATTTACTGCATTATACTTACCGCCACCACAAAGTTTTAAAATGGCATCTTGTGGAACAGGAGTTACAACATCATCATCACACTTAATCCACATGTCATCAGTATGTTTAATCCAAGCTACGTAATGCCCACTTGAACTTGATCTGCCACGATGTGTCAATACTGCTTGCAAGGTGTAAAGTCCTGAATTGTTTGATCCTAAGTCTGTAATCATACCAAAAAATGAAATCATGACAATGTAAAATAAAATATCTATTGAATTGATTAAATTGATGGCATAAAAATAATATAAAGCTTCTAGAACTTCTAGAACATAGTAGACATATTTTTCAATGCTCCCTCCTTTGTAATTAATTACTAACTTAATTTTAAAACGTTTGTAACAGAAACAATTATTTCATGGGAACGAATGACTAAGAAAAAAGAAGAAACCGTACTGGTTTTTTGTTCTGTCAATAACTTATCCATTGTGGGATCATTCAATTATGCTTTTCAGCAGAGAGTGTTATACTTTATATAGACACTGATTCTGGCCTTCATTATACATTTACAGTCAACATTCTACTAATCTCAGATCCAAAGATATTGAACCTCTATGCAGCAGTGAGTATTAACTAGCTGTGATTTTAACCCTTAATAACCTAGCGTACCCATATGGGTACATTAAACTTGGGGGAAATAAGAAGGCTCCATCATCTCCGGTGTGCATGTTCAATTTTCGTGTTCTCCCTCCATGCTCTCTACAGCAGTCCCTCTACTCAGTTTAGTGCTTGCCTTCAACAAGTGGATTATACAAGTGTGCTTTTTATTATTTTTAAAAATGGACTACTCGCGATTCGTAACAAGGTAAGTAAATTTTGTTATAAAATACACCAATATTAGTTTATTAGTTATTTGAAATAAAAAATGTAACCTGTTACCTAAAGTTCATTGCACAATTTATTAGCAAATTTATAGAAATTTACGAATTATTGAAGTCTGTAATTAGTCAATTATGACCCTGTACCCAAATGGGTACACTAGGATATTTGATTGCCTATTTTTTTTTATTGACACTTTTTTTTCAAATGCGATGTTTGTGTTATTTCAATGATTTTGGAAGCCTCCAAAATGGTAAGCACATACGTATCCCGTAATGCAAATGATCAACGACAAAAATATGAAGACAGCTTCGGGAAGACATCAGCTCCTCTCGTAGAAATGGTTCACAAATTACCGAAGCTTCACTACGACTTTTTCTTTGATAATTTATTTACTAGCTTCGATTTAATAAATTATTTTAGAAAACAAGGATTTGGAGCAACTGGTACCATGAGAGAAAATAGAATTCCTCGTGACTGTCCACTTATAACAAAGAAATCTATGCTAAAAAAAGAAAGGGGCTTCTATATGTCTTGCATTTCTAAGAAAGAAGGGGTTTGCATAACAAAATGGAAAGACAATTCAGTTATTGCAATCGCGTCAAATTGTCACAGTTCTATTCCTCTTGCTCAGGTAAAAAGATATTCCAGAAAGGATAAAAGAAATGTAGCTGTTACCCAACCTAACGTTATTCGGGAATACAATAAGTTCATGGGAGGAACAGATCGTATGGACGAAGGGGTGGCCATGTACCGAATTTCCATACGTAATAAAAAATGGTATTGGCCTATCCTATCGTGGCTAATTGATGTGTCCTTGCATAATGCATGGATACTTTTCAAAAAAGCAGGGACACCTATACCTCAACTTGAATTTCGACGGAATATAGTACAATCATATTTATAAAATATGCATCTCCACCAATGGGTGCAGGGAGGCCCAGAATTTTTTCTTCGCAAGCTTAGTCGAGTCGGTTATCCAAGAGATACGTTTTGACCGCTTAGACCATTTTATAATTAAGACGGAAGAAAATAAAAGGAAAAGATGTGCAAGGAACGAGTGTACTAGCAAAGTAAGAACAATGTGTGGGAAGTGCAAAGTAGGGTTGTGTATTGATTGTTTTGCTGCATTTCATACCAAAAATAATTTTTCTTATAATTATATATTATAAATAAGCATAATAAATCTGTTTTATGGTTACTTTTTTTTATTTTTTCCTTTTTTGCCTTGTTACATAAATATCGTGCGATACGCAAACGTTATGCCAAATACAGTTAGTCAAATGTCCTAGGGTAGCCATATGGGTACAGGGCTTATCTCATAAACGGCATAAGAGAAATTTTTAAAATTATTTTTTACAACAACAGGCAGGCATTACCCTCGATTAATATACTATATCATATTGCTGCATAATCCAATCCACTCTATATTATTTAACCACAACAGGCAGGCATTACCCTCGAGCAGGGTTCTACGATTTATTAATTTTCAATCAATTGATATAATATTCTAGCCAACTGGAAACACTCCAATTTAAATTTTAAAGCGCTAAGATAAAATTAAAAAAAAAATTTGTCCCAGTGGAAAAGTTTTTTATTCAACCCAAATTCACTGGCCCTGGTACTCAATTTATTTATAAATAAACCATGACATAAGGTAAAAATTTCTATTGGGATAAAGAGACAAAATATTACCATTTTCAAAAGAAAAAAGCTCCTTCTTTGTTTCTATTTTATTAGGTTCTTGAAGATGAGGAGCATTCTTTCTTGATTTGGCTTCCAATGCTTTCTTGTCATCAAAATCCTTAAACAAAAAAGCATATATAACAATTACTAGTGATCTCATCTTATTTATTAATAAAAATATTCTCAAAATAGATCTATTATTTATACTAGAATCCTTCAGCTACAAAAGGGAAAGGGAAGGGGGGGGGAGAGGGAGAGAGAGAGTGTGTGCGAGAGAGGGAGAGAGAGAGAGAGAGAGAGAGGGAGAGAGAGAGAGAGAGAGAGAGAGAGAGAGAGAGAGAGAGAGAGAGGGAGAGTGAGAGAAGGGAGAGAGAGAGGAGGAGAGAGAGAGGAGAGGAGAGGGAGAGAGAGGGAGAGAGAGAGAGAGAGAGAGAGAGAGAGAGAGAGAGAAGAGAGAGAGAGGAGAGAGAGAGAGAAAAGAGAGAGAGAGAGAGAGAGAGAGAGAGAGAGAGAGAGAGAGAGAGAGAGAGAGAGAGAGAGAGAGAGAGAGAGAGAGAGAGAGAGAGAGAGAGAGAGATGAGAGGTGAGAGAGGGAGAGAGAGGAGAGAGAGGAGAGGGAGAGAGAGAGAGAGAGAGAGGAGAGAGAGAAGAGAGAGAGAGAGGAGAGAGGGAGAGGAGAGAGGAGAGAGAGAGAGAGAGAGAGAGAGATAGAGAGAGAGAGATAGGAAGGAGAGAGAGAGTGAGAGAGGAGAGAGAGAGAGAGAGAGAGAGAGAGAGAGAGAGAGAGAGAGAGAGAGAGAGAGAGAGAGAGAGAGGGGAGAGAGAGAGAGAGATGGGAGAGAGGGAGATGAGAGAGTGAGAGAGAGAGAGAGAGAGAGAGAGAGAGAGAGAGGGAGAGAGAGAGAGAGAGTCTGAGAAGACTCGGAAAGGCCAAGGACTCATTGAAATTATGTATAGTTCTGTGTTCGAACTCTAACAGTTGTACAATCTGGATCTATTTATAACCTCAACATTGTGATGGAGTGAACTTAACATTCTCACTGCGGAGCCTCGCAGCATATGCGAGGTCCTGAGTCACTCCCTGGTGCAGGCCTCGCATACGTTGCGAGGAGCGTCGCCCCGCCCTCCATTCGTTCTAGAGACCTGAAGGTTGGAGTGGGGAGAACCTCCGCACTCACAAGCATTCAGTAGTGTTTTGACTACCGTCTGGCCAAGTCGTTTGCAGTTTCAAAAATTTTTGGGGTTATTATTTTTTATGGGCCAACTTGTCTCTCCATCAGAGGCTCATTATTGGAGGTCCATATTCCCCTATAGTACCCCTGCTTTCCCTTCAATGATGTCACGAGACACGTTTCTCCGTATACTGAGAAGCCTGCACTTCGTCACAGAACCACAAGACCCGAACGTTGAGCATGATCCGCTGTATAAAATTCGGCTTCTGTTAAATTTTTTTGTTGAGAAGATGAAAGAGATATACTACCCCTTCAAAGAATTAAGTTTGGACGAGTCCATGATGCTTTGGAGGGGTAGGCTATTCTTTCGCAAGTATATCGCTAATAAGCGCCTCAAATATGGAATAAAGATTTATATGTTGACTCAACCTGACGGTCTTGTGCTGAAGACGTTAGTCTACTCTGGGCGAAGGGATCTACAAGTTGGAGGGAAAGGACACTCGTATAAAGTTGTCAGACATTTGGTTGATGACTATCTTGGCCACGGCCATGCCATTTACGCTGACAACTTTTATACATCTGTCCCCATGGCACACGAGCTTCTGGATCAGGGTACCTATCTTACTGGTACTCTGAGAAAGACTCGGAAGGGCAACCCAGCTGATATAGTGGGAGCTAAGCTCAAAAAAGGAGAGATAAAAGAGAAATTTACTGAGAAGGGTGTGTCCGTTTTCAAATGGCGCCACAAACGAGATGTCATTATTATTTCATCAGAGTTTGATGCCCAGATAAAGGCGGTCATGAGCAGGGGGAAGACCATCGAGAAGCCCGAGGCAATTATTATTTATAATAAATATATGGGTGGTATTGACAGGTCCGATCAATTCATGTCATACTATCCTTTTGAGAGGAAATCTCTGAGGTGGTACGCCAAGCTAGGGATGCACATCATTCAGCTGATGATGAATAATAGTTACATCTTGTATAAAAGACATACAGGAAGTAATATGACCCTACTGGATTTTAGGGACAAAGTTATTGTGGAGTTGTGTGGGGGTACTCCTGAGGACTGGCCTTATGTACCTCCGTCGTCCGTTCCAAGTGTACGAGGCGTCCATTTGCTGGACCTGATCCCTGGGAAGAAGCGGAGGCAGTACAAGCTGTGCACAAGCAAAGGGGTGAGGAAAGATGTGCATTATTACTGCCCACAGTGCAATGCTTCACTTTGCCTCACTCCTTGCTTCAGGGAATTTCATAACTACCCGTTATAAACATTTATTTTATTTATTATTTTTTCCATAAAATTGTAATTTTTTGTATATAAAACTAGAATAAGCTTTTGTACATACATGATAAATTTTAGTGTTAGGTTTAGAATAAAAATTTAATATATTTTAGTTTTATATAAAGTTTTAGAGCAGTATTGTTTTTGTATATATATATATATATATATATATATATATATATATATATATATAGAATAAATTAATTTATAATATCCATAAAATCACTGCTTTATTTATTTATGATTACCTCTGTTCCATATATCTTGTTTCTAATTTCAGAAAAAACGCCACCTGAACAGACCAGAAACAATGACTTTCAAGGCATTTTATTGTTATTCATAATTTTTTATATGTGTATTTGATTTATGATTTCATAACCAATTACGAAATAAAGAAATTTTCCATTACTAAACGAAATTTTCTGTTCAGGTGGTGTATTTTCAGCTATATAAGTTCATTTTGGATCAATATGATTTTCATATAGATCTATTCCATTATTATGTATTCTTTATATGCATTTGTAACCTAATAATCGTATTTCTTCTTCCCTACGCAACGTAAGCAATGTCCGCACACGACAGTGAACTAGGTAGGGAAATACACACAAAATGTTCTGTCTTGAGGGTTTGCCTACCTAATTCACTGCCGTGTGCGGACCTCGCATACGTTGCGAGGTTAAAAAAAATACGATTATCGTTGTTAAAAATGCATAAAAATTACCACAAATAGGGTTTTACTTAGTTTGAACAACTTTAAAACAGAAAACAAACAAAAAAATTCGTTTTTTGGAAGTGATTTTCGGTTCGGGCATCCACAGCGAAAGTGTTAAAGTGGGATTATGCAATGAATAGATCCGGTCTTCCCCATAAACCAGCAAGTTATCTATAATAAGCAGCAACAATACAATCAAACAGTGCCTGCCAGCAATATTTCAAGTACAACAACTTTATATTTGCCTGACATCAAGAATCTAATAAGTGCTGCCTCATATAAATTTTGTACTGTCTTTTCAACATTTTTTATCATCAACCAATTCAATATCACGATGGATATACATATCTATATAAATTCATTCCACTCTCTCAAAATTTGACTAACATAACTGACATGAATGAAACCTTTTGTCTTTCCCCCTTTAATATATTGATTTCATGAGTGTGGTCATGAAGCCAATATATTACTTATTTAAATTATTCAAATAGATTAATTTATTATATACTACTTTTCTTCTGAAAAAATATTATAATGAGTCCGGTATACAACTGCTAGCAGTAAAAATGAGAGCATATGACATCCCATCTATTTGAGACAGGTAACCTTCGGATGAGTTTATTAACAATATTTACAGAAAGAGACTCCAATATCAGATTCCAGCAATGAGGTCATGAAAAATGTTATGTAAGCAATGAGAAAGGAGGCCTGAGTCAGCATACAAAGATGTAAAAGAACCCTTGGTTTGATAATGAATGTGAAGAACAAAGCATGACATCTTTGAAAAACATGAATACATATTGTTACCAAATCAGTAATAAACATTGTTTATTAGAGTTCTTTTGGATTGCAAAATTAAACACATACACAAGCTTCAGAGTTTTTATCACTGCACAATTTATTTAGGAACACACTACACACTTGGTTACTTATTCTTAACTACTACAATATGCACTGATTGCTTCACTGTTCTTGTTATTACACAGTCCAATAACTCACTCACGATCACAAAAGTTCACAAAGAAAAACACGGCACTGCACTGTCCTTTACTTCGCGAAGTTAACGCACTGCACTGTCTTAAACACGACACTATACTGTTCTTTACAGAGTCACAGCACAACACTGTCCTTCACATAAAACAATTTACCGCACTGCACTAAGTCACACTGTAGCACTGAACGCATTGATGATCACTTGAAGACAGCTGAGAAAAAACTAAAACTAACTCCCTTCCTTATAGATTCCTTATATCCTGGTGGCAAAACACCATGGAGAAGGAATTGTCTGGACTCTTCGAGGTCTGGGCTGGTATTGCCGAGGATGAACGGGACCGTCTGGCGTCACTCCTTTGATCTCCTCCGTACTTTCCAAATACGTGACTATCTCTGTTTAATTTTTCATGTATTTCATTTTCGCAACAATATAATGCAAACTCCAAAAAGGAAGGCACTCAAGGCGGCTTAAAATAAAATGAGATGTCATAAAAATCTCAATAACACAAGTAGATGCAGGAGCATTTTCAGGAATGAGAGAACAGGAAGTTTTATAGGGATATCTAAAGACAAAGAACCCATTCAGTCAATGAACAGAATTCAGTCTAAACAAGCAGGGAGAACTTATTACAGAAAGTGATCAAACCAAGGGTAGATGGACCTAATACCTCAAAGGTATGCTAAATTCTGTGACTAACCTGTTGGAATTCAATAATGTTGATGAAGAAAAGCCACCTGATAGACATAATCCAGCAAATTGTCTTGTCTTTGAATAATAAGATATATAAATAATAAGCAGATACATAAGAGTTTTTCTGTCTAACTGTGCAAAACCAGTATCCTGGCTCATAGCAGAGCGTTCTAATGGAGTGCAGTGTAACTATTAAATCCATGGCCAACTAATATTTTGCATGAGATTTTAGAAATAGTAAGGTTTATGTGCTAGGAGGCTTTGATGAGTGTCGACAGGGGATCTCCGCGCTTATAACAGAATTCACACCTTTTACCCTCATTCCATTATGTCTTCTAAAGTTAGTTAAGTTTTGGATTTCTGTTTGAGTAAACCATTTTAATATATATTTAACTATAAGTTCCTCCAAAAAGTTAAAATTGGATGATGTGCATGGATGCTCATGGTTTTGAGAAAGAAAGAGATATTGACTTCACTTCTGATAATGATATTGACTTACAATATTTCTGAGCTAGGGCCATGAGGGGCTTAAGTCCAGTAAGTTGAAGCCGTGGCTGTAGATGCTAAAATTTTGAATAGTAACAAGGAGGAATCACCTTCGCAAGTGAGAAATGAACTGATTTGAACTCTGGAAAAATTTGTTGATCACAATGCTTGATGACAGGAGAAAGGATTTATTATTGGTGTTTGATATCTGCGACCCACACTGAATAGAATAAGATATTGGCAAAGGCCAAGGTCCATAAAGTACTGTCATGCCAAAATGAAAGTAAGGAACAATTGGGAGACTTTATTCAATGAATATCAAATGAAAATTTGTTACTAATTTTTTTTTTAATCCATGCTGAGGGGTGTATTCACAAGAAAGTTTCATTTGAATAGGCTATATGGAAATGAAGGTTATTTTAAAATATAATATTGCTAACAGGAGTTATGCTCTGCGATATTTTTTTCTGATCACATTTTAGACCTGTGAAAGTGTGATCAGAAAAAAAAACTTTATTTTAGACTTTCAGTGATGAATTCTCACCCTGGTTAAAAAGGGGTGGTGACCTGTAGATAGCCCATCCCAATTAGCCATTGTAGCATAAAGTGTTACTAATAAATTATATTTGATATAAACATTTTAGACCTAAATAGTGATGTAATGTGATATACAAGAGACCAAACATAATCTATATACTTAAAGGAATAGCATATAGCAAACCATCATGTATGACAATATTTTTTAATTCTGGTAAGAACCAAGTTTAAATTGGGCATTTTGGTATTACCTTATTTTTTTTTTTAACATGGTAAAAATTATGTTCCTTTAGGGAAGTCTGAAATGACTCTACTTTAATGTTCATGGCATGTTTATTAGAAGATTCTTTTCAATGCCTTATCTATCTACAAAGCATGGAATATAGGAAATTGTAAAGAAAGTAACCACTTAGATGATTTATTTTCATTTAAATGAATGAGAAAAGATAATGTGAAATGATAGTTTGAATTTTGAAACATACCTTGAAGCGCTCTCGCATTGGTTTCAGTCTTTCTTGTAGTTCAGGAGTACAGAGGTCATATGCATCAAATTCAAAAGGATATTTAACTTCTTTTAATATTTTGGCATTGACTGCTTCTTTTTCTTTATAGTAAAACCGAACAAACTGAATAGTGAGGTAGGCAGGCAACCGGCTTATTCTGGACTGAAAATTGAATATTTCATAATGCTACACTGATCATATCAAAAAATAAAAATAATGCTCAAATTAATTTAAAAAATATGGCAGAGCAATTGTATTCAAACATATAAACTAGATTTCTAAAACTATGAAATTAATACACAAATAAATAAAATATAGGAATTTTAGAAAGTGTCATTTTGTAAATATTTCATCTACACTTTTACTGCACACAATAAAAAATTCAATAAATATAGATGCTATGAAGCTGTACACTCTAATAAGGATATTCTTAACTGAATTTATTCAGGAAGAAATGTTTCTTAGATAAAATTTGCAAATTCACCTAAAAAAATTATTCTAAGAAGAAAAGACAATTAATTGATTTGAGATTCAGATTTTGATGAAAAACAGTATGTTTGCACTTTTTATAGATTTTACAATTAACAACCAAAAATTGTAAAAGGTAAATGAGTGTACATGCCCACTGTTAGTGTTATGTAAAGTGTTATATCTATATGGGCAATTAGGATAGGAAGTTTTATAGAATGTATCAGGAATTTTGTACCTTTACTATCAATTATACCGTTCTTTTTAACCTATTTTCTTGACCAAGAAATAGAAAAACAGAATATTAAATCAAGAACTGTGTGTACATAATCAGGGAGAGATTGTAAAATATAATTCAGAAAGTTTTTCAGAAGAAATGTAAAATTTACACAAAGAAGCATTTCATCTAATGCAAATCAGTGAACATAACTTGGCCCAGTTAATCCCCACTTAAAATGTAACCAATCAATGGCAGGGAGATCATTTCATGAGCTCAATGAAATATGATCACCTTGTAGACAGTACGTACGGGTACAATAAAACATTCATTTCATATTTTTAGATAATAATTATTTTTATAATAATTTCTTTGACAAACTTTAGCTTGTCAAATTAAAATGAATAAAGAATCAATATTACAAAATATAAAAATATTAATAATAGTTCAATTTACAATCGAATTAGAAACCCACATTTTCATTATTATTCTGAAACAAAAATTAACAATAACTAACTTGCCTCAAATTAATCAATCTTTTACGATCCCTTATCAAACCACAATATGATTACATGCCCATAGTCTTTCAGTGTAATTATAACACAAAACTTGTGATCTGATTCTTTGTAATTAATACGTTTAGTGACTAGCGATATATATTGTTGTGAAAATTAAATATATAAAAAGTTAAACAGAGATAGTCATGTATTTGGGGAGTACGGAGGAGATCAAAGGTGTGCCGCTATATGGTCGCGCCTTTTTGGTTAGCTCATGCAAGCTGGCAGCTACCTGGGCGAAGTTTGGCACGAATCTCCAGTAGTATGTGCAAAGCCCCAGGAAGCTACGCAGCTCATGAAGATTTTGTGGTCGAGGCCAGTCCTTTACTGCCCATATTTTGTCCTCATCAGTGGAGATGCCTTCTGCTGTTACCCAATACCCTAAGTATTTGAACTCCTTCTGAAATAGAGCAAATTTCTTTATGCTTAACTTTAGTCCAGCTGCCATTATGCGACTAAATACTTCATCCAAGTTTTTAAGATTATCGTCAAAAGTCTTCCCCATAACGATTATGTCATCTAGATACACCAAGCACGTCTTCCAATTGAGACCCTTTAGCACACATTCCATTAAACGCTCAAAAGTAGCTGGGGCGTTGCAGAGCCCAAATGGCATCACCTTGAACTGCCATAAACCATTGCTTGCGCTTTCTCTTAGTCCTTATCTGCTATCTCAACTTGCCAGTAGCCACTTTGCAAGTCCAAGGTAGAAAACCATTTCGTTCCAGCCAACGTGTCTAAGGTGTCGTCAATTCTTGGCAGTGGATAACTGTCTTTCTTGGTGACGTTATTGAGTTTTCTGTAGTCAACACAGAATCTGGTGCTGCCTTTTTTCTTCTTTACTAGAACTATTGGCGAGCTCCACGGACTCAAAGATGGTTTAATGACTCCATTCAGCTCCATTTTGTTGAAAAGTTCTTAAACTTCGTTCCGCTTCGCTAGGGGAACACTCCTGGGTGCTTGTTTTATAGGTCTCGCTTCACCAGTATTTATTTCATGTTTCACTACTGCTGTTCTACCTGGGCTTTTATTGCTTAGGGTGAAGACGGAGGCATGTGTTCTTAGCAACTCCTTTGCTTTGTTTCTTTTAGGTGATTTCAGTCCTTTCATCCATTTTTCCACTTCTTCTGCTAGCAATTTGCGTTCCTTGACTGTCTTTTTTGGGCATCCTGAATTTTTGGCACAGTTAATTATTGCTTCTGCTGGCTCACATTGACCTATTTCAAAATTTTTGTTAATGATCTTCACATTGTTGGATAGGTTAAGTACTCTCACCGGAACTCGTCCATCGTCGCAGGTTTTAACGAGGGCTTCAGCTGTTATAATGTCCTCTTTAAGTTCTTTTGTTTCTACTACTCACAACCGATCATAATTTGTTGACCCAAGTGAGGATTGATACAGTGGGCTATCATGAAGTCTGCAAGATAACTTCGTCCACTATGTCGGCGACAAAAATCCATGATCAGCACTAGTGTTGGCGATAGTCAGACTCACCTTGGCTCTTCCGTAGACGGTGGCTGATTCCAAAGTAGCAGTGCGCAGTCGAAAGTTGTTTGATGGTTCCAATGATCCTTTTACCAAATCAGGCCTAATTAAGGCTTCCTTCCGTTGATAAGTCCAAGAGCTATTAGGTTGATATTTTGTTGTTGTATTATGGAAATGGAGATTGTGGGGCCAACGGTTGTAGGAGCTAACTCTTGCCCCTCAGTGCGAGCTCGTTCTAGTCTAACGGTGTCTCTTGAGATTTGGGGTTATTCGTCCGTTTGATCTCCCTTGGTGGCGAAACAGATCTTGGCCTTTTCTTTGGTGCTTTACAGTTAAGTTGAAAATGTCCGGTCTTACCGCAGTTGAAGCATTTCGAGCGTGATCTATTCCTTTGCTCCTCTAGTATTCGCTTGACTACGTCTTCTATATCACTCCTTGTGATTTGAGCGTCATTTTGAATATCTGCCTCAAGACATCGCACCTTGTAGACTTGTGGTTTTGAAATTACTTTTTACCCGGTCTCCTGGGCTAGCACATAAGAGATAGTTTTAGCAAAGGATGATTTCTGCATAGCGCATACAACAAATTTAACATCTGGATCTCGTATACCACTCACAAATGCTTCAATCTTAAACTGATCCAGGAAGGGATGATTTTCTCCTGGGTAAGTCAGCGGGACCAGACGTTCGATTTCCATGGCAAAATCTTGCAGTGTCTCATTCTGTTTCTGCACTCTGCCCCGCAATTCCATCCTGTACAGTTCTCGCTTATGTTCACTGCTGTACTTGTGCTGTAATGCCACCATAATGTCCTCATAATTATTCCTGCAAGCTGATAGTAAACTCTCCAGGATTTCTACAGCTGTTCCTTTCAGAGCCAAAATCAGTTCTACCGCTTTTTCTTCATTATTCCATCCAGTTTTGCTGGCCACTGTCTCAAATTGGAACTTCAAAACACTAAATGGCACGCTGCCATCAAAAGTTGGGGCCTTTATCTTGCTGGAATGTTCTAAAATGATTCTCACCGGACCCTTTCGAGCTTCTAGATTGTCCATTTGGAATTGCAACTCACGTATTTCTTTTTCCACTTTCTTTTCTAGATTGGACATTTTCTCTTCAACATTATTCAGTTTTTCATCAAACCCGCTTACTCTCTGCTCAATGGCTTCCACTCGTTTACTCAATACCTCTGATATTTCGTGGAGTTTTTGGTTTGTTGTTCTAGAGGCTTCCTGAAGTTCCTCAAGTCTCTCCCAATTATCTCTAGAAAATTCCTGGAGTTCTTGTCTAACTTCCGCTATGATTTTCTCGCTGTTACTTCGAGAAGCTTCTTGAAATTCTTGTCTGACTGCTGCTAAGATTTTCTCGCTGTTACTTTTTAGAAGCTTCCAAGAGTTTCTGGTTATTTTCCATCATAGCAGCTAAAATTGCATTTAAGTTCAAATTGCTGCTTGAAATAGGAGTACTTACATCAATGTCTTCTTTATCGTCAAACTCATGTGTACTTATATCAATTCCTAGTCTTTGGAATTCATCTGTCAACCGCCTTTGTAGTTCAGCCTTATTTCCTGTTGTTGGCAGATCCAGTTTAGCCAGCTCCTTCTTCAGATGTTCCACTTCATTTTTGTTCATTTTAATTTTGCAATCCCACTTCTGATACCAGTTGTTATGTTTTATTACAAAGTCAGTAATAAATTTTGTTTAAGTAGAGTTCTTTTTGATTGCAAAATTAAAGACACCCAAGTTTCACAGTTTTTATCACTGCACAATTTATTTAACAATTCACTACACACTTGGTTAATTATTCTTAATTACTACTCACAGTATGCACTGATATCTTCACTGTTCTTCAGATTACACAGTCCAATAATTCGATCACGATCACTGCAGTTTACAAAAACACGGCACTATACTGGTACTTACAGAGTCATGGTACAACACTGTTCTTCAAATAAAAACACTTTACCGCACTGCAACTAAGTTGCACTGTAGCACTGACAATCATTTGAAGACAGCTGAGATCAAACTAAACTGTCGGCTGAGCTGTATGCTCTTTATAGAGAAGCGGCAACATCAAAGCCGAATTGTCTGGACTCTTCGAGGTCTGGACTGGTAGGGACTAGGACATGATCAATTTTAGTGTTTCCTAATGATATGGGACCCTCTTCCCTCATTATTTTGGTTTTGTTAAAATCTGGTGACAATCCTACTTCGCTATATTAGCTTATCAGTAAGGATCATTAATCTGAGCTCATCTGGGTTTTCACAATAAGAACCACATCATCCACCGAGTGGAGATAATTAAGCCACATTCCTTCAATTAGTATCCCTTCCTTTGTCTAACCAATGATCCAGAAGATGGTTTCTGAGACCAAAACAAATAATATTGGGGAGAGTGAGTCACCCAGTCTCACTCTTGTTTTTCACAGGTAAGTATAGCCCCTTCCTTTCTGTTTCAATGGAAGCTTCCAACCTACAGCTGCATAATTGGGCATGTGTATTCTATCCCAATATCTCTCATGGCTTTTACTTATGTTAAAAATACTATCAAAAGCTTTTTTAAAATTCAAAAAGCAGTCTATATTTATTAGTTCAAATCCACAAACACTGGAAAGTTATATATTAATGATTTTTCTATCTAACTGACAAAGTTTGCACATGAGTCAGTCACTGAGAATCCCCTCTGAAATCCTGCCTACTCTAGGGCCACAAAATCCAAAATTTTAGATTTTTTAGGTATTATCAGTGACAATGATATCAGTCTGTAATTGTCCATACTTTTAGCAGATTTCCCATAAGGGAAATCAGCTATTAAGATCGTACTCATGACGCGATTTTCGAAAAATTTCTTCAAATTTCCATCGATCCTACCCAGGAGATGATGAAAATGAGGTCCGTTCAAAATTATATATATATATATATATATATATATATATATATATATATATATATATATATATATATATACTAGCCAAGATACCCGGCTTCGCATGGGAAATCATTTGAGACGGAAAGATTTTATTTTATTTTTGGCAATGCTTCTATATGTACAACTGCTCTTCCCGTCTAGGCGCACTTTTCCCCGTAAGGGTCCCTTGGGCGACTTATGGAAAACAAATTTTAGATTTGAAGAATAAGTGAAAATAAGTCTCTAATCATTCCCTCTCCACTGTTTGACACACCGTGAATAATTCAAATCATAATCATGGATAGCATTCATTATAATTAAAAATCATCTATAATGTACGTATTTTGTACATACAATCTAGCTAATATACCCGGCAATGCCCGGGAAATCATCATTGACTGACTAATGATTGTATTTTTATAGAAAATCGTTGAAAAACTAATTGGGATCAGAATATCACAATTTTTCTTTTCAGGCCTCCCTCATAACCCCTACTCCCGTTTGTACCTAAAAATTGTAATATAGCTTATAATCATGAAAGAATTAATGCTAATTCACATTCCGAGTTTTTTAAAGTTCGGTTCAATCGTTAGTGCCCAACAAAATTCTTGCCTAACGCTCTAGTTTTTAGTATATATCTCGTTTAACATAGATTTGAATTTATTTTTCCAGGTGAGGTACCTGGTAGCTCAAATAAGAAAGAATTGTTGAGCATATCAATATTTCTACGCAAATTACTCCACACATTGTTCCTGGAGAAATGTATAAAACAAAAGTTACTCTAAATAACAAAATAAACAAGTTGTGTCATGTGCATATTTCCAGAAAAACCAATAGAAAACGAAATACCGCTATTTTTTAATTCAGGCCTCCCTTACAACCCTCACTCCTGCCCGTCCCTAGAAATGTTAATATGGCTAATTATAATAAACGGGTTAGTGCTAATAGGCATACCGAGTTTTATTAAGTTCGGTTGAGTCTTTTGTGCCAAATAAAATTGTTGACTCCCGCTATAATTTTTAGTGTATGACGCCTTTATACTTTGGTATACGACGATAGTGTATATAACAAAAGTTTCTCTAAATAACAAAATAAACAACTTTTGTTATGTGCATATTTTCGGAAACCCCAATAGGAAACGAAATATTACTATTTTTAATTTCAGGTGTCCCTTATAACCCCCACTCCTGCCCGTCCCTTAAAATGTTGGTATGGCTCATTATAATGAAGGCGTTAGTGCTAATACACATACCGAGTTTTATTTAGTTCGGTTGAGTCTTTTGTGCCAAATAAAATTGTTCACTTCCGCTATAGGTTTTAGCGTATATCTCGTTTATAATTCGGTATACGAAACAAATATATATAACAAAAGTTGCTCTAAATAACAAAATAAACAACTTTTGTTGTGTTTTCATTTGACGACAAACAATAGGAAACGAAAGATCGCTATTTTTAATTTAAGGCCTCCCTTATAACCCCCACTCCTGTTCATCTCAGAGAATATTAATATAGCCTAAAGTCTAAGTTGGGTTAGTTGTAATATACATACCAAGTTTCATAAAATTCTGTTCAGCCGTTTATGCGTGAAAAGGTAACAAACAGACACCAAAAAAACAAAATGCAGTTATGGTGTCTATGACATATGAAACGAAAAGTTATCGTGAAATTTCGTGAAAAAAATCAATGTGCAGACAGAGGTTACAATTTTATATATATATATATATATATATATATATATATATATATATATTTGTCTGTTAACGCTCTAGAAGTCGCAATTTTTGTTTGATCGTTACCAAACTCGATATTTCATCATTTTATGTAAAATGAAAGATCAAGTTCGTTAATGGCTGAAATCGGACCAGTGGGAGGGGGGGGTTTAGAGGGGGGATTTTTGAAAATTCGAAATATCTCCTTTATTATGCTTCGGATCGAAAAAGTGTTTAGAATCAATCTTATTGCAAATTAAATTTACTATAAATATTAACTTCTTCTTCTTCTTGAATATTAACCGAAATATTTGCATTTGTATTGTGTGTGTATTCGGGACTTTCCGCCTAAAGCTAGTTGGGCCTTTTCTGTAACTATTTGTCCCTCGTGAATTGGTTCAGAGCTTCGTCACTACTACTGTTATTAGTAGGCAGATTTCTCTATTGTAAAACTTCACGTGGGAAATCTGCTTAGTTTACGCAGCCCCTGTGTGACGGGCTTTTATTTTTATTTCCCTTTTTACAGAGTAAGACATTTTAGAGGTTCCCCTTTGTTCAAGGGTCTCCTGTTTTACCAGGATTATGGAAATATAAAACTCATAGATATGAATTAATCTAATATCAGTAAATATAATTCAGATGAAATAAAACATATAAAAGCTAAATATAAGAATTACTGATAATAACAACTTACTGTTTTCGTGAAAACAGAATCCCTGTTCAAGATTTCAGAATGTTTGGTGATTTTTTCTTGAAGTTTCTAAAATAAAAAGAAAAACAATCATAAAAAAAAAAGCGTTTGATATAAAATAATAAAAACTTTATTGTTAGTATGAGACAAATAAAAGCATTACTATGAGAATTAATTAATGACTACATTATATACCATTAATGATGTACTCTTGAATGCTCGAAATTAGCCAAATAGTATTATTAAACTCATAAGCTTTTTATTTCTTCAAATGAATTTCATTGTATTGGAGGGCTTCACCAGCTAAAATAATCAAAAATGAAAAATCAAAATATGAACTCAAGAGAAGAAAAAAGAAGGGAAACTAGCATATGGTTGAACACCAAAATGGAATAAAAAAACAATTAGAAAAGCTTAAAATTAAGAAAAGATTTTAAACTTCAATAGCTAATATAGACCATAGAAAGCTCAGAGCTACCCCTCCCCAAAATAGCGTAAGGAATAAATGAAGATCTATTAAAAAGACAATATGAAACCCCTATGGGTAATAAATTTAAAATTCTCAAATTATCTATCAAAGATAATGCATTTTAAAAATATTTATTGTAATATAGTTTTTACTTGATAAGCCAAATATTTTTCTGTGCCAATACACATTTGCATATGATTTCTTAGTAGTTATTGAGGTAGAAAGCTTAGTAAAATGCAGATTTTTTTTTTTAAATTTGTATGAAATGGTTAAAAAAAGACGATTGTAGCAAATGCAATAAAGGAATAATGAAAATTTCTAGATATTTAGCGATTGCAAAACCACTGAGGAGGGAGGAGTCTACCGATACTGGGTATTGCCCACCCCTCGGACAGTTTCCAATACCTAACTTTAATAATGCCACTTAGCTGCTAGCCTGCCTAGAAAGCCTTGTAACTTCATACTAGCCATCGGTAAACACTAGTCCTTCGTCCAGTATAGTTTGTTTGTGAAATTTTTCTCTGCTTTTATTTTTTTTCTATTTCTTGTTTTGTGACTTGTAAGATTTCAAGATAGAAATACTCGTTTATTGGTTTACTTCCTATTGATTCATTCAGAAGGTTTCTTTCACATTTATGTTGATTTATATTTTTCTTGGTCAACTAAATAAATTTTAAAGTCAAAATATATTTTCTCTCTCTCTCTCTCACACACACACACACAAGCATTAGTTACTAATTCTTCAAAGTGTTCGCTAAATGGATTACGTCTAAAACTAAAGTAAACTATCACCAGGGCCTTAAGAGTGATGGGCAGTTGGAGCTAGAGCTCATGGCTTGTGTGAAGAGGAGGGGGGAGGTGTGATTAACCTGGAGACTTGTGATGACTGTGATTATTTGTCTTTATTTCAGAAATAACTTCTGGAAGGTTGCTTCAACAATAATATACGCTAAAACTCTTTTGTAGTGTATAAAAATATAGATTTATTTGATTATTTTTTATTGATCTCTCCTTTTTTTACCTAAAGTAATGGGTATAAAGTATTTGTTTCAAAAAGCACTCTATTTAAATTTTCCTATTGAATTTAATTTTATTAAAAACCTTAACAAATAGAAAATGCAGAAGGTTTTTCTATTTTATAGTGCACAGTAGAAGCTTTAGTTACACTCTTCTTTTCTTTGTATTACAATTAAAAGTATTTAAATGATACTTCACTGAAAAAATAATTTGGTATTTTTCTAAAATGGCCATCAACCTCATTAGCACCATATTAAAAAGGAAGCAGGAAGACCAATACATGATTTTGGTTATATTATTATTAATTAAATGTATATTCACTATAAGTCCCAATGAAATTTTAATAAAAGATAAAATGTAACACAAATTCAACTGGAGGTATCCTTATAACAAATTACACCACAAAAAATGGTAACTCAAATTATCAAAAGAATGTTTGGGATGGAAATAAAAAGGTCTATGCTATAAATGTAATACATATAACAAAATATGTAAACCATGGCATACCAAACCAACGTTTAATATTGTTTCATTTTTTTTTATTACAGAAAAGTTTCTTATAGGCTTTATTGTAGGGTCACCAGTTTATGAGATAGTCAGGAGGAGGGATTTGTGAGGTAAAATAATCACATTGCTTATCGAATTTTAGACTACTTTTTGGAGAAATACCCTTCAGAAGCCCCTCTCCTACATTATTAGAGAGATTGGGGTATTATAGTGAAAGAGCTTTGAATTAGAAACCATTTGAAGGTTACAAATGAAAAATTGACTTTGTGGATGCCTAATCGAAATAGATAACCCACAAAGCAAATCCTTTTGACAGTGGGGTGCCCACTTCTCGAGCTGTTGGTATAGAAGCTGCAAGAGAAACTAACTTTCTTCAAAATATCAAATATTCATTGGTTAATTGACGATTAATGATAGCATAAAGATTAAAATGATTCTAGCCCGGTAAGAAAGTGTAAATAACACTTGAATGTCATTAAAACATTAAAGGCCTTAGCTTTCTTTGCATATTTCAAGATTCACTTATTCAATGCACAACTCAAACATATTACTGATATATTTTAAGAAATTTAATTTCCACCAATGTTTATATAATTTACATGTTAATATAATGTTTGTTATGGGAGGATTTATGTTGATTACTCAGATGTTAGGGAAGTGGCATAAAAAATAAATATGTCATTGTACATAGAGTAGCAGAGGTTTTACAATAAAAATGGTTACATTATTTACACAATATTGACATGTATGCATTTTTTGTAGGATACTTAATTTAATAATCAAGTACAAACAAAAAGAAAATTAATCCAAATTTAACCAATTTATGATAATATTCGTTTTATATTTATAAAAGTATATGGAAATGAAGAAGGAATTTGTTTAATTTCAAGAGGAAAGAGAGGAAAATCAATTTACATTAACCGAAGCTAAAAAATATAATTTACAATTAAATTCAGCCGTCTAGGTTATCAAAGACTACTGTTTGTATTTCTTTTTATTTACTGGCATGTATGCTTCTTCATTAAAGTTTTAGAGACATTTAACATTTGGATTTTTTTTTTCCAGATAATTCCCACTCTCTCAGAACTTCTTAAATTCTGTTTTCTGAGTACATATATATATATATATATATATATATATATATATATATATATATATATATTAAGAGCGAAAAGACCTTTTATAGGTAATGAATATTCATGTGCACAAGGACAAGTATCACATCACTCACATTCTGCTATTATTAAGTGGATCAGTAATTCAGATAAAGTTTGTAAAAAATAAATAAAAAAAATTATTGATTCAAACGAATATTTATTTTTGCAAAGGATTGAAAATAATTGTTTTTTCATTATTTAAATAGAGATAATAAAGCAACTACATTTTTTTGCAAGATGTAAACAAATCAATCAAGGTGTGTCTGTAACAGTAAATTATTTATATGTGATTATTAATTCATTCTGGATTTATAAAAATAAATGTGCCTATATTATATTATTCATTAACCTGGTTAATATTATTATTTTTTTTTGATTTTCTAGAGTAGTCCTTCTTCATTTTGGAATTCAACCACAAGTAGGAAATTAATATCCTATAAAAGGGTAAATAAGATCTACCTCAATATAAGCTTAGTAAAAAAAAAAAGACAATACAATAAGCTAGTCAAAAAGATAAATAAATATAGCTGATGAAGTCCTCAAAATGATCATTATATTACAACTGAGTTATACTATATAAGATAGATAGATATTAAATAAAATAGTACCATAATGTTTATTTATATACTGAGTTCCGCAGCATAGGGAATTTACTCGACTATATAAACAATACAGTATCATTTTAATATAAATTATTGAAACATAGATGCATATTAAATTCATAGATAGAATAAAGAATCATAAACAATAAGCATAAAATCAAGGTAAATAACAATTAAATAATTGAACTGAAACTACATATTTCACAACACATAGCAGAACACTTGTGGGGGAAAACAACTGTTTTTAAATTAATTTAGAATAGACATTTATGGACTGAATTGGAAGTAATTAAGATTTAAAGAAAAGGAAGATGAAAATTGTTTAAAAAATATTAGATATTAATGGGATTTACTAGGATAAAATAATGAAGAGTTGCTAAATTAATGCAGATTTCACTTTTCAACATAAAAGTCATAAAGAATTATTTTAAATAATTTTGTTAAATTTTCTTGTTTCTATTAACAAAATTTGAAATTCTGTACCACATATAATTTTATATTAGTTTCAATTTGAAGATTTCAGGACCAGACTGGAGTACAATATATTTTTATGAGTTTGAAGTATAGTAAAACTGTGTTTCAGGTATTTATAAATATTAAGGGGCTATGAGAGAAAAAAAAACCTTTTTATCACTTTATCCCCAAAACAGCAAACATAACAGTGCTATATATTTTGTAATATTTATTAGTCCCAACAAAGTATTAAAGCAGAATTTATGGCATTCATTTAACCTTGATCCCATGACCACTGTCTCATCCAACAAATACCTATGAAAAGGGATGAGGTGTGGAATATTTTCTGAAACAGGCCACAGTACAATTTGTGTAATAACTAACTAATAAACAGCCATCACACCCAGAGTACAATAAAAAAAAAACATCGACATACTTTAATATAAGTTTCTCTGTTAAAATTAATATTTAATATGTCCATTCACTTTCCGCTAAGGCTAGATATTTGGACAATCTAAACTGAAGTTAAAAATTTAAGTAAATTTGTTGCCAGTTTTGAGAGGTAGGTAGGAGGCATGTCTTAAGGGTTAAGACACAAAACATCTTATAGGTTAATAGCACAATAAGAATATAAAATACTAATTAAATTCAAGTGGACATATTTTGATTATCAAGCACCATGTAATTAAAATAATTAATGATGAAATTTTGGACTTTCTAGAAAATGTGATTTACTCTTGTCTGTAGATGAGAGAAGTACAATTTAATACTTAGGTTGGGAGGAGCTTACAAGCTCGATAGCACTTTAAATATTAGTTAGCTGTATGAAAGGGGTTGGACTTCTCTCTGTTCCCTTGGTGCACACTCAGTATTGTGAAATGATAAAGTAACTGCATGGATAATGAAGTTGTGGACATTGGTCTCTAATGTCACTACATGGCAGGAAGTATTATAAGACCATATGTTCTCCGGTTTAATGCTGTATGTTAAGCTCTGGTTCCTTCAAGACTTGTTAAGTCAGAAAATTAATTAAGTTTTTAACTGATTTCTCAAATCAGTATTCAATGATTCATTAAATATTCTATGTACTTCTTCAGAATCTCCTAATTGATCTATTAATAGAAGCAGTGAGGCTTTCATAAAATGGGTTATTTATTTTTCTAGCTTCTAGAATCTGATGTCACTTCTAGGCAAAGGGTCAGAATTTATAAAGACACTATTTTTCCTTCATTCACTTTTTTATAACTCTACATGCTTCATGTTCTTTACTTGAATGTCTCATCAGGCATACAATACCCTTAATACTAAGGAGGCATCCTTTCTCTAGACAGACTTCAGCTATACTGATTAGAAGGCAACCTGGTACCAAATGTTGACCAAAAATCGATGCATGGTTACATTATTGCTAAAATATCCCTTTCCAATCAACAAATATAAAAACTTCTTGATGGAGATTGAACAAAGTACTGTTTAAATGTCTAATCTCAGTTGTTTTGTTTACTGCCATATCCTGGTTTTATGCATCTGTATGTTCTCTTTTTGTTTTAATTTTTATTACATTCCTTTCTCTTTCCAATACTTTTACGTTGTCAAAATCAAAGGAATGTCCAAATTTAAGAGCATGGTCTGTAAATGATGTTTTATGTCCCATAACATCAATATTTTTAGAATGTTGCTTCAGTCTCTTTTTTAAAAACCGTGTAAACTCCCCTAGCTCCAACAATTTCCGTAATCATTTACATTCAAAGAAAGTTTGTTGTCTTCGTTACTACAGAGACAACTTCACACCTATCATATATCAGAACATTTGACTGAAGAACAGATGTTCTGATATGTGACATGGTGCTGGAAAATGTTTGTTAAGGGATAATTTCAGTATTTGTGCAACTCTGCAACGGGATAATAGAGTTTATGAAATATTAAGGTGTGCTGACCTCTTGGACTTTGTCTAAAACCAAGTTTGATGATGAAGATACACCTTTAGCTGTCAGATATCATGACCTGTAAAGAAGGAAATGATAGTGCTTGTACAACAATTTGAAGTAATATTTCTTCTCAAATTCTAAACCACTGAAAATGAGTATTCAGTTGTTTTCCAGCTGTTGACTGAGTTGCTTATCAGCATTTGTTGTTCTGGCTCCACGGCTTTTTCCATACATTTCATAACATCATTTTTTTAGAAATACCATTTCATAAGATTTCCTCTTCATTTAATTCCAAGTGAAATAAAGATAAGATAATTAGTGTTCATATATGCCATAATGGAATATAGGTCATATTTCTTACCTTCCAATTTACACCTATGTTCCTTTGTGGCCTATCATCACCTTTTTTTACTCAAGATCTGCTGAGGTTTATTTATATATTCTCCTCAAATTTCACTTGCGCCGAGATCTATCAATTAATCATATTTTCTTTATTCTCCTACTATTTTTTTCTTCCCTTTAATTAGCACGTAGTGGTATTTTTTAAATTAAGTAGAATTTTCGAGGGTGCCATTTTGAATACACAGAAGACAGACATAGCTGAATGGTACACCAAACAGTGCCTGCTTAAAGTCATCAATTCTATGGAGTAACTGAGATTAAATTCAAGAATTCCTTATTATGAAAATGCTCCAGCCCACCACATGAAATAATAAATGTTTGAGCATTAAAAAATGAAACTTCTTAAGCACCCTCCTTATGGTCCAAACGTTATTCCTTCTGACTGTGCCCCACATATGGAAATGAGGCAGAGAGAAAAGTAGTTTTGTAGTGTAGAAAACCTACTGAAAGCATAGGATGAGTGTTCCCGATGACTAAAACATGGCAGACCTAGTTTAAAAAGGGGTTTTGGAGGATGGAGAGGTTGTATTGAATGAGGTGAAAATTATTAATACATATATATATATAATATTTAAAGCTCTATTGTAAAACTTTTCTAGTATCCTGTATAAATGTTATTGCCCACACTGTTGCTTCTGTGGCTCTGTTTTTAAAAGCTCTTTTACCTTTTTAGAAGAAGAAATTCCCTATCTTTTAATGGAGCCAAATGCTAATCCAAAGAAATGATTGACTATTGTAGCTGGAGATGAGACAGCGATTATATTAAGTAACCTTTGACTAAGCTTCGGTTTATGGAATGGGAAAACTTTCCTGCTTCAGTCAAGTAGCTCTGTTTTTCTTATAATATTACATATATAGTTGAAAATTAAGAATAAATAACAAAACTTAAAAATTGAAATAATAACTATACCGAAAGCAATCCTGAATGCATATATTTGACATCTTGAGAAATAAAACAGCTCAATTGCAAAAAGCTTTCTTCGAATTTTGAAACTGGTTCCTCTTCCGATTCATCACATTTAAGTTCAACTTGAAATGTACCACCAAAAAATTGATCAATAAAGTACCTAAAATAAAAACTAAAATTAGAACCACAAAGAAAAGCAATAATTAAGATGATATGTCATTTATTTAAAACAGGCTTTCATGAAATAGTACTTAATTTACAAGTAAGCTAAAACCTGCACTGTAAAATCAGAAATAACTAAAGCATAACTTGATAATGTTCAACATTTCCAATGAAATACAAAATATCTATTAATCCGGAGAAAACTAAATTCTTCTAATAGTAATCTATTAGATTCTACTAACAGATTTTTAAACAGGTTTTCATTAAATGGATAATAAAATAATTGTTACAGGAAAAGTGAACATTTACTGTATAGGATTTAAAATTTGAGGAGAATATGAAAATATACTTTATCTAGCAAATAAATCACTTGTTGTTAAAGATTGAATGTACAGTGTAAATGATTATGTTAACTTTACTAACTTATACATATAATGAACTATAAAAGGAAAAAGTAAATAAAAATCCAGAAACATCTAAAGCTTGTAGGCCATGTAATTTACAGAAGAATGGCCAATTTCTAAGGGTAATTATTAATACTAGATAAGGGGAGTGAACCAAAAAAATCACTAAGAGCAGATAAGACTCAACTGACCTACATGGAGAATGGGGATAGTGTTTTAATATCATTTCAATAGGCTGATTTATGAATAAGCAGATGAGTCAAAATTGAATTTTGTAATTGAAATATTCTATAGAAATTATTGCAATCGAGGTCTTTAGGTATTGATCGTATCAATGTTTTTGGCCAACGTTTCGCTAGACATACCTCTAGTTTCCTAAGGGATCCTGAGACAGAAAAATTGTGTTCCTAATCACGTATATGCATTGCTTGTCTGGTGCCGTGGGCAGAGTCTCCCATTCAGGTATCTTGGGATATTGTCTCTGGTGCCTGTTTCCATTGTGATTTTTCCTTATTTGTTTATGGTCTTCTTTCTAGCTGGGATGATGGGCTTCCAAAGTTTGCTCAATCTATAGCCATCTTCTCTGTTGACGATGTTTGGGTATTTCACTATCTCTCTGACCAATGCAGTCTGAGCCACAGGAACAAGGTACACTGTATACTCCTGGCACTTTGGTATGAAGCCGATCCTTCATACTTGGAAGTCCCATTTTTCTATATGTGCCAAATGATGTGTCTATTCCATATTTCTTAGGTATTTTTACAATATTGTTACGTTTTATTACCAAAACCAGTAATAAACATTTTTAATAAGAGTTCTTTTGGATTGCAAAATTAAGTACTCGTAAGTTTCACAGTTTTTATCACTGCACAATTTATTTCACAATGCACAATAAACTTGGTAATTATTCTTAATTACTACTCACAGTATACACTGATAGCGTCACTGTTCTTCAGATTACACAGTCCAATAATTCATTCACGGTCACTGAAATTCACAGAAAGATGGCACTGCACTGTCCTTTACTTCGCGGCACTGCACTGTCTTAAACACGGTACTAAACTGTTACTTACAGTCACGGCACAACACTGTTCTTCTTCAAAAACACTTTACCGCACTGCACTAAGTCGCACTGTAGCACCAGACGCACATATGAGCACTTGAAAAGAAAACTGACTCACTCGCAGCTGGCTGTTTCTTTATATAGGACGTCGGCATACATCAGAGGGGAATTGTCTGGACCATTCGACGCTGGTCTGGACGGGTCTAGTAGGCGCTAGACCTTCTGTCGGCCTCTTTGATCTACATCACACTTTCCAAATACGCGACTCTCTCTCTGAAGGATTATTCATGTATTTATTTTTCGCAACACTGCCGCCCACTTAAGCCTTTTCGTCCCGAATAGGCTCAATAATCGCCGTTGCCATGCCTGGCTAGGCGATAGTCCTTTCTTGCGTTGTGAGTTGAATAGTAGACCCATTTGTCCTTCCGTAAATTCCTCCGAATTCACTGCTCGACCACACACGCCACCCATCTGGATACTGGTCAATTTAATGCAGTCCAATATTTCATGACGGGTCGACCTTCCATTGTCCTCCTTAGCTAGAATAGTGTCACCCTTCTGCGCCGTCGATGTGGCTCCTCCTGAGTTAACATGGCTAAGTCGTACATCAATGACGCACTCCTCTTCCTCGGCTTTTGTACAATCCTTGTACTCTACGTTGAATGGCCGCCTTGAGAGGACTGGAGCGTCGTGTTTTCTCCCTTTCCTATGAACAATAGAAGAGGCTTCTGCTCGACGTGACAATTTCTGGCGTCCGTCGGTACGTAGCTCCTTTGTGGTCTTGCTCTCATGTCCGACATCCAAAGGTATTTCGGTGTTTCGCCAGATCATAATTTGCTTACCCATGTGCAGGTCAATACTGTGGGCTATCATGGAGTCTACACCGATGATCACTTCATCCATTATGTCAGCAACAACAAAGACATGTTCAGTGCTGATGTTGGCGATAGTCACTCTCATCTTAGCTCTTCCGTAGACTGTGGCTGACTCCCCTGTAGCAGTTCGCAGTCGTACGTTCTCCAACGGTTCCACTGCCCCTTTTACCAAATCGGGCCAAATGATGGAGTGTGTCGCTCCCGTGTCCATGGTGAGGACCTGCTTCCTCCCGTTGATCAGTCCATGAGCAGTAAGGTTGCTGTTCTTCTGTCGTATAATGGAAATGGACATGGCGGAGCCATCGGTTTTAGGAGCTAGTTCTTGCCCCTCTGTGCGAGCTCGTTCTACTTTAACATTGGCTCTTGAGATTTCAACGTCAGTCGCTCATTTGTTGTCCCTCCATGGCGAAATAGATCTGACCTTTTCCTTGGCGCTTTACAATTACGCTGAAAGTGGCCGACCTCGCCACAGTTGAAGCATTTGGCGCGCGATCTATTCATTTGCTCCTCCAGTACTTGCTTGGCCACGTCTTCTATGTCACTCCTTGAGATATGGACGTTGTTTGCCCGATAGTGGTCCCTCCATGGTGTAAAAGATCTCAACCCTTTCTTTGGTGCTTTACAGTTATGCTGAAAATGGCCAACCATACCGCAGTTGAAGCATTCGGCGCGTGATCTATTCCTTTGCTTACCATTAACCGCTTGACCACTGCTTCTATGTCACACCTTTCATTGCCACCACTCTGTGTTTCAGCAACAAGACGTCGCACCTTGTAGACTTGTGGCTTTGAAATGAATTTAGCAGTCTCCTGGGCCAGCGCATAAGAGATAGTTTCAGCAAAGGATGATTTTTGCATAGCACACACCGCAAATTTAACATCTGGGTCTCGTATACCATTCACAAATGCTTCAATCTTGAACTGATCTAGGAACGGATGATTTTCACCTGGGTAAGTCAGCTGCACCAGACGTTCGATTTCCATGGCAAAATCTTGGAGCGTCTCATTCGGTTTTTGCTCTCTGCCCCATAACTCCATCCTGTACAGTTCTCGCTTATGCTCACCGCCAAACTTGCCCTGTAAGGTCACCATAATCTCCTCATAATTATACCTGCTAGCTGCCGGGAAACTCTCCAGGATTTCTGCAGCGGTTCCCTTCAGTGCCAAAATTAATTCTACCGCTTTCTCTTCATTATTCCATCCAGTCTTGTTTGCCACTGTCTCAAATTGGAAAGTTGGGGTCTTTATCTTACTGGAATGTTCTGAAATGAGTCTTACAGGGCCCTCTCGAACTTGTAGATTATCCATTGGGAATTGTAGCTCACGTATTTCATCGTCCATCTTTCTTCCTAGGTTGGACACGTCCTCTTCAACCTTCTTCTGTGCCTCAGAAATGCCACAGAGTTTTTCATCAAACTCGCTGACTCTCTGCTCTATGGCTTCCACTCGTTTGCCCAATACCTCTGACATTTCATGGAGTTTTTGGTTTGTTGTTCTAGAAGCTTCCTGGAATTTCTCTTCTAGCCTCTCGCAATTAGCTCTAGCAACTTCTTCTAGTCTTTCGTAATTAGCTCTAGAAACTTCTTCTAGTCTTTCGTAATTAGCTCTAGAAGCTTCTTGAAATTCTTGTCTTACTTACACTAAGATTTTCTCGCTGTTACTTTTAGAAGCTTCCTGGAATTCTTGTCTGACTTCCGCTAAGATTTTCTCGCTGTTACTTTTAGAAGCTTCCTGGAACTTTTCTTCTAACCTCTCGCAATTAGTTGTAGAGGCTTCCTGAAATTTTGCTTCTAGCCTGTCACAATTAGTTCTAGAAGCTTCCAAGAGTTTCTGGTTATTTTCCATCATAGCGGCTAAAATTGCATTTAAGTCCAAATTGATACTTGAAATAGGAGTACTTACAGCAATGTCTTCTTTATCGTCAAACTCATGTGTACTTATATCGATTCCTAGTCTTTGGAATTCATCTGTCAACCGCCTTTGTAATTCAGCCTTATTTCCTGTTGTCGGCAGATCCAGTTTAGCCAGCTCCTTCTTCAGCTGTTCCACTTTTAGTTCTTCAAACTTCATTTTTGTTGATTTTAATTTTTCAATCCCACTACTGACACCAGTTGTTACGTTTTTATTACCAAAACCAGTAATAAACGTTTTTTAATAAGAGTTCTTTTGGATTGCAAAATTAAATACTCGTAAGTTTCACAGTTTTTATCATTGCACAATTTATTTCACAATGCACAATAAACTTGGTAATTATTCTTAATTACTACTCACAGTATACACTGATAGCGTCACTGTTCTTCAGATTACACAGTCCAATAATTCACTCACGGTCACTGAAATTCACAGAAAGACAGCACTGCACTGTCCTTTACTTCGCGGCACTGCACTGTCTTAAACACAGCACTAAACTGTTACTTACAGTCACAGTACAACACTGTTCTTCTTATAAAAACACTTTACCGCACTGCACTAAGTCGCACTGTAGCACCGGACGCACATATGAGCACTTGAGAAGAAAACTGACTCGCTGGCTGGTTCTTTATATAGGACGTCGGCATACATCAAAGGGGAATTGTCTGGACCATTCGACGCTGGTCTGGACGGGTCTAGTAGGCGTTAGACCTTCTGTCGGCCTCTTTGATCTACATCACACTTTCCAAATACGCGACTCTCTCTCTGAGGGATTATTCATGTATTTATTTTTCGCAACAATATTTTCTGTTGTACCTTTTAACAAAAGGTATTACTGCCACTGCTCTTTTTCACATGAAAACGTCTTTTCTTTTAAGTTACTTTTTTATTTCATTTTTTCCCTCTCATAGCTGTTTTTCTGTACAACCAACATCAGGTGTTTTTTCTTCTTTTAGCAGGTTCTGTGGCTCAGATATTCTTTCAGCTCAGAATCATGAAGAGACCATCAATAACCCTTGATTTAAATAATTTCAAGGACCTTGGAAGTCTATGAGTATATATACTCGTTAATCCATTCCACATATTAGGGAAACATAATGTATGTCGTACAACACATCCCATCCCCCTCTTTTTTAACATCTTACTTTGATTTTTTCTCTCGAAATTTTGCAATATATTTTTGTTTCACACACCATTGACACAATATCTGCAATTTGTGGCTTTGGTGTCTGCTTGTTTGTTATCAAACCAAATTTTATGAAACTTGGTACGTGTATTTCTACTAACCCAACTTAGATGATAGGCTATACTAATATTCTAAGAGACGAACAGGAGTGGTGGTTATGAGGAATGTCTGAAATGAAAAATTGTGATGTTTTATTTCCTACTGGATTTTTGACGAACATGTACAACAAAAGCTGTTTAATTTGTTATTTAGAGTAAGTTTTCCTATGTACCTTTTCGTCAATCAATGAAGTATAAAGGAGATAAACGCTAAAAACTATAGCGGAAGTCAACAATTTTATTGGGCTCACTCAACTGAACAAAACTCGATATTCAAATTAGCAATAATTCCTCCATGATTATAAGTTATATTAAAATTTCTAGGGACAAAGAGGAGTGGTGCAGCGGGGGTTTTAAGGGAGGCGTGAAATGAACAATTGTGTTATTTCATTTCCTATTGGTTTTTGGGGAAACGTGCACATTACAAAAGTTGTTTATTTTGTTATTTATATCGTTTTTATATACACTTTTGATTTATACCGAAGTATAAAAGAGATATACGCTCAAAACTACAGTAGGAGTCTACGATTTTATAAGGCACAAATGACTGCACCAAACTAAACAAGTGAGGAAATTCAATGAGTATAGAGGTTTTTATTTTTTGCTATCTCTGTTTATCCTGATTGTCTGCTCTCTAGTCTCTTGAGAACAAATTTCTTCCACTTCATAGTGAATAGTCAACATGTTTAGATCTTGGAAAAATATCTTTTGTAAGAGCCCAACAATCAAAAGCTATATAAAATATATTGTGAGACTTACTTAAATTTTGACGAGACTCCATCAATGTTTATTGCATCTAATTTTTGTTGTAACATTCTTATGATTTCTGTCCAGCATTCATTAGCATCCTGAAATAAATAAAAAAAAATCATACAAATTAAAAGAAAGTTTCAACAAAAATGTATTATATATTTAATTTTAGTTAACTATCTCTTGTAATAAAAGTTTTATGTGATAACTAAAATTATAAGTTGTAATGATGGTAAGTTTTGGATTTCATAATAATATTTGAAGAAGAAACGACCATAAAAAGCTTAAGCTCAATGTTATGAGCCTCGGGTTTTATTATATAAGGTGAACAAATCACATTGGTCAAACAGGAGAAAAAAAAATTGCATAGCTGTTTGAAGAATGGTCCATCTGAATATAGTTATGAACAGAGAAATATTGCTAACAATTCATTCTTAAACACGAAAATACTCACTCCAGGACCTAAATTCATAAGATGATTTACAAAGACTTTAAGGAATTTTTGTGTAAATTTGACAAGAGACCAACCTCAACAGTTACTTTTAATAAGGAAAAACCACCCATATCTCCTTAACCGTATGTCATGAAAGAACTGTAGTAAAGTAAATTTGTAATAAGATTGGTTATACAATATTTTTTTATACAACTCAAAATAACAGAAGTATTTCAAATTGTTGATTTTTTCCTTTATAACCCCCCCCCTACTCCTAAGGGGCCAATTCCAACCATTAGGTTTTCCAGTTAAAAGTTTAAATATCTCCAAATTTGTGGCCACACATACAAATGCTTTAATAAATAAATAAATACACACCCCTCTCAGTGAAAACCTTTCAAATTTGTATGCAATTCTGTAATTTTTCTAAAGAAAAACTGATAAAACAAAGAAATATTGTTAATAAGTCCGAATGAAAATAATAAAGAAAATTACTTGCTGAACAAATGTGCCATTTTCATTCTTTTCTGCAAATCTGGGGAATACCATTTGAAGTACTTGAAGTAACATAATTGGTGGAACAGATAATCCTTTGTCCATTAGTTCGAATAGATCTCTTAAAGCTGCAGTCACTGTATGAGCTGATATAATACCACCAGATATACCTAAACCTTAAATGACAAAAGTATAATTATTGTAATGTTCAGTGCATATATATATATATATATACTCACACACTCCTCACTTTTTAATAACATATATACACTTAAAACAATATATATATATATATATATATATATATATATATATATATATATTGTTTTAAGTGTATATATGTTATTAAAAAGTGAGGCGTGTGTGAGTTGAAATAAAGCTGTTCAGTCTTTTTAGTATGTATACAATATTTAGAACATCAATGACCCCAGAATTGAAATTAGAACAATACCACATAAATCTAGTTTAATCTGTAATTTTTTTAACGTAGGAACAATATTTAGTTTCACTATCAGAATTAGCCCCCCCCCAAAAAAAAAATAGAATAGCAGCATCTTTTCACTATATTTAAAACAAACAATATTTTGTAATATGCACCCTTCTTTCTTGTACATAAGTAGCATTTGTGTCATTCAGTACTATTATCAAAAAATTACTTGAAAAGAAAAGTATTATATGCCTAATTAGCTATGGTACCCGGATTTGCTTGGGAAAATATTTGAGGCAGAATGATGTACGTACTTAAATAAGTACAACTACAATTCCCGTCTGGGCTTATTTTATTACCATAAGGGTCAGGTAGGGGCCTTATAGAATAGAAATTTTATAGTTTCATAGTTTTGAAGAATAAATAAAAATGTTTAAATTGAGTATAAAAGCATATTATTATTTTTAATATAATGACATTACCACGTAATGTTTAATAGATAGTACAAAGTCATTTAAATAACGTCAACATATCAGAGGAAATAAAATAATATATACCTCAATTAAAGATTTTGATCCCGCACACTTCCGCTATCACACATTGTGCAAATTCAGCATGACTTTGTTTAAATAATACATTATACAAATTAAATATTGAAATGCTCTTATAGTTTAAATTTCTATTGGAAATAAATAACAAATTTATTTTCTAATTAAAAAAAATAATGAATTTATTTTCAAATTAAAATAAATAACTAATTTATTTTCTAATTAGAATAAATAATGAATTTATTTTCTAATTAAAATAAATAACAAATGAGGAGGGGATGGGAAGGAACTTTATAGTGTTTTTTATAAGGCAATGGACCATATAATTCATAATCATAGAAATTATTCTATCTTTTAAACCATGTATGAATAAAAGTTCCTTTCCCTTGATGCGGTACAAAGCCTAACGGTGACAGCTGTTTTAGGTACATCATAACCTCTATTAAAAATACTCTTTTGTAAGACTCGATTATAAACTATATTCATATTGGTACATAGAGTATTCAATAAAGTATATCATATATATAACTGGGTGCACCTCCCTAGCGTTCATCCTTTTAAATTATTTATTTATGATAATTAAACAAATTTACATTTCTGAGAATAACACTACATTGCTAAAAGTATAGCACCCTTATGTTGTAAACATAGACCAATACAAGGTCGGCAGGGAAGCGGCAGAACTGATAGGACAAAGGAAGTATCTCCACACCTCCCTGGGCTCAGCACTGCCAACCTACTACTAATTTAGGATCTCAATCCTGTAATACATTAAATTATATTAATTAATCTGATCACATTATCTTCATAGTATTAAAATGTTTGTTCAAATAATTTTCACGTTTTAATTAAATAAAATATTGAGTACATTTAAGGGCAAACTGGCTTTTCTCATGAATTAATGTTTGGAAGAAGAGAAGGGGGGAGTCAGTATACTTTACTTGGTGCAATCTGTTACTGGTATTAAAAAAATAACATAGATTTCAATTATTAAGGATAATATATTAACATAGATTAAAATTAATTTATTCAGGTGAGGTACCTGGTAGTTCAAATTGGAAAGAATTGTTGAGCATATTTCTACACAAATTACTTGCTTCATACATTGTTATACGAAAAAATGTATAAAACAAAAGTTACTCTAAATAACAAAGTAAACAACTATTGTTATGTGCACAACATATCGCAAATTTTTATTTCAGGCCTCCCTTATAACTCCCACTTGAACCTAAAAATTGTTACATAGCAGTGTATATAACAAA
The DNA here is from genome assembly GCA_019009955.1 of Riptortus pedestris. NCBI lineage: Eukaryota > Metazoa > Arthropoda > Insecta > Hemiptera > Alydidae > Riptortus > Riptortus pedestris. The sequence goes on along the minus strand of CM032233.1, from coordinate 49,050,716 downwards.
AGTTACTCTAAATACACAACTTTTGTTATGTACATATTTGCCAAAAAAGCAATACTATTTTTAATTTCAGGTCCCCCACTGCTGTTCGTCTCTAAGAATATTAATATAGCCTAAAGTCTAAGTTGGGTTTAGTAGTAATATAAATACCAAGTTTTATAAAATTCGGTTCAGCCGTTTATGTGTGAAAAGATAACAAACAGACACCAAAGAAACAAATTGCAGATATCGTCTCTATAGCGTGTGAAACAAAAATTCGTGTGAAATTTCGAGAAAAAAATCAATGTACAGACAGAGGTTACAATTATATATATATATATATATATATATATATATATATATAGTTAGATAGATGTCTCCCCAAAATACAGATAGTTGCTAAGTATCTGCCAATAACACATGAATATTCACTCTTTAGTCCATGATAAAAATGACTAACCTCCTTTGAATTGATGAAGGGCTTCTCTAAGTTCTGGAACAGTTTTTAAACACTGAACAGTTGCATTCATATAACAGGTGTTGCCCAGATTAGCAAGTCCCGCAGGCATATTACTCTAGAAAAAATACAATTAGAAGTTAATTGACTAAAAACATATTGTTTGTATTCAACTGATTGCATACTCTGCCATCATGGTTCTCTCATTCTGGATGTCGTCATTCTCGCCAAATTACTTAAACGTTTTATGACTACTTAATAGATGTATATATTACATAAAAATTGCAGAGAAATAAGCTAGTGTTTAATATGTAAAATGGCATTATTAATGTTCTGCCTGACCCAAAGTATTGTGTAACTAAATTTAGTAAAATTTTTAACAAATAAAAAAGACTAATCAATGACATTTAGATGAATAATATTTTTTATATTTGTGGAGCTTTGCAACACTGTTAAAATTCCTCTTAAAAAACAAAGTAACAAACAAAATCTCAATAATAAAATAGAAAAAAATACAGAAGAACTGGGTAAAAAAATGAAGTGCCCTACTACTCGACAATAAATTACGGACTCCAGCTCTGCACCCAAAGTCTATAACTTGAATCTATAGAGATAGGTCACTCTAGGAAATCAGGAGGTCAGCTTGATACTACCTGCCATATTAGAGGTTGCATTAGAGACAAAAGTTTGATACTGTTATATCAAGTAACTTCTTAAATTACCTCATGATGCTTAGTGGGAATGGATAGAATTCCAACCCCAGACCCAAGTAATATAATTTAGTTTTTAATCCCCAGATTTGAACTTGAAACCTCCATTGCAGAAATCGGCTGAGGCAGTAACACTAGATTTTTCAATCTGAATAAAAAGTTCCGTGAGGAACCACAAAAAGGTGTCAATGAATTATTATCATCCTGATAATTCTGAGGATGACAAAGGTTTTGTCATTATTTGCACAGTACAATAAATTTGTATTTCAAAAACAATAACTAACAGCTCAATCCTCAAAGGATAACAACAACACGAGGGTGGGCTGCCAACTCAACAAGACCTCACAAATACCTTTATCTTTTAATCCAAAGAACTCAGAATACTGTTTTCGACTTCCTCCTGACTTTTGAACTGTTCCCAAAGAAAATGAGTCACAGAGTGAAACGAATAATGGTCTGAGGGGGGATAAGGGCAGAAGGCAGGGCGTGACAGAGTTCTAGGCCGCCAAGTTCTTCAATTTCATTCAGAATTATTCTACCAATAAGAGGATGAGCATTATTATGTTAAAGAAGAACTCTTCTGATTTACCAGGACAGGATATTTCTGAACCAGAACTTCATGTACCTCCTCCAGTTGCTAAGATTGAAGTTTTGCAATTACACCACAACCATCGTGAACTAGGTCAAAGTAAACCGCACCCTCAAAATTCTACCATACAAACAACATAACTTAATGTAAAAACTTACCATCTTCACAAGTAACTGCTTGCTAATATGAGGGTTGCGATAAAAGATCCATTTCTCGTCAGAACTAACTATTATTTTCAAAAAATAAGGGTCTTTACAACTGGCAAGCAGTGATTAAGAAGTCTACTCGACGTTGGGCATGGGTGGCCATGAACTCATGGGGTACAAATTGGGAACTCCTGCAATTTATTTCAAGGGATTTAAGGTGATCATGTATTGTTTCCTTAGAATGTCCATGAATAGTTGACTCTCATTGGGCACTGATTGAAGGATTTTCATTAACTGCCCTTCCAGTAGCCTCAATGTTCCTCTCAGATAGGTGCCCAGAATGTGGTTCATCTTAGGGGTTGTCATTTCTGTTGATACGCCCAAATCAACATTATACAGTTCTTCATTCACAACACCCTCCCTCTTCACTTTATATATTTTTTGAGAAGTAGCCCTTCCAGTATATCTTTGTTTCCAATAGTGGTGCAAAAGCAAATTTATTTATTTTTTTTTCTTTTCTGAATTCATATTCACTGATAACACAGGTATTAATTTTAAATAGGTATGATAACTGAGTGAACAACAATTGTTATTTGAATGGTTCTCTTTCAGGACAGATAAAAAACCACTTCCAATAAAAGAATGACAAAACTTATATTCTTCATCTGTAATTTATCATTCCCACTTCCAGGTATTAAAACAAATGAATGAGGCCGGCTGATATGGTTGTGTGAAATTCATTTTAATATAAGGAAGTGTAATCAGTTTTAGTACACTCATTGAAAAAGCAGTAGTCAGCTAGTTATCTTGTTTTTGGGTATTAACCCTCAGGCTGCGTTGTACTGGTGCAGTGAGAGTATTTGGCGATTCGGGATAGTCTCGCCCCTGTAGAGCCCCCATGTGCTGTATACTGAAACCGGACTAATATATCAGTACATGGCAGCCTAAGGATTAATTGCTTGTGATCGTGCAGTGAATTTTTCTTGAAGTAAAATCAGTACTATCATAACTAGTGTTTGTGAAAATGCTAAACATAATTTAAAATGTTAATATATTACTTACAAAGTTGCTATATTAATTATCATGAATAAATTGATTTATATCAATATCAAATGTCAAGTAAAAGAATGTTCTACAAAAGAAGTTTTAAATAACTAGTTATATCTACCACTAATATATGCTATTAAAATCAATTTACTTTCATAGAACATACGATACTTCGCCTAAGTAACTTATCTATTTCATAAAGAATACTCCAATATTCCTCAATAAAGAGTACCACATATAGCTAAATACTGTCATATAGTAAATCAACATTGATAATAGCTTTTCTTTAGTTTTTAATCTTCTGATGAGTACAAAGTAATTATCAAAGATGTTCAAATATCGGAGAGGAGTTGTAGTGTTTAACACCAGAATGCACACATCTTTTGCCACAGTGACAAAATATTTGACTTAGGCTGGGAAGCTTTACCTCACCCTTCATATAAGCCAGATTTAGCCCCCCCCCCCTCCTTGGACTATCATTTGTTTTGTTCCCTCCAAAACTCCTTAATGGTAAGGATTTCAATTCTCTAGAGGACTGCATAAAGCACCTGGATGAGTTTTTCGGCAATGAGTCCAGTAAAGTTGTTGAAAATGGAATTATGAAACTTTTCAAAAGATGTGAACTAGTTATCAAACAATGTGGTAATTATATTGTAGATTAAACTTGGTCAATAGTATTCTTTATATTTTCCCTGAAAATCGTAGGAAACTTTCCAAACACCCCAATAAATACTATACAAGAAAATACTTTGGTCTTTATTACCTGTAACCAAACCAAGTCTATAGGTACTGTTTAAAAAATATAGCTAAACTGTCCTCCTGTATTCAAATAAGGATGATGCCTAATTCAAATAACCCATTAAACAACTTAAGATTATATTATAATTTAAATGTAATTTGATATGATTTGGTAAACATTTAATAAGATTCAGCTGACAAGTAGAAACTCCTAGTTTTGTATAAGTAATTCATTACTTCAACTGAAGTACACTACTTATTACTTCTTGTAGTTTTTAATAATGTTGAGTAAGGATCAAAGGTTCGCTCTGTCTTGAATGGGTGGTTATATCACCCAACCAATTAAAAAAATGCAAACCTACTCAATAATTTTTGTTTATAGAAGGGTCACTTGGATGTGATACTAGGCATAAAAAAGAGGACTCCACTCATGATGTACATAGAAAAACGTGATGGGCTTTCATATGTTCCAGTAGAGAAAAGAGAATACATGACTCAAGTAATCTGAATGAATTATGAATAATGCAAAATACTTACAACAGTAGCTAACTCTGAGTCATTCATGTCTTCAACAAATCGTGGTTTTACAGCAGGTTCAACAGGTACATCTTCCTCTTTACTTCCCATTAGCATAACAGTACAGTTCTAAAAAAAATGAAAGAGTAAATACTGCTAAAAAGAAAATAATTTATTTTTATTGCTCATGAGATATATAATATCTCATATATATATATATATATATATATATATATATATATATATATATATATATATATATACACATAGATACATACATATACACACTAGCTAAAGTACCCGGCTTTGCTCAGGGGAGGTTGAATGATGATGGTATACTTTTTTTTTGTTTTGGCAAAGCTGTTTACAACTACACTTCCCGTCTGGGTGCATTGTTTTCCCGTAAGGGCCAGGTAGGAGACTTATAGAATAATAGAAATTTTAGTTTTTAAGAATAAATGAAAATAAGTCCCTCTCCATTGTCTGGCACACTGTGAATAATTTAAATCTAATCATGGATAGCATTTATTATAATTAAATATGATCTCTAATGTACATATCTCCTGTCAAAACCCAATCCGAGTTTACTTATATACCTAATAGTAAATGTGATTAGAAAGAAAAATACAACATTTCACAGGAAATAAGTTAACACGATTAACTGTGATAGCCTCTTGACAACTTCCTCTCCTGCTTGAGTGTTATCAAGATTCTTTTAATAAAATTACTTCTTCAAAACATTAACAATTTAGAGTTGTCTAGTAATTTATATTCATATATAGTAATTTATATTTTATCCTGGAGTAAATAAAGAACAGTGGTACCCTAAAAATAATTTAATTTATATAGTTAAAGCGAGGTGAGGGAAAGGGATTGTAGCAAACCTCCCCTTTGATTGTGAGTTGATGCTATTCACATACAGAGTTTTGTTCGGTTCGGTTCAGTCTTTTTGCCCCAAAAAAATGTTGACTCCCACTATAGTTTTCAGCATATATCTTGTTTATACTTCGCTTTATGACAAAAGTGTATATAACAAGAGTTACTCAAAATAAACACCTTTTGTCATATGTATATTTTCCGAAAACCCAAGAGAAAGCGAAATATCGCATTTTTTTCATTTCAGGCTTCCCTTATAATAACCCCCATTCCTGTTTGTTCCTAAAAATATTAATATAGCTTATAATCAAAGAGGCATTAATACTAACCCTCATACGGAGTTTCATTGAGATGAGTTTTGTCCTTCATGTCCTTTAAAATTGCTCATGCACGCTAGAGTTTTTAGAGTTATATGACAAAAGTGTATATAACAAAAGTTACTGTAAATAACAAAATAAACAACTTTTGTTTTGTGTATATTTGCCGAAAAACCAATAGGAAATGAAATATCCCTTTTTTTTCAGGCCTCCCTTTTTATAACCTCCACTTTTGTCCGCCTCAGAGAATATTAATATAACCTATAGTCTAAGTTTGGTTAGGAGTAATATACATACCAGTACATCAGTAAGTTTCATAAAATTTGGTTCATTAGTTTAGGAATGAATAGGAAAAGGTAACAAACAACCAAACAAACACCAAAGAAACAAATTGCAGATCGTGTCTATGCATGTGAAACAAAAAAGTATTGTAAAATTTCGAGAAAAAAATCAAGGTACAGACAGAGGTTACAATAATTTTGTGTGTGTGTGTGTGTGTGTGTGTGTGTGAATAAAGGACTACATAAAAACAGAAATTTCAAGGGACTACCTCAGCACAACTAGCGACAGGCTTGAGGATGGTGCCATCACACCGGAGGCACTTGCTATTTGTACTTGATGATCCAAGCCAGTAATGATGACATCTACCGACAGGTATAACAATAATTTAGAGAGCTGTTTTATTATTCTTCATTTTATTTTTAATAATGTCTTTTATACCAATTTGTCTACGTCTTATTGTTTCTTGTATCATCTTCCTATTTATTTATTTGTATGGTCTCAAAATTGGGAATCTAGATGAATTCGACATGAAAGAAATAATCTAATTGAAAATATTTGTTTGTCTCTGTCACAACTTCACTCACGATTTCTTCCCCTAGATCAATGAAGACTGACCTGAATGAAATTCTTCATCCTAAAATCCTGCACCATTCTAGTGAAATCAGAAAATTGTGGGAAAACAAAGTCCTTATTCTCGAAAGTAGGGATACCCCTGTCAGCAAAGCCTCCTGGCATCTAGAACGTATTATTTCTAAAGCCTTATGCAAAATATTAGTCGGCTAAAGAGTTATGAGTAAGAACATGTTCTATTAGAAGGCCTAAGAGCCCGAATCTTGCCTTTAAGCAGTTAGATGTTCATGTTAAGGTACCAAACTGAATTTTATGAAACTGGTAAGTGTATTACTATTAACCCAACTTAGACTTTAGGTTATACTAATAGTGGGGTTTATAAGCGAGATTTGAAAAGAAAATTCACGATATTTCGTTTCCTATTGGTTTTTCGGCAAACATAACAGAAGTTGTTTACTTTGTTATTTAAAGTAACCTTTGTTATATAACGAAATATAAATGATATATATTCCAAAAACTATAGTGGGAGTCAACAATTTTATAGGGCACAAAAGACAACTGAATTAAACAAAACTCTGTATGTGAATTAGGGTTAAGTTTGTCTTAACTTATTTTCTGTGAAATATTGGCATTGTTGGAATTAGTTTCTACTCACATTTACTATTACGTATATAATGTAGTGTATATAACTATGCTCAAATAATGTTTGCTTGGATGATTTTTTGACAGAAAATATGTATATCATAGATGATATTTAATTATAATAAATGCTGAATTCGACAAAACTCTATGTGGGTTAGTATTAACACTTCCTTGATTATAAAGTATATTAAGGTTTTTAGGAATGAACAGGAGTGGAGGTTGTAAAGGAAGCATGAAATGGAAAATCACGTTATTTCATTTCCTATCTGTATTTCTACAAATATGTGCCTAACAAATGTTATTTATTTTCCTATTTCTTAAATATATTTGGCTCTTGAGATAAAATCATTACATTTTCAAAATCCAAATTCTGTTTATGTTCTAAACGTTGGGCTGTAAGGGCTGTTTTATTTTGACTATTATCCATGTTTTTTTGCACATTGTTATGTTAGTTGCAAGTGTAGAGCAGAATTATGTCTGACAACATCTGCCATATTTTGATAGAAAGTGATGGAGATACAGGGATGATTTTGTACCATAAAGAGAAAAATCTTGAGGATGAAGGGTCTCTGAATCATAGTCGACACCGCTCCACATATCAATAGGAATCTGTGGCGTGCCAGATCATTCACTTTATTCTATCACAGGGACTTATTCACATTAATTTTAAAAGATACTTCAAAACAAATTTAAAAATCAAACAGAAAAATTAATACAAACGACAAAATTATATGAAAAATAAAATAATAACTACTTACATTAGCTACTTTAACACAATCCCAAGAATCGTCTTTCAATGAAGTTCCCTTAAACATGACCTTCTGGCGTTGAGGAGCTACACCAGTTAGAGCATACAATTGAGCCTTGAAGACCATGGGATCCTCTTCAGTGTTCAACTCAACTTCTTTAAATATCTCACGGCCCCATTTAATATTCACTAGAAAGAACATCAGAACTCTTGATACATAAATATTAATAGTTTAAGTGCATTCAATTTGTGAGTAAAATAAAGGTGAAAAAAAAATGAATTTCCTTACTAATTAAACAACAACACTTACCTAATTTGCAAAATTTGGCTGAAGCTACAAATAGATTAAATCAGAAATTAATTATGTGGTTTCAAACTTTTTCACTGGGTCTTTTGAAACACTGTCGGCTGCCTGCTTCAGTAGTCATGTAAATTAGCTTTGTCATTGGATATTTGCTTATTACAAAGCTACTTTATAAGACTGCTGGAACCGACAGCTAGTAGAATATAATATGAAATACTAAGTATTAGAAGGTGTGGGTGAGAGTGAGTTTTGTGTGTTCATGATTTAATTTTCTTCACCAAAATTATATTTTAAGATTTTTTTTACTCTTTTTCATTTTGTTTTAACTAGATCAAAAATATATAAAATCCACTGAAAAAGGTCGTGGATACAAATATGAATTAATGGGCTGTTAAGTCCACTAATAGAACTCCTTGAAATTGTGATATTAGAATAGGAAATCTGTAGCTGTAATTGGTTTCCAAACCAGAACCAACAAGGATCTTCTTTTGCGACTGTGAAAGGAAAGGTTGTGATCCAGGAAGCTCACCCCCCCCCCCCAGCCAACCACAAGCTTTTTAATGAACCCCCCTACTTCCTATCATTGAAGAAGCTTGACCTGACAGAGCTCAAAATGGAGTAATTTGAGTACCTTTATGGTGGTGAGTTTTAATTTTTTTAACGGAGACTAAAATTATATTTCAAAAATTGTTTTTGAGAAAACATTTGAATTCAGATCAAAGTTCCCGCCATTCATGGCACCATTATGTCTTCCTATTTGAATTTGATTTGAGAAATCCAGGAGAAAATGGATAAATAAATAGAGACTTCGCCTTTAAAACATAAAATATAATCTATTTTAACCATAGAAAAGACTTCTAAGAAGGTAATAAGAAATACAAGGTCAAGGAGCTGTGATGACAAATATTTTGGTTAATATTCAAGCTAGAGAATAAATGTATATAACAATAAACAATATTTATAGTACATTGAATCTGCAATAAGATTAGTTCAATATCATTTTTCAATCTGACTATAATAACGGAGATATATCCCCCCCCCCCCCGTCAGATTTTAGCCATTACCAAACTTGATCTTTAGCTTTACATAAGACGTTTAAATATTGAGTTTGGATAAGATTAAACAAAAATTGTGACCGCTAGAGCGGTAACAGACATATACATATAGTTTTGAATGAACCCCATTTTCGTCATCTAGGATCAAAATCGTGTCATGTGTTCCACCTCAATAGCTGATTACCCTTAAGGGTATTCTGCTAGAGCTTAGACATCGAAAGTTTCAATTTACATGTAAAATTGTTGTAATCTCTAGTTTTACACTTTGAAAATATTCTAGCCTTAATATTTGGAGATATGCAGGAAATTTTCAATAATTGTACAATTAAAAGTATATATAAAACAGTTCATAATCCAACCATACATCATATGGTGTATTTGATTCTCTGAATTGACTATTGCACTTTCAATCGCCATTATAAAAAACATCAAATAATTGTGTATATATATATATATGTTGGAATTTAAAATACATCATTGGGAACACCTTAACGCAGGAAAAAAAAATTAAAATACTCATAGTAAATTTCAGTACATGTTTTAGCCTATATGCATTCATAAACATGTGAGTGTGTGCACATTGAACTAGACTCCTTATTAGACCAGAGGGTCAAGTGAAGTTTTTTTTAAAAAAAAAGAAAGAAAAGAAATCCGTTTTGGTATCAAAAAGGTTCCAGTTCAAGTTTTCAAAACCCATTCATAGACAAGAAAAGGTATGTATCATAAACTTATTCCCACACTTCAAGATCTAGCAAATAAAACGTAATTCATTTTGAAAAAATAGTTCACAAATCATTTAAATTTTAGACTTCTCATCATTAAGAAAGTAGTAATTAAAAATGTTCTCCCTTAAGTAAATTTTTAATTTAAGCTTTAATCCCTTAAAACTTAAATTTGAATATTATATTGAAGCTAATTCCATATAGAAAGATCTTTTGTTAACAACATTACTGCCAGAAAAAAATTTCCATCACCTCGCGAACATGTAAAATTGTAACTCACCCTTGTAAGTCGGCATTTTGGTTTATAACTCCTATTATGACTTTTCACTATAAGTAACAAGAGTGCGTTCTCATAAATAAAGCAACGGAAATTAAAAAATAAACACAACTTAATGTAAAAACTACATAGACAATAGATAATATTCAGCACACAGACACAAGGAAAAATCCAAATGACTCAGTTTACTAGAGTACAACTATAACAGTACTATAGCTTTCTGATTAGAAGTACACGTAATGGAGCCAAATAAACTTCTTTGTAATGAAAAGCATTGAGATTAAAGTTATATCACCAAACTCGTCTTTTCTTAACTCTGAGTCAATGGTAACTAGTTTTGCCTGATTTGAACATCTTATACGCTCTATCGCCTGCACAAAATTAATTGATTAATTTTTCAAAAGAATTTTAATCTATGAGCACACATATTATTTTCAATTCGGAAAATTTTGCTTCTCCAAAAAACTCTGTTACCTATAGGAAAGCCAAGATTGTCTTTTTCAAAAAAGATTAGTTAGCAGTTACAATAAAAGAGTTCTATGCCAAACTGAAAGGCTCCTTTTAGTCCTAGTCCTTGTGTAACTGCACTCGCAATCAGCCTTTATTTGAGTCTCTTCATTGCCCAAGCATGGGCCTTATTCGGAGGCGTTTATTTTCAAGTAATAGAAAGGTATACATCGATTGCCACCGAATTTTCTCTTGTCAGACCAAGAAGTGTTGCAGAGTGTGAAGTAGGACCCATCATCCTTTGATCCATGAATCCACGAGAAAACAAGAGTTCTCCTTCAAGGTATCTTAGCAAATCCCTGAGTGTATGTCTTCCGAAGTTATGTAGACTCTCATCCTAATGCAAATGATAATGATCAGATGAGTCCCTAGTCTAAATCTGTGATTCCTAGTACTACTAGCCCAGCAGAGGTATTGCTTGGCACAGCCCTTGTTCTTGTTCATGATATTTGGGGTTATCTCCAGACGGTTCAACTGCTTGTTTGTTGTGAGTCTCAAGACTCATTGATTAGTGCTCGCAGTACAAAAAGGTTAGGCATTCCCTTGGTGAGCTGTCCCTTAAAAACCACGAGGCACTGGAAGACCGCTAAAGCAGTCATCTATACTCTAAAATCGATCAAAATAAGAGCACCAAATGAGCACTAGGTAATTTCTAGAAATTGGTCACCCCCCCCCCATCCTTTTCTTTACGTATAGAACAGATCATTGACAAGGCATCCTTGCAACTACTGACCTTTGGAAACCAGAAAATACGTTTTCCATTAAACAATCACATAGTCATGTCAATTCTCAAGGGTCCAGTTGTCCAGTAATGAATAGTACTCATACTTAAACACCAATAGTGTTTTCTATTAACTTGTTATTTTAGTGAAAACAAATCCAAAAATACAAAGGTCAATGTCAATTGGTAAAAGAAGTTTCAAAGTCTACACTAATATTTTTACAGTAAGGTGATTAAATTCAAAAACATAACATGAAAAGGGGAGAAATACGTCGATTCAGAGATGATACCCACATTTACATTTTTACAAATTAAATATTTCATAACTTATTATTCAGGATAAAAAAAAACTCCGTCACACAGTGTATGTGTAAACTAAGCAGATTTCCCTCGCGCCGGAATAACGAGGACATTTCACCCTCTAAGAATTTCTTAGTAAAAAAACTCTTGTAAACATTAATTAAAAAATAAGCTTCAAATAAGATGTTTAGTGGCTCATTTACACAAACAGAAATGGAGAGGGAGCACTTAATATCTGATTTAGAGAAAACATTTATAAAGCAATAGTTGTAGAAACGTAAATCTTAAAGGATTGGATTTAACATTTTTCGGCAGACTCATGAGAATGGAAATATTTTAATTCTACTACAATGTAAACCATACATCCTTACAAAAAATACAAAGTTACCCTTCATCCTAAAGAAATACTTTAGTTGAGTCGTATGAGATATAAAGGTATTTATATAACAGTGATCGGTTGAAGGGTTTATTCTTTTATTTGAACAAGGAGAATGAAATATCATGAAACAGAGTAAGAGGCTAAATAGCCAATGGACAGAACTAAAGAGTTTGATGAATTGAAGTTACGCTCAATAAAATGCAAATATCTCGGTTAATATTCAAGATAGAGAATAAATGTGTATAAGAATATTTATAGTATATTTACTTTCCAATAAGATTGGTTCTATACAATTTTTGATCCGACGTATAGTAACGGAGATATTTTGAAATTTCGAAGATCCCATTACACTGGTCCGATTTCAGCCATTAACGAACTTTAGCTTTATTTTTACATAAAACGTTTAAATATCGAATTTGGCAACGATCAAGCAAAAATTGCGACTGCTAGAGCGTTAACAAACAAATATATATATATTGTTGTTATTTTTTCGGGGTTTTGGTCAATGTTGGTGAAAAAATCTTAGTTTATGCCGATATTTTGAGAATCATTATTTTCTCTTCTTTAGGGCTGTAAAATTACAGGTACTACTTTATAATATTGCGCATTGATATTAAACTAGTGTGTAACAGGGGGTGTTTATGCTATTATTACTTACCAAGACTAAAGATACTTAAAAACTACTGTACATAACTATTGCACTTAGGACTAGGGTTATAATAACCTCCCTTGTTCTGTTTACTCAGCAGGATCACAGCCTTTTGTTTTGTATATCTATAGTATATTGTCTTTTTTTTGTTAAACTATATTATAATTATTATATTGCATCTGTTATATTATATTAGAACTATTGCTATGTGTTATTACAATTATTGTTATATTTTATTAAAGCTATTTTCATGTTGTATGAACGCTATTGTGTTATTGTTATGTTATCATATTACAGCTGTTATTGTTATGTGTTATTACAATTATTGCTATATTTTGTTAAAGCTATCTTCATGTTGTGTTAAAACTATTATGTTATTGCCACTTATATTATGTTACAACAGTTATTGTTGTGTGCTATTACAATTATTGTTATATTTTATTAAAGCTATTCTTATGTTGTACCTAAGCTACTATTTTGTTTGTATGTAGGATGAAAAAATTGTTGGCTACACTTCCACTATAATAATTTATTAAAATGGCAGAGCGCTTTCAATGCTGTGCATCATCGTCAGTGCCCTGTTGGCACACAAAATAATAATTACATTTCTATTAAAATATATTAGATACCATATAAGAATAAAACTTATCTTTCTTAGAACTAAATAACATATAAAACATTTCATATATCAACAATTTTTATTGAATTAAGTGGGTACAGGTAGGACATTAAAGCTAACTGAAAGAAAGACTTATTTTGAAAAATCACGTCATGAGTATGACCTTAATAGCTGATTTTCCTCAAGGGAAATCTGCTAACAAGGCCACAGAGGTTCTCATGGATTAAGTCAAAAAATTCCCTATTTTATACTCTTACAAAGAGAGGGATTACAGCAACTAATTTAATGTTACAAGCAAGGTCTTAACACTAATTTTCTGCATTTAATTTTATATCAACCAAAATTTACTGATCTACTCCTTTATTTGGAAAATAAACCTTCTATTAATTATTAAATTGGCCAAAGTTTCACAATTGACTTGTAATCTCAAAAGTATTCATTATCACAATTGTGGCTTATATATCACAGCTTGTGTAAATGACATCAATATTTACTACACATATTCTCTTGTTTATTATTATTTACGTCCACTTTATGCTACTATGGCTAATTGGGACGGGTTATCTACAGGTTACCACCATTTTCTAGTCAGAGTGGGCCTAAGGAGTCACTAAATAAATTTCTACTACCCAGGGCGGGAATCGAACCTGCCACTCTAGGTCTACCAGGCGAGATTAAGACCAACACTCTAACTCGCACGGCCAATTCTCTTGTTTATAGAACTAGTTTTTTTTTTTTTTTTTTTATTTCCAAACTCGAAAGACTATTCCCACCATTAAACAGTGTAGATTCAAGTGAGACTCACCATCAACGTAACAAAGCTAGAACTGATTATCCTAGGGCTTACAAGCTACCTCTACTGATGCAATTAAAATGTAGTAACACAAATATACTTTTTTTTGCATTTAAAAATATTATTTGTGAACAAAGTGTTTCTTTTCTTTATTTGTATGTTATTGTTCTTTAGTTTAATATGCAAAATAATAACTCTTTTACGAATTTTGGAATGTTCCTTGCTTATATTAATTTCGTAAAGGATTGTACAATGTTCATAAATTCAAGGCCATTTCTCCATAATTTAATTGTTCTAGATTTCTTGGCATCCTTCCAAAGAAAATTACATTTGATAAGTGAAAATGAGCTACAAGTAAAAATACCTTAAACACCCCAATAAAATAGCACTAAACAATGGAATAAAAAATTCTTATATGAAAATACAAGTTGCTAAAGTAAATTAACTATACACAAAACGACCAAATAACTTTTAATGTTCATTGCAACCACTTAAGTAAAGAAATATAGTTAAACTATAAACAAACAAATATGCTCTCTAAAAGAACAAATAAAGAGTCAAGATGAACAATCAAGAGAACTAGTTAAAAATATGGAAAAAATCTTCAAGTATGGGAAGAATAAAAACACCAAAAAGAAAACGAGTTGAATGAGTAAATAAATTCTAGTAAAGATCCATTAGTCAAAGAATTAAATAAAAAAGAGAACAAAAACATTTAAGAAATTAATTAAAAGCCATTATGGGGAGGAATAGGTGAACGTTGGAATCTAATAAATAAGCACTATGACACAATAACAGTGTGTAATAGGAGACACAGAAAGAAATTAGATCGCCCATCTGGTGCTAAGAATTTACTAGAAAAAGCAATATGTTCTTTATAATATCATTTTATATTACTAAATTCATGTTTTATTTTAACACCATAGAAAAAGTATTTTTTTTTTTTTTTATAACTTATATTTATTTTGTATCATAAACTCTTATGGTATATCTCTCAAATAAGCAACTTCGTCATTAGTTAATATTCTTCATCCATCTTGTAAGGAATTCATTGTATTATGTTTTGGCATCCCACTTCTGGGGAATTAAAAGGAATACACTTCAATAATATTAAATATGACATCCCTTGTTTGAAACTTTCATGGTAGGATTATCCATGAACAAAGCCAAATTTTATTCCCTTAGGCTTTTTCAAATCTGAAATCTGCATTGGTGTTGGCTCAAAATTTTGACTATAATCAAATTGGAATGACAATTGAACCCTTAATATTATTAGTGTCAGAAAAAAATAAAACATATTTTAAATGAATATGTTTAAACTTTTCAAAATTTTCTTGATTTGTCTATTCTCAACTTTTGATGAATTTGACAGGATAAAAAATAAAGATTTTTACTCTAATTTTCATTGAATATAATAAGTTGACTTCTTACAATTACCTTTATTTATACTTTGCTCTATATGCCTCCTACATAGAACTAATTAAATTGCTAATTGGGTTTCAAATAAAATAGAAATAGCCCACCAGATGATGAGATATTAAGTTTATAAATAAATTTAATGATTTGTAATGTTGGAGAATGTTAAATGCAGAACACGATCCATGAAGCTCCCTGCCCTTAAAATTTGAGATCCTGGGTTAATATTTACCTTTAATTATAGATTAAAATGCTTTGATATATTTTGAATATATAGTCTAATAGAATAGGATGCTAGAAAAAAATCTAAAAAAAATGAACAATGCCAAGTATATTCTTATCAAATAGTTTTAAATTAATATTAATTATTTCCAAATCATAAAAAAAAACAAATATTATAAAACATGATTTTATTACAATGAATTTCCAAATGACAAAAGTTTTTGCAAATAGTAAAAATAAAATAACAATAGCAGTAAGCACAGAACTGAGTAACATCCATTACAAAGTAAAATTAATTATAGCTCTTTTATTTTTATAGAATTATATGAAAATTACTTTCTTAGTAACATTGTTTTGTTTTGTTCATGTCTGCTGATAAGATGGATTAATTGAAATACATGGGGATCATTTTCAAATTTTAGGAATCACTACAATCCATATTTCTTATTATACTTTTAATCTTTTGTACATTATCTAAAATTACACAGATAAATGAAAAGTAATTATAAAAAAAGGAAACTGTGACTAGACAACATTTCATTATTGAAGCTGCACAATAGAAGCTTCAAATAAAATATGACTATTTTGATAAATAACTTCTTGAACTAACTAATTCATTTGAATGTAAACTCTGGGCAAAGGTTAAATAAATCACCACTTCAGTGTTTAAAACTTATTTATTCGTACAGCACTTCATGTTTCTTATAAGGGCATTATAATCCATTTCCAAAGAAACCAAATAGATAATTACAATAAAATACATGAGTATATATGTAGAAATTTGACTAATTCTTTTGAAGATTGAATTCAATGACTTTGAGTGATCAGCTTATTGCCAGTCAATTGGTTAGTACTCAATCGTGTGACACTTATAAGTTAAGAACTAGCTTGCCAAGAAGAGGCTAATACCAGTACAAATCGTTGCTGAATTTAAATTTAGATGTGTTAAGCCCAGATGAGAGGATGTGAAACATGTAGAACAGTATGAATAAATGTCATAACCACTTGTCATTTATTTGACCTTCAGCCAGAACTTACTTAGAAATATATATTTACATTCATTACATACTTTTTTTCAGTCCTTATTCAGGCTGTAACATTTAAAACTAAAAATCTGTCATGAGTGTTACTTCAGGATTGTTATCTGGGTTTGATAAGAATTATAGGAATTTATTTTTTCTGTAAAAGATTGCAATTTTGATGAGCCATTCTGTTTCTAGGTAGTAACAGATATGTGTTTTTGGGTAAACGTTATAATTCATTTTCATCAGTGTTGCTTTAATTATTTACTTTAAATTTAATGTTTTCATTCTTCTCCGTGAAACTCCGCTAGAGCCTTCCATTACAAAGGCTATATACAAAAGTGAGACTTTAACTTTGCAATTTAAGGCAAAACCAATTTTGTTTACAATAGCTTAATGTTTATACACACACACACACACACACACACACACATATATATATATATATAAAAGATAGTGAGAAAAATGTGAAAGACTGGAGGAGAAAAAAAAATGGAATGAAAATTGTGACCTAATCAAAAAACAAACTGCATTATGATTTAACAATACAAGTGGTGACAGAAAAAAGTAAATACGTTTATAAATTAATTAAAAGCTAATCCTAAAACTATGTGGGAATATAGTGCCTTCTATTAAAAAAAAAAAAAAAAAAAAAAAAACCCTTTGCTGCCCAGTCCTCAGGGCATTAAAATATGATGAAAATTCTGCTTTCATAAATAATGCTGCTTCATGAACTGCTACTCAAATGTTAGCTTAGGACTGAGGCTTGTAAAGCAGTGTAAACGAAAGAAAACAGTACAAAACTATTTGCATAGAATCTTTGTTTTAGGCAATAGTGTTAGCAGACCAACCAGGAAAAGAAAAGGGATATTTTATTTTTTATAGCCGTAACTACACATGGTGATAAAGGAAACAAAATGTATTTAACGAAAATGACCCAGCACCTGATTCTCAGTAAAAGATTGCAATTCTACCATTCCCCAAACTGAACCTAACATATATCAAATTATTTAAGAATTGTTATGGTCAGTAATAATAATTAGAAAAAAAAAATTGCAAAGGGTAACACTCATGACACAAAATAATAATTTATTTAAATAAATTGGGCATAATATAAATAATAAACATCAAGAAATCTCATGGATTAATGCTTACCTACAATGAAATGTGTCTATGTCCATTAAATGCTATCATAACATAATAGGATACGCCAAATAGTTTTTTTTTTCTATAAACAATTTCCTAATATTATGTCAATTAAATTCTTTACAAATTATTGAATTACATTTATACTTATAAATACATTTTTTTTTAAATTAGGTCAAATTCTAACAATACATAGCATAAAATTCATAAGTTTAAATAATTATATTCAATAAACTAGCTAAGGTACCCAGCATCACTCGGGAAATCATGACTGCATTGCTAAGGGAGTTTGAATAAAGATTGTAATTTCATTTGGCTTTACTATGCACAATATTTTTAAACTTCCTGTCTCAAGTCTTTAGTTTTACTATTTATTCTAGAAACTATTGCGAACTTATCAAATTTCTTAGTCTCAAAGAATAAATGAATTCTCGATCAACCACTCTCCACTGTTCAAAATACTGTTTACTTCTTCTTTTGCTACCTCCTTTGTGCCTTTCAGCATGGAGGTGTCTCAGTCCAGGACAGCCATGAATCACGGTACCTGACCAGAGCTCTCATGGCATTCAGACCCTTCCCTATCTATGTACTGTCCAAGCCTGTAGATGTATTCTGCCCATGTAATTCTCGGCCTACTACGAGGTCGCCTTCCCGTCGGTCTGGCTTCGAAGAACTTCCTAGGATCCCGGTCTTCATGCATATGGCATAGGTGGCCAAACCATCTCAGTTGTTTCTTTTCAACAGACTCTCTGACTGCTGAGACTTCCAAGTCCTCTCGGATCCGCTGGTTTCTGATCTGATCCCTCCTGGTCCGACCGGCAACCCTCCTGAGGTACTTAATTTCTGCGGTTGTTACTCGGCTCCAGTGGGACCCAGCTTTCACGGCCATATAGCAATGTAGGTAGGTAAATGGCCTTGAATATGTGCATTTTAACATTATTGTCCACCTTTCTCTTTCCAGCAATAGTGTTGCAAAGGTGGCAATAAACATTGTTTGCTTTGGCGATCCTATTGGAAATTTCTCCACCTATCTTTGAATTTCTGCTTATGACAGTTCCAAGATAGGTATAATCTTCTGTCATTTGCAGGATTTCCCCTCTGCATCAGATCTCCACATTTTCTTCCTCACAGCCTATATGCATTACTCTATCTTACTTGCATTGAGTGTCATTCCTTTCGTATACAGCTCTGATTCCCACTCGACAATTGCTTGTTGCAGTTTGTCTTATGTATCCGCTATTAAGGACTATATCATCAGCGAAGATCATTGCTTGGGCTAGGATCGTTCTCATATTCCATTTTCCCACCACTGTCCTTGCTGTTCTCCGCTTACATATTTTTAGGATCTCATCCATATCCAAATATGATGAACAGCAGAGGACTAAGGCTGTCTCCTTGCTTTATACCTATGTCCATGCGAAAGGCTTTGGACTCCCTTCCATTTATCCTTACTATTCCTTTAGTGTCATGGTAGGTGGATTTTATAGCATCTATTAGTGCTGCAGGAATATTCTTCGCTGCTAGTGCTGCCCAAATTTCGTGCCTAGGGACCATATCGAATGCTGATTTAATATCAAGGAACGCCAGGTACATGCTTTTTCCTCTTTCCCAGGCCTTTTCTATTATAGTCCTTAGTAGGATGGTGGTGTAGAGTTTCCTCATCCATGGTAAGCAGGAAAAAAAAAATCTGCACAAGGGTAACACTCATGACACAAAATAATAATTTATTTAAATAAATTGGGCATAATAAAAATGATGAACATCAAGAAATCTCATGGATTAATGCTTACCTACAATGAAATGTGTCTATTTCCATTAAATGTTATCATAACATAAGAGGATACTCCAAATACATTTTTTTGCTTTGTTTTTCTATAAACAATTTCCTAATATTATGTCAATTAAATTCTTTACAAATTATTGAATTACATTTATACTCATATAATTCATTCGTTAAAAATTAGGTCAAATTCTAATAATGCATATCATAAAATTCATCAGTTTAAATAATTATATACAATAAACTAGCTAAGGTACCCAGCTTCACTCAGGAAATCATGCCTGCGTTGCTCAGGGAGTTTGAATAATGATTGTAACTTCATTTGGCTTTACTATGCACAATTTGGCTAATTCTTTTGAAGATTGAATTCAATGACTTTCAGTGGTCAGCTTATTGCTAGTCAATTGGTTAGTACTCAACCTTGTGACACTTATAAGTTAAGAACTAGCTTGCCAAGAAGAGGCTAGTACTAGTACGAATTTTTGCTGAATTTAAATTTAGACGTGGTAAGCCCAGATGAGAGATTGAGAGGATGTGAAACATGTAGAACAGTATGAATAAATATTTCATAACCAATGGTGATTTATTTGACCTTCAGCCAGAACTTACATAGAGATATATATTTACGTTCAATACAGTAATAATAATTAGAAAAAAAAATTCTGCCCAAGGGTAACACTCATGACACAAAATAATAATTTATTTAAATAAATTGGGCATAATATAAATGACAAACATCAAGAAATTTCATGGATTAATGCTTACCTACAAAGAAATGTGTTTATTTCCATTAAATGTTATCATAACATAATAGGATACGCCAAATAGTTTTTTTTTCTTTTCTTTTTTCTATAAACAATTTTCTAATATTATGTCAATTAAATTCTTTACAAATTATTGAATTACATTTACGAGTATACTTATATAATACATTTGTTAAAAAAAATAGGTCAAACTCTAACAATACATAGCATAAAATTCATCAGTTTAAATAATTATATACAACAAACTAGCTAAGGTACCCAGCTTCACTCGGGATATCATGACTGTGTTGCTCAGGGAGTTTCATGACGATTGTAATTTCATTTGGCTTTACTATGCACAATATTTTTAAACTTCCCGTCTCAAGTCTTTATTTTACTATTTATCCTAGAAACTATAGCGAACTTCTTAGTTTCTTAGTCTTAGTCAAATTTCTTAGTCTCAAAGAATTAAAAAAAAATGAATAATTGAATTCTTGATCAACCCCTCTCCACTGTTCAAAATACTGTTTACAATATAAATAACTGAAGAAAAATTTTATATTCAAAGCTTACTTATGCTCTGTTATAATATATTTGTGGACCAATGCTAATAATTAGCAGATGTAAATGGGTACACCTCTCCAGTACATTCAATCCCCTTAACCATTGTTTTGTTTAAATAATTTATGATATTTTACGAAATATTTCTGGGAGAGAACATAACATCACTAAAAGAGGAAATAATAAATGTTATATAAGTCATTATCAAGTAATGTTTAACGAGCACATACGTTCTACTTGTTTATACACACCATTTAATGTTTTGCTATAATGTAAAACAAACATCATCATTACTTTCTATTATTAAGCATCAACTACCACTTCCCGCCAAAAGCCAGTCCAAGTCAGCCAGATCAAAGGCGTTCTGCCAGGAACTAATATGTTATCTCCTCACAACTTCCGCTCAATTATTTGGTTTAAATTATAGCAACTTCAGTTATTCTAAATATTAAACCATAGGAATGCTAACGTATAAGTCTAAAAACATAACATCATTCTTCATAGTATGCCTATATTAAATAATGTCCGTCACAAAGGGGCTGCGTGAACTAAGCAGATTTACCTCATGAATATTAAGTGAATAAATGGAAACGGTAATAAGAAATCTTTCAGTCAATTTTAATAACCTCCCAACAGAAAGCGTCTGGATTGTAAACAAACAGGTCTGCCAACCTCTCAGATCTAAACAGATAGATATAAATATTCTTCACTGGAAAGAAAAACAATTACTGAAATATATCAGAATATAACATATTTATTTTATTGAAAACTATATACTATATCTAGTACGCTATTTTATAATGAATCAGAATAATTTTTACCTCAATCACTCAAATTTTAGTAATCCAAGAACAACAGAAGGGGGGGGGGGGTCAACAGAATTTATTAGCATATATCACACAAAGTAGAAGTTCAATAAAAGAATATTTGATATTTCACCTTGGAACGAAGTGGTTCATGATATAATAGCTTATTATTAATATGACATCAATAAAAGAATGGGGGTTTGCTGAAGACTGAAAACTGCAAATATCTTGGTTAATATTCAAAATAGAGAATAAATGTATATAACAATATTTATAGCACAATTTATTTGCAATAAAATTGGTTCTACACAATTTTTCAATCCGACATACAGTAACGGATATATTTCAAATTTTCAAAATTCACCCCCTCTAAACCTCCCCTCCCACTGGTTCAATTTCAACTGGAACTTATATTGGTGAATCCTCGCAGCTGCTGAATAAAAGGTTAAAGCAACACGTAAAAAGTATTGACAATAATGAAAATAAAACTACTTTATTTTATGGTATTGATCATACCATCTCTAAGAAACACACCTTTAATTTTAAAAAAGTTCAAATAATTGATAAAGAAATAAATAATACTAAACCAAAAATAAAAGAAGATATTCACATAATAAAAAATAGAAAAGAGACAGTAACCTAAAATACCCCAAACATATATTCTATAATATTTTATCTTAATCGGTTTTAAATTATGACTCGAAATAATCGAGTTCAAGGTTGATGTATAAATAATCGATTTGTAGTCAGCTGACAACCTACTTTGGGAACCTCAGTATCAACTACCTCCCCAGTGACAACAGTCACAATGAATGTAAGAGGGAAACGAGCACTTCAGAATTATAAGTAGCAATCTATAATTAGATTTAATCTCTCTCTCTCTCTCTCTCTCTCTATATATATATATATATACTAGCTCAGATACCCGGCTTCGCCCGGGAATTCATTTGAGGCTGAATGGTGATGGTATTTTTTAGCAGGCTTTACATTGCACAATATTATGACGTTTACCCGTCAGTGCAAGACTTCGCTGTTCTGCATATTGTCATATTTCCCGTTTCCTGTGCATTATGCATAGATTTGAATTATTAATGAGAAAATATTGACATACATTTGAATAAATTTTTTCATTTGAGGTACCTGGTAGTTCATATTGAAAAGAAGTGTTGAGAAAATTTCTCTAAATAACAAAGTAAACAACTATTGTTATTTGCATATTTGCCGAAACCCCAATAGGAAATCACTATTTTAATTTCAGGCCTCCCTTACAACTCCCACTCCTGCCCGTCCCTAGAAATAGTATGGCTTATTATAAGGAAGGTGTTAGTGCTAATTCAAATACCGAGTTTGGTTTAGTTCGGTTGAGTCTTTTGTGCCAAATAAAATTGTGGACTCCCGCTATAGGTTTTAGCGTATAACTCATTTATACTTCCGTACACGTCAAAAGTGCATGTAACAAAAGTTACTCTAAATAACAAAACAAATAACTTTTGTTATGTGCATATTTGTTGAAAAAGCAATAGGAAACGAAATATCACTATTTTTAATTTCAGGCCTTCCATATAACCCCCACTCCTGCCCGTCCCTAGAAATAGTATGGCTTATTATAAGGAAGGCGTTAGTGCTAATTCAAATACCGAGTTTGGTTTAGTTCGGTTGAGTCTTTTGTGCCAAATAAAATTGTGGACTCCCGCTATAGGTTTTAGCGTATAACTCATTTATACTTCCGTACACGGCAAAAGTGCATGTAACAAAAGTTACTCTAAATAACAAAACAAATAACTTTTGTTATGTGCATATTTGTTGAAAAAGCAATAGGAAACGAAATATCACTATTTTTAATTTCAGGCCTTCCATATAACCCCCACTCCTGCCCGTCCCTAGAAATGTTAGTATGGCTTATTATAAGGAAGGCGTTAGTACTAATTCAAATACCGAGTTTGGTTTAGTTCGGTTGAGTCTTTTGTGCCAAATAAAATTGTGGACTCCCTCTATAGTTTTTAGAGTATAACTCATTTATACTTCCGTATACGGCAAAAGTGAATATAACAAAAGTTACTCTAAATTACACAATAAACAACTTTTGTTATGTTCATATATGCCGAAAAACCAATAAGAAACGAAATATCGCTATTTTTAATTTCTGGCTTCCCTTATAACCCCCACTCCTGCCCGTCCCTAGAAATGTTAGCATGGCTTGTTATAATGAAAGCGTTAGTGCTAATACACATACCGAGTTTTATTTAGTTTGGTTGATTCTTTTGTGCCATATAAAATAGTTCACTTCCTCTATAGGTTTTAGCGTATATCTCGTTTATAACTCGGTATACGACGAAAGTGTATATAACAAAAGTTACTCTAAATAACAAAATAAACAACTTTTGTTATGTGCATATTTGCTGAAAAACCAATAGGAATCGAAATATCGCTATTTTTAATTTCTGGCTTCCCTTATAACCCCCACTCCTGTTCGTCTCAGAGGATATTAATATAGCCTAAAGTCTAAGTTGGGTTAGTAGTAATATACATACCAAGTTTCATAAAATTCGGTTCAGCCGTTTATGCGTGAAAAGGTAACAAACAAACAAACAAACAAACAAATAAACAAACAAACAAATAAACAAACAAACAAACAAACAGACACCAAAGAAACAAAATGCAGTTATGGTGTCTATGACATGTGAAACGAAAAGTTATCGTGAAATTTCGTGAAAAAAATCAATGTACAGACAGAGGTTACAATTTTATATATATATATATATATATATATATATATATATATATATATATATACATACATATATATAAAATTGTAAACTCTGTCTGTACATTGATTTTTTTCGCGAAATTTCACAATAACTTTTTGTTTCACATGTCATAGACACCATAACTGCATTTTGTTTCTTACGTGTCTGTTTGTTTATTTGTTACCTTTTCACGCATAAACGGCTGAACCGAATTTTATGAAACTTGGTATGTATATTACTACTAGCCCAACTTAGACTTTAGGCTATATTAATATTCTCTGAGATGAACAGGAGTGGGGGTTATAGGGGAGGCCTGAAATTAAAAATAGCGATATTTCGTTTCCTATTGGTTTTTCTGCAAATATGCACATAACAAAAGTTATTTATTTTATTATTTAGAGTAACTTTTGTTATATACACTTTTGTCGTATCCTGAAGTATAAATGAGTAATACGCTAAAAATTGTAGCGGGAGTCAACAATTTTATTTGGCATAAAAGACTCAACCAAGTTAAACAAAACTCGGTATGTGAATTAGCGGTAACTCCTGCATGATAATAAACTGTACCAACATTTCTAGGGGCGAGCAGGAGTGGGGGTTGTATAGGAGGCCTGAAATTAAAAAGAGCAATGTTTCGTTTCCTATTGGTTTTTCGGTAGATACGCTCATGACAAAAATTGTTTATTCTGTTATTTAGGGTAACTTTTGTTATATTCACTTTTGCCGTATAATAAAGTATAAACGATATATACAGCAAAAACTAAAGCGGGAGCCAACTATTTTATTGGGCACTAACGGTTGAACCGAATTTAACAAAACTTGGTATGTGAATTAGCATTAATTCTTCCATGATTATAAGCTATATTAAAATTTATAGGTTCAAACGGGAGTGGGGGTTATAAGGGAGGCCTGAAATATAATAATAATCAGAAATATAATAAAAATAATATGAATCAGAATAATTTTTACCTCAATCACTCAAATTTTAGTAATCCAAGAACAACAGAAGGAGTGGGGGGGTCAACAGAATTTATTAGCATATATCACACAAAGTAGAAGTTCAATAAAAGAATATTTGATATTCCACCTTGGAACGAAGTGGTACAAGATATAATAGCTTATTATTAATATGACATCAATAAAAGAATGGGGGTTTGCTGAAGGCTGAAAACTGCAAATATCTTGGTTAATATTCAAAATAGAGAATAAATGTATATAACAATATTTATAGCACAATTTATTTGCAATAAAATTGGTTCTACACAATTTTTCAATCCGACATACAGTAACGGATATATTTCAAATTTTCAAAATTCACCCCCTCTAAACCTCCCCTCCCACTGGTTCAATTTCAACTGGAACTTATATTGGTGAATCCTCGCAGCTGCTGAATAAAAGGTTAAAGCAACACGTAAAAAGTATTGACAATAATGAAAATAAAACTACTTTATTTTATGGTATTGATCATACCATCTCTAAGAAACACACCTTTAATTTAAAAAAAGTTCAAATAATTGATAAAGAAATAAATAATACTAAACCAAAAATAAAAGAGGATATTCACATAATTAACTGTACCAACATTTTTAGGGGCGAGCAGGAGTGGGGGTTGTATAGGAGGCCTGAAATTAAAAAGAGCAATGTTTCGTTTCCTATTGGTTTTTCGGTAGATACGCTCATGACAAAAATTGTTTATTCTGTTATTTAGGGTAACTTTTGTTATATTCACTTTTGCCGTATAATAAAGTATAAACGATATATACAGCAAAAACTAAAGCGGGAGCCAACTATTTTATTGGGCACTAACGGTTGAACCGAATTTAACAAAACTTGGTATGTGAATTAGCATTAATTCTTCCATGATTATAAGCTATATTAAAATTTATAGGTTCAAACGGGAGTGGGGGTTATAAGGGAGGCCTGAAATAAAAATTTGCGATATTTCATTTTCTATTTGTTTTTCGGTTATGATGTATCTAAAACAGCTGTCACCATTAAGCTTTGGACCACATCAAGGGAAAGGAACTTTCATTCATACATGGTTTGGAAGACAGAATACTTTCTACGACTATGAATTATACTGTTCATTACGTTATAAAAAAACCTACATGCACAGGAGACTTGAAATATAATAATATTAGATGAGTGAAGTCTAAAATAACAAATAATTTTATTTTTAACAAATCCACAGCAGCGACGGGTATAAACCCTAAAAACTGTGACGGGGAAATGTCAAAATATTGTGGAAAGTAAAGCCTTGCCAAAAAAAATACCATCTTTATTCAGCCTAAAATGAATTCCCGGGCGAAGCCGGGTACCTTAGCTAGTATATCATATATGTAGGCACCTATTAATACAATATCTAGCAAAGAATTATGAAGGGTTTTGTTAAATTAAACAAAACATGTAGGGCAGTATCAATAAGGTTTGCGCCGAAAAAAATTTTGTTATTGGTGACCCTTGCCAAAAATATGAAGAACATTAAAAAAAAAAAAATATTGGGTCAAGAATAAAAAGATTAAAAAAGGATGAAAAATCACTTCAACTTGGTGCGTTAAATAAATTAAATAGTAATATTGAATCACACGCACTGTTCATAATTTAAGATGAGTTCAGGTATGAGGTAGAAAAACATTAACTAAGGATTAATTGATTGGGCATAACTGTTATTATTTATAAACGAGAATAGATTGATGGTAAAATAGCAAATAGGCTTCGCAAGAAAGAACCTCATTGATATCAGCAGGTTCTACTGTTGTATCGTTGCACTTCAACCAACTATTTGTTGTTCTGCGAATGTAAGAGAAGTAGTGTCCACCACTCATTGTCCCACTATGAACAATGACAGCATAAAGAGAAAATTTATTGTCGCTTTTTTTATTTGACCTAGTTTTAGAAGACAATTCTGAACTCTTATTTCTCTCCCCTGATACGAATTCTGACATGTCTAGATTTAATGGAAATGAGACATAAAGACTTTTTTTCTTGTGCTTTAGCCGGACATGTTCAAATCGTTTGATTTGGATTACTATAATCAAGGGAAGACAACTGAACGTAAGTTGTTTATTAAATTCTTGATAACTATTGCAATTCATACAATTTATTTTTGCGGAAGATCCTAATGGTTCAGGCATGGTGTAGTTTAAAAGACAATTATATAATGTGGCAGGATATGGGGGTTTAGGAATATCTAAAGATATTTCCCATAAGGGATCTATTTTAGTAGACACATTAAAACATGTCTGACAGACAAGATCAGATTGTAAGGTACCATGGAAAATTTGATCTATGATACAATCACAAGGCCCTTGAGGATAACTATTAGTTGGCTTTGAAAACTGGTGTAGGAGATTCCGCACTGATATGAAAAATTCATGAGCGTCTTTTTGTTCATATTTCGATAAACTTGGATCATTTTTCCAAACTACATAAAGTATTTCATGAAGACTGAGAGCAGTTGGATCATTGTCACTGTAATATCTCTGAAAAAGTCTCACAAAGTGACAAAACAAGCAGTCACTGCTTTTTTCCTCTGAGCATACATGCTTATCAGTGAAAAAATAATCTCTTAACAATGGCGTGTGTAAAAGAGCTTGAATTATAGAATTCATAAAACACGTATTCCCAATATTTTTTAAGCCTCTTATACCAGTTGAAGAATTAAATTTGACTTTTATCCTTTTCGGGTGTTCTTTTAATAATTGACATTCCTTTTCGGAAGGTTTCCATGGTGTGTAGCAGGGCTGTAAGGATTCAGCACGGTACTTAGCCACTATTTCATCAATCATAAAGTCATATATGACATCCTTACATTTCAGACAAACTATCTGGCCACTTGATAATTCCACAAAAACAAAATGCGATTTCTCTGCAGCATGTTTCGGTGCATGTTTTTCAGAACAGGAAAAAAAAATACATTCCAGACACGCCAAAAGTCTACTGTCTGTGGACTGTTCTACACACTCAAAACACTGGACCAATGCCTTGTAATAGTTAGGGTTATTCCTATTTCTCGGAACGATAAATGAGGAGTAGACTATTTCATAATTTTCTAAACCGAAATTGGCTTTACACGCTATGAGGTCATTACAAGCCATGTCAAATTACCATCTAATTAAAGTCACAGGAAGGAATAATTTCCGGTAGTCTTGGAGACACACTTTGAAATAAAACAAGATACCTAGCTTCAAAGTAACCTACCACAAAGTAGACCCAGGTAGTAACTTAAGAGGTATGCAAAACGTCCTTAAACCACAAGTGAGTCGATAGCACTGACGTCAAACATATACAATTTCAATTCTTCAATACAGAAATTGATGTATTTATTTCCATTAAATATTGAAAACATAATATGATAAGACAAAATTTGTTTTGTTTTCTATTACAAAATTATACATACACACACTTATATATATATATATATATATATATATATATATATATATATATATATATATATTTGTCTGTTAAAGCTCTAGACGGCGCAATTTATGTGTGATTGTTAACAAACTCGATATTTAACCGATATAAATAAAACTGAAGATCAAGTTCGAAATGGCTGAAATCGAATCACCCTGAGGGGTGATATTTTAAAAATTCCAAATATCTCTGTAATTATATTTTTGAGAGAGAAAAAAATGTGTAGACCCATTCTTATTAGAAATGTAATGTCCTACAATAAATGTTGTTATATAAATTTTTTTCTCTTTCTTTTCCGATTAACTAAAGATATCGGCATTTTTTAGCTTTTAGCCTTCAGTTAAGGCTATTTTAGTCGAAGCTTAAACACAAAATATTGTTTCCATTGAACTTTTGCTGTGATATGAGCAAATATTCGCGGTGAGCCGTCATTATTTAGTATTTTACGTTCTAAACTACGTGATTTTTATTTAATCAACAGCACAATAGCTATTTAATTGTTTCGTGGAAAACTAAAGATTATATTAGGTAATAGCTAAAATTGGACCTTGGGGGAGGGAAGGTTGTCAAAATATCTCGGTTTCTATGAGTCGGATTAAAAAGTGATGTATAACTATTTTTTTTTTTTTTTTAAGTTCACTATAACTATTGTTTTATACAGGGTCGAATATTAACAGTTATTTGTATTTTTTTGGTTTTATCATTTAATAAAACCCCACTTCTTTTCATCTAATACTTACGTTCAGTGCAAAAAATACTATTCAGGATGTCGAATCCTCAAATTCCTCTCCCCGATAAAATGACTCTAAAAGGAAATGGGGCTGATAACTGGAATTATTTTAGATCTGAATGGAAATATTATCATACACCATCAGGCCTTAAATATAAAGCTGGGGATGTGCAGTTAGCCACTTTCATGGTACTTTTAGGCCGAGGCAAATGGCAAGTGTTAGAAAACATAAAGCTGGCAGATAACAAATAGCTGATTTCCCTTAAGAGAAATCTGCTAAAAGGACACTATGGATAAAGTTATTGCGAAATCGGATACATTTCTCATTCCATAAACGAATGTAATCTATGAACGACATGTGTTCGGATCAGCAGTGCAGGTAATATTCGAATCCATAGACGATTTTGTAGCCAGATTACGCAAATTAAGTACTAATTATAACTACAAGACTTTTCAACCTGAAATGATTCGAAACCGACTTGTATTGGGCATGCGAGATGAAGCCAGAAAGAAGCAATCGATAAACGACGCCAAGCTCACTCTTGAGACTGCGGTGGATGTTTGCAGAGCTAATGAGTTGGCGGAAAATCAAATGAAATTTATCAGAGGAGGTGAAGAAACAGAACATAAAATTGATTTCCATTGGAAAAATAGGAAGCCCACCCTGCGCAAATACTGTGGAAGAGTTCATGTACCTGATAAGCTGTCTTACTCGGCTCACGACAAGTCCTGAGCTTTTGTAAGACTCTAAACCAATTTGCGTCTGTGTGTCAGAGCAAGCTACACCAAGAACGTCTCTCGAGCAATCCCCAGGGGAAAAATAGAAAGCATCTTAGCCATCGTTAACGTGCCGATGTAAGACATGTGGATGAGGAAAACGAATCGGAGGATTCAAATTCATCAGACCATAGCGAAAGATAAGAAGCGAAAGATGAAGTGTCAATTAGACAGTGGATGCAATCGAGGAAAGTAACCTAAAAGATATTTATAGAAGTATCATGCCCAAGCTACATCCATCTTCGTCAAGACTTCGAAGCTATGGTGGAGCGTTTTGAAGCCTGCCAGAGAAATAAGTTTGAAAGTCAAAAAGCAAAATCGAATGCATTTACTTCAGTTTGTAGCTGTTCATGATTTTAATCACCCAGTTCGAAGATGCCATTACTCTCGTCCATCTTACTGAAAAATTAGGGTTCGTTGAGCTTCATGACGGAGCCAAAGCTGAAACCATCGTCATGGCTAAGCTAGAGAAGACAAGCCAAACTGAAGACATCTTGGATAAGCACGACGACGTCTTCAGGGGAGTTGGTTGCTTACAGAGTTTGTGCAAGCTTTGTATTGACTCTACTTTCCTGCCATGAAAGCAAGCACCTTGCCACATTCCAGTACCTCTCAGGAACGAATTCAAGATTAAGCCTGATGAAATTAAAATGATGAGATCATCAAAAAGGAAACCGACCCAAACGATTGGATAAGTAATCTAGTTCTGATTGATTCCTAAAATGCTACGGATCTGTATAGATCCAAAAGTTCTGACTCAAGCCCAAAAGCGAATGGGATATGAGCTAAATCAAGTCAATATTTCTCTGTACTAGACATAAAAGACGGATTTTGGAATCTGAAACTAGGCGATCGGTGCTTTAAACTTACTACTTTTTGAACTCCATTTGGAAGATACCGATGGCTCCGACTTCCTTCGGGTACATTTCGCTGGTCAAGTAACTTTGTGATGAATAATCATTTTCGTTTTTGACAGGCATTGCAGTAGAATTTTGGGTTATAAGAGCAGCATTTGTTCCAAATAATAATAATTTTAGACGGTGCTTCACTTCAGTTGGTGATGGATTATCATAAAAATGGTCTAAACCTCTTAATTCAGAAAATATTTCTTTTCTTTCTTAATTCAGAAAAGATTTCTTTTCTTTCTTAACTCAGAAAAGATTTCTTTTCTTTCTTAATTCAGAAAAGATTTCTTTTCTTTCTTAATTCAGAAAAGATTTCTTTTCTAGA
Organism: Riptortus pedestris; assembly: GCA_019009955.1. Classification (NCBI taxonomy): domain Eukaryota; kingdom Metazoa; phylum Arthropoda; class Insecta; order Hemiptera; family Alydidae; genus Riptortus; species Riptortus pedestris. The sequence continues at coordinate 49,019,177 of CM032233.1, read as the reverse complement.
AATTTTCTAAGCAGTCTTGATTTAATCTGGCTGTTAAAATATGTTTCATATTTTTACTTTGTATGTAGTTATATAGACCTTGTAAAAATCTAATACTTAATAGAAATCCTTTCTGAAAAGGAGCCAAAGTTTTGGATTTTCCAACACGCATTTGAATACATTCGTCTTCAAATATATTTATTACACCTATCTGCAATTCTGGAAACATTCCAAAAGCACTAGAAAGTGCATTTAATATGTCCAAAGTGCCATTCATTCATTGAACTGATGAATGCAGCTGCTTTCGCGTTTTTTAGTACATAATCTATAGCCTTTGCTGTATGATTTGCCAATAGCCGCCATTCTCACATTTTGTCTATCACGCCCTCTTACTTCAATGTGATCATAAGATAAGCACTTCAATGTGATCTTTAGATAAGCGAGGACATATTTGTATTTCTCCATAATCTTTGGCCAACAACTGAATAAAAATCTGTTTATCAATTTTCTCCCCACTAGATAAAGTAACTCCATTATCTAAGAAGTGGTTTCTCAACAATTTCAATGATGAGGGACCTCTTCAAATCATAAGGATTCTTGAAATCTGTATTTTCTTGGGCCACATTTAATTCATTCCAAAGTGCAACATTTTTTGGTCCCATATCTGAGACGATACCCATAACTTGGTACCCATTGCTTTCAACAGAAATAACTATCTCACTGATAATACATTTTGTAATATTCATGTCAAACTCAAAATAAATTGTTTTTTTCCAATTGAGAGACAGACTTCTTACCATTACAACTTGAACATTTTTATGGAGGCTAAGTATCTAGTCTTCAGATTGATCATAAACAAGTCTGCTGTCTATGTTCATTTCATCAAACGACAAGATAATGAGTCATTCGTTTTCAGTGAAACATTTTCCTCTACTACCCATTACATTGATCACATTATTTACAATTCCTGGATTGCAAGTGAATGATTTTGTCCAGGGACGTAAAGTTGAAAGTCCTGGAAGAGGTACCAATATTTCTGCAGTACTGATGTGCTTTTTTTGAAATAGATCGAAAAGTTAGAGACTTGGCAATATCCTCATTTGTCCAACACTTTTAGCAGATTTCACTTAAGGGAAATCAGCTATTGAGGTCATACTCATGACGCGATTTTCGAAAAATTTCTTCAAATGCTCATCGATCTTACACAGGAGATGACGAAAATGAGGTCCGTTCAAAACTATATCTTTTATCTATCTGTCTATCTATCTATCTATATATATACATATATATATATATATATATATATATATATATATATATATATATATATATGTATATATATATATATATATGTATATATATACATATATATATATATATATTTGTCTGTTAACACTCTAGCGGCCGAAATTTTTGTTTAGTCGTCACTAAACTCGGTATTTAATCGTTTTATGTAAAAAGGAAGATCAAGTTTGTTAACGGCTGAAATCGGACCAGTGAGAGGGGGGGGGTTTAGAGGGGAGGAATTTCGAAATATCTCCGTTACTATACGTCGTATCGAAAAATTGTATAGAAGCAATCTTTTTGCCAATTTAATTTACTACAAATATTGTTATATACATTTATTCTCTATCTTGAATATTAACCGAGGTATTTGCATGTTTATTAAGTGTGTGTTGGTAACGGACGAGATGAACGGGTAAGGTCGGTTCTACTCTTTTCCGCCAAAAGCTAGTTCGGCCATTTCCGTAACTGTTTGGTTCTTGTATGCAGATTTCTCAATTGTATAACTTCACGTGGGAAATCTGCTTACTTTACGCAGCCCCTGCGTGACGGACTTTTTTTTTAGTAAGCACTGAATTTGAGCTTTGGTTAATATTGGATGAAAAATCCTTTCCATTTCTTCTTTCACTGCAATTTTTCTTCTTTTTGCATTAATTTTTAGCTGGTGATTATCTGACTGCAATCAAGTAACTTCTTTTTTCAAAGTGTAATGTTTTTACATTTTAAATTTTTGAAGTGAAAACTTCTTTAGGCACGTTGTGCACCCCGTAAGGAAGCATTTGCGGGAGAGGAAAAAAGTATGAAATCGCGACACCGCCACCGCCACCGCCACCGCTAGTACTATTTCATACTATCAAGGTCATTCACCCAGACACCTCTCTGCCTTCTGCTTCAAGGTCACCCACTTCCACTCTCGTCACTCGTCTTTTTACATACATTACTCCATTGCCTCTGTCATCAGAGATACTAAAGACGTGGTACGGTGCACTTGGTTCGGAGGTATATTCTTTTTAATGGATGAAGTACATAGAAATACAATTGAAATCTTTAAAGAGGAAATCATATCTCAGCTAGGAAAAGAGGACGATTTTCAGTTAACAATGGAGTACTTTGCCAACAATCGTCTTTTAAATGATTGGATGTTAAACAAAATGAATAATGCACGTGACTTTAATGAGAAAAGACGTAAATTTTGCGAAATGTTACCAAAACGTGGTCCAAGTGCGTTTAACACATTGTTACAAGCGTTAAACAAAATCAATCTCAACAGTTTATCAGAAAAGATGAAAACATATGAAAAACCTTTCAAACAACCTTTAGGTATGAGGGCATAACGAATATAATATTACATCACTCAAATACGGAGAATGAAATGTCTTCAACTAAAACCCGGGGTGCAGTCACGGTCTCGACATTGTATTGTTGCTGAGGGAGCTTAAAACGCCGAAGTTGAAATATTGTACATAAGCTTATAAAAAATCCTCTGTACAGACGTTTTATAAAAGAATACTCGAAGGCGACACTGTCAGATCCGAATGCGAAAGCATTTACAGAAATTAAAACAGAAATAGATAGACTAATGTATTACACAAGAGTTATAAAATCTGACTTTCGAAAAAATGGACATTACATTAGCTGTATTTGGAGTGATCCTGTCCACACGAAGGTCCTGATACGTGTATATGTTGTTTAGTATCAAATAGACATCATGACATAAATAAGAAATTAGCAGCTTTATATACATGATGATGATGCTTAACTTGAATACCCGTATTATCGTCTTTGATAGATCGTCCGGTCATATCCTTCAACAGGTATGCATCAGGAAGTGTGTCCTGAATTCTGGTTACTTTAAAAATCTCTGCAGACCAATTTGGAGTATAAGACTTAGAAAACACACATTTTTGTTTAGATATTCTAACAAAATCGTTGACCGAAACGTTTTTGTTTTGTTTTTCGAATACAATTATGTCTTTTAACGTGACTGGAAAATTTAAGTTTTCAAAAGAAATTGGAACATTTACTTGTTTGCATTCACTAACGCGTTCAGGATGACGATTCGAAACGTATTTAGACAGTATTGCTCATTTAAGACAATAATCATCCTCGTTTTTTACATTAATAACTGCCTTCTTGTTTCTGATTTTGCGCGGAAGAGGAATATGACTTTTGGGCTTAATGGGAATGTATTTATGCAGTCTCATTAATAAAACGTCGATTTTTTGAAGTGAAAACTTCTTTAGGCACGTTGTGCACCCCGTAAGGAAGCATTTGCGGGAGAGGAAAAAAGTATGAAATCGCGACACCGCCACCGCCACCGCTAGTACTAAGGTTTAGAAATAAAATCATATGGTATTTTATAACCTAATCATTTGATAGTTTATTTACAATTGAAGTGAAAACTTCTTTAGGCACGTTGTGCACCCCGTAAGGAAGCATTTGCGGGAGAGGAAAAAAGTATGAAATCGCGACACCGCCACCGCCACCGCTAGTACTCAACTCAAAGCTAAAGGAGCTTCTTTTCTTCATAACTCCTGAACCAAATTAGCTAGAGTTTTCGTTCGCATACCATTTTAAAGAGGACAAAACCAGCATCATCTCGTTCACAGATACTATATATCTACCATTTTTAGTTTCATAGATATTTTAATCCGAAGTTTAAATAAATTCGAATATTTAAATAAATAAATTCAAATATTTAAATAAATTCTGATATTTAAATAAATTCGAATCAAAACTGTTTGTATCCTACTTTAGCTACCATATACCGATTGTATCAGTTTTAGAAATTGGTGATGATGCTGGCAGTGATGATGGTGCAAGAGTTGTTGAAATTATGGATAGAAATTGATTTTTCTGAGTGTACTTAACTTATTTTTGTAAAGCATTTGTAATAATTCTGAAATGTAATTTTTTTCTTTTATGTAAAATAACTGAAATAATTATGTATAGTATTTTATATTGATAAATAAAACAATTCGTGGTACATTATTTTTTTTTATCACTATTATTTTTGTCATTTCATTTTTTCATGTAAAATAGAACATAACTGTTACTTATTGATAAATAACTAAAAATATTTTTAAAATAAGACTTCGTAAAAAAAATTTCTCAGCAATGCCAAAATTGAGCGATCAAAGCTAAAGGAGTTTTCACTTCTACCAGCAGTCCCCTGACTGCTATTTTTTTTTTTTTTACTTGCATCAGCAAAGACTTTAATTTGGATTCATATTCAGAAACTTTATTCTTTAAGAGAATACATTCATTACAATCAACTTCTTCGGTATTACCTGAAAAATCACTTTTCATCTTTTTGGGAGAAATCTTATTAATGTGACTCAGGGCACGTATTTCACTTCTACATTGTCTAGTTGTTTCACTTTTTGAGTCAGAAGTTAAGCAAGCATATGTCTGTTTATTTACGGACGACATTGGTAAATTTAGATGGGGCACAGCTTCTTCTTTTAACTTCAATCTGTAGGAACATGGCTTAACAATTCTGCTTGTAAATTCCTTTCATAATTATTAAAAATGAAACTGGTGGAACTCAAAGTACACACACATATCACAAACTGGTTTATTAAAATAGCGACTCCTTGGGAGTTCACATCACACGCAACACCCTCACAGGAACTACCTAGCATGCATTGTAAGGCTCATGAATGTGCCACTGCACACTAAATCAAGATGTATAAGAACAATAATCACTATTGCTGAAATGTTCTGAACAAACCTGAGATATATCAAGATCAAATTTCAAATCTCCTCACTACTACCCACTGTTTCTTAATTTCTGTTTTTTTTTTTTGAGAACCGATGATAAGATACAGACTTGCCTGATTTCCTAGGGTTTTTGAAACATGTTGCTACAGCACACTCACTCTGCATTTTGCAAAAAAAATCACTTATAACAATAGGTAATAAAACAATTTGCTAAAAGTCAACAATGTTTACAAGGTAAACAAAGCTGATCTGTGGTACCGAGCTACGTCATGCGCCAAAGTTGTAAAAACGTTAAAATCTGCACATGTACCAAATGGCACCCCCTGAACAAAATGGAGTCTTGTATATTGTGTCGATTGTTTTCTCTCTCCCTTTAATTGCTGTTTTAATAACAATAGCTACAAAACAAGAACAAAGGTAATAAATCAGAGTGGACGAATAGGTTGGAAACCTTTGACCTCGTTTCTGTTGAATGAATTGTAAAGTAAATTTGTATGGAATTTGAAAACAATCCAATTATATATATTTAGTTTGAACATTTTCATATCAGTTAATTTGGAAATTTCTTAACTAAAAAAATTGAAACTCTTTATTCAAAACTATTTGTTTTAAAACAATAATTGTAAAACAAAAGGGTGATGGTTTTGTAAGTAAATTTGTATTAGAAAATGTGGACAGCAAATTTAATGTACTTGCGTAAATATAAGCTTGCAGTAATTGGCAACAATGGGAGTATATTTAGGCAAGCAACATGGAGGGCCTCGGGAAGGCCCCACAGGAGATTAACAGTTCCCTTCCTTTCCGTATTCGATGTGTTAATATATTGGAAGGTCATGAGGCAATATCTTAGGAACTAGGCAAAACATATAACCAAAATAATTATACCCAGTAAATATGTTATTATAATAAAGGATTCATCACATTATTTGTTAAATTAAACTTTGTATTACTATAGCTTGCAGTTAATTAAATTCCTCATTCAAATACAGTCTACAACCGCACTATATGCAACATCCAGTTGACCTTCCGCCATAGACTAGTTCAGTAAACATCCAGTATAATACCTCCATTAGGGAATGTATTGCCCCCCCCCCCATTCATACGAATAAAAATATTTTGCCATCTCACTTTGTTAAAATAGTTGACAATGTCAAAGAAAAGAAAAAGTAATTTTCATGGTGTATACTACTTATAAGATTGCCTATGAATATTTAACGTTTTTATATGTTGAAGGAATGAACTAGAAATATAATGCTTGTGAATAGAAATGATTTTAGAATCACTGAGAATAGATGACATTGTCAATGAGTAATAAGAAATTTTGTCCTTATACGTGAAACCAGGCTGTCATTCTTATTTAAATTTCAATTTAACAGAAATGATTTAATGAACCAAAACATCTTATAAATATTTTTTAATAAAATCATGACATTCTGATGTTTTACTTTTTTTTATATTGTAATGCATCTGAGATTGTATTATATATACCAATCATAAATGACCATAAATTTTATATTTTGAGTAATGCCAGCACAAAGCTCAGTTAGATTATTATTTATAAGTATTTAAATGTAGAGTTTTTTACCTGTAATTTATAGTTTTATCCAATTTGGGAGTAAGTAAGTGTGCTCTGGCATTTTGATAGTTAACGTCAATGACGTTTTATAATAACATTCACTGCTCTTAAAGTTGATACACTGAACAATATTCGAGGTGAATTTCAATAATTAAATCACGTTTAGTAGCCTTTTTGAGCATATTTGATCGGAGGGGGCAAAGTTCATCATGGGCTCAAGCTACAAAAGAGCGATCTCGCTAAGGAAATAAGACAGTCAGATCTCAGGTATTCTTGAGGAGAGACCCTTGTTGGTGACATCTCATTAATCCCTCAGATGTCAGCCTGTACCTCCTCACAGATGTTAGCAGAGTCTTATCTTAGAGAAACTCCTATAAATCAGCTAAGTTCTTTCTTTGTAATTTAGATTAATTAGGCATAAGCGTCTCCATTATATCGCTAAAAGGCGTCTATCTCATTTTCTATTTATATTTATAATTGGTGAATTTTGATTATAAATAAATCTATATTTATTTAAATTTTGAGTCGAGTTGATTGTTGGTGAAACCCTTCCTAAATTTTTTGTTAGTGATTTGGTTGTGGGAATTTTTATTTTTACAGCTTCTACTGCCCATTGCTGCAGGAAGATCGTTACAATATTAAAATATTATTGTAATGAAAATAAAGATAAGCATACCTACAATTTGAAATCAACAACTAAATGTTTGTGTTCTGGAGAGTTTATTTTGATTGATATATTTTTCTTTTTTTTTAAAAATTAGTAAGAAAATTAGCGTTACAATTGACTAGTTAGAAATGTTGTAGGTGTGAAGTTACAGTGATACATCCTGATAAAACATTCAAATGGGATCTCTTACTTATAGATAACAAATACTAAAGACTAATTCCATAGGAATACTGTGGTTATCAAGACCTTCCTCAAGTCCAAAACTTCAATATTTCTTTTATCATGAAAACTCGCACTTCAAAAGAATTGACCAAAATTTGGTGTTTTAAACCTCTTGTAATTCCAATTTGTCTTTGGGCTGGGATAAGAACAAGATGTGAACAAAGAAAAGTGGTATCAGATAAGAAGATAAAACAGTGGAAAAAATACCATATTTTATTAATAAAAATTAATTAAACTTCTTTTATGTTATCCAATATTCATATTTGTCAATTAAAATTTTACTGTAAATACTAATATGCAGAATCATGAAAAATCAAATCACATACAAAATATAGAACTGTTTGCTCTTAAACTTTTCCATGCCAATATATTTATGACTTTTTAACAGTCTGGAAATTATCAAAATATATTTCATATATGGATAGCCACAATAGTCAAAGAAACCAAATATACCTCAAGTATTTAAAAAAGGTTTTTTTTACTTATACCTACAATGTGGCAGCCTAGTAATATACATTCTTCATTTATCTATCAAACATTACCCAATTTATTAGAATAAATAAACAAAATATGGAAGTAATTTATATACAAAAATTATAAATAGCTAATGCTTATAAATTAATACAATTTCCATTTATGGCATTTCATATTATTACAATTTCTGTTTACGGAATTTTATATTGAAATGTCCGGTTCTAGAAAATGCTCTTAGACAAGGGAGCAAATATATTCACAAGATTGATGATAGGTCTACAAACAAATATTATTGAACAGAAGATATAGTTTCATAGTTTGGATTCCACAGATAGGAAAGGGGTACAAATTATTGAAACTGATATTTATTTTCGTGAATAGCTCTTATGTCATTCTATAATACTGTCCCTTTAGAGACAAAATAAAAAAATGAATTTTAAGCATAGATGCCTATAAATGTTTTTAGAGACTTTATTTTGACCCCTTTTGAAGTAAATTTGGGAATCAAATTTTGGTACATTTCTATCATTTAAAGTGTATTTTGAACATATAAAGTTAAACAAAGTGACATACAGGTCTGAAAATGAAGCGAAGTATTTTTTGTATTTAAATTTGAATGATACATAAATAATGAAAAATCATTACATATTCATGTCCTTAATGAATATTTATTTATAAATTGCATAATTTACTAAATAACAGTAAAGTATTGATCAATAATAGAAATAAAGAGGGTAGCTTGCATAAACATTCAATTAGCACCTATACCATAATGGAAATTAAATTTACAAAAAAAAAATAACATTTCTCTTAAAAAAGATAGAAATGAATAAAATAATGGCTAATTAGTCATGGGATTTGTATACCGATTAATTTTCTTCAAATTTAGATAAACTTTGAAGAATATAAGGTTTATTGAAAGAAAAAAATCATTATATATATATATAAAAAAAAAAATAACATAAAACAAAAATGAAGTTTCAAATAAGACTTTACTAGGCAACACGGAAACTTGTATGACTTGAAATGATAGAAAATAGGACAAATAATCTTCCTATACTGGCATGTAAATAACTACTTCTGGACAAAAACTAATTTCCTAAATTAAATGAGGACAACTAGTATCCGACCAGATGATTTATAAAACATGTAATTAAAATCAAGTACAGTACAACATTCAATAGGCTTGAAGATGGTGCCCTTGCTTTAAAAACACTTGTCAAGTGAACTCATCTAGTAACAACGGTTTCCACTGATAGATTTCACAATTGGATAAACCTATAGGTTGCCGGTCAAATTATTAAAAAGGAGGTGAAATAATTAAAATATATTAAAGAAATATAGAAAAAATGCTTAAATATATTTTAATAGTTGACCAATATTTCCAAAGAAATTTTGAGGGCGGATAACTTTTATTTTTAATAATAATACCCTCTTACAATTCCCCCATATGAGTGATTTCATATTTACAGTTTTGGTTGTTTAAGGAATCAATTTTTTTTTTCATAGTATATATGTGTGTGTGTTTATGTGTGCATGCATATATATTATTTTCTTTAGATAAACTTGATGAGGGAAGTTTTCAATCTAAGGTTCATATAAATAACATGTTAATTAAATGAACATATATAACAGCATACAGAATGGAAGCCCAAGCTGACATAAGTTATTGAAACCAAAACATAAAACATTACATTGTAAGGTAATTAAATAGGGAAAAACAGATAATTATTCATTTCTAAAATCAAGTGTAGTGGTAAATAGTTTTTAGAGTCAGTCGTAACGAACAAAATTAAAATTTGTGCAATTTATACTTAATCTATTTTATTTTAATGGTAAGAGGTCATGAAAATACAAACTGCATAATCGACTTACATTAATATACTACAATGAAGTAATTCTTCTTATTTTAAAAAGTTCTTTTATTTCTTTGCACCATGTATAGACAAACTGGCAGAAATTGCCCTTCCATCACACCTTACTTATTAACTGGGTATGCAAGAACTTAGGTAGCTAAATATGAAAATGAAATGAACATGCAAGCTACCCAATTAGAAACGGTATAATCCAAATTTAAAACAAAAAAATATTGGAAACATTCAAATTATACATCATAAATATAAACAATGGTTAACAGATAATATAGAACAACTACTGTTGTTTTTCTCGAGATGATTCACCCCTGTCCTGACCTGAATCAGGCCTATTGTTTCCTTCTCGTGGAGGCAAGTTAGTTGCATCTGCAGAAGGTTGACCAAATGATTGTCTCAATTGATTAAAGAAATTTGGATTTTCAGATTGCATCTGTCTAGCAAGTGTTTGGCCTCTGAAATAAATGACATAATATGAATTATAAATTTACATGGTTTTGGTTTTTTCATCATTCATAGATGACTGTACCAGCCACAGATATGGTTTTATAAATATATAAATATATATATATATATATATATATATATATATATATATATAAGAACAAATTATATTTATTAGGGGAAAAAATACAAAACATTTTTATAGCTAAACTTAACATTTTACTATTATTCAAGCACCCTAGTGAGTGTTAAATATAGCAGAATTAAGACATACAATTAAACTACAACAGTAAAAAACAACAACGTATAAATGAAAATAAAATAAAAATAAAGAACTTACGCCTGGAGAAGAGCTTGCATGCCATTTCCAGTGTCTTGGTTCATGATAGAGCTCATCCTAAAATATAAATTAAGATATATCTATAATACTATACGGAATCCTATAAGAACATAGTACAAGTGCAATAAATTTTGAATGAAGAAACTAACTAAAATCTTTACTTTTGTTATAGACATTCGACAGATAGCTCTCAATAACAGTCCTTGATTGCTGAGAGCAAACTTTTACTCCTCAACCTCATACTAAGATTGAATGCATAATGTCTATTGCTAATACCTAATTCTATTGTAGTTCCTACTTACCCTTTTAAAACAAAAGAATAGTATCCATAATTATTATTACTATTACTTTGATCAGAAAATTTGTTTTATTTTAATTATAATTAATAGAATACTATTATGACATTTCTGAGAGACAATGGACCTAACATATTTTGGTTTCTTCAGTTGGTTCTTTAGAGAATCACTCAGCAAGAGCCATGTTACCTATGTATAAGAATGAGGACCTGTCGCTATGCGGTTCCCGAGGAAGTTCCTGGCCTCTAAATCGTGTGGGCCAATCGACCCGCAACTGTAGTCATGCTGAGGATGCCCACCGACCTACATGCCTAGTACCAATCGACCCCTGGCTGGTCACTATTTTCGGAGGTGAGCCTACAGGAATGGATGATGAGAGAAGCACCAACCTTCTCCGGGAAAGACTACGAGGACAAAGTTCAATTCCTACGAGTTATGGAATCCTATATCGCCGGCATACCAGGCCTGCCTGAGATAGGCCAATTTTCTTGGACAGGTAAGGGGAGAAGCGAAACTGGCTGCAGAGTTCGAGAAATTCAAGGACCTCCAGCAACTCTTCTAATGGCACCTGTCCCACTGCAACCTCAGACATCACAGCAGCCCTCATATGACGACAATACAAAATCTTCCTATGCCTCAACCCATGACGAAGAGAAAGCTGGGGAAAAAAAGTCTGTCATGCAGGGGCGGTGCAAACTAACATATTTCACATTTGCTGGGAACTAGTGATCTAATCTTACCACATATTCTCTATTTTCAAGAAAAAAAACGATGAACAGAGGAGAAGAGAGGGTTTAATGAAGGCAGAAAACAAAACAGTACGACGAATGACTCACTGAAGACTTGAGTAACGAAAAAATGAATAGCGCAACAATTGTAGAGCATCAATAGGTTTAACAAAATTGGTCCCCTAACATTTTACGATCCGACCCATAATATCGACAGTATTTTGGATATTCAAAATTTCCCCCTTGTAATGAAATTGACATTGCATTACATAAGCCCATTATAAATGACCATATATTTTATATTGTGAGTATTCCCAAGCACAGAGCACATTAAGATTATTATTTATGAATGTTTAAATGTATTGTTTTTACCTTTAAATGAGAGTTATATCCAATTTGGAGTGAAGTCACCATGTGCTCTAGCATTTTCATAGATAACGCCTATGGATTTTTATAATAACATTCACAGCTCTTAACGGCGATACACTAATTAATAATACGGATGAATTTCGATAATAACTTCCCGTTAAATGCGCTTTTTGAGCGTATTTCGATCGGCAGTTCAAAGTTCACCACTGAGCTAGGCCTATATAAGGACCCCGAGGTGACGAATTAAAATCAGTCATATTCGGCATCCTCTGGAGGGAAGACCCTTGTTGGTGAGACCTCGCTAATCCTTTTGCCAGATCCGGCCTGCCTGAGCCAGCCTACCTGTACTATCGCTCACAGCCTAAGTCAGCACTTCTATTAAAAACAGCTAAGTGTTTTAATTGTAATATATTATAAGTAGAAATAAGTGTCCCCCATTATATTATTAAAAGGTGCCTCTTCATTTGCATTTAATAATTATTATTGATGAATATTTTTATTATAAATAAATTGATATATATTTGAATTTTGACTTGAGTCGATTGTTGATGGGCCCTTTCTAGATTCTTGTTAGTGGTTTGGTTGTGGGATTTTTCATCTCTTTCAGCTTCCACGGCTTATCGCTGCAGCCAGATCGCAACACCCTCTAAACCCCTACCAATTCCTGGTCCGATTTCAACCAATAACAAAACTAACAAATATGATCTTTAGTGTCGACTAAAACTGAATAAAGTATGGTATAGATAAAACGAACATTTTCAAGACAAAAACGTAAAATCTTAATTGATGACGTCATCACACAATGAATTTGCATGTACCTTGCATTATAAAAGTCTCTTGAAAACAATATTTGGTATTTAAGCTTAGAATAAAGAGGTTCATGATATAACAGCTTATTGTTAATATGACACGAGTAGGAGTGGGGATTTACTGAAGGCTGAAAACTGAAAAATTCAAATATCTCGGGTAATACTGATATTAGAGAAAATATGTTTATAAAGACATTTATAATTAATTACATTTGGAATAAGATTGATTCTAAATCTAAGTACACGTTACCACTTAGAAACCCTTGTGTATCACATGGACCCATAAATTTGATGTTGATATTTTTGAAAAAAGGTGCGTGTCGTACTCGAGCAAATACACTATTTGAGCACAAATTCAAGCCAAACATTATGGTGCCAATTGTAATAATATTGGAAAAAAAGAATAAAAATATATTTGAATAAATATTAACTCTGATAAACCAGTATCTATTTATTAACACAAATATCTCAGGTTAACAAGTGGAGAACAGATGGTGATTCATTATACATTGGTATTTAAATTATTAATAATTATATATCATAAAAAAATAATCTCTATCAAAATCATTTCAGAGTATTCAATTACTGAATATGCCAGATCTGGGCTTAAATCGACGGCTTTGGAGGCAAAAAGGGCAAGCAGGATCTTCAAAGATGATGTCTGCTTCCTGGAGTAAATATGAAGTGAGAAAAACAGGAACCGTGTGTTCCCATTGGGGGGTCACTGCACAGAGAGCAATCTTTCCTGTGAGAGAGTTCTTCCAGGCGAGAGAACTCTTCTGGTTCTGCTGGGGCAGCTTGCAACTACTGTTTCCACAAAAAGGACGTATGTCATTAATTTTTGGTTTCTTTGGAAACATAAATGTTCATCACACGAACAATAAATCCCTGTAGTTGATACAGCTTTTTAGCAGATTTCCCTTATGGGAAATCAGCTATTGAGGTCGTACTCATGACACGATTTTTGAAAATTTTCTTCATTCCAATGTCCAACGATCCTACCCAGGAGATGACGAAAATGAGGTCCGTTCAAAATTATATCTATATATCTATATATATATATATATATATATATATATATATATATATATATATATATATATATATATATATACAGTAGAACCCCTCATATCCGACCTCGCATTAACCGACTCCTCGGATTATCCGTCACTTTTCTGGGAAGTAAAAGTCTGTGAATCACAGTGGCAAGCCCGGAGAAGATACCCAAAGGAAAACAACAGTTTTACACCTGCTCGCTCGTGACGCATTGCATATTGTTGTTAAACCGTGTTCCTATTTGTTAATTTTAAGTTGTAATTTAGTTGTTGTTATCGCGAGTGTTACAGTGATTATGACTACCCAACAAAAACGCAAACATACAGTATGCACGCTACAGAAGAAGATGGAAGTTCTTCAGCGGTTGGACAATGGTGAGTCAGCTCAAAAATTATCTTGTGAATTAGGAATAGGCGTCACAACAATTAAAGACTGGAGGAAAAACAGAGGAAATATTGAATCCTACTGCATGACAGTGGAAGGGGAAGAAGCATTAAAAAATAGAAAGGCGCTTAAAAAGCCTAAATTTGATGTGCTAGATGACGCTCTCTGGGTTTGGTTTTGTCAAGAAAGACGCAAAGGTATTCCTTTGTCAGGTCCTATAATTAAGGAGAAGGCGGCGATTTTACACAAAAAAATAGTAGGAGAGGAAGGGGAAAACTTCAGTGCAAGTGAATGGTGGCTTCACCGATGGAAACGCCGCCATGGTATCCGCCACGTTGTTATTTCTGGTGAAAAGCTCTCAGCCGACGAAGACGCAGCCAAAGATTCGTAAAAAAATTTGAAGGTTTTATCAAAGACAGCAATATGCATCCGGATCAAGTCTATAATATAGATGAGACAGGGTTAAATTACAAGATGCTCCCACAAAAAACCCTCGCTGCAAAGCATGAAAATGTAACCGGAACGAAACTAGCAAAGGATAGACTGACTATAGCAGCATGTAGTAATGCAAGTGGCAACCACAAAATGCAATTGTTTGTCATTGGGAAATCTAAAAAGCCCAGAGCATTCAAGCATCTGAATATGGCATCGCTGCCTGTTTATTATCAACATCAAAATTCGGCTTGGATGGACAGTTCTTTGTTTAAAAAGTGTTTTTTTGAAAATTTTGTACCAGATGTAGAAAAACACTTGAAAATGAAAAATCTGCCACTCAATGCAGTCTTGCTTCTCGACAATGCTACCAGTCATCCTTCTGAAAATGAACTGAAAATGGAAAACACGAGAGCAATGTTTCTACCCCCTCATGTGACATCCTTGATCCAACCGATGGATCAGGGTGTTATCGAGTGGTTGAAAAAGAGATACAGACGAAAATATGTCGGCTCCTTATTAGAACAAACAGAAGCAGGCAGTAGCCTGTTTGAGGCAATGAAGTCTTTCAATATAAAAGATGCAATTTATACTGTCGCTCAAGCTTGGGAAGAAATAAAAGATACCACACTACAAAATTCTTGGAAAAAACTTTGGCCAAGTGTCATGGAATATGATGGTTCGAGCTGTAATCAGCCTGAAATCGTCAAAACAGAAGCGGAGATTCTCCAATATTTACAAGCCATTGATGGAGAATTCCAGCCAGCCGACGTAGAAGAGTGGCTATTGGAAGGAAACATGGCTGAGGTCACCAACGAGGAACTTGACGACGATCAAATCGTAGCTGCAGTTCTTAAAGGTGAAATGGAGGAAGATGAAATGGACGACGAAAAACAAGAGCCTGAAAAGATCAGTCATACGGTAGCTAAAGAGGCTTTCGAAATTGCGATGAAATACATGGAGCAGCATCCAAACGCAACACCCATGGATGTGATGTGCATTAAAAAGTGGAGGGATACCTCTGCTAAAGCAAGGTTAACTTCCTTAAGACAAAAAAATATAACCGATTTTTTAAATGAATTTGTAATGTACGAATATTTTACATTAAATATTGTATAATAAATATGCACATTACTCGTTTCTGTGTGTTTTTATTCACTTTCTGTTGATCCTCGGATTATACGACCTTTTTTGTGTACCGACCTTGCTCCGGTCCCGTGGGTGACGGATATGAGGGGTTCTACTGTGTATATATATATATATATATATATATATATATATATATATATATATATATATTTGCCTGTTAACACTCTAGCGGTCGCAATTTTTGTTTGATCGTTACCAAACTCGATATTTAAACGTTTTATGCAAAAAGACAGATCAAGTTCGTTAATGGCTGAAATCGGACCAGTGGGAGGGGGGGTTTAGAGGGGGGATTTTCGAAAAATCTCCGTTACCATACGTCGGATCAAAAAATTGTATAGAACAAATCTTATTGCAAATTAATTTTACTATAAATATTGTTCTATACATTTATTCTCTATCTTGAATATTAACCGAGATATTTGCATTTTTATTAAATTTGGGCCAATAACGTATGACTGTTTCCCGCCAAAAGCTAGTTCGGCCCTTTGCCGCAACTGTTTGGCACTCGTATGGAGATTTCTCTATTGTATAACTTCACGTGGGAAATCTGCTTAGTTTACGCAGCCCCTGCATGACGGACTTTTTCTTCTTCAAATCTTTCACTCTACATTCAATAATTACAAATATGCCGTGCTGCCGGTTAAGCGCTCCTGACAGCAACTCTCACAATATCATTTGTCGCGACTTTTAATAATTTATTATGCTCTTTTCACTGATTAACTGAGTACTATAGCTCTGGAAATTGTACATGTATGTATGTATATATGTATGTATGTATGTATGTATATATGTATGTATGCATGTGTGTATATATATATATATAGGGATCAGCATGGCAAAGTAGCACTGGACTTTAAAGTCAAAGGTTATGAGTTCGAGTACTGGTCCCCAATTCCAGTACTGCTGGTCCCCATGGGAAGTTAGACCATTACCTTCTCTTTTAGTGGAGGCATGCAGATTGAAACACACCTGTAAAAAGGGCTTACAATATATATATATATATATATATTTATTTATTGTCTGTAGTTTCGCGGGAAGGGTCACCAATAAAAATATTTTTTCCATGTAAACTTTATCCATACTGCTCACATGTTTTGTGGCTTACCTCTTCAGGGGAAATCGCTTTGGAAAAAATAATAAAATTAATTTAACAAATCCCAATGATAATTCTTTGCTAGATACTGAATTAATAAGTGCCTACTTACATGATATATTTATTAAATTTAATTACAGATTGCTACTAATAATTCTGAAGTGCTTGTTCTTCCTTACATTAGTTACGACTCCCTTTGTCATTGGGGAGGCCATTGATACTGAGATTCTCGAAGTAGGTTAAGTCAGCTGACTACAGATTGATTATTTACATGTCAACCTTGAACTCGATTATTTCGAGTCATAATTTAAAATCGATTATTTTAAAATAAAATGTTGTAGAATATATGATTGAGGTATTTAATTTCTGTTTTTTTTTTTTTTTTTTTTAGTTTAATGTTTTAATTAAGGCACTTATTAATGCAGTATCTATCAAAGAATTATCATTGGGATTTGTGAAATTAATGTTTTTATGTTTTTTAAATTAATGTTATTATTTTTTAAAAAGGGATGGCCCCTGAAGAGGTGGTATGCAGAAAACAAAATTAAATACCATATTTTATCTATAACATTTAATCGTAAAATAATAGATTTTAAATTGACTCGAAATAATCGAGTTCAAGGTTTACATGGTCCTATGTGTTGTTCTTTGCCTAACTGGGCATCTAATTTATATAATACCAATTTGTCATCATACTTCGATATGTCACTGTTCATCTTAGCCAGACAGACATAGAAGGATTGTTTTCTTTTCATCCTCACAAAGAGACTTTCACATTGGCGATAAATATATTGCATGACCTACCCATTATTATGATTTTGCAGATCTTGTCATCGAAATGTAATATACCAATAGTACATTCCAGATACTTTATCTAATCATAAACCCAGTGCCTCACTTGTTCCGCTTAGTACTGCTATTTATTAGGTATATCATACTATTTTTTCTTTATTTGATCTGCTGCAGAACCACTACATCTTTGTTATATGCACCAGCACAGCCATCGAAGTTCGGTCGCTCCTTTATACTCTGCGTATTTCAAATTCTTTTTTATTTCATTTTTCCAAATAATTTTAAAAACCTGCTGTTGTTTGTGACCCCAATAATCAGATACTGCTATACAGATTATAGAGGCGAGGATGACCATTCCCCACACTCAAACCTTTCTGCTTTATTCAAGATTGAGAGTAGCAGTGAATATGGTTCAACCTCTATTAGTAACACCAGGAAACCATGCTCTTGGCTGGGGCCCAGTCACCTCTTATGACAGATAGAGCACAACTTAAAAAATGCCAGTTATCTTAGCCACAATTATACTTTCCACAAAAAGTAACATTTCTTACAATTGTTATGACAAAAAAAAAAAAAAAGAAGAAAAAAAAAGTCTAACTTACATGTTCTGCATGGCAGGATCTGACAACATCTGAGTAGCAATATTTACAAGCTGTTGATTTCCAAAAACCATATTTAAATCTAATCCTGAGCCAAGAGGGTTAGGAGTATCATTTGTTGCATTGCTAGGGTTGGTCCCAGCAAAACTTGTATTTTGTGCATTTGAATTAGCACGACTTTGATCATCAAATGCACAGCAACAAAGTTCAGCAACCTTTTGTTGAGCCAATTCAAAATTTTTTCGATATCCTTCATTATCTGGTTCCAAGTCATATGCTTTCTTGTAATTTTCTAGGGCGTTTGCATATGATTCAAGTCCACAATATGCAAGCCTGAAATTCATAATATTTTACTTCATAAACAATAATAATAAGGGCTTCACTTGCAAATTACAAAACAATTGTCTGGCTGATGAGCATGAGAATTGTATTGGATACTTTATCATTAAACTTAATTTGCACATATTCAGTAAGTATTTAAACCAATTTCTCTAAACCTGTTGACTAATAATGTTTTGAGTAATATATTAGTTTAACTAATTAACTAGGTATAACTAGGTTATTGGAAGTGAAGAATATTGTGTACTTGGAGAGAGAAAAATACGTTCAATTCTTCACAAGTTTAAACTTGTGAAGAATTGGACGTATTTTTCTATCTCCAAGTATATTAGTTTAACTCTAAAGTTTGGAATCCTGTATTTACTGCACAGAATATTTTTTGTCATAACATTATATATTTATAAGTGAAAAAACACAAAGGGTTAAAATGAATGAGATTTTCAAAGGTGAGGACTCAAAACAATGTTTTGGCAGCTACTTTTGTTATACTGAGGTCTTAATAAAAGCAATTTCCATATTCCTGTATAATAAACTATTTCTCCCACGTACATAGCTGGAATGAGGGTATGAGAAAGGATGATTTGGAATATGTAAAATATAAATAAGAAAATAAAAATAAGAGGAAACACGTGGAGGAGAGCTGGCAGCAAGATCAAAAATTGCTCACAAATGAAATGAGGCGCTCAGTATTATAGTGGCCCAACCCTCAAATTTTTCTTATTTGAGTTGCCATAGCATCTGTTGCTGAATAATGTGTTCTATGAAATATTAGTGGCCTAAGCCACCTTCGAAGTTTTGTCACTAGATAGCAGCAGCAGTTTGTTTTTTAACTAACAGTTTTGGCGGTCTTTGAAAAATATAGTGACCTAACCAACTTGGTTTTACACAAATCTTACTTTTTGGGGTTAGGCCACTATTATTCTGATCGCCTCAAATACAACATAGGGAAGTATCCACATATATGAGGAATATACTAGTACACAGTAATGAAAAAAAAAATAAAAAAATACAGCATTAGCTGAATCTATTAAGCTCTTAATTTCAACTTTGGCTTTGTAAAAGGAGAAAGTAGAGTTTACAACATGGTATACTTTGGAACTCTTATAGGAATATATCCATCAATTATTTTACCACTGCCCACTCAATAAGAGGCATATTTACTAAAAGGCGCATTTATGAAAATTAAAATTTGGGAAAACATTTCGGCCAACAGGTAGAGGAAATTGTAGTATATCAGGGGACTCTCTATGTTGATAAACTGATGGAGATATTGGATAGGATAGGAATCCTACAGGAAAATGACTATTCAAAAATGACTTTCTCAAAGTTTAAGAAAGAATACTCCAACACTTAAAAATGTAGAAGGGGGATCAATAGACCACAGTCTTTGGCCCATTTCCAGGGAATTACCCTTTCAAGCCAAGGGAAAAAGAAATCAATTAATAGTATAAGTAAAAATTCCTATTACAATCGGAATTTGTTACAAAGGGAAAGCAAAAAGGTGATACAATAAGAAAATAGGAGAGAGCATATCTCATTAAAAATCATGTGGAATAAATTGATATAGAGTAAAATTTATTATACTATAAATCAAATAACTCAGAAGAAGATACAGTTAAATTCACAGATCATACCAAATTTAATAGTTTAAAAATAAAGCTGATTCACAGCATACGAAATCTAACAATAAAATATTAAATAAAAAAAAAAATAAAAAAAAAAGGAAATTCATGAAGATCAACTACTCATTCTTAGATGGACAGTCAAAAAGCTTTCTGAAATCCTCAATCAATATTAAAAAATCCTTAGTCAAGAATTATCAAAGATTATGAATACATAATACCAGGTGTGTAAATATGAAACCGGAATCCTCAAACAAAAGGGTGTAGCAGTCAGTGTAATCCTCCTCTTAATCCCTCAGTGGTGCCATTTGCTTTTGTTTACATCTGATAAAGAGTTCCAACTCAGACCTAAGTTAGTTTCATTCTAAAACCGTGTGTTTACTGATGTCAAAAATGTCCAGTTTTGAGCCAACAAATTACGATTTGCGGACAGCATTAATTTTCTGTTTTCATCTCAAAAAACTGCTGCAGAATCACATCGTATGCTTGTCGAAGCTTATGGTGAGCGTGCCTTAGGGAAGTCACAATGTTTTGAATGGTTCAAAAAATTTAAAAATGGTGATTTCGATGTCAGAAACGAAGAACGTGGAAGACCACCCAAAAAGTTTGAAGATGCCGATTTGGAAGCTTTGTTGGATGAGGACAACACTCAAACGCAACAACAACTTGCAGATCAATTAAATGTAACAAGAGAAGCTATCTCTATTCGTTTGAAAGCTATGGAAAAGATCCAGAAGGTCGGAAAATGGGTACCTCACCAACTGAATGACAGACAGCAGGAAGCTCGAAAAACCACTTGCCAAATTTTGCTTGCCAGGTACAAAAGAAAATCATTTCTTCATCGAATAGTGACTGGTAATGAAAAGTGGATTTACTTTGAGAATCCTAAGCATATGAAATCATGGTTAACTCCAGGTGAACCATCGACATCGACTGCAAAGCCAAACCGCTTTGGACAGAAGACAATGCTTTGTGTCTGGTGGGATCAGAAGGGTGTGATCTATTATGAGCTCTTAAAACCTAGAGAAATGGTTAATACAGAACGCTACCAACAACAGATGATCAATTTGAATCAAGCGTTGCTCCAAAAGCGACCAATATATCAAGAAAGAAGGCACAAACTGATCTTGCTCCATGACAACGCCCCATCTCACTCGGCAAAATGGACGAAGGAAACCATCCAGGCGTTTGGTTGGGAAATTCTTTCACATGCGGCTTACTCACCAGACCTGGCTACGTCCGATTATTACCTGTTCGCATCTATGGGACATGCACTAGCTGAACAGCGCTTCACTTCTTACGAAGATGTAAGGAAATGGCTTAGTGCTTGGTTTGACTCCAAAGAGGAAGAATTCTTTTGACGGGGAATTCACAAATTACCAGAGAGATGGGAAAAGTGTGTAGATACCGAAGGCCAGTACTTTGAATAAAATCGTATGTATTAGTTTTACACAATAAATGCATATTTTTTATTAAAAAATTTCGGTTTATATTTACACACCTGGTAGTTATACATACAGGTTGCAGGTGAAGGATGACAAAACATTTTTTACAAAACCTTGAGAGCATGTGGAACTCTCATTTCTAGGAGAATTTATTATGTTCATGAGTTTTAAATAAGAACAATAAAGATCTAATGGTACCTATCAAAAACAAACCCATCAAGTTTGAAAAATAAAGAAATAATTTTTTTTTTGTTTTAACTTATATATATATATATATATATATATATAAATTGTAACCTCTGTCTGTACATTGGTATTTTTCTCGAAATTTCAGTATACTTTTTCGTTACACATGTCATAGACACGATATCTGCAACCTGATGACCTTTTCACACATAAATGGCTGAACCGAATTTGATGAAACTTAGTATGTATATTACTACTAACCCAACTTAGACTTTAGGCTATATTAATATTCTCTGAGACGAACAGGAGTGGGGGTTATAAGGAAGGCCTAAAATTTAAAATAGCGATATTTCGTTTCCTATTAGTTTTTCGGTAAATATGCACATAACAAAAGTTGTTTATTTTGTTATTTAGAGTAACATTTGTTATATACACTTTTGTCATATACCGAAGTATGAGTTACACGCTAAAAACTATAGTGGGAGTCAACAATTTATTTGACACAACTCAACTGAACTAAACGAAATTCCGTATGTGATTTGGTATTAACACCTCCCTGATTATAAGCTATATTAAAATTTCTAGATATGAACAGGAGGGGTGGGGTTATAAGGGAGGTCCGAAATATAAAATCGCGATATTTCGTAACCTATTCATTTTTCGGCAAACATGCATATAACAAAAGTTGTTTGTTTTGTTATTTAAAGTAACTTTTGTTATATACACTTTTGTCATATAACGAAGTATAACTGAGGTATACACGAAAAACTGTAGAAGGTGTCAACAATGTTATAGGACATGAAAGAAATCAACGAAACTCCGTATTTTGGTTAATATTAATGCCTCCATGACTATAAGCTATATTAACATTTTTAGGAACGAATAGGGGATGGGGTTGTTAGGGAGGCATGAAATGAAAAATCTTCATATTTCGTTTCCTATTGCTTTTTGGCGAACGTGCTCATGACAAAAGATGTTTAATTTGACATTCAGAGTAGCTTTTGTTATATACATCTTTATCATATAGCAATTTATAAAGCACGTAATTTGCATAGACGTTTTGTTGTAGTCATCAATACGTATCCATGTATGAATATATTCAACTTAGTACCTCAATGGATTAATATACTTTCATTAAACTTAACAACCATTATCAGGTTGAATGAAGACCAAAGTATATTTTCATGCCCCCCCCCCTCTTACCCAAACATTAATTAATCAGAAATGTCAGTTTCCCCTTAAATGTACTTACATAGGTCACTACAAAAGTTTTGCAATACAGATTTATTTATTTAATTTTCTCAAAATAATTTCCGTCACATTCAATACACTTCTCTATTTGTCGGAGGAACCAGTCCTCCAAAACAACATGCACTACAATTCCACTCGATCTGAAAAATACAGAGACCATTTTTTTCTTTACAGATCGAGATTTTCTGATATTTACAGGTGTATCCTCATCGTCAAAGATCCAAACTTTGTTTTGAGCCTTGGTCAGCACATCATAATAGTATAGCCAAGTTTCGTCCCCTGTCACGATGCTATTCACATACAGAGATTGTCCCTTAACAAATTGGTTCAGCATCTTTCGGCACCAAGTTAAACAATGTGTCATTTGCTCTTCTGGCAGACTATGGGGCACCCAAAGACAACAAAGTTTCTTTACCTTTAAATGGTCTCGTAGAATCGAATGAATTGCTGGTGGATGAAGGTGTAAGGTCTCCTCTATCTGCTGATATGTCACTCGCCAGTCTTCATTAAGCATTTCCCTCACAACCGAAATGTTTTCCTCTTTTACCGACGTCCGTGGCCTTCCTTCTCTCGCAGCGTCCTCCAGAGTGAAATTGCCCCTTTTAAATTCTCTGTACCACCTGAATATATTAGTACGATGTGGACAATCATTCTTCAATGCGAGTTTCATTTCATCTAAGCATTGATCTATGCTTAAACCACGCGTACAATTATACCTTAAATTTGCCCATAGTTCACTACGTGACCATGATGCCACGTGACGCATTTTAATCTGTCCCTGCTAATGAACAACTGAGCCCAGAGATGCGCTGCCGCCAACTACTATGCACGCATAGACATGTCTCAACACAGTAACTAGCCGCCACCTGAGTCTTTCTGTAAAGACATATTGCAAAACTTTTGTAGTGCCCAACGTAATACTTTAGTTAATTAAAATAGGAAAATTAATTCAACAAACACTTTTGCATTGTGAAGAAAATGTAATAAGAATTATTAAAATAATTTAATGTAAAGAGAACAGATATCTTAAAAAATTGGGATGTTTGTTGGCAACAGTAAGTGTATGGGGGGAGAGGTGGGAGACTTCCTTTCTGTCCTCTCACTGCTAACCTTTTATTTCAGTGAGTTATTTAAGCTATTAGCTTTTCCTGATGATTAAGGTTACTTCAATATTCTGAGTGTATGTGTAAAACTCTTGGATTTTAATACTGGTAGGATTTGAAGTGAGGACAAATTAGTTTAGTGAAACAGGAGAAATTATACAACTAAATGTATTATGGCGGGAATGCACAAATATGTTATAATCACTTCTGTCCCACCCCTCCCGACCTCACATTGACTAATGCTTACATGGGATTTGACGCTTATATTTTTAGTAATGTAGAGTTTTTCCCAGAAATGTGATTTTTTTTAAGTCTCATAAATATATAATTTATAAGAATGAACACTAGAGAGGTACACCCAGTTATTTCTGGAATTCTGCTCTGTTAATATATGTTATACTTTACTTAACATGTCATGTACCATTAAGACTATACAGTTTATTTTCCAAATATACAAAACAGTATTTTTAATAGTGGTTATTACGTATATAAAACAGATGCCGTCATTGTGTTTTGGACCACTTTTGAGGAAATGAAGCTTTATTTATAGATGGTTCGGAATGCAGAATTTTTTCTATGATTATGAATAATATGGTTAATACGATAATCTATGATTATGTTATATATAAAAAAAAGATACATGCACAGAAGACGGGTAATATAAAAATATTGTGTATAGTGAAGACGTAAGTACATAACAAATACTTTTATTATTAACATATCCCGTGCACGCTGGGTACTCGGGTGTAAATCCTAAGCATTGAGACAGGAAAATGTAAAAATATTGTACAAAGTAAAGCCCAAAAAAAATACCATCATCATTCAGCCTCAAAAGATTTAGCGAAGCCGGTACCTTAGCTAGTTTAGTCATATTTTAAGCATAAACCTTCAAAGTACTCTCCACTTTGTAGTTCAGCCTTATTTCCTGTTGTTGGCAGATCCAGTTTGACCAACTCCTTCTTCAGATGTTCTACTTTTAGTTCTTCAAACTTCATTTTTGTTGATTTTAATTTTGCAATCCCACTTCTGACACCAGTTGTTACATTTTTATTACCAAAACCAGTAATAAACGTTTTTAATAAGAGTTCTTTGGGATTGCAAAATTAAATACTCGCAAGTTTCACAGTTTTTATCTCTGCACAATTTATTTCACAATGCACAATACACTTGGTAATTATTCTTAATTACTACTCACAGTATACACTGATAGTGTCACTGTTCTTCAGATTACACAGTCCAATAATTCACTCACGGTCACTGAAAATCACAGAAAGATGGCACTGCACTGTCCTTTACTTCGCGGCACTGCACTATCTTAAACACGGCACTAAACTGTTACTTACAGTCACGGCACAACACTGTTCTTATAAAAACACTTTACTGCACTGCACTAAGTCGCACTGTAGCACCGAACGCACATATAAGCACTTCAGAAGAAAAACTGGCTCGCTCGCGGCTGGCCGGCTCTTTATATAGATCGTCGGCATATATCAAAGGGGAATTGTCTGGTCCCTTCGATGCTGGGCTGGACGGGTCTAGTAGAAGCTAGACCTTCTGTCGGCTTATCACACATTCCAAATACGCGACTCTCTGAAGGATTATTCATGTATTTAATTTTCGCAACACTGCCGCCCACTTAAGCCTTTTCATCCCGAATAGGCTCAATATTGCCGTTGCCATACTTGGCTAGTCGCTCTAGGTGTACCACTTTCAATTTAGACCTCGGATTGTGGTATCTCTGTATCCTGTAGACAACGTTGTTCAATCTCTCGATCACCCAGCATGGTCCGCAATTTAGGTGATAGTCCCCTCTTGCGTTGTGGGTTGAATAGACCTCATCACAGTTGAAGCATTTGGCGCGCGATCTATTCATTTGCTCCTCCAGTACTTGCTTGACCATGTCTTCTATGTCACTCCTTGAGATATGGACGTTATTCGCCAGATAGTGGTCCCTCCATGGTGTAAAAGACCCCAACTTTTTCTTTGCTGCTTTACAGTTACGCTGAAAATGGCCGACCATACCGCAGTTGAAGCATTCGGCGCGTGATCTATTCCTTTGCTCTTCCAGTATCCGCTTGACCACTGCTCCTATGTCACACCTTTCGTCGTCACCACTCTGTGTTTCAGCAACAAGACGTCGCACATTATACACTTGCGGCTTTGAAATGACTTTAGCAGTCTCCTGGGCCAGCGCATAAGAGACGGTTTCAGCAAAGGATGATTTCTGCGTAGCGCACACCTCAAATTTAACATCTGGGTCTCGTACACCATTAACAAATGGCACTGCACTGTCTTAAACACGGCACTAAACTGTTACTTACAGTCACGGCACAACACTGTTCTTATAAAAACACTTTACCACACTGCACTAAGTCGCACTGTAGCACCGAACGCACATATAAGCACTTCACTGGCCGGCTCTTTATATAGATCGTCGGCGCATACATCAAAGGGGAATTGTCTGGTGCCTTTGATGCTGGCTGGACGGGTCTAGTAGAAGCTAGACCTTCTGTCGGCTTATCACACATTCCAAATACGCGACTCTCTCTCCGAAGGATTATTCATGTATTTAATTTTTGCAACAATATAATTTTTGTAAAGAATTGTTGTACAGGCAGGACTTTATGACCTGGGGGACATTGTCATGGTGGAAAAACCAGTTGCTCAATTTCCACAAATCAGGCTACTTCAACCATACGTTGTTGTGAGCAAAAATCAAAACTTCACTACTAGACACTATTCATGAAAGTCAGACATTGTGAAAATGACTATCACACAAAACTGTAGTCACTATAAACTCTACCAAAGCAATCCCTGCATTTCTTTAGTGATGGCACTTGGCTTACTAACTCTGGAATGTTTACTCAGTGTGCAGCTAGTGGCAAAACACAATACTATGAAAAGCTCAGCTTGCCAAAAAAAAATTAGCTGGGTTTCTTTTGGGGACCATCTCATACTTAACCAAAACAGGCAAGGCTAGTTACTAATACAATTTATTTTCAATCCTATTATACAAAAACCACATATTATCATAATCATATTTTCATACAGTCAAATAAATGGTACATACAGATACTTTTATAATATTACTGCTATGAGTGAGTCTCAACCTCAGCTCAATGTGATTCATGTAGATTCACTTCAAGACCCTCCTGTGCTAAGCATTTTGGACATTTTATTTCTCATCCTCATTTTTTTTTTTAACCAGGCTGTGGACTGGGCACAGGGAGAGCTAAAAACATTTTTTTTTTCTTTGAATTGATTTTAACTGAACATTTTTTTAAAAAAATAAAATAAAAAATTGTTTAGCAGTACCTCCTCAATTTCAGAAGGAAAACAATTTGACCATTTAACAAAAAAAAAAGAAAAGTAAAATATAATACACACTACTAAATAAACATATGTCTAACTGAACTATTTGCTGGAGAATGGGGAGTTGGTAAACAAGCAGGTAAAATAGAGTATTATAATATCAAGGACATATACTTAAGTTTTTAAAAATACACTAGACATTGCTTATGGACCTACTATAAAAGAGAAGTGCAATTAAACAGAAAATAACTATGGCCTCCTAAAATAGGGACTGGCACACAGGAATGGCAGTCATAACCTAATAAAATAGAGATTAGTATACAGGGCACCTACTAAAGTTGGGATTAGCAGCAAAAGAGTTAATTGAGTAATAATAAGATATTCCATCAAAAAATAAAAATAAAATATATATATTTGATAAAATATAATTCTTACCCCAGCCTTCCATAAGCTTTGCTGTACTTGGGATCTAAGTCGATTGCTATTTTACAATCTGCAATAGCTCCAACATGGTCATTTAATTTACTTTTGGCAGCAGCACGATTACAATAATAAACTGCATTTCTTTGGTTAATGTCAATAGCCCTAAACAAAATAAAAAAAATAACCAAAGGAAAATGAATCTCCATCATAGCAAATTAAATAAAATTTAAAGTACTACATAATATATTATGACACTGATAGAAATATGGCAATATAAATAATTTTAACAATAGTTTGTCAATTCTTAGAGCTAAAACTTAATTGAAAATATTAATGCTCTTGATCTTATTAAGCTTGGGTTTCCACAGTAAAGCTTCCCAAAGAGGTGTGCTATGTTTGAACTTCAGTTATAATTTTTGGATTTAGTACAGTGTCCTTAAGTAGAATCTTGAAAATTAACTAGAGATTTTCTGAAAAATAAATATTATTTTGAATATCTCTAATAATATAAACTTAAAAGGCATTGAATTATCATCAAATAATCATAACGCAATTTGGATACAAACACCTCATCATATTATACCTCAAATGGAAATATGCCAAAACTATAAAACTTGTGATTTATGAACTTTTGGCATAGTATAAGGAATACAACAAAGAAAGAAAAATGACAAATACAATATGTTACATGGAATATATGGGGACTTAATGGTTAAAGAGTATTAGCTGTAAGTTGAAACAAGAGGAGCCAGAAGTAGACATAAAATAAATCAAGAAAAAACACTAAAATATAGGAGTACACCCTGCTGTATTCTGGCGTGGATGTAAATGAAAGAGCTGTGATTGGGGTTCCATCCCAATATTATGAAGATCTCACTGATTTTATTGAGAGCTTTAAGTTTGTAAAGAAATGCCTCATGATTCTGACAAATGGAAGAAGAAATCTCAATACTTGTAGCCAATGGTTCAAGCCACAATAGAAATTTTCCTGATATAAGATTTAACCCCCCCCCCAATAAGCTCCAGAGCAAACTCCATAACTATGTGGGTACACCAGTTATCGTAAGTGATCAAATGCTGGACAAGACAAGATCCGACAAGTTGTGGAAACGAATGAAAATTCTGAAAGTGAAGACCTTTATTATTGATCCAATTTTCAAACAGGTCAATATTATAGGTAACCAATGACATATCACTTCTCAAAATAGTAAGTAAGATATATTCAATGAATTTAGAAACAAGATTGAGAAAACTCAGTGAAAATAAAATAGACAAACAACATTGTTTTAGAAAATAAAGAAGCAACAAGACAGAATGCAGCAAACTATTGAAAAATCTGGGGAAAAAACTAAGTTCTTGACCTGCATGTTATTGGTTATAGGTTTATGCTAAAGACATTGACAAATAAAGAGGACATAAATTGGAGATTACACTAGTAAGATGTTTCTGCAGGACTACTGCTTGTCACCTCCAACCTATAGTAGATTAAGACCAATATTGTAAAAACTCGGAATAATTCATCAAAAGAGTTTGGAACAACAGGTATCTGCCAAGGATACCAAAAAAGAGGCTGTAGCCTCAGCCCACAGCCAGAGTTCACATTGGGAAAAAGAAACTTGCAACTGCAAGTATTTGTTGAAAATTGATTGTTTACTCGCCACCAACGGTAAGAATCTTCACTCAATGTTAGACCTGGAAGAATAATTAGGTAGCATTAATATGGATATTGATCCAATTTAGATAAAATCTATGAGGATGTGTAAGAACAACACAGGATTATACTGAGGTTGAAAACAAAAGCTTGGAGTTATTGAAATTTCAAATACACTATAACAGAATTGAAAAGGAAATCAATTAGTAAATTTCCAGATTTCACAGGATGTTTTCCATTCTGATAGTTTCTTCGAACAGGGAAGTTACTAAAGAGACCAACATTCCAATATACAAGTCCACATTTCTTCTCACTCTATCTTTATTCCTCAGACACCTGGATAATAATTACTTCACAAAACATAAGTAGCAGACCCTGGAAATGAATTAACTAAGAAAATACAAAAAGAGACAGGACCCAGAATACAATCACTGGTGTCAAATTAAGTCAGTAGAAATGGCATTGTAAAAAAAGTCTGTCACATAGGGTTGTGCAAACTAAGCAGATTTCCCGCAAGCTGGAATGACACACTGGTCATCTAATCTCTGTATCCCCCATAGAATGAAGCCTTTGTACATAAAAAATGAAATATACACTAGACATTTTTAGGGATTCAGTTACTTAAAGTAAAAATCAGACGGTTAGGAATGGGTTTTTACTTAAGACTGAAAATATAAAAATACAAATAACTCTCATAATACTTCAATTTTAAAAAATGCATAGGACAACAATTGTAGAACAATGAATGTTCCACAGAATCAGTTATATAACTTTTTTTGATCTGACTAATAATGACTGAGATTGTTGACAGTTAATTATCGAGTATGGTATAGATCAAATAAGAATTTACAAGTCAAAAACATAAAATCTTAATTGATGGCATCATCACCACATGAAATGTATCTGCACGTGTCTCACACAGTAAAGGGCTGTTGAAAACAATATTTAGTATTTACACTTGGAATAAGATGCTGATGATACATCAGCTTATTTATAAGTTATCTGACTAAAAGTGGGGGTTCACTGAAGGCTGATAACAAAAAAATAGAAATAACTCACTTAATGTTCAAGATATGAATATATATATATATATATATATATATATATATATCAAGAATTTTAGGTAATTAAATTGGCAACAAGGTTGGACATGTAACATCTTATGACCCAAATCATAATAACAGGGTTATTTTAATTTTTTTTATTTCTCCCCTCTAAACCCCTCTCTCTCCCTGATCTGATTTCAGGCAATAACAAACTTGAACTTCAGTTTTACAAGAGCATTTAAATATGAAGTTTGGTAATGATCAAATAAAAATTGTGACTGCTTGTGCATTTACAGACAAATACATATATATGTGTGTACCTAATTTTCATCATATGCTAGGTAGAATTGATGGACATTGAAGACATTTTTCATAAATCGAGTCATGAATACAACATCAATGGCTCATTTTCCTTAAGGGAAATTTGCTTAAAGCTGAGGTAGTTGGGGTATCGATTTTGAATGACTTCCAAAAATACTGCCAGAAAGACTGAGTCTAAACTTAACCCCTTGACTACCAATTATTAAATTTTTGAAATTTTTCATGATTGTGATTTTTTCCTGTTTAGTTATCTTCTTTTAAGTTCAGAAACAAATAGGGGGGGGGGGCAAAACAGGTGGGACATATATGTCCCAGTGGTATTTCATGGCTGGGTTATGTTGTCCCATTGGTATTTTCTGGATGGTAACTTTTGTCCCACTAGTATTTTTCTCTCAATAAAAAAAAGCAAGATGAACTGTAAGATAATAAAATTTTATTAGAGATCAATAAACTTTATTAACAAACAAATAGAAAGCTTCATTCTAATTGAAAAAAAAAAAAAATCAGGCCTCACAAAAGTATTTATGAAGTGTGATAAGGTGCCGAAACATTGTGAGCATAAAGGAATGTTGCAGTTTGTGCATTTTAACTTTGCCCTTTTCTCAATGCAATTTTTTGAGCACCATGCACATTGGCGTCGCGTCTGTCCTAGTGGAAATTGACCGCCAATATTATACACCAGTCGTGCAAAGTTTTGATGACCTGCCTCTTCTAAACTGATGTTTGATAGTGCGATATTGCTTTCCATGTGAAATTATTGATTCAATAAGTGGAACCAAGGACTGTAATAATTTTGTCTTTTTCTTGTATAATCCTTATGGGTGATCCATGCATTGACTACTGCAACCATGAGAACACGATAGAAGACTTTTTCCGCCCATTTCAAAGACTTTCTGTCAAAATCACAGGTGACCTTTTCATCTGAATGTAATTCCGTGTATTTTTGTTGTTTCAATTGTCTCAGAATATCAAGGCGTCTCTTTGTACAGTGAGCTATATACATAAAAATACAGCAGGAGAAAACAGCCAAGAAACACTTCAATTCATCAGGTAGAGTCAAGAGTGTCCTTGTCAGTCAAGGTTGATTTGGTAAAAGTTAGATGAAATGTATCATGAGGTGTTGTCCAAATAACATTACCACTGTCAGAAGTGTGTAAAACCGTTCCAAAGTCGTCCTTCATGGCATTATCATCATCAGTCTGACTGTCACTGTTTACATTCAAGGGTTCCTTCTTCACCTGAATCATCAGAGGGAACCTATTCCTCCTCCGAGTCCTCCGTGTCTCCCTTAGCTCTTCTGTAAAATTACTCTTTCGAGTGTAATCCATCTTGAACTCTTCTTCTGTATAACATGTCTTCCTACACATATTTCTAAAATAAAATAAATGAAAGCAAAAAAATGCATCAGACCTATGCAAAAATGCTGATAAGAGAATGTTGGCCACAAAGGAAGTAAATCAAGGTTGACTATACCAAAATTTTTCAGTTTGTGACATACAAATTTGATAATACTATGATTTTAACTTACCACAACACTGAATCAGCAGAAAAACACAGAAGAAGTTGTCCTTGATTTTTTTTCAACTATTTTTCACCAATACTAAACAAGAACGTGGAAACACAAAATAAAAAAAACAAAAGGTTACAATAGATAACAGGTAATAACCCCTAGAGTGAGTATAATTGCCTATAGCGGTGCCAGCCGGCTCTAGAGATCCTAGGAAACAAGAATACCAGTGGGACAGAGATATACATGTTTTCATTGGGGAAAAAACTGTTTGGTACTTGGTGGATACCCAGTGGGACATATATAACCCAATGGTAGTCAAAGAGTTAAAGGGCAGAGTTGAAAAGAGAACCTCAGACTAAAATCAGATGATGGTATACCATGGCTTCAAATGAAATGTATTAATTTCCATTAAATGTTAAAAAAACGTAATACTATATGTCAAATATTTTTGTTTTCTAAAACAAATGTACTAATATTATGCCAATTGGTTTCTATTCATTTCCCACATCCACTGCCGTGTCTACAATCTGTATCTTCCAGCCTTGAAGAGCGAAGACTGTCAACTCATATCTACACCCAAGTCATCAGCAGCACAATAGAGTTGCAGTCATGGCTGTCAGCCACAACCACAACTTTATTCTTGCTGCTAACACTATAGACAGAGAGATCCTTCTCAGTAAGTTCATTGAGCAATACTTGGAATCTGTTCCTAATTACCATGCACCATGCTCCATTAGCTCAGAAACTAACTTTTTCACAGGCTACAATTCACAACTTCATCATGTCCAGAAATCAAACAAATCCATTAGTACAATAGTTATTCAGGTATATTCTCTTATAATCAAATTTCTTTTTCTTACTAAATAGTTCAAGTTGCAGACAGCTGATATTAAATAGTGATGAATCAAGATTCTAAAGGTCGATTAGGTTAATGTAAAAATCTCTGTGTAAATTCTGAGGACAATGTCCACTACAATATTGTTGTTGTGAGTACTATTGGATAGAATGTCAGAAACAGCTATATTTGAACCTGGGATACATGTAAACAACAACTCACTACCAATGACCTATGTATATTCTCTTCCCCGGAATCTATGGAATCATAAATGAGAATTGTTTTATGTGTTTCTTGCCTTCTCATTATGTATATTTTAATGACTATCTATTGTACTCTTAATGTAGTTTAAGGGTTACCAATTCTTAAGGTCATTCATCATTAATATATAAAATTTACACTGCATAGTACCTCCATGTCTCTTAATAAAAGTAATGGAAACAACTGGTCATTGAGGCCTATTGTCCCTAGATAAAACAAAAGGCAATATTGAGCTCTAAAACTCTTGGTATAAGTATAAAATGCATGATCCAAAAAGTAAAGTACCTTGAGTATAACTCTACAGCTTCAGAATATTTACCAGCACTCATGGCAACGTTTCCTTCTACTTTGAGATGTTCAGCCTCGATGTGCTGTTCCTCAGTGGGTTCTTTACAATTAATAACCTGAAAAAGACAAAGCATGTATCATGTGAATAATAACAATGAAATAAATATTTCAACAAGAAAAAAATATTTGCATTCATACTAATATTTCCCATCTATAAAAGGATAACACAATTGTAAACATTAATGGTAATTCAAAGAACTAGATACTTCAAGAGTGTGATTTAGTTTTGAAAAGCAGCACACAATCATTTTTCATCATTTTTGAAAAAAAAAAGAAACAAAAAAAACACAGAGGATATATTGAAAAAGAAATGTTACCAAGTATTGAGTACAAATGCAATCAAAATGAAGAGGCCAATTAATGAGTATATGCATAAAGAATTTAAAAATAAATGTAAAACATGTAAAAAAGATGCTATAGAACCCAGTTAAAAAAGGTATTTCAACAAATATTTTGAGAACATTGGTAGAAGGAAACGGTAAATGAAGGATGTGGATTTAGAGGTCGATTTTATCTTGTTTGGAGCTATGACAGAGGTTACTAAAGCTCATGAAAAAGAAGTTGCAGACATCAGGGATCCACGACTGGAGCTTTGAAGCTGTAGACAACAGTGAAAATTCTTAAGACAGCAATGATCAAGGTCCCCACAGATTAGAAAACCTAAATATGAGCTAATTTGAGGAAGCTCTTCATGGCATTGAGCTACAGATTTTGCAATAGTCTTTTCTAAAGAAAATTATATATTTTGCCTAATGAGAGATATATTAATTACAGTAACACAAGATTTTACTAGGGGGATTAAGCAATCTATTTGTTTCTTTGCTAATAAATAAAGAAGTATTTGTAGACAAATACATATATAGTATTTACCTCTGTTCCACTATTTTAAAAAGATTAAAAATACTATATTAATCAGTCTTAAATTAAACTTTGATGAGGAAATAGCCATTGTTTCTTTTACTCCATTTTGTAACACAAGTGGGTTAACCTTGGAAATTCACACTATTCTGGGCCATTAATTTTTAGAAGGTTACAAAGCAACTAATGTGGTCTATAAAATCCATGAAGTGAAGGGGACAGATGCAGAGTCCATCTGGGCTGCACAGGCTTAGCTTAAAAAAGAAAAAAAAGGAAGAAGGAGATTTTGCTCTTGAAAGCAAATATCTAGACCTCTCAGTACAGAAACTCTAATGTGTCAAAAAAGATCCATGCACAAGCAAGCGGAAACTTTCTTCAGAACTACGAGTACCTAGTATAGTTTTCCGTAATTTGTATGACATTGGTTGCAGTTCCAGAAGATGCAAATGAGTGTTCCAGGCCATTTGACGTCTCAGCAAAAAGGAAAGGAGTTGAGAAAGGAAAATGCTGGATTATATTTCATTTAGTATCAATCCTTTAGATGCCCAGCAATCACAAGACAGATTATGGCTTAGTGCAAGCTTCTAACAAAGCCACCAATATCTCTCCAACCTCTGCCCTTTATCAACCCATCTTAATATGTGAAATAATTATATTTTTGTTAATTGGAATAGCTAGAATTCAGGACATTAGCAAAATTAAGCTCTGCACTCCTACTTATGAGAGACTGGCAGTGGCTAATGATGGACAATACTTTGAATAATATCTTTAAAACCACTCCAACCACCCTTAATTCTCAACAAAATTCACAACAAATTAATTTAAACTTCCATACAAAGCAGAATATGATTGTAGAAAAGAAAAAACTTGATTCCAGGATACTTCATATTACGAACTGAATGGGTTAACATAAATTATGCAATACTGAACCCAGCCTCACCCTACCTCAGAATCGACCATCAATCATTCAATGATAAAACCGAATTGCTACATCAATGAACTTCTCAAATATAGTAGTAAAAACAAATATATCATGGTCAGAAGCTTGTATACATAATGAGAAATTTGCAGTAGCAAAGCAATTTGAAATTTAAGAGATAATATTAATTCAAATAAAGGGTTAGAACTGCCAGTATAAATGATACTGTTGTCATACCTGTCGGTGGAGACTGTCGTCACTGGCTGATGGTCGAGTACAGCTGGCAAGTGTACCGAGTACAACTTTTTGACGGGCTTGAAGATGGTGCCATCACATCGAAAGCGCTTGCCAGCTGTACTCGATCATCAGCCAGTGACGACGGTCTCTACCGACAGGTATGACAACAGAGATAATGTTACTTACATTTCGCTGTGACAAGAAGTTCTTATATATATCAAGAAGTGGTGGCTCCTCTTCACTTTTTGGGGCGAGATTGACATCATAAATGTTCTCTAGACAATGAATTGCGACTTCAAGGCCTTCAGCATTCTCAGGGTCCAGATATCCAGCACGAAATTCCCCTCGTAGGAAGTGGAGGATTGATGACATAAGTCTCATTTTTACATTATCCATTATCTATAAAATAATATAAATAAATAGCATTCCAAAATTTAAGAATAAAACAAAGACAAATTAATATATAACTTACTATAATATTGAGACCTGTTAAACTATTGATCAAAAGAATTATTGTTTTCCCAATATGGCTATTAGTATGTCCAGCAGTCTATAAAAAAAGAAAAAATGCTATTAATTAGTATAAGCATATTATATCATATTAATTTATCAAAATATGTACAATAAAGAAAGATGAGTAAGATGATTCTAAGATATTCTAGAATATCAACTTTAATAGATGGTGAATATCAATCTGGAATGATAATGAAGAGAGTACCTTAAAATTTAAAATAATAAAATGCCTAACAATTGCTAAGACTTGATGACATTGAAGCATGTGGAAAATATAGGAAAACAAAAAGTAACAAATGTTATAAATCTTTTTAACACATAGTTATATGTCTTGACACATTTTATCAAGGGATTAAAAATGTTTTAAGTAAAGTTCAAACAGGCATGGGCATTATGAAAGTGGAGGTAGTGGGCTCAAGTTTATGGGGACTTAAACTGTCTTCAGCTGAAATTACCATACCTTTTTTGTTTTTGATGTCTGGCAGGATCAGAAAATCAAGAATACAAAGTATATCAGATATTGTGAGTTGAATTAAAAAGAGTTGACCAGTTACCAGTCTTGTAACAAATTTAATTTTCTATAACTGTTGCCCTATAGATTTTTCACTAAAGTATTAACCAAGATATTTACATTTTTTTTGTTTAATCTCCATTAAACCTCGTGTGTTTTTTTTAAAAAATTTAAGTATTTGTTTTAATAAACATATTGTGTCTAGCATAAAATTCAAGTCCTGTTTACATAGGTTGTTCTTACAGGAGAAATAGAGAATAAAATTTGTGATGATGTCATCAGTATGTTATTGCAACAGGTGGGAAATCATCTAAGTTTATGCAGCTCCTGCACGACAGAATTTTTGGTAGTGATTGATTTTAAAGGAAAGGGCAGTGGATTATGCTAAAGCATTTTTTTGTTTATTATTATAATATAAGTCATTAATAATACAAAGAGGAAAATACTTGTTAAATTTCCAGTAAAATCCACACTCTTGTCTGTTGCAATTCTTGATCACTACCAAACTCTATATTCAAAAATTTTGTGTAAAACTAAAGAACTTGTTAATGGTGGAAATTTGATCAGGTGGGAGTAAAATAAAAAATCTTTTGAGTGTAATCAAAACATTTTATATAACCAATTTTGTTGAAAATTACTTCTTACAATTGTTGTTTTATACATTTTACTCTAACTCAAATTTTAACTGAAGCATTTGTATTTTTTTTTAGTTTTCCGACTTAAGTAAACCCTCATTTCAGCTCATCTCACATTAAGAAAACATAAAACCGTGAAAATAATACTTTTATTTTCACGGACAACAATCACAATTCTTTAATTTGTTTATCGGTAATTAGTACTGTTCAAAAAGAAAGTAATTAATAAAAGCCCAAGTAATAATAGATTATTTGAATATTAGACCCAGCAAATCTAATTTTAAAGAATTAATTTTATAAAAGTAAGTTTACTAATCATATCATAGCAATTTACTTTCTACTCTTTTCTTCTTGAGGCCAAAATTGCACTTAAATTAGGTCAAAAGGATGAAAACAGGCTCTCCTGGGCATTCAAAGCTATCTCACCAGTCAGTTTGGTGCATTTTCCTCCTAGTGGAGGGACTCAGGCAACGTTGTGTCAGCCTACACTGCAGCCCAGGTATCCTGGTTTGTAGGAGCGATACAGGCACCCTTGGGTTAAATGTGGTAATGGCTTTATCAGTGGCACAACAGCTAAATTTTGCAACACTGACTAGGACAGAAGGCAACGGAAAACCAATGTCTGAAATTTCTCCCTTGTAACCATCATGGAAGTTCTAAATAATAATGATAAACTTATCGGCCATGGGATTTGTATATCACGATCCGTCAGGCACGTTTTTAACCTGGAATATGAGGATAAAAGTCGATAAGTTATAAGAGAAAAGGCAGAAGAAAAGTATACTATACCTTTTTACATTTTAGGTTTATGTGAGGCTTGTTGGCATTAGAAGGGGAAACTCTGTTTAGATGATTTCAAGGTGATATACAGCACAGGTGAGATAAGTATGAATGGTGTTGCTTTAATTTTGAATAATAAGAACAAATTCTTAAACGTCTAACAGATAAGTGATCGGCTTCAGATGATTAGTTGTAATACAAGTGTATCTACCTACATCAGAATGCTCGGATGAAGAAGTTGAACTTGTATTTGATCAAACAGAAGAATTATACTCATCAAAAGATAATATTGTAACTATGGGAGATTTTAATGCTGTGAAGATCATATCGGCAACTAAACAGCTGGGAAATACGGACTAGGAAATAAGAATAATCGCAGTGAAATGCTAATGTCAATCTGCAAGACGCATGATTTTGTGATAAGAACTAAGTTTTATGAAGTTCCAAAAAAAGGAAAACACACTTAGACTTGACCGACATATGAAAAGCAATTTCGAATTAATTACATTCTAGTTAAACAAAGATATAGCAATAAAATAAAATGGAGCTATAGTTACCCTGGATCAGAAGTAGATAGTAACCATCAATTAGTAATATTTATCAATTACTAATATTAGAATATAGGAAAATTTGGCAGAAAAAATATAATAAAGAATATTTTAAAAAATGGAAACTACAGGCATTAAAATATGAAGAAATTAAAGACACATTTCAGGGAAAAGCAGAAGAAATTTTGGTCGAAAATAAGGAGGTTCCTCGGCTGGGAGAAAATTGGAACAGAATAACGCTCACTGCACTCAAAATCTTGGGTAAAAAGAAACTAATTTAATTTAAAACCATGAATGTTGGACATGATTCTCAAACTGATAAATCAAATGAACAAATACAATAACGCAAATGGTGTTACAACTTACAAAATACTTAAGAATAAGATTATAGACAAATGTTGAGAAGAAAAGAGAAAATGGGCTAAAGAAATGGCACAAGAAGCCAAGATAAAATGTAGGTCTAAAATAATGAAAGACAAAAATGACTGAATACTATTTGAAAATAATGAAATATGTGATCATTGGAGAGAATATATAAAAGAACTTTACAGTGATTCTGCTACTACTGATGATGAAGTACTTAGGCCCTCCCATTTTGATGGAGGTATTCAATCACGTATTTCAGAGTTTGAAAGATAAAAAAGCAACTGAGGTTGATGAGATACCAGCTGAACTGCTTAAGAATATTGATGATGAAATGAAGTTGTTGTTTCATGTAATCACAAATTGATTTGGAAATGGAAATATTCCCGCCAAGTTTACCAGAATTGAAATAATCGTTATACCTAAAAAAGGTAGTATAATGAACTGCAGTAATTACAGAGCTATTTCTCTTCTTTCGCATGAACCTAAAATATGATTAAGTATAATTAAAAATGGACTAAGAGATAATTGAACATTATATTGGCGAAGATCAATTTGGATTTCGATCCGGAAAAGGAAGAAAAGGAGCTATTCTAGAACTAAGAAGTTATCCTCGAGAGAAGGAGAAACACGAATCAAAAAATGGTAGTTGCATTTGTAGATATAAGCTTTTTATAACTTTAACTGGAAACTGATCTTAGACTGCATGCGTAAAATAGGAATAGATTGGAAAGATAGAAGGTTAATTTGGAATATTTACGAAAATCAAAGTAAACAAATCATTATAAATGAATGTGAAGAGCAAGATGAAAAACAAGGGTGGCCTCTGTCCCCTGAACTCTTCAATATGTTAATTGAAGAGGCAATAATGAAAATAAAAGAAACAACCAAGAATATACAAATTAACTGTAAATCCATTCATTGCATCAATATTCAAATGACACTGCACTGGTGACAAAGTCCGAAGTAGAGATGAATAGAATGCTGTAAGTTATAAAGGATGCCATAGATCATTTTCAACT
This sequence comes from Riptortus pedestris, assembly GCA_019009955.1. Classification (NCBI taxonomy): domain Eukaryota; kingdom Metazoa; phylum Arthropoda; class Insecta; order Hemiptera; family Alydidae; genus Riptortus; species Riptortus pedestris. Next base: position 48,978,851 of record CM032233.1, on the reverse strand, counting down.
CAAGACTAATGCACATAAAATGAAAGTTTTCGTTCTAGAGAAGAAAGAAAGTCAAGGAAATATAAATATCAGAATTGAACAACATTATACTTCAAAAAGCGAAGGAGTTTTGTAACATAGGAAGCATCATTACTAAAGACAATAATGGTAGAGCTGAAGTCGATAGAAGAATAGCACTTGCTAAACAAGCCTTCCAAAGCAAAAGGAGTATTTTAACTAATAAGCATGGATAAAAAAATTTTTAGCTTAGTCTATCAGATGGAGAGTACTTTATGGGAGCAAAAGGTGGACTCTTCACAAAAGGGAATATAATAGATTGGAAGCAATGGAAATGTGTGGATCTTGCACTGAATCATCAGAACAAGGTAGACTAATGTTCTCTGAAAGAAAAAAAATCTAAAGTAGAAGTTCTAAATGAGGTGACAGCCAAAGTCTTATCAAGACAATGAAGAAAAGAAGAGTGAACTTCTTGAGCATAGAGAAAGAGGGAGGCCTAGAAAATCTTATTTTGGGGATATCAAACGTCTTATGAATTACAGTGTGTGCAATCAAATGCAAAAACAGCCTCTGAAAAAACACAATGGTTGTAACTAAAAAGCATACCCTTTAGATCATAATATATATATATATATATATATATATATATATATATATATATATATATATAAACTAAATGACAGTCAACATGAATAAATAAGTCTTCAAAGCAAGAGTGAATAAATAAGCTTAAGCTACACAGTCTTGAACAAAATTGTAACTTGTCAATTGACAATTATCTAAATGGCTTTATGAAACGTGCAGGTTAGTCTAAGCATTTATTCACATATCTCCAAGAGAACGAGAATTCAATACTGGTGCTGTAAAATATAATAGCTTTTTAAAGTGGTAAAATATACTGCATAGTTTGTTTTTAATCACATAATTATAATGGAATATAAAAACTATAGTGCAGTAAATACTGACTATTTGCAGATAAAAAAAACTAACCCTGGGTCAAATATGTCATATGTTAATAGAGATATAAAAGAATGAAATTGAAATTGCATTCATTAAAAACATAATTCTGAATGTTAATGTGTTCTTATATTAATCCATTTGTTTTGATAGACCTGAAATGTCATGAATAATTGGTCGCAAAAAGCATAAACTATTAAACTCATATATAAAAGTAATATTCTCTTACTAGCATAAAAATTATTATTAAATATGTCTTACATTGGAAAGAGACTTGGTTTGATGTGCTAAGAGTGCATAAACCAATACTTTCTATTCAATAAAATACAATAACATAAATGCTGTCAAGAACAATCGACGCCCGGCCTAAAAAAGTTATTTTATTAAAGGTTTCCTTAAGTACTAAAGAACAACATAGTATAGAATATTTAAAATATTTTTCTAAAGTAAATTAAAACCGAGCAAGCAATGACAATAAATATTAATTTTATGCAACAAAGATATATTAAACAAGTTTAGAATACGTACCACACATTTTAGTCCAATCAGCAATAAACCTCAAATTTGAGATGACAACTTATTCCAATCAAATAAACCCAATCACATAAACTGAGATATGAAGTTTACGAATACATGTGACTAGTATTTTCATCTCGATCGAACAATCGATAGCAGGAGAAGTTATATTAAATTTGAAACTCCAATAAGGTGTAAACATGTAATATTATAACAGAACAAGTTATATTTGAGATAAAAAACAAGCGTGAAAGAAATATTATTCAAATTAATTAGCGACTATTTGAAAAACAGAATACTATGAAGACTCTTATTATAATGTAAAAAAATAATTTTCTCCCAGGAAATATTGTAAACGGCCTAACACCATCATAGTGGTTGTAAATACATTGATTTGGTTAATGATTAAATGCCGGGGTATGAGTATCAATAGTGTAAGTTAAAGGTTTTGGGTGTTCTATAATGATTTAAAGTCTTTGAGTGGTTCTATAAGGTTGAGTTTTAGAAGAGGTGGTGAAGGCTTAAAAAATAGTGTAATTGTATCTGGGAGATGTGTAACTGCAAAATATATACATCGGGTAAAGAAATTATTTATGACACTCAGTTTATTGCCCAAAAATATGTTTTTAATTTTCTAAATAAATATTGCTCGGCGCGTGTGATAATCGCAATTTCCCCCGATATATCGCTTACCCAACACTTCCTGAAAAAGTTTAACAATATCATTTTGAGATTATAGCTCAATTCTATACATTTGACACCCATTTCCGTTAAATTGTCTTTTATACTGAACTGAATAAGCTAAACAATAAAGAAAATGCTCCAAATACCACCACGATCACAGTATCTTTACCCGATTGAACGTTTATGGGCTTTATTGGTGTTAAAAATCCGAAAACATAGATGTACTTCATGTTTATGAATTGTTTATAAGTGGATTTATAATTTTTTACCTTTAAAAATGAAAATCATTGTATTTGTTTCTAATTTGCTAATGAATAAAATTAATTGGGAACGTTGTTGCGTATCACTATCTGTCGTGATATCAAGTTAAAAAACTTATAAAAAATATTTTTGGGCAATAAACTAAGTGTATGAATATTTTTTCGAAAATTGTGTAATGAGTACGGCCTCAATAGCTGATTTCCCTTAGGGGAAATCTGCTACAAAAATATACCTGCAAGTAACTAGAACTAACTAGCTAATTGCATTAGAATGAAAATTCAAACACTATTGAACATTTAAGGAAGAGAACTATATTGCGATAATGTGCATGACCTTTTTATGACAAAATTAACAGTTTCAAGATAACTCAATTTATTTTTTGACCTTGACTATCTCAAAACATGCCCTCTCAGAAGCTTATGAAAAAAATATATATTATTCTATTATTATTAATAGATATATAGAATCCAATTCTATTGGATTTAGTAAGACTGACAACCTACTATTCAGCTGAGTTTCGATATATCTTGATTTTAATAGGTGTATAGTTTACTGGTATAATGCAGTGAAGTTTTTGAGTACCGGAATTGGTTGATCACTACTATATTTCCCAAAAAAATGGTCTGATGTTCTCATTGTTCTTTTAAAATAATTTTTTACCCACTGTATATGTTCGACGTCTACAGATTTAATAAATGCCATGGAGAAAACAGTTGTGAGCATGCAATACGTAGTGTCCCCAAGAAAATGATATTTTACATACTTATCGACTAATGGTTTAATGCTTGTACAATAATGATGTATAACTGAGCTATAATTAGCGAAATACAAATGAGAGATATTTCTTAAAATTGATGTGTAGGACGTCAATCATATGAGTGTTTTGGGTGAAAGTGTATTTTAGTCCCCCCCCCCTTGATGGGGCACGATGACAACGGCGGCTATTTTGTTTTTCTAACACTATCTTTTTTAACACTTTTAAATTTCCAAAATATGCCATCGGTGGTTTACACCGAGGATGAGGGTTTTTTTTTTTCTAACTTTATCTTTTTTAACACTTTAAAATTTCCAAAATACGCCATCGGCGGTTAACACGCGGGGGGGGGGGTTGAGGGATTTTAATTTTAAATTTAAATTTTTTTCCAATTGAGTAAAAAACTTTGTCGTGCACTCACTTTGTTGAGCCATAGCTAAAACGGAAACGATATGAATAGTAAACACTTGCAAAACGCAATATGTCGGACAGTGAAGTAACAAGATGGTGGCGGGGGGGGGGGGGACTAAAATACACTTTAGCCGTGTTTTGTATATGGGTCTGAAGAAAGTAGTTGGTAAGCCCAGACAGTGGGCCAGCTTTTAATGTTTAGAAGCTGAGAATATGCAACAATCCCTTTCTAAAAAGACATTGAAATTTGCTGAGTAACTTTAATTTTTCCTTATTAAATGTCATGAAGGAGACCTTTTCAAATTTACTAAAATAAATTTGACCTAGGATGGAGGAATGCATTACGCTCTTTTATGATTTCAATGATTTGTTCTGGTCAGTTAGTCGAATGTAACTATAGTTTACCTCAAAAGTGTATTAATGTTCATTTAGAGCTTGTATCCCGAGAGTAAGGTAGGCTTCTTCTTCCTTTAATTCTTCGATTTTCTGGACCAGTTTTTCATTAAATATTTTGACTGTCTCTTCATTTTGTTGCTCATTCTCTGTTAATATATTTAAATGGCCCCGTTTCTATACATTTATTTAAATACCTATCTCTTTTAATCACCGTATGGCCTTAATAACTCCAATATTCTGGATAATATTATACTTCAATATACTGGACAAACACTGGAGCCGAGTAACAGCCGCAGAAATGAAGTATCTCATGAGGGTCGGACTCGGAGGGATCAGATCAGGAACCAGCGGATCCGAGAGGACTTGGAAGTCTCAGCAGTCAGAGAGTCTGTTGAAAAAAAAAAAGCTGAGATGGTTTGGCCATCTATGCCGTATGCATGAAGACCGGGATCCTAGGAAGTTCTTCGAGGCCAGACCGACGGGAAGGCGACCTCGTGGCAGGCCGAGAATTATATGGCAGAATACATCTCCAGGCTTGGACAGTACATAGATAGGGAAGGGTCTGAATGCCATGAGAGCTCTGGCCAGGGACCGTGATTCATGGCTATCCTGGACTGAGACACCACCACGCTGAAAGGCACAAAGGAGGTAACAAAAGAAGAAGTTCTATAAGGTCAATATATTATGCTATTTCTAGTTCAAAAATAAAACATTCCGTATATTTTAAAATAAATAAAACGAATTATTTTACAAATGAATCTTTAATACAACAATAGTGTATGAAATAATACAGTTTTAGAGGTGATGTGTGTGTGTGTGTGTATATATATATATATATATATATATATATATATATATATATATACATATGTACACACACACACACACACACACACACACACACAAGTATATTATCCCAAGAAGTTTTCAGAAACTCCCAAAGTGTCTTGAAGTTGTGCCTGGGGGTTTTTTCCCAGATATTCTTCTCTTGACAATTTCTCTCTTCCAGATGCCTTTATTGTGGATTATCTAATAAAAAAGACAACAGGGTATGAGTAATAGTGATTGCGACCTTCTTCCTTGCCATGTCCAATCTGTTGATATACTGTTCATAGGAATAATTATCAGGTGTAGCCTGTAAAACAATAACTTTCATTAATGTCGGGAGTGATTAATTCAGCTCAATGTTTTTTAAAGATTTAAGATGTTCTTTTATTTTCAATTTTTGATAAACACTAGAAAATATGTGAAATGAGGTTCTTATGACGATACAAACATATTGGCTTCGAAAATATGCTGAGTTATTCTTTATACCTCTCATTTATTTACTGAAAACTGTGTCTTTCTTTAAATATTCTTTTTATGAATCGTATGGTAAAGTAGGAAAGATATTTTTAACTCAAACTGCAGTTTAGAAGTTTATTTCGATGCTCAAGCAAGTCATTTTTCTTAAAACAAACGGAAAATAATTAGCTCAGGTTATCCACAATTTATAATGTTGATGGCTTAAATCCTTGCTCCCCAGTCATTGTACTAGTTATGAATTTGTTAATTTTTAACTCTAAAGAATATGTAAATATTAGTTATACTCTAAGTTCAGATAAAATTCGACAAGTCTGTTTGTTTAGGCCGTTAAGAGAACATCTCAAAACATGGCGTCCGTGTGGTTGGGTATAGTGGACTATGTCATTTATTCTATGTATATTAATCCTCTTCAAGCCAAGTACTTATCGTGTTGATGTGCCAACGAAAGAACAACATTAAGTCATGTGTGCAATTGAAGTGTCTGCTTAAATATATGAAATCTGAAGTTTTTCGTAGTGCTCTTTTGTGTGTCTATTAGAATGTAAAATTATTTTGAAGCCTGGGGAAATATACGTTTTTTACATTAACTTAATAGAAAAATTTAGATTGATGTGGCCTGGAGTTATTAGAGGAATCAGGTGAGTATTTATTTGCGTTATGTTAATGTTTACTGGTGGGTTATGTTTAAGGTTATAAGGAGTCTGTCAAATTTATTTACATCCTCTGATTTGTTTTTATCATTAATTAATGGACTGTGGCCATAGATGGCTTGTTCCCTGGTTGTTAGTGTTATTTCAAATGTTCTCATTCGTAGTTTAGTCATCTTCTTTGCTTAATGATGTTATTATGGCAATAGTTATTTAATGTAAAGAATACCTATAAATAATCTGGTTGTGAATATAAGTAAGTAGTGGTCTTAACCTGCTCTTTTACTCACATAACCAGTATATTATGATTTTATTTATCATTAAAATTGGTCAATTATAATATTTTGCCACCTCAAGCCAATTTTCTTTCTTAATATCTTTATTTAAGTGAATATTCATTTTCATTTCATTTATTTTATAACTATACTTATATTTAATTTTCTGCAGATCATATTTTTTTTAATTAAGCCAGAAAGTTTAGATTTAGGAGTTAATTTTATGATTATTTTTAAATATAATTGTCGGTGTGAATTGACAAATTAATTTATTCTCATGCCCATATTATTCGATTACTTCGACCTTCTTCCTTTGCATTAATTTTTTAATATCACCTATTTCTTTGGCGCATTTATCAAACATTTCAAAAATTATTAAATAAATATATTTGTTTTTATTGTTTCATTTTTATTATCCGCACTATTTGTAAGATTTATTGTTTTTTAAATATTCATTTTGTTTTTTGTAGTGTAATTCCCAGTTTATTTTATAACATAACATGAGACATATTTCCCTTAATGTTTACCTGATTTATTTTAATCTTTTCTGTAAACTTTTCAGATATTTAGTAATTTCTATTTAATGTTTTTTTAAAATATTTTTTTATCATTGATTTATCGTTTATTAAAGTTGCACCCAATTAGAATGTTTTCATTTTTATTTTGTGTTATACATTGTGGACAACTTGTGGCTGGATTCGTATTTAAAATACATTATTGAGTTTTATTATTTGTTTTGAAGGAAGTTCACACAGGTTAGCAATTTGAATAATTCCTTTAAATTAGAAATTTCTGGGTTCAAATCTATCCTGTGTACGTTTATTCCGATGTATAATTATATTTTTTGAATATCATGGAAACTAAATTCAACAATAATTTTATTATGCACTATAAATATTTTAGCTATTTTGTTTAAAATGTTTTCTACTTTAGAAATTTAAGAACAAATTTGTTGCATCCTGTAATCTTGACGTGATGATAACACGAATATTAGATTAATGAATCTAATAATAATTTAATAAAAAATTTTATTTATTTATTTATTATTATTTATTTATTTTATATTTAATAAAAATTAATGAGGTATATTACTTTAGAAAGTTATTTTTTATTTCTGTATTTATAAAACCCATTGTCTATAAGTCAAGAAACACTTGATGAATGTATGATCTATAGGGTATCGAAAGTCTTTTCTTAAAGTACAGAAGTGACTACCATTTTTTTATATATGTCCCTCCTTCTGTCTAATATAACTCACATTGCTAAAAGAGCTTTCCTTGTTCCTCTTCCGATTGAAACCCAAACTAGTTTCATGGGCAAGGTATTCAGTTTTTTTTTTAATCTTTTTTTAATTATACAAAATTGTATTTTAGATGCATGAGACGGAAGGGAAATCATTCAGTAATTACTGTAGGCTATTGTGTTACTATTCTTGAGAACATTTGTTCGACTTCTGGTAAAGTTGGCCGAAATATTTCCATTTTCATCGCTATTTTTGATTATATCAAACAACTTCTTCATATCACCATTAAGTTTCTTTAGGAGTTCTGCTCATCAACCCTAGTTTCTTTTATTTCTTTCAAGAGCATGGTGGAATTGGTCTATTAAAATTGGCACACCTAAGTCACTATCATATGTTAATCTTTAGCAGTCTGTTGTTAGTAGTTAAACAATCACTGTAAAGTTCTTCTATGTATTATTTCTATCGTCTTTTCATTATTATCAAATAATATTCAGGCATTTTTGTTTTTCACTGTATTGTACCCACATTTTGGCTTGAATTTCAGGATTTGACATGATTGTATACTTCTTCAGTTCTTTCCAGTTTGGTGTAATTTCTTTAGCCCATTTCTGTTTTCTTTGCATTTGCCTATAATCTGTCTTATGTATTTTGTAATTTGTGGCATCATTTGCATGTTTATATTTGTCCGTTTGATCTATCAGATTGAGAATGTCATCTGACGTCCAGAGTTTTCTGGGAACTAGTTTATTTTTATCTAAGATCATGTCTGTATTGAGCCTCAATGTTATTTCAATGTTCTACCAGCCATTTGGGAACTCTTTATATTTGGCAAAAGGATTTGAACAAAATTCTTTTTATACACTCCTTTAATTTCTTCATATTTTAATGTCTCTTGATTAGTATTATTATGATTATATTTTTTCAACATGATGCTGCATTTAGCAATGACTAATTGTTGGTCACTGTATACCTCTGCTTCTGGGTAATTATGGCTTATTTTATTTAATTGTGGCATCTTTGGTTAACTAGAATGTGAACACGTTGAAATTACTTATTATCAGTTGTTTAGGGCAAAGTATGTCTTCTTCTTTTTGGGACTAAATAAAATGTACAGTTAGCATGAAGTCATGCTTCTTTCAGAATGATATTTGCATTTTACCTAAATTATACTTATTATTTAGGCCATATTTCACTGTTGTTTTGCCACCAACATGATTGTCACCCATTGCACCATTAAAATCTCTCATAATTGCATTGTCTTTTGACAAGGTCATATTTAATAATTTTTCTATTTGAATATAAATGAGTTCAGCTTTTTCATTCTGATATAAGAAAATACAGTTGTATTACAACTACATTAAGAAATTTATAACTTTGCTTAACCATTAGCTATAGATTTTGGCTGAAACTTTCTCATTTTGCAAGGATGCCTCTATTATTCCTGCAAACCAGCTTCCTGATCCAAGGAGTGCAGTGTAGGCCGCCTCAATATTGCCCAATATCACAAAAAAGTAAATTCATCAGACCAAGGGACAGACACCTGTATTGTAACAGTATAACCTCCTTATCTTTATATCTAGATTACCATCTCTCCCCCCCCCCTTTAAAAGAGTTACCTCACTCCCTCATTTGGAAAAAACAATACACAAATCAGTAGTTCATAAATGGAATTTATGATAAATGATTGTAATTCTATCCACCAAAAAAAAAAAAAATTCATCCAGGGTCTTATTGAAAAACCCACTCACATATTGGCCAACCTTATTTGCAATAGAGTAAATATTGTTTCCGCCTCTTATACTTTTTTATTATTAAACGTATAGATTTATTATTAAAAATGATCTTTTTTATTAAAAATATTTTTCATATTATTTCATTTTATTACCTATTTTTTACTGAAACTATTAATAGTGTAATTGTTATGATGTTTTGTTTAAAGCCCTACATGTTTTGCACTCAACAATGCCTCTTCAGGAGATTAAAAACTAACATAAAAATGTTATCTCTACTTCTCCATGCATTGGCAATTGCATTTTCATGTTAGTTTTTAAGCTTCTAAGGAATTTTAATGAGGTGGTGTTTTTTTTGTTTTTTTTTTGTTTAACTATGAAATTATAAAGTTAATTAAATGATAATGTTCTTTCGTACTTTATTCTGCTTATCTATTTCTATGAAAATGTGTATTTCAACTGTTTATTTGTCTTATCCATTCAAGAACAATATACCATTAAGTTTTACATTTTAATTATATATCTGATATCACTTTTAGGCAAAGGGTTAGTAATATTATTACTATAGATAATATTTTGTCTCCTATTTTTTTAGAGTAATAAAATTATTGATTTTTTTTTTTACTATATTAGGTGAATTAAAATTAAAGAAATGTAATAATGATTATTAAGATTTAGTACATTAAGTAATAAACCATTTCATTAAAATTCCTTAGAAGTTCCATATATATTAACTATAACTTTGACCAGTGATCTTATTATAGATCGACAGATCATGCTACTCTAATAATAGAGTTTGTTATTTTATATCTAGCGTCATACACTTTTTAGGTTGCTGACCGTGTTAAAATATTTTAGTTATTTATCTGACTAGATACAATATGTATTATTTTACTTAGTATTGACATTGTCCTAGGGATTGGTTTCAGTTGCGGTGCTTTAGCATCTCAATGTAATTGAGCAGCCTCACAAACTGTATATAACTATATAATAAAATGATTCTCTCTCTAGTCCTCTTTTGAGGACACACACACACACACACACACACACACACACACACACGCACGCACGCACACACACACACACTCACATGTAAATATAAGTCTGTCCTTGTACCTTAATCCTGTTATTTATTATTGAAAATTATAAGGAATTTATTTACACTTCTAGTACTGTAATCCCCTGTGTAAATATTCCCTTATTTTCTACAATTCTTCCTTTATCAAACTACACCATTCATTTTTATGAAAAAGTCAGAAATAAATTAGATTAATATCGATTTGGAAGAGCCACTAGATTTAAGACATTTCTATCTTATTTATTTGTTAATTAATACTCCAATTTTGAAACTTCCAAAACCTTTTGTGTAAATCAATGTTTCTGTAATTCACTAATTTTTTTTTTTTTTTTTTTTTTTTTTGTAGGTGTACTCTATTTATGGTTAATACAAATAAGCAAGTGGAAATGAATACATTGAGCCAGCAACATGCTAATTAATGCTCTAGTAGGAAAACATCCTGTTTATTTACAATGGCAGCCATTAGAGTTCATCGATTGTCTGAATCTACTTATGAATACTTATATTAAAAAAATGGTAAGTGTTTTGGTTATATTGAAAATTTTAATAATTATGAAAGCTTAAGGGTTTCACTGTCTTGCAGTATCCATAGAAGATAAGACTTCAGAATTATACTCCAACCATAGGAATTTCCTTTGGAAGATAACGGCAGAAACTCAAGGGTAGGTTGGAAAAGCAGTGTAATCAATTTGGCTGTTGAAATATAAAATTATTAATAACAGGTAAGGAAACTGTAATTTAAATGTAAATGTTCTTAGTGATTCTTGATATTTCAAGAGTTGCATAATTTGTTTTTCTTGTCAAAACTGCAATATAAACATATTATTATGACTAATTTGTTTATATAGGTTTAATAAATTAAAAACCATTCCTATCAGAATATTTTCTATGTCATCCTGAAATTGTCAACTTAGTGATAAGCCTTGAATATAAATAACAACCTAATTGTAATCCTAATAAACTCCCCAAACCAGTAAACCAATTAATTCATTATGAATAAATATGTCCTTAATGGATACGTTTCATATCACTAGGAAAAAAATTCCTTTTTGTTTCTTGTTTAGAAAAAATTGATTTCTCCTTTAATTATTATATTGAAGTAAAGATTAGAAAATTTTATTAATGTTGTAAGGTCTGTAGTAGAGGCATAAAGACCCCCCTCAAATTAATATTTACAAAACATTATAAAAAGTCTGCCACATAGAGGCTGCATAAACCAAATTTCCCTTGCGCATAGATGTCATCAGTTGGCCTCCCATCACGTTTCATGTTATACACATTTTGTTCTTTATTTTTCATTTAGTAAGAATCCAATTTCAACAAGAGTTGATGCTTAAACCAAATATGAGACGATTAGTGTTATAATAGTGGAAAATTAAAAATAATGTCAGTAGGAGTAGGGGGTTACAGAAGTCTAAAAACAACCAAATACAAGTAACCTCTTTAGTTTATGAGTTTATAGGAAAAAATGTATAGTTCAATAATTGTGGAAAATATTTAAAATAAAAAAAAAAATGTTATATCACTTTTTCATTCTGACACCTAATAATGGACATATGGGATGTTACATTTTAGCCCTGCTTCATCTTCTTTTTGTTGTAAATATTCTTAACTAATTTTTAATGAATGTTTCGGATCATTATACTGCTGCAAAATAAACCTGGACAAATTAAACAAATACTAGAAGAAATTGCATGTTATTCTAATAAGTTTTTGTAACTCTTTTTGACAAGTTCTTCTGAAATTCGTGCAATATCTCCTTGCCCAAAACCTGTGATGCAAGGCCACTCTTGAATTGATCCTTCACCATGCTTTACAGTTGAAATTATCCATTGAGGAGTATGTTTTTCTGACTGTGTAACAAACCTTAATCCAGTGATTTGATCCAAACACATTGTACATACTGATGATGAGTAGTTTTAGTTAGTTTAGCTAGTTTTACAATCAATTACATTAAATTAAAAGTATGAACAGATGCTATTAACAAACAAATTTCTATACTGGGCCAATATCTGCCTTTAAATTTAAATCACGGAATTTCAAAAGTAAATTTAGACTAATTAATTTCTACTTTAACCCAATATTACAAAATATTTAACACTAATAAAGTGTTATTTTACACTTAATATTCATTTCAGATTTTAAAGCTTTGAAATATTTAATAATTAATTATAAATCATTACAAAATCGCAATAATGTTAATAATAATAATGTTCAAGAAACAACCTCAAAATTATTATTGCCAAGGTACCATTAATTATATAACAGTATAATTACTTTTTTGTTAGATTTAGTGCCGGTCACATAGCATACTGAAAGTCCGTGATAAAATGCATACATTACATTGTATTAAATAATGAGTCTTAAGACATTTTGTTATAAGATCTGTAAAGGTAAGTCATTTTTGTCAGATTTGTAGTTAATAATGTTTATGCACAACAATTTATGTCTAAAATTGAATTTTAATGATTTTTAAACTTAAATATTAATATTTTAACTCTGAAATTCACAATCTACTATGACAGTATCATTGTTCCTTTAAGAGAATTGGTGAATAAATATATTTTCTATTCTAAAAGGACCTGCTTAAAGTATACAAAGTAAAATACCACTACTAAAATCAGTAATTTGCAGCCCAATTTAACTTGGGTTTAACATTTTACAATTTAGTTTGTGATCTTATTTACACTGCGTTTTAATACTATATATAATGTAATATTGTTTGAAATTTGAGCTGAATAAGTCTTTAAAGTAAATGAAACCTTCACGTATTTATTCTATTTTCGAGAATGCAAATTAAAATTTCAGAAAATCCCCTCTGCTCATTAAACAATTTTAAGCAAGGATCTCTTCATGAAAATTGTATTTTTAGAGTGGATGAAGCATTTTCACTTATACCATAAACCTGTTTTGCAAAACTAAGGAGCGTTAACCTAAAATATGACCGGGGAATTACAAGCTATCTAGTTCAAGTAACATACTAGCACCCCATAACAGCCATTATTGTTGCTAATTTTAACTTTTTTAGTTGGACCTCTTTGGTCTGTAGTCTCTGGCCAGAGACCATTGTGGTCTCACTATATGTCTTTTTATAATATTTATTTTTTTATATTTACGATGAATATATATAAATTAAGGTAATTATTTGTATCTTCTCATAGCTGTTCATTGCCCACTTTATTCTGCAAACTTGTCTTGGCAATTTAGTAACCTAAAAATGGCCTTAAAATATCTGGTAAATGACACCCTCCCACTTCCATATTGTAATACACCGTTGAACAGCTTACGTACAGTACTCAGTTTTTGATTTGGCTGTAAATTCTGTCATGGATTATATATACATAAATTTTATATAATTTTTATTCTGGTCAATCTCTAGGACTGGCTCTGCCTCCATGTTTTATTTTTCAGTTATGTTATAAAATGTCAGTATTTATATATTAAATCAATTTCTGTGCCTTCCATTCATTATCACTATTTAGTACACTTACTATTTTAGGTGCATTTGTCATGGAGATATCGCCCCTTTCGAGTCTTCCAGTACTGGTGAGTTTTCTCTATGTACTGAACAAGAAAAAATGGAAGGGAATAACTTCACAGTAAGTTTGTTTGTTTTGGACTGTTATTTTAAGTTCCTGTTTGTCAAATTAAATAATTATTGCAATTGTATCCTCAAATAATTGAATACTTTTCTCCTACAATTTGTTTTCCTTATTTCTTCTAATTGAAATATTTAAAAACATAATTTATACTTATTTAGTTATTATTTCCTTGGTGCTTATAGAGAAGAGAGAGCAGAATATTCAATTTAGTTTGCGAGTTCATAAGGCTGAAAAAAAGCAATCAATTATTGCTACTTACAAATTCATATATATATATATATATATATATATATATATATATATATATATATATATATATGTTTATGTTGTTTTATTACCCAGTCCAGCCCTTTTTAGTAGGCCTTTGGTTTGTTCAATAACTACTTCTGGGCTAGAAACAGGACCAAGTTGCACTGGGTTTGTATTGTAATTGCCTTAGAAGACAACAATAACGAAATTCCCTAGTGGCACTTTCACAGTATTGGCTTCCCCACCACCTATTCAAATTTAGGCCACAGTCTAAGTACCCAGGGCTGTATTTCACCTATTAACCCTTAGCCTTCTACGGACTGATATAATAGTCCACCATAAGACAAGCCCTGGGAGCTAAGGGCTGATATAATTGTCCGGGGTGCTTAGTGATGGATTCCTATGAACTATGAGATTAGTCTTTTCTCTATTGCCATCTTTTGACTTTTTATGCTAGCTAGCCTCCTTTAATAGATCAATAGATAACATAGGGATTTACTTTTCTATACTGGGATTCCTTTTGTACCTCCTCAGTCACTTTTTCAACCTCAAGTACTGTTACTCATACCTGTAATTTACCTGTAAACATATTTAGTTTGTATATTTTCTGCTTTTCAATTTAACAGTTGAGTGCTTCAAAATGTCTGTAAAAAGAAATTTTGTTAAAACTTTTAAAGTAAAAGCCAATCTTCTTCGGATTATGTTGGGGATCTTGATGATAGACACCAAAATCTGTCTATTGGTGAAAAGCTTGGAACTAGTGGAGTTTTGTGTAGAAGAGATGGAATTATATGGATAGCACTAGAACAAAAATAATTCAGCACACAGGGCTCTGCAGGGGCTAGACTATCTTGCATCACTGATACTTGCTCGCCAGAGAACTACACAGCCTAAGGGTTAAGCTTGCCCTCCTTGTAGCTTCCAGCTCCATGCCTCCATAGATATTTTAAGAATTATTTTTACAGACAAACTGGTGTGTAATTAAATTACTATAAGTTTATATATACATGTAGAACGCATTTCTATAAAATATGTTTTTCCCTTAGTTACTAAAATTAACTCACTTTATTATTTGCATTTTTTCTTCTTATAAGAAAAAAATGATTTGCTTAAGATGTCAAAAATAGGCATGGGAGGCCTTCATATATATTTAGAAAGCAAAAAGTACATCTGGAATACTTACTTAGTTGGTATATCTATAGGCTACCCCTTGTTAATTGATCCCATTAATGGAAATTTCTGATTCCCCTAGGAAACAAACAAAGGAAGGAAGAGTGTGATATCATGCATTAGTATCCCTCTTCATTTTACATGTGGCATCCAACTATAAAGAAAAACAAATCAGGAAGTGTAGAGTGATTAAACTCAAGCCCAACTATTTGACCAGTGATAAACATTAATATACCAAGTATGTTCATGATTTCACACTGTTCTGCATAGTCAATCTCACTGAAGACAAAAGAGCTATGGTTCTCTTTGCGACTTTCAATACTTTTCTCATCATGCTATCCGTGTATCTTTTATAACAACATACTCCATGATATTTTCCTCTTATTCAGTTCCAAGTAAAATCAAGATTTGTGTGTTGTATGTATTCTGCCTGATATATATATATATATATATATATATATATATATATATATATATATATATATATATATATATGTCATTGATCCAAAATTCTCTATATTTCTCACATAATTTCCTGTCTTGGCCTATCATTCCATTTACTCCAGGGTCTGCTTTCAGGTAGTAGACTAGGGTGTATGTGTGCATGCTTGTTTATGGACATTATACTTGCATACCAGGTTCTTTTTGCCAAGTGTGCAATGACTTGCCTCAAATATATTTTTTAGAATTTATAATTCCTTGGACACGAAGTTTGAAATGAATAAAAAATTAATTTAACAATTCATTTTATTTTTATAATGTTTTCAAACTTAGGACATCACGTTCAATGTGTGCTATACAAATATAAATTATTTAGAATCAACAAATATTAAATTTATTAATACAGGGTGTCCCAAATTCCTGTGCCACCTCCCTTAAAATCGCCAGTTGTATTAATAAAAGGCTGAGACTTGTTATGCCATAATTGTGACCCCTGAAGAATCTTTTCAGTCCATATTCAACCTCGCAACCTTCTCCAGCGACCATAACTTTGGAATTTCCAATGGAATGCCATATTTTCTATGACGGATTGTAGAAAATCAAATTCTAAAACGAGTTTATATTGGTGAATTTTTTTGATTTGACGCACCCTTTAGCCAAAAAATGCACAAATCTTTATTTCAGAAACGGCACATTTTATTGAAAAATGCAGTGACATAAAAGTTGTAGTTAACAAAATTATCTTTGAAATACGTGTACTGGAAAAGGAATGGATTCTAAATTAAAAAATAGTACTTAAAATGAAATAACACAAAAGTATTCTTGAATGAATCCAAAAAATGTTTATTCCAAAAAAACATCAACAAACAAAAAATGTTCTTAGGATTAATTTATTTTAAACTAATTACGTATTAAATATTTTTTACCTGCTTAGCTTCATGTAAAAAAACAGAAACCAGTTTTTCCTTTGTACTACAATACTTTCAGCTGGTATTTACAGATATTCGAAAATGCGTCCTTCCCCATTTATGTACTTCAGAAGATGGTATCTGAAATCCCTTTAGGCACTGTATATTTCTGTTACTGAAATTGAATATATAATAAGAGGATATATTCAATTTCAGTAGCAGTTGGCCGAGTAGGGATTAAGAACTGTGATGGAGACCCATCAAACTGCAGCCACGTTTCATTTCTATGCATCAGGGGTATGTCTTCTATTTAATTTGAAAACTCTTCATTTAAGAAGTGGTTGAAGACTGTGCCATTTAATGTTTATCAAAAAAATGTGGGCCGATGATTCTGCCTGTAAGATACCGCACCGTTTTTTTTTACATGAAGCTATGCAGGGGGGGGGGAATGTTCCTTTGAAAAATAATTAACTACGTAATTAGTTTAAAATAAATTAATTCTAAAAACGTTGTTTGTTATGTTGATGATTTTTGAAGAAAACATTTTTTGAATTCATTCAAGAATACTTTTGTGTTATTTCGTTTTAAGTAGTATTTTTTAATTTTTGTTCAGAATCCATTCCTTTTCCCATAGACTTGTTACAAAGATAATTTTGTTGGCTACAACTTTTATGGCAATGCATTTGTCAATAAAATGTGCAGTTTCTGCAATAAATATTTGTGCATTTTACAAATAAAAAAATTCACTGATATAAACTAGTTTTAGAATTTGATTTTCTATAATCCATCATAAGAAGTATGGCATTCAATTGGAAATTCCAAAGTTATGGTTGCTGGAGAAGTACTGGAGAAGGTTGCGAGGTTGTATACGGGCTGAAAAGATTCTTCAGGGGTCACAATTATGGCACACCAAGTCTTTTATTAATACAATTGGTGATTTTAAGGGGGGTGGCATGGGAACTTGGTACACTCTGTATATATAAACATTTATTGATTCATTTTAATAAATGAGGCTTGAAATCAAATATCAAATGGATTATTGTTATTTGTTATTACACAGGAAAAGCTTCCTTTAATATATTTGTAACCAACATGTTAGTTTTTTAACTTTTTTGGTAATAAGTTTAATTATTCAAGCTTGATTTTAAAAAGAAATCATTTATAAAGTTTGTGAGCTCACCATTAATGGAGTGTCAGCAATAGCATATAGTTCTTGAGTGTGTTGGATTCTGCTCCTCCACATAGTAGACAATCATTCTTGAGACTTAATGAAATTAAGGGAAGAAGGGAATTCCATTGCTAATTAAATAATATGTAAGTATATATATATATATAAAATTGTAACCTCTGTCTGTACATTGATTTTTTTCGTGAATTTTCACGATAACTTTTCGTTTCACATGTCATAGACACCATAACTGCATTTTGTGTTTCTTTCGTGTGTGTTTGTTTGTTTGTTTATTTGTTTGTTTGTTACCTTTTCATGCATAAACGGCTGAACCGAATTTTATGAAACTTGATATGTATATTACTACTACCCCAACTTAGACTTTAGGATATATTAATATCCCCTGAGATGAGCAGGAGTGGAGGTTATAAGGGAAGCCTGAAATTAAAAATAGCGATATTTCGTTTCCTATTGGTTTTTCGGCAATTATGCACATAACAAAAGTTGTTTATTTTGTTATTTGTAGTAACTTTTATTATATACACTTTTGTCGTATACCGGATTATAAACGAGATATACGCTAAACCCTATAGCGGAAGTGAACAATTTTATTTGACACAAAAGACTCAACCGAACTATATAAAACTCGGTATGTGTGTTAGCACAAACGCCTTTATTATAATAAGCCATACTAACATTTCTAGGGACGGGTAGGAGTGGGGGTTGTAAGGGAGGCTTGAATTTAAAATAGCAGTATTTCGTTTTCTATTCGTTTTTCGGCATATATAAACATAACAAAAGTTGTTTATTTTGTTATTTAGAGTAACTTTTGTGATATTCATTTTTGTCTTTTAACAAAGTATAAACGAGATATACACTATAAACTAAAGCGGGAGTCTACTATTTTATCGGGCGCTAACGATTGAACCGACCTTAACTAAACTCGGTATGTCGATTAGGATTAATTCTTCCATGATTATAAGCTATAATTAAATGTTTAGGTTAGAACGGGAGTGGGAGTTATAAGGGAAGCCTGAAATAATAATTCGCCATATTGTGATCCCCATTGGTTTTTCAGCGATATTCTATGAAAATATAAAAATACCATCATTAGTCAGTCAACTATGATTTCCCGGGCATCGTCGGGTATATTAGCTAGATTGTATACAGAAAATACATACATTATATAGTAGATGATATTTAATAATAATAAATCCTATCCATGCTTATGATTTGAATTATTCACGGTGTGTCAGACAGTGGAGAGGGAGTGATTAGAGACTTATTTTCATTTATTCTTCAAATCTAAAATTTTATTTTCCATAAGTCGCCCAACGGACCCTTACGGGAAGAAATGAGCCCAGACGGGAAGAGCAGTCGTACACGTCGAAGCATTGCCAAAAACAAAATAGAATATTTCCGTCTCAAATGATTTCCCGAGCGAAGCCGGGTACCTTGGCTAGTATATATATATATATATATATATATATATATATATATATATATATATATATATATATATAGACACACATATATACATATACACACACAGCTTTACAATTATTAGCAACTGTTAGTTATTATTAAAACGATTCCAGACCAAATATGTTTGTAGACCTTTCTAATGTCTGAATTGCTAAATATTTATTTTAATTTTAGGTCCTGAATAAATTATTGAATGATTCAACTAAAAGCTATATAGATAAAGTAGAGGGATTACTATTAGGATGGAAGAATGTATATTCTATTCTTTTTAAAAAGCCTACTCAACCATATAATGATGCTATGAATTACATGCACAAGTAAGTTGGAAGAAGTCTTACTATTTTTATAATAATAATATTTTTTTCATGATATTTTCAAAAGCTTCTAAACATATTTTTTGTATGAAGTCATATTTTAAATATTGATATCACTATTGACAAATATTAAAAATTGTGATCTTTATACTAATACCAGTGTGATTCAAATGTCTGCTTGTTTTTATCATTTTATTATTACCATCATGGTCTTTGGGTATTGATCATATCTGCATTTATTGTCTGCCTTTTTGGTGTACATGCTTCTAGCTTTCTCATGGCTTTCTTTGACACTGAGGGGTCTCTGAATTTCTCATTGACCACTGTAATATTTGCTTTCAGGAGCAAATCACCTACCTTGAATTTTTTTAAACAAGTCTATGCAACACAGTTACTCAGATTTCACAGGCTGTGTCCAGATGCACTGCAAACTTTTTTAAATTTGTATTTCAGAATAGCCCTAATTTCCAGGGTTAACTCACCCGAGTGAGTCTATCACACGGGAAACGTAAATTCATCAGATTTCCCCCCTGCTGCAATACCGAGCTGATGACATCACCTACATTCTATTCTCTACTTCCCCCATTATAAGAGGCCTATGTAAATAGGGCATGGAATTTAAACCGAGCATAAGATGATTATAGGTGTTTATAAAAGGCTGATAACTAAAAAATATGAATACATATATCGATTAGAGATAGACCAAAAATGCTTAGAATGCTTATTTTGAGATGTGTGTGTATGTTTCTGTGAGTTTACATATGTATCCAGGAGTATTCTGCAGTCCTCTAGAGAATTCAAATTTTCACCAATTCTGCATTAATGGAATTTGGAGGGATCAAAACAAATGATGGCCCAAGTGGACTAAGTCTGGGCCATATGAGGGGGAGGTAAAAGTTCCTAGCCAAAGCCCAACAATTTTGTCCATGTTGCCATAGATGTGTTGGGTTTGGCATTGTCATGATGGAAAACAACGCCTCTCCGATTTGTCTACTCTGGTCAATTGCTACCTTTAATTGTTTCGTTGTTACGCAGTAGGTCATAGATCACCTCTTCAACCCCACCAGCTACAGAGTATAACTTTTCGGGAATGGGTATTAGCCTTTGAAGTGAATGGTGCTAACTCACAGGAATGACCCCAGGATTGTTTTCACTCAACATTATTGTAAACAATCTATTTTTCGTCTACCGAACATTTCAAAAATAAATTGTTTCCTTGGCATTTCAGCAGTAAATCTTATGTGGATATACAGTCTTTTAAATTTCTCTCAGACAGTTCATGCGGCAACCAAACAGAAAGGGCATTAATAAAGCCACACCACAACATGTTCAAAGACAGTCAAATTCGATACTTCCATCCTCACTCCTTCATACTGAGTAGTAATATGGCCATCGTTGTCTACAACTGGCCTTCCTTAGTTTTCACAATCTTCAACACCTAATTCTCCCTGCCTAAAATTCATAAACCACTCACACCTTTCACTTACTGCATTGTTCCCATTTACAGCACATATTTTGTTTGCGGTTTGATGTGCATTCTTGCCTTTGTGGAAATAAAAAAGCATCAAATGAAGAAAATGAATTATTGTTCTCCTTGGTTATCAGGGTACTTTAATAGGGAAATTTAATAAAATATTTTTCTAGCTGAGGCAGAGTAGATTTTTTTTTTTTGCTTACATATAAATGAATATAAGTCTATATACATATTGTACAAACAAAGTAAAATGTATAAACTTGGGCTAAATAAGATATTAAATACCAAATATTATTATTAAATTAAAAAAAAAAAAAAAAAAAATCGTTTCATATTTTTAACACGTTCGCTGCTGTATCGGTCCCCGGGGACCAATCGTCATCAAGTCTATCAAGAAGGGTCCCCTCTCCTTCAGTCTACTCCAAAAAACGAAGGCTGTAGCAAGCTTATTATGAGAGATATTTTAACAGGGATTGGATGTACAATAATTTATTTTTAGACCTTGTAGATTTAGTTAATCCAGAAAAATACTATAGGACGCCGAGGACCGTAACCGTCTAGAAATAGAGAAACTCGATTTGGTTACGGCATCACCCCCTGGCGCCCGATGCTAATTCCAGTCAGAACTTGATCAAACATGAACTGACTTGAATCTGTTTTACTTTCCATGCCCCTCCTTCGCTCATTTTCCGTTGTGTTGCGCATAATATGTCTTGTGGTCGGAAATTAGTAGAGTAAGCACTATCTGTAACTCTTGCAGACAGCAGTGAATGTGAGAGTGATACGACTCTAAGTGACGATAGTTTTGCAGGCAAGAACTATTTGTTCTCATGTTCTAGTTCAACTACTGACCTAGAAGACCTTACAAGTTTTGAGTGCTTATTGACAATAACAGCTGACATTGTGATAAAAAATGTACATTAGTCGTAGACGACATCGGACACCGGGGACCACTCCTGGCTCTGCTAATTCATTCATTTAGTTCACTAGAATTGTCAAGAGATAGCGTTACCTTCGAAAACTACATCGGTCCCCGGGGTCCGATACAGATTTTAACGAGAGGAGAGGCATCGGACGCCGGGGACCGATGTAGTTTGCATCACTCCCTATGTAAGTTTATTCAACTCTGTACTTATGTTGTTTATCCTCTGTTAAACCTCGTTTTTTCTTTATAATCTCTCAACAAACATTTACATCTTTGTATTCATTACTTTCTTCTTTAGCATTTTTATGTGTTTATTTTATTACTATTTTCTTAATTATGTTTTAGGGCTCATGTTAGCCATGTGAGTTAAAGCATTGGCCTTAATCTCACATGGTAAACCTATAGTGGCAAGTTCGATTCCCATTTGGGCAATAGGTATTTATTTAGTGACAAACACATTAAATAAAATCTCTAGTCCCACCCTTGCTAGAAAAGGGAGGTAACCAGTAAATACCCGTCCCAATTAGCCATAGTAGCAAAAAGTGTATGTTAATAAATAATAGTTAATTATGTTTTAATAACTAAAAACTGTCTGTTTTAACTCATTCTGTTTAATCATGAATAGGTACTCATTATTCGAATGTGTGTTATATATATTTTATGTGAGGAAAATATATTTATTTGTTATTTTACCCTTTTTCTTTCAATTTCTATTAGGAGTACTCTGCAGTACCTTTTACATGGAGATTGGACTCAGTTAGAGGCTTCATTGAGGGCCAAATTCACTGTAATATTGCACAAAGTGTTAATGGCAATATCAAAGACTGATCAAGAAGCCTTAAGGAGATGCAAATTACTAATTAAATTAGTTCATGAGCCATGGAAAAATTCAACTTTGCACAAAATTTTGCACAGTCTATCTCCTACAGACAATGAAGGTACAGTTTTTTATTTGTTTACTTTTTATTATCTTTTGTTAACTCTTTAATAATATAGAGGAGAAGTATTTATTATATATAGGATAATTTTCTTGCTCAAGTGCTCAAGGAAATACAATATTGTAGCACAAGTTTAGACTTCATAAAGTCTTGTTGGATTTTAATGTAGAATCGATGAAGCTAAAGGATATGTAGTTGTGGAAGATATGCAGTTATTCGATAACTAAGTGTCCTTCCTATGTAATCTTCCTCATTTCAAGGATTTATTTCATTTCCTGTTATCTTGCTTAATTGAGCTAGAATATATACAAGCCTACTCTGTCTGTTTTATAAGGCAATTTAAAAAAGTATGTTTAAAGAAATTATAATTAATATAATTTAACTTATGACTGATTATATACTAATAAATTGTGGGTAACTACCTAATTGGTTGTAAAGAAAAATCTCCGGAATCACTGTTGTATTTCTAATAGATTGAGGGAAAGATTTTGAAGTATATTATTGATCAGTATAGCTCATGTGAAGAAGCAGAGGTAACTTCAACACCTTTATAGGCTTGGAAGAAATACATAAGCCAAGGCCCAGACAACATACATAACTAATACAACTAATGACGAACTTCACACTTATTTTTTTTATAGGATGAATATCAAAGAATAAAATACTTTTTTTTTGTGTACGTGTGTATATGAAGCAATATCCTAACCCATGGCTCTCTATTAATTCACAGATGTTATCTCTTTAAGAACCCTTTAGGTCATTACATTTTTCTAAATACTATGTTTACATTTTTCATTTACAGTTCGCGAATACATATCTACGGAAGGGAGTGAGCTTTTATTAATGCGGCTTGAAGTTCTTTGTGAAGGAAAGTGTGAAGATTTAGCATTAAAACTTGCTGCAACTCTTTTAAAACACCTTCGGCAATTGAATGGATTTCAAAAGACTGATATAGATTATATCAGTGACATTGTACTCATTTTGTTATTTAGGTTCAAAAGAAACCAAGAAATAATTGAAAAGGTTGGTATTACTGAAAAATATTGGATCAAATATCATATTTTCTAATAATTATCTTTTAGAAGACAGATTTATGAATATTTATTAAATAGAGATTAAAAATTGTAAAACAATTTAGAATAATTACTATATCTTGCAGATTGTATATGTGTATATATTTATAAGTTTGTAATATTTTACTAGAATTGGTGGGTTATAATGAAGTAAAAAAATAGTGATTCAAAATGATGGCTTACTGAGAAGGAAGGTCACAATTATTTTTGTTGTGGTTTTTTATACCTTAACAGACATTGCAAATTTCTTCCAATTGGTCATCTACCTTTATAGTGCACCATTTTTATAATATAATTGCGCAACTTCAGTCGATCAATAACAATAAATTTAAAATAATTATTTGATGTTGTTTTATCAAAAATATGAAAATAAATGTTCGAAGTTGTTTTTTTTTTTTTTTTTTAAAGTTCTATTTTTAACTAATTAATAATGTCATAATGAATGTTTTTAATAATTTCTAATATACTCGAATAATGTGCATTTTTTGATGAATCTCTTTTATTCATGAACAGAAGAATTTTAATGGGTATTAGTAGAAGTATAAGTATGCAAGGTGCCCATTTAATATCATTACTTTAAGGATCTATTCTGCATAATTTCTAGTTAATTGTCTTGAGTGTTTAAAACAACAGTAATGATCTAAATCAAATGAATCCTCGATACTGGTGTTTTTTGGAAAGATTTGGCCTTTTCTCATTTGGTCATTTGGTACTTAGTAAAAATCGCTCTATTAATATATATAAATTTTAAAATTTGATATCACTCTGAAAAATTAAATTTAAATGTGACAAATTTCCTTCCACGAGAGTTTAGTATGTGACCGGCCAATAAAAGGAGGGTCTTTACAATAGTCAATAAGCATCTCTCCATGAAGATGTATGAAGATTTAAGCCCCTGAAAAGGTGGCATTTTGGCCATGAAACATGTAGGATAATATAATAAAGAGATTTTAAGGCGAAGAAGAATTTTATTTATTGATCAACATAAAATAATTTTATTTACTGACCCCTGAGATAACATTTCCATTTCCACCTCAAAAATATGTTAAATATGTTTAGGCAGATGGAGTCATATTTTTATCATTTCTGAAGGTTCAACACCCTACCTACAACTCCTTTCAGCTATGTTTGATTATTTTTTTAATTTATTTTTATTTTGTTATCAGGCTCGTTAGATCTTCTTAGTTAGTGTACTATCCCAACATACTTTCTTCTTTTTTCTAATGACAACTTTGCAGATATGTTGTTCATTTATGTTTCTGCTGAACGTGATGCATGCAAAACTGTTAGTGAATTGAGCCATTTTTATTATTATTATTTTTATTTCCATTGAGAACATAAAAAGTAAAAGTATTGCAAGAGATTTTTAGAGAAATTGGACTATTTCGGATGACTCAGAAAATATCAACAATATTTTATATTTTAAATTACAGTTTAGGTTTTATCTACAATCATGTGTATATTGTTTGTTTGATAGAATTGTGAGATTAATTTATATAGAGATAGAGATGATAATAAAGATATGTAATAATTGAAGAAGTTTTAATTAATGATCCTCACCATAAATCTATGAAGCTCAATCATTAGTAAAAACCTACAAGATAAGAAGCCGTTGAAAATGAAAAGTATCCAAATAATTTGAATAGTAAAATTGCTATGAATTCAGCAAACTGTGGATCCCGTGCCATTCCATAAAGATCAGTAATTAATCCAGTAATTCAATGGGACATGGAAGCAGAAATAACAAAGAAATATAGATCTGGCTTGACTCATGAGTCTTGAGAATTCTCTCCCCAAAACAGGACTAGATGCTGATCCTCATACTCAGTTGAGATACTCTGAAGAATCTTGCAGCATGACTTTCATAACGTTAGTAGAAAATGCCACACGTCCATTGCCAGAAGACCTCGGTAATTATTACATTGACTTTGGAAAGACTAAAAGAATGCTTGAGTTTTTATTTTATTATTTTTTTACTATTTTGTATACTATCACCTCTTTAAATTCTGGACACCACTTATGCAAGACGTGTGTGTATATCTTTAAATCTGATAAATTGTTTAAATCCATTTTCACATATTCCCTGTGAATAGCATTATTATAATTAACAAATATATGGTAATCCAATGTTTGAAAATGTATTTCTTAGTTCTTTCAGTGTTCTGTATATAAATATGATATGGAAATTAATTAAAGTATACCTAAACTTTTTACCAGTTTTGTTTAGATTAGTAGATTTAACTTATTATAATGGTCTAGATGTTGATATTTAAGAATTTTATATAAAATTTACGGCTTGATTAATAAATGAGTGAAGTTTGACTTGGGAGAAGAAGGCGGTTAATAGATGGGTAGAAATGTGATAATAAAAATATGTCCATTATTATGGGGGGGCATTGAAAATTTTCCTATGATGTATTGGTAAACTTTGTTCCTAAATTGTTTTAACAGATTTCCCTCAAGGTTAATCAGCTGTTGAGGTTGTAATGATCTGATTTTCAGAAAATTTCTTCAAATGTTCATAAATCCTACATAGGCGATGACAAAAATGAGGTGCGTTCAAAATTACACAGACCCACACATGAGATAAATGGAAATTTGTTCGATGTGACATCATCAATAATAATATAATTACATTATCTAGAAATATATACTTGATTGTTCCATAAGCTAAAGATGAAATTAGTTAATGTTGTAATCAGAACAGGAGGAAGGTGGGCTTAAATGGGATTAAAATAAACAAATTGAAATATCTCTGTTATTTTGAGTTGCATCAAAAAATGTTATATAGTCGATCTTGTTAATCATTTAATTTTCTACAATTTTTGTTCTATATGCTTTTTCTCAAATTTGATTATAAAGCGAGTAGTTTTCAGCCTTCAGTTATCTCCCCACTCCTACTCATTGGATTTTCACTTTTGATCAATTGTATCACTATTCATCTCATGACCAACTTTAAAGTTACATAGGCTTTTTATTAGTGAAGGAAATAAAAGTTGAAATGACGCCAATGCTTCATTCCGGCACATGGGATATCTGTTTAGTTTATCCAGCACCTGCATGGTAAACTTATTATATATTTTGTTGTGACTTAAATTAATAAACTTTCACTCTTACCTGATTTTCAGGTTATAATCATAACCTTATTTTAAGGTTATATCATGATGTTTTATACCGAGATTAAATGTTACATTTGATTTTGGCTTAATGAGATAATTTTTATCAAACAAAGTGAGATTTGTGATGAAACATGGGTGTATTTCACTATTCTAGTAACCAAAAACATTGGGTTAAGTCAACCAGCTCTCCCTGTCCCATGAAGAGAATGATTTGAGGAAAAAGTTATGATCTGTGTAAGATGTAGTTTCGAAGGAAAAGTGCACTTTGAGTTAGCCCCTGAAGGAGAAGCAATTACCTCAGAGGTTCATTCTATTCAACTTAAGAAAGTACTCGCAGCTCTAGCTCAACAGAACCCAGGAATGTTGAATAGGAAACAAGTTCTTTTACAACTAGACAATGCAAGGCCCCACACATCAAGTTTACCACAGGAAAAATCAATGAGTTGATCCTCCTTATTCAGCTACTAGTCCAGATCTTTCACCTTGAGATTACTACCTGTTCTAGTGTATGGTACATTTTCTTCATGGTAGGTGTTTTGACATATATGAAGAAGAAGAAAATTGGTGTTCAGAGTTGTTTGTGTTAAAAGATTCATCATAATACCAAAATTGGATTGAACTTTGGCACGAAAATGGCTTCAAGTGATAAAAACTCAGGGTTTATATTTCAATGAGTAGATGTCAGTTAATAAAAAGTATGTTTAATTTTGTAAATATAAAATAATAACAAATGCTCAGACTCTGAATGACTGGTATCAATGAATATTTTAGCTTAATTTTCAAGTCTTGTTTTTGTATGTTTCTTGGTAAGGGTGTAGAGCTTGTAATTGTAGCATGAGAGAAATCTTAGTGGGGGGACATTTTTGTTTATTGTAAATATGCATTGTGGAGAAAGAAACTTTATCAGTGTATCCCAACTACTTTGTATAGAATTATTATATAAACCTTTATTTAGTAATATGGATTTGTGAATTTTTAGTTTTTAAACTATTTTTTCCTTTCATTAAAATTTTTGTTTTAGCTGAAGAATCTTGATTTAATGGAAGGTTTGGACCTTGTTAAAAGATTTGCCCGTAAACGAACAAGTGCTAGTGGTTTGTGGAGATATTGTGATAAAGTGACTGAAATAGCTGCACACACAGTTCTTGCTTCTGGAATGGTTCAGAATGTTGAATCCAAAGAACGGCAAACTATGCTTTATGAGCTTATAAATGAATGGGCTTTAATTCATATACCAAAATTAAACAAATGTGTCTCAACTTTATGTAATATGGTACGAAAAATAGTTCAGAAGGCTGAAAGCCCAATCCATGTTTATATATTTGCACAAGTACTCCATAAACAGGTAATGAAAAAGAAATGAAATTTCCATGTCATTATATCAAGTGTGGTTGATGTTTTAACCCTTTATTGGGCAATGGCTGCCAGCTCGGTCTCGTCCCATGCTCATTCAATCTCGGATTAAGAGGTCACACAAGGATGTCCGCTAGATGTCAGGTGAAAACGAGGAATTATTCTTGAATGTTCCGTTGTCCGATACCAAGAAACCCCCCTTCCCGCCCACTCAGTCTGAGTTTGAATGAGCATGGGGAATGCACAAGCAGCCCTTGCCCTGTAAAGAGTTAAATAATTATTCTGTACATTCATATGTGTGCATAGTAGTATGAATAGAAGTTAATTGTCAGCCTTTTTTATGGATTATTAAAAAAAATATATATTTGTTAGTAGTATTGTGTGAAATGAATTTTGAACTTAAAGCATTGCTTCCTTACCATCGTGAATGCTAATATGAAATAACTCTGGATATATCATAGCTATATTATAAGATAAAGTGAAAATAATCTTAGTATTAATAAATATCTCTCCCACAGTTTATAAAAACCTGTCCATAGCCGTCTGTAGGATGTCAGGAATATTAATGTTTTTGTTAAGAGGATTTTTTGATCAAGCATGGCAGTATTACATTATAATACTCTTAAAGATTTTTTATGATACATTTTGATTTCAATTATTGTGAAGGGAAAACATTTTTTATAGGAAATTTCAAAGGGGTTTATCAATGAGATGACCCTGTCAATGTAGAGGGTTATAGATTTGAATTTCAAAATAATTAGGGAAAATTATGAAGTTCAATAGTGACTTGCAAACATAAGTTGAGAAATGGATGACAAATGCAACTTCTGCCCTGCTGAGAGCTGTCTGTTATAAAAGCTTTCTTTAGAAAACTAAGTTTTTAATAAATTAAAATGGGCTATTAATTTAAGACTAATTGTTGCTTAAATCATAAAAAAATGTGATATTTGCTAACTAATTTTCTTCTTCACTCTAATTCTATATACTCTATTGCAGTTTTTATAGACCCTAGTACTTGAGACCAATACAAAATTTAACGCAGTTTACTGTATCAAGCAATTAGTATTCTAAGGTACTTTTTCCAATAATCTGGGGGTTTTCTGTCCATACTAGTTGATCTTTCCTCTTTTCTTTTGAAAAAGGCTATGTTTTGATGTGGTTTGTATGAATGTGTTTAGTTACAGCAGGAGATGACCTCATCAAAAAATTGAAAGCAGTAATATGACTCTAAAGTGTCATATTTACAATAGCAATGTTACCCTTCACTGATGGGGAACAAATTGTCTCGTTATTTTCATTGCTTAATAGAAATGTCCTTTAACATGTACAATTGCTGTACAGTCATTCTCTTATTTTATTATATGAGAAACTTTGTGTATATGTATTAAGTTGATGAATATTATTAACATGCACTATTTTATACTTTTCTACCACCCTCAGCCATGGAAGTTTACTGCAACTTCAAAACATATACTGTTAATATTGATTTTATTGGAAAAATATAAAGTAAGAATTGTTTTTAGAATCTATTTTCAGTCTTAAAATTTAAATTTATAAATTCCAATATATTTATATAAATTGTAGCTGTTATTCCATGCTTCACAGGTAAAACAGTAACTATTATTATTATTTATTACTTTCCACAGTGTACTAATGAGACTAATTTGGACTGGTTACCTCACATTAATATCACTGCAATTTTCTTGCGATTACTCAGAACTTACATTAACCCAATCATATTTTGACAAAAAAACATTATTATTTTAATTTGTCCAATTGCCAACTTTGGTCCACGGGTATTACAACTGAATGACTGTAGAGCTATTGTACTTGTTATAGGGTATTTCTGTTTGGAGATGAAAATAATGAGACTATTAGTGCATAAATTAATCCATCTTTATATTAACACAGGAAACCATTTCTATATCTACCTGTCAGTGACAATGGCTAGTATAGATATGAGATCAGAGATCTTTTGGTGGACCATAGAAGTATTTTTGCCTGTGAAATTATATTTCTGTTGCCAGGATTCATATTACTGCTCACTTTTATTATTCCTTTGAGATACCTTACATGCATACACCTAATTAGAAATAATGTTTAGTAAGAAACCACTTCATTATCAAATGGAGCATGGCTGCTCAATGCAAATATTTGTAATGTATTCCTTAGGTTTTTATATAATTGATTTTTATTCATTTATTTCAGCTTGGAGATCAAGTTAAGCCATTGTGTATAGAACTTTACATTAGAGGTTTTACATCGAATATCAACTTGATTGAACGCTATAAATCTAGCAATGACTATGAGAAGACTTCAAAAGCTGAAATTCTTTTGTCTAATAGTTTTCTGGAATTATCTGAACTTTTGCAAGACAACATAATCATACACAGAGAGTGCATTCTAACTGCCTTTTCTCTTCATCCTACAGAAGAATGTTTTAAACGATTAGAGAATGCTGCATTACTTAGCTGCAATAATTGTAAAAATGGAGAAAAATATACAAAAACTGACGATACTTTCAATGAAATGTGGAATAACTGTGATAATATTAGCTGTGTTCATGCACGGGAGAAAACAGAAGGTCAATTTATTGAAGCTGTAAACAGTCTAAATATTTTAAACTCAGATCTTCTAGGTTTGGCTCCTCACCTTTGTGATGACCTCTCTACAGTTTTATGTAGTCCTAGATGTCAAACATTGAGTTGGTCATTAGGGTGGTTACGCCTAAAAAACCAATGTGAAAAATATCTTGCTGACCACAGTGAACATAAGCCTCGTTGCACAGAGTTGAAATATTTAAACATAGACTATTCTCAATTTGTGAAACAGTCATCCAACAAATGTAATCAAAATCTTCGAAAATTTAGAAAAAAGAAGCTTAATAAAGTATTTAATTCAAATTGCAATTTAAATGCTGGAAAAAACATCTCTTTTACAAATCTATCAAATAGTCAGAAAAGGGTTATCGATAAGAATATTTTAAATTATTCTATGTTGAAAATAAATGATATGCTGTTCGATAATTATAAAGTATATAATTCTTTGTCTGATGACAGCAATGACAGTAATATTGGAATATGTCAAAAGATGTACTCTGTTAATACTGATGATGCAATAAGCTATCTGACATCATATCCTCCAAAATCAAAAACAAAAAATGATAGTAGAATTAAAGATATTTCATATTACCAAAGCAATGAAGGTTCAGTGTTTAGCTGCAGTAATAATAACCCGTATGGTGAAGCTTCAGTGCACAGCCCTAAGCCAGCAGAAGTTCCACCTGTGTCTTTTTCTGATGCATATCGTGAAAAATTAGTCCCTTTAGTGAAATCAACTGCCGGTAACTCAAGAATTTTACTTACAGATGTGCTTTCAAAGAACGAGAGGCTAAATGGTGACTTTTCATTGAAGACTGAGTCAGTAGCAGACAAGGATAAATGCAGTATATTATCTCGCTCTTCTTTTCAAAGTGATAAATTACTACACAAGTATATACCTGGAATGAACTCATTAGACTTGATTGTGCCATTAAGACCTGAGCCTACTGTTCAAGTGGTACAAATCCCTAGTCCTAATACTATTCTTCACCCAGTGTCTTCAAATTCTTCTTCAGCTATTCAAACAAACAGTACTTCAATTTCAGTTGCTAAGCCTTTAACTGAACCTATTAGCACACAATCTACTGAGATTGTAGCTACTCATACTCAGACTACACATACACAAGTTCCTGACTCTAATAGAGATACTGTTAATAATTCTAATTTACTTTTAACAACTGTTAACCAAGGAAGTTTGCCGCGAATACACACAACAGATCAACGGCATTCAACTCTCATAAGTAGTAACCTTACCAGTAGGACACAAAATAAATCTACTGAATTATCAAGTACTTCAGATACTATTAGTATACCTTCAGAGTCTGTAAATTCTTTAGTTAATACTACAACTCATGAAGGAAGTACCCAAGTAACAGCACACATACAGAGGGTTGGTCAACCTCATAAGCAAAAACTATTATTTGATGAATATAATTTAAAGTCTACGTCTACACAAAATTCAAATGTCCGTATACCTGGATCTATTCAAGTTTATGAAGAACCATCAAAACTTTCACAAGCTGGGTCAGTATCTGGATCTGTATATAGATTTATTTTAAAAGATGGAAAAATTTTAGAGCAGTATTGCCACTCTAATCAGAGTTCAACATTCCCTTTGCCTGATGCATTAAATGATAGTAATTTACAAGGCACAACACAACAGGACCATGTAATTAAACTCTACAAGAAAAAGAAAGATGCAAAGAAAGATGATCATGGAAACATTGAAAATGTTCAAATTCCTAGCTTACCTCAGTTTCATCAAGCATTTAGGAGACAAGTTTATCAGGGCGGATCCATAATAGAAGGATCATCTATATCTACTTCACCTCGGCAATTTTCTGAAGATACACTTGAAAATTCAAAACAAGAGTCTGCATCTTCTCCACTTTCTAAAGCTGTTCAAACAGTTTTAAAAGACGCAGAAACATCAACTAAATGTCCTGAAAAGTTAAGTGAAGAATCAGTTTCATGTGGAAGTACTCCATCGGGTTCTGAGAGCAAGGAAGATGTCAATGATTTACAATCCTCATCGGGAGTAATTTTTACTTGTAAAGTTCCCATACCATTAGCTGGACCTGTCCTCCAAGCTAAACCTGTCACCATTCTCAAAGCTGCTCATGACAATCTAATGAGAAACTCTCAAAAATCTGACAATGACACTAAAAATAAAGATTCAGTTATCCGAAGTAGCATGAATGCTTTATTAGCTGCAGCACTTCAAAATAGCCCAGTGAAAAGTAACTCATCAGATTCTTCAAGCTCTGTTCATAGTATGAAACAAGTTAAAATTAGTTCTCAAGAAATTAAAACAGAAAATTGTTCAGTAGGTACTTCTAAACATAGAATGCCTTCTCCTACTCAAAAAAGTATCCGGAGACCTTCTTCAGTTCAATCTTCTACTGTGTCACCAAGATTCTCAAGACCACCAATACATTCGTCTGTTAACACTGTGAATCAGAATGCTCCTCCAGTTGTAACAATACCAATTCCTTCACGAGCTGTCCAAGTGCTTGCAACTACTAATATTAACCAAAATTCATTAAGTAATGTTCCTAAGGTGGAAAGTAGAAATGACCAGTTGCCTCAAAATTCTGAACAAACCTCAGTTAGCTCTACTACATTAGAGCAGTTACGTGAATTTGAATCAGTATTAGAGCAAGTTACTAATACGTCTCAAATGAAAGAACGAGGCAATGCAAAAAGAACCGAGACTCTTACTCCAACATCATCTTCAAATCCAGATTTCCCTAGTCCTGGTTCATCTAAAGTAAACACTTTGTATCAGACTTCCCTTGTAAGTGCTATCTCTGATCTAAGCAGTGAAAATAGAGTCAGTTTGACTTTTATTAGCAAAGCATCTACAACCTGTACAAATACTTTAATCAGTGGCACATCGCCGAAGATAACAGCAACGACTCCCGTTGTTGTTGTCCAAAGCTGCAGCAGACCTTTAGCCTCACCTGCTCTAAGTATTACGTCACAAAATTCCCCAGGCTCATCCCCTTCTACACCACCTGCCAATTCACAACAAAAAATAAACCCTAAACTCTCAAAGCCCAAAACAAAATCTATAGGGAAAACAGCACCAACTACTACTCTTAAAGTTTCAACTCTCCCCAAACCACAACAGAAACCCCAAGAAGATGAACAAACAACTCAACGGATTTATGCTATTTTAGATAAATATGCAGAGCAACTTCGGAATTCACCAGAACTAAAAAATAAGCCAGCCCCAAGGAGACGATCTAATCCACCAACAAATCCATCACAATCATCAAAAAGAAAAAAATCCTCTCAAAGTAAGTCAAAAAGCTTTTCAAGCATACCATCTTGTTCTGGGTTAGAAATGAGCCCTGGTTCTGAAGATCTTAGAACAGCTGGCAGCGAAGACAGCTCTAATGGTGTTAGTCAAGTTACTCAAACAGTTAACTCTCCTCATAGTAGGAGTGAGGAGCATTCTAATCCTGGTGGTGATATATCATCTGATGTAGCTGATTCAGTTGATAAAGATCAACGTCTACAGCATAGGATTTTATTAACTGACCAATCAGGTGGTACAAGCAGAACAGTAATAGTACAAGACAATGTTCAGCCGGTTATAAGTGTGGAAGGTGGTAAAGTAATTGCAGGGAAGCAGTTAGTTGTTGGTAGCAGTGCTACAGTTCCTCTCACCTTGTCATTACCTGGAACTGGTAATGTAAAACAAGTGTTGTTTCCTGTACCAGCTGATGGGCGGCCTTTTGTTGTAGCAAAGGTACCTAAGATGTACCGATTTCATCAGGTAACTATGCCCAGTGGTTCTCCATTAATAGCATCAGCAAGTTCTGGAACTGTGCTCTTACGTCAGATGTGTTTAAATAAATCAAATTCTACATTGAAGCAAGTAAAACTTCCTGTTGTTTCTCAGATTTCAACTCACATGGCTTCTCAGCCTACTGTTGTATTACCTTCAGGATCTCAGTCATTTACATTGTCGACAGGCTCTTCAATAGACAGTGATTCATTGGGAATTGCTTTAGATAATACTATTTTACTAAACTCTTCTTCAGCATCAGCATCATCAATTGGTTTTATTCAAAGAAACTTATCGAAATCAAATCAATCTTCAAATATTTTAACTCAGAATCGTCAAATGGCTTCTCAGGAATCAAACACAAATTCATCTGGCAATGAATTAATAACTACTATAAAATCTGAAAATACTGTTATAAAATCAGAGAATCTATCAGCAGATACATCAAGAACTTCTGATTCATGTGATGATTTCAAGTCTGAAGATGTTAAATTTTCTGTTGATGGCAGTGTTTTACATGAAAAAACTTCTAAAGGAGTCTCTCTTATTAGCTCTCCATCAACAAATAATAATTGGGTTCAAGTCCTAAAAGACACTAATAATGGAAATAATATACTGAATAAAATGGAAGATAAGAATATTTCAAAGAAAGATACATTAGATTCAAAAGGTAATTTTTTTTTCTTTGTGCAATCTGTAGTTAACTGTCATACTATGTTTTGTCAACAATACTGCTGAACTTAATTAGCTGTATCTTATGGTAATAATTATTTATTTCAATGGTTTATTTTACATAGCTCATAATGATCGCCAGAACAGGCTCTCTTATTCCATTCATTCTCTACAGTTGGTCAATTTTTGTTTGTCACTAATTAATCTGACTGGCATAGGAAATCTGAAGAGTGTATGCTACTGCCTGATTTGACTGGCAGTAATTCATTGCATTTTGCTGTCTGTAAGAAGGTTCAGGAGAATTTGAACTAATTACTACATTTCTTGGAGGACCTGCGCCTCTGGTACTGTTTTGACTATCCCATCCAGCTAGGATCGTCTAATTCTGGACTCCCAGCCACCTCCTTGTTTCATCTTGGGTATCATACCATGTTTTTAACTTAATGAGTGCCTTTTGGCCTCTTTCAGTGGACATTTTTTTTTCTTCTCATAGGTTTGAAATGCCTCCAAAGTGTCCTTGATGACTTTTGCCGAGTGTTGTCATGCTGAAAGAATACTTTGTCGAGTCTGTTGGCATATTATCTTCAATACTCAGCTCAACTGCATCAATTGTTGTTGGTAGCGTTCCTCAGTGATAGTTTCATTAGGCTGGAGTAGCTAATGGTAGATAACTCTGAGCTGATCTCACTAGATGCACAGTATTATCTTCTTACTATGAATATTCAGTTTTGCCATTGAAGTTGATGCATGGTCGGGCTTATCCCACAATTTTCAGTGCTTTGGGTTGTCGTAATGGACCCATTTTTTGTCTCCTGTCATGGGACGCTTTTGTCCTTGGAGCAGTTGTTCATACGTGAAAAGGTGAGTGGCATTCGACATTTCATGGTTTGAGCTTATACGGAACTCAAATTTCCTTCTTTTTGCACCATACTCATGGCCTTCAGATGGTTTGAAATCAATTGTTGAGTCACTCCCAAGGTGTCGATAAGCTCCGCTTGAGACTGGCATGAATATTGATCCAATTAATGCATGTACCTGCTAATAATGTCTTTACTGGCCTCCCTTCTCATTTTTTGTCACTGGTATCAAAATCGTCACTTTTAAAATGTTTGAACCAGTACTCAAATGTTTTTATTAATGGAGCATGTTCCCCATATGTTTCACACATTAATCTATGTTCAAATAAAAACACATTAATCTACAGCACTTTTCTTCAAATAAAAACAAAAAAGCAGGGCTTCCCGCAAATTGCGTTTTGTTGATACAAAGGCTGACATGGTTAGAGCATAAAGAAAGTTTGTTGTTTGCCCTTAAGTGATAAGGCAAGTACTGATTTCTAGAAGGAATTAATGAAGCTTCAAAATAAATAAAACACAAGATGGTCCAATGCGATTTAATTACTAGTTGTCTAAGCTTTTATAAATCCCTCAAAACTTATTTTTACCTCAATATATATGGACATCATTCATTTCTCACCATTCTGGTGGCATTTTTCCCTTCATACGTTATATAAGTCAACTGATAAACCTCTATCCTGATAATGGTATTGCTTACATACTTCAGTAATTCAGAATGAATTTTATACGTCAAAAAGATGAGAGAAGTGTGGAAATATAGTCTATTTGGTAACAAGTTCGGCCATTCAGGTTTCTCTATGTTTCTTTGAGTATTTCCTTGTGGAGGAACATAATGGCCCATGACTTTCATACCCCCCAGGACAGCAAACTCTACAGTTCGTATACTATTATCGTTGGTTTACTCATTTTTCATATGCTGTCCAGTTGTTAGTCTATAGTAGCCTTCCTTATCTAGCCATTGAAGTCCTCTATACCAATTTGGCGTTGCACTTTGGTACTTCATCTTATGTTTTGACCAGACCTAAATCCTCTCAAGGGTCATTGATATATTCCAGAATCTTTCCTGTAGTCTGATTTGGCCATCCGGTCATTGAAACATTAGCATACCAATAGTGTATGTTATGAGGCGTTTCTTAATTATATACTTGGTGCCTTGGTTGTTGCACTTAGTTTCACTATTTATCAGTACTATGTTAGTTTCTCCCCAACAGAACTCCTGTAGAGCCACTACAACTATATTGACATTGCACTTGCCTTGTTCTATTATTGAGTTCTAGTATTTTTTATCTCTTATTTTCTGTCAGCTAGACCTGGTGTTGATCAGGATCCGCCCTCTGTATTTGAATGAGTCTTTGGGACCATATTTTTTACCATCACCATTCTGTCATAGTGCTCTGTAAAATCTATCACACATTAAATACATATATATTCCCCACCCTCTCTATATTCTCACTCACAACATGTCAGTAAGTGAAGGCTGCAGAGTGGATTAAAGTTGTAGTCTTCTTACTCATACTGGCTAATGCTTATGCAGCCTATAGGCTATGGAGGGGTGGCTAACTTAACAACTCTGGCTTGAATTGAGTTTTCTCCACTCATTCCTTTACTGGTGTGAACGGAATTTCCCTCATGATGCCTTTATTGCTGGACGGTCTGATGCAGAAGGCAGTGGGAAACCACTGCATGTCTTGGTAACCCTCTCATTCCCTTGTTTGGTCCCCTGATCAGGCCTACCTGTTCACAAGATCAATTACCAAGTGTAGCCTTTAAATACTATGTGTGTTTGTATATATATGTGTGTGTGTGTGTGTGTGTGTGTGTGTATATATATATATATATATATATATATATATATATATATATATATAACCCTCCTATTTTACCCAGAGAGTTAATATGGTTCTCCCACTCTTAGTAACATGAAAATTAATAGCACTACTCTCATGGCACAGACCATATATAGCAGCATTCGAAGAGGTAAGTTATATCTTGGGGAATTTTAACCCCACTCACAAGGCAAAATAATTTTAAGTTGTTAAATTAATATGCGTAGAAGTATTTTTACTTAGGAATTACCAGAATGTTCCTATGAGTGTGTAATAAACATTAACTTGAGCATCTTCAGAATTATCACTTACCTTCAAAAAATATTTATTTCTGTTGTTTCTTTTACAGAATATGCTTGAGAATTATGTCGAAATATCTTTGGTAATGAAAACTTTCAAGATCCCTTGGGAATTTGGAATAATATAATCCAATTAAGTTTAAATTATAGTATCGATGACCTTGAGTATTTGATCACACACATATTTTAAATACTAGAAGGTGTTTCTTGAATTTTTAATATAAAAAAACAATTGTAAGGACTTTTTGTGTCAAGTTTCAAATTCTGAATCATAATAAAGAAACTTAGAATAAACTTTCACTTCTTTTACTCTCTTAGGTACTCGTCAATGACATTATGGATGTCAGATTTTAACCTATACTGGTACCTGGAGTTGATCCAGGATAAAGCCCCTGAAGAAAGAGCTCGCTTATCTTTCTTCCTATGTTGTATCCTTCTGTTGAAGTAGAGAACACTACCAACTCAGCAATTCCCCACTTTTGCTTCACTTTTATAATACAATACAATTTATTCTGCTATCCATATTGTTATTCAATTATATGTTAAATAATATTAGATAATAGTGTAAGGTG
Source organism: Riptortus pedestris (assembly GCA_019009955.1). NCBI lineage: Eukaryota > Metazoa > Arthropoda > Insecta > Hemiptera > Alydidae > Riptortus > Riptortus pedestris. Next base: position 48,939,756 of record CM032233.1, on the reverse strand, counting down.
TATATATATATATATATATATATATATATATATATTTGATATTTTTGTTTGAAAATAAAATTAACATAAATTGTGGCATTATTATAGTTACATTTTGGTTTCCTGTTTTAGGTTCTGATAATTTTGAAAATAATTTAGAGAGAAGAAGCGATGATTCAAAACGTCCATGTAGTGATCAAACCATTAAACAACAGAAATTAGTTGATGCTGGTTCATACTGTATAGAAGGTATTAATGATTCCAAATCTATAATAAATTCTCAGTTAAATGATCATTGGCAATTCAATATAAAATTAGAAAAAGTTTGTAATACTGTTAAAAGTGAATCTCTTTCACCATGTCTCAGAGAAACTATGAAGGAAGGTGATAATTTGAGTTCAGTGCAGCAAAGCTCCTTAAGTCAGTCTCAAGGTCTCAAAAGAAAAGTTGAGAATACTATTTTCCAAATAGCATTCAAACGAGATAAAATGAAGCTTGCTAAAGATGACTTTATTCAACAAAGAAGTGCAAGTGCCATTGAAAGAGAACTTCGGTTACAGAAGAGCTTGTCGGAAGAATGTGAAGATCTAGGAGTTGACAAGCCTAGTACAAGTGATCTTTTTCCAGAAGCAGAACTACTTCTGGACCCTGATCCATTGAGTAGAGATAGTCTCCAAGGAGAACTTTTTCCTAGAGCTGAATCTTCGTCGAGTAGTTTAAGTTCTCCTAATCGGAGCCCTATCTTTAGTAGTAAATGCTCAAATAGTTGGAGAAAGCAGAAAAGGGGTGTGCTCAGGCATAAATTCAGCTATACAAGAAGTTCTAGTCCTAAAAAAATCTTGTCTGATAAAACTGACTCTTCAAGAGAAAGTACTCCAATTAATGTGAATTCTAGTTCATCCAAGAGTATGTCATTTGAAGTTAAGCATTCGGACTCTAACTTTAAATCCATTTCAAAGGAAAGTGAATGTGATGTTCATGAGAATGACATAGCTATGGAATGTAATGATAGTGATGGATGTAATTTCAGTGATGTTGATGAACACAATGATACAGATCTTTTAGATTCTGAAGGTGATTCAGATACTGATTTTCTTCATAAAACACAGGATAAACATGGTTGTAATTCCCCTATCCAAAAAGATTTGGATAGTGAAAAATCTATGGAGACTTCACTTTTACGGAGGTTATCATCAGATAATGCATTCAATAAATGTGAGTATTATTTGAATAAAGAGTCAATAGAGAAAAGGTCTGTTGAGAGTTCTCCTTGGTTTCATATGATGAAAGGGATTCATAAAGAATCTTTGGATTCAGAGATTGATAAAAGTAACAATGGCAGTGGAGAAGATTTGAGTGAGTCACAAAACGGTGTTTTAGAAGACTATGATGATCATCAGAGGTCAATAAATAATTTTGTTTCTAATAAAGTTTTACAGCCTAGAAAGCGTAAAAAAGTAGGACTTTTTGCAGTTAGTCCAAGTGAAGACAGTGTGAGTTCAATTGACACAATCTTAGCTGGGTCAGATTCTGTATGTTCTGATTTTCATGATAACCTCAGGAAAAGGTCTTCCTCAAGAGGGAGAGTTAAAAAGGGGTGTCCATGTTTCAATGGTTCCCCTGAACCTACCAAAAAGAAGAAGGATTTACCTATCCATGATAAGACTGATAAGCCATGCTCTACAAAAACATCATTTTCCTTCAGTAATAAAAAGTCAGTGAGTAAAAGCCCAGTAAAACTTGTCAATAGGAAAAGGTAGTTCTTGTTTTTAAAACCCTTTCATTATTTTTTTATATTTTACTAACAGAATGCAGCCAATATACACACACACAAATATATATATATATATATATATATATATATATATATATACATACATATATACATATGTACGTATATGTGTGTGTGTGTGTGTGTGTGTGTGTGTCTGTCAGTGAGTGTGCATGTGTAGTAGTATTTAGTTCAGTAATATGTTTATTTGGCCTGTATTTTGCAAAGCTATACATGGATTAAATAGCTTAATGTGCTTTATAATCAGTAATAACATATATAAAATGGTTTGATCTCAAGAAGTTTGTATATCGAGTATACTTCTTTTTGAGGTGTTTAAAACTGCCCTTACGCTTAAAGAATTTTTGCCTACAGGCAATAACATGTAGTTTTAAAATAATGTGATGATATTTTGAATAGAAACACATATTGTCCTTATATTCTTATAACATAATTTTTAGTAAATAAAAAAAAACACAGTTTTTTTTTTTTTATTCATGGAAAATACCTATTAAGTTATTAATCGGTAAATAAGTAAATACAATATGTTAATTTAGTGTGAAGGACCATTATCATATGGGTAGTCATTCTATGGCTGATGGAGGTTCTTTAAAAAAATACATTAGAACTACTTTCTTCTATTTTCCTTGATAGATTATTTGTTGTTTGTATGTTATGAAAATAATAGTGTTCTAGTGCCATGAAAATTGTTTACAGTACATGTTAATATAAATTCTTCTAACATTATTTCCTTTTCTCTGTTAATAATGATTTTATATTTTTTTATTCTATTCTACAATTACAATTTATCAAAATTTTGAGAAATGATTTACTTTCATGATTTAATATTCTACTAATCATATAAGATTTTCTGACTTGTGGGCAACTTATATCGCCCAAACCTTAAAATAAGGGTCATCACATTTCTTTCTGGAATAGAAGATGGGCTATTGAATTTATTATATGACCTTTTCTGCTAAAAAATTGATTTTGTTGGCCAGTTTGAATAAATTCTGTTTTTATTTATTTCATTATTATCTTGTTATATCTCACGCTGTACTTCCAAACTCGTATTCCTAGTAAACATCTTTTCTATTGTGGTTGCATACTGTTAAGTACTTTTCACTTATTCTTTAGCATTATAAATAATGAAAGGGTTTTTGATACAGAGCTGCAATTGATTAATTGTGTATACCAAACCATATCTTTACATTCCTATTTGAACTATACTGTATTGATGCTCATGTCACCAAGCAATTCTTCCAAAATTTTATAAATTTTGTACTTAAACTAGTCCTAATAAATAACATTATAAGTAAATGTTATTTTTAACCTGTGATTGCTTTTGAAAGGTGTATTTTCTATTCTTGTTTGTATTTAGCAATGTTAATCTTTTATTTTATTATGCAATCAAATCTGTTTACATACTAAAGGCAAAACTGGTGTTTGCGTGTGTGAGAATGAATGAGGGGATGCTACAGAGTTAATCATTATTATTTCACATTATTTTAGAAAATATATAGAATAATATTGGCTGATTATTTTTAAAACAGTATATATATATATATATATATATATATATATATATATATATATATATATATATAATTTCATCCAGTTATTGAGCCATTATTAATTTCTTAAAGGGTATGTTGCTTATTTTTTTGAATTGATGTTTGTGAACATGTTAATGTGTTAGTCAACTACTAAATATGTCAGTATTCATATTTACCATATATATATATATATATATATATATATATATATATATATATATATGGTAAATATGAATACTGGATATATATATATCAGGATCCAGACTATTTGCATTTTATAATAGAAAAATTCTTTAAAATGAAAATTAACAAATGCTAATTAACCATATTCACCATGTTATTTTCAAGAGAAATAGAATTCTCTAGAATCAGTCAGAATGAGTATTTGGCTGGGTATGAACCTAAAATATTTGCTGTAGGCAGTTCAGTATAATGTCAATTTGTAGCTTGTTAATGCTTGCATTAATTTTGATATTAGTTTTTTTATATCTTATATGTGCACAAAAAACGTTTCGTGGATTTTATTTGTTTACTTTGATCCTTAAATTTCAGTAATTAGTTTTCTATCTTTGATATTTATTTAGAATGAAGCACAAAATGTGTTCTGAGATAAAGCCTAGATTAATGAAGATCAATTAAGTGTTTTAAATTAAAAATTCTAAAAGAAAAATATTGATCACAATAATTTTATACATAGACTGAACTACTTATTTATTAACTTAGTATTAGGATCTATAGGTATAATTCAGTCTCCTTACTTTTTGAATAGTCCTCCAACATTAAACTAAGTTTAACAAAAACTTAGACAAAAACAAACAAATATGGTTTCCATTATATGTGCTTATAATTTTACATTTATCTATGATTTACAGTACTAAACAAATTTTTGTATTCTGTCTCTGAACCCAATCTCATTACATCATTCATAATAATATATATATATATATATATATATATATATATATATATATATATTTATAAAGTATAGACATAGACAGAGAGAGAGAAAGTGTGTTCATTTTCAAGTTGGTCTCATATGTCACTCTTAACACGGCAGCTCTATAGGCCCACTTAATGACTTAATCAGGGGACCATAGTGGGCCTATGTGACTACTTCTGAAATACACACAGGATTTTTCTAGGAATTGATACACTGCTAAAAAATCAAGTTACTGTTAAGAATGACCACTAGCTCTCACAAAATTATTATTTTTTTTTTTTTGGCTTACCTAATGATTTCTAGTATTCAGTCTTCGAAGGATTAACTTATATTTCTAATTAAGAAATAGGGATATAATGAATATTATAATAAAGTTGTTATTTTTATTTTTTTTAAAGACTACTTATATTTGAACAAAAAAAGTTCTATTTTTTTTTTTTTTTTTTTGAATACACCAAAGCAAAATAGCAATCATATAAATATTTCAAATAAGTATTTTTTACTGCAGTAGATACTTTTTTAATTGAATCAAAATGTGAATATAAAGTCATAACAGTAGAATAAAAAATAGGAAAAAATTAGTACAAAGAAACTAGGATAAGTCTATGGACATATTTGTGCCTATAGTGCTTCTTTTCTTTATTATCTATTCTGGGTTTAAATTATTTATAAAAACATGAAACATTGAATGCAATTTCTAAATGTTTACAACATTTTTAAAGCACATAAATAATTTACAATCTACTTTCTATAACTATGGAGAGGAATTATATTTGTAACATATAACCTCCCCCATGTATAATGAAATTACTATCATATTTCATGCCTTGAGAATGGAAATAATGAATGAATCATTTAGGAATACGAAGTTACAACTTTGTTTCTATAACTATGAGGTGGGATTATATTTGTAACTTATAACCTCCCCCATATAATAGAATTTTATCATATTTGACAGCTTGAAAATGGAAGTGGTGAATGAACCATTTAGGAATTTTTTGTTACACCTTAGTTTCTTTAACTATGGGGGGAGTGGTTTATATTTGTAACATATATCCTCCCATATATAATTAGGTTTTAACATCAAATTCCTAAATGGTTCATTCAATACTTTCATTCTCAAGCTGTGAAATATGATAGTAATTTAATTATTTATGGGGGAGGTTATATGTTACAAATGTAATCCCCCACCCATAGTTATAGAAACTAGGATGTAACATGAAATTCATAAATGTTTCATTCACCACTTCCATTTTCAAAATTCATTTACTCCTTTGGGAATGATTCACTCAGTTGGCTTAGTCCTTAACACGTTCGCTGCTGTATCGGTCCCCGGGGTCCGATCGTTATCAAGTCTATTAGGACGGGCCCCCTCTCCTTCAGTCTACTCCAAAAAACGAAGGCTCTAGCAAGCTTATTATGAGAGATATTTTAATGGGGATTGGATGTAATTTATTCTTAGACCTTGTAGATTTAGTTAATCTAGAAAAATACTATAGGACGCCGGGGACCGTAACCGTCTAGAAATAGAGAAACTCGAATTGTGTACGGCACCACCTCTCGGCGCCCGATGCTAATTCCAGGCAGAACTTGATCATACATGAACTGACTTGAATCTGTTTTACTTTCCATGCCTCTAATTCACTCATTTACCGTTGTGTTGCACATAATATGTCTTGTGGTCGGAAATTAGTGGAGTAAGCACTATCTGTAACTCTTGCCGACAACAGTGAAAGTGAGAGTGATACGACTTCGTGACGATAGTTTTCCAGACAAGAACTATTTGCCCTCATGTTCTAGTTCAACTACTGACCTAGAAGAGCTTACAAGTTTAGAGTGCTTATTGAAAATAACAGCTGACAACATGATAAACATGTACATTAGTTGTAGACGACATCGGACGCCGGGGACCGCTCCTGGCTTTGCTAGTGCTAGTTCTGGGGTTGAAGGACTGATGGCTCTGCTAATTCATTCATTTAGTTCACGAGAATTGTTAAGAGATAGCGTTACCTTCTAGAACTACATCGGTCCCCGGGGTCCGATACAGATGGTGGTGGAGTATATCATATATAGACTGCAGCAGCGAACGTGTTAAAGTGTTAACGTAAGTATAATTAAAATAAACATACTAAACTTTTCTCTTTTTTTGTTTTATTTTTCTTACCCTAAACAAGATCAGCTATGTTTCTCCTTTTTGAGGCATATGCTAATGTATTATTAGTTAAATCATGTTCTGTTGAATTCCTCAAAAATAGTTTGTAAAGAAAAATTTAATAAAATAATCATTTATTTTACTAAACAACAAAAAATAACGACACATTTTTTTTTAGAATTTTTATTTTTAAAATTGGATATTCCCTTAGTATGACTGATAGTCATAGTATTTACCATTGGTCAAGAAGAAAAACATTTTTTTTTTTATTATATGAATACCTGTTTAATTTTCAATTTAAGTCCATTTAATGCAACATATTTTCATTAATCATTTATATAATTTCATATTGAAGATGATGTTAAACACCATTATTGTAAAGTAGTAAGTTTCATAGGCAGGTATGCATTAATATGGTGTTTTTTTTTTATAAATGATGGTTAAAATAACTGGGATTAATTCTAAAATGTCTTTTTACATTTTTTTCATAGAAACTCTTTTAAAAAGAGTTTAACTGTGAGGGACAACAACTCTTTAAGAAGGGAAAAGTTAAATGTTATATTTATTTTTATTCAGGAAACTTAGTAATATTCATTATATATCTATGCATAGAAATAATTATTTTCTGTAGTGTGTTTTTAATTAAGTCACTTGCACTTTTTAACCCTTTCTATCTCCATGCTTTCAAAGGTCTTCAAAATTGTTTGAAATTTTCTTTCTTTATATGTGTGTGTGTGTGTGTGTGTGTGTCTATATATATATATATATATATATATATATATATATATATATATATATATATAGAGAGAGAGAGAGAGAGAGAGAGAGAGAGAGAGAGAGAGAGAGAGAGAGAGAGAATATGAATAATGCAAGAGATATTTTCAACCCAGGGGATTTTTTCAACTTTTACAATTTGTTAAAATAAAATAAATATGTAATTATGAATTAAATGTGACCTTCTCCTAATGGACAATGTTTTTATAACAAGGTTAAAATTATTGAGAATTAATACAATAAATTCTGTAATAAATTAATAGTTATTTGAATTATTTTGAACTAATAGGTAAAAAATAAAGTCTACTTTTTTATAATTAGTCATTGTTAATGCTAAAATGTCAAATTGAAGATTCAAATTGCTAACCCACAACAAACTAGATTCTTTACCCTTTAAATGCACAGGGGATAGGAGACTACAGAGGAGAGTGTGTACTCCTCACTAGTCCCTCTTTCCCCTAGCGACCAGTGTGTCACCCACCACTCTTTACCTATTCCTTTAGGATTCTGTACATTTTACAATAAACATTATTTGTAAATACTTACATAGGGTTTTAAAAAGTTATAGATTTACCTGATTTTTTATGAAATTTTATGTAATCCAAATTTAAACAAGTTTCCCATAACCTTTTTCCATCTAAAACTTTGGACAGGGCACTGGTAGGTTTCAAAAAATGTTCTATTTTTCTTTATTATATTTTTAATAACATCTTATATGCACGTTAGTATACTTCTTTTTGTTCATGCATCTTCTTTTAATTTACATGTTGTCTGAAAAGTTGTAGAGGGCAAAGTATTAGGAAGTAGCATTCGTCAAATATTAGTTCATGAAATTGGGTCATCGATCAATTTGACATGTGGACAATAATCTAATTTCAATTTCAGTGCCTAACACCAAGATTCAAGACAACCCCAAGATTAGTTATGTCATTGAAATAAAATTAGAAAATTCTCCTATCTTGGTGTATTTTTACCTTTGAAGCACTGATTCTGTGGACGGGGCATTTTCTCCTTTACAAAAAAAAATATTTGTTGGTCTCTACTGCAGCTTCACTCATAATTCCCCCCCCCCCCAGAACAATGAAGACTACTGAGTTGGCTGAAAGTTCTTTTTGAAATTCTTCTTCTAAAAGTCCTCCGCCATTGTTGTGTTGTCAAATAGGAAAATTTTGGAAAACAAATTGTTCTGAGTCCTTCTTCTCTCAGTTTCAAACGAGTTCCTCCATGCCACTTGATATCTAAATGTCAGCTTGAAGTCTTAGCTTCAGCAAGCTCTATTTGAGTCGCTGATGGTTCAGGCTCAGATATATTTAAGTCAACATAACTATCAGATGAAAAGTCACCTTCATCCTCAAAATCACTCTCCATGAGTATTCTTCAATATTAACTATTTTTCAATATTCAGAATTAAATATATACCAAAAATACTCACAAAGAAATTCAAAATTAACTGACTCTAGAAGACAAAAGTAATAACACGTCTCTTGCAAAATATTTGTAGGCTATAGGCTTACTAGTAAGAATTCGCTCTGATAGAACCCACTCTAAAGTGCCAGAATCTTGGTGTTACGCAAATAGACGGGAAAGTATTGATGCCAGTATTCTGGCATTGTGCAGTTAAAGGATTAATAGCATATTGAATAATGGAGACTCAATGGACTCTATTTTGTTAGCAGAGTATAAGCCCGCAAGCTTCATACAGTATTATTTTATTTTCTTCTAAATATTATTTTAATTTCATTTTTGGGACATGAGCAGATCTCCCTCTATCTTCCCTTGTTATAGTAATAATATTGATTTTATTATTTATTAAATAGAATAAGCTCTTGAGTAAGTTCCCTGGGCTCTCAAAATGTTTCTTGATCATTTTTCCTTGCATGTTGAAAGACTAATACTATGTGGCAATTTTTATTATTATAATAAATATATATATATATATATATATATATATATATATATATATATATAGTAAACTTCCCCAAAAGAGGCAATAATACAAATTTCTTTAGCTCTCCGTTATTTTTTGTATAAGTTCTAAAATAAGGGAACCAATGGTTAATATAAAATGCATTGACATATTTTGCTTTAAAAAAATCTATAAGAAATATGTTGGAAATCACATAAAATAATAATAATTGTGTACCTTTAGCTTCTTATGAATAATTTTAGCTGATAATATTTTAACAATCAGTATAACAAGCTAGAATTTCTGGAATTCACAAACAAGTTGAAATACTTGTGTTTAACATTTTTTTCAGCTATTATTAAAATAAGATATCATAGTTTTCTTTGTAAATCAAGGTAATTTCCAGTTACCAAATTGTAAAGTTACCCATCAAGTACTTTTTCTATCATGGTTTTATTATGAAATTAAATTTAAATTATTCAATGTATGCCTTTTTTTATTAATTTTTAAATTATGGGTAATCAATTGGGTCAATAAATTTAACATTGATTATCCATTATTCATTATTTTACAAATTAATGAGCGTTTAATTTTAAAAAAATATCTTTTTTTTTTTTTATTGTTGGCTTTATTGAAATACTTTACATTTAATATGTAAAATATACAAATATTTCTGTTTTTAGCAATCCTAAATTCTCTTTATAAATGAATCTCTAAATTTTGATGATATTGCTTAAATTCATAAAAGTCATAGTTATAAGAGTATGAATAAAAAAATACTTTAGAAGAAGGTAAAATGATAAAAGAAAAACTTGTAATAATGTTTTGGTGAATTTATATTTTTGGTACTGTGTTGAATTTTCACCAATACTCACTCAGAAAGTATAATAGCATTTTTATTTTCATTATTGAAATTTGTGTAATATTAACTGTATAATAAGTACAATAATTCTCATTATTAATGAATAATGTACATATATAATATTTGTATATTGACCTTTTTTACAAATGTATTATAATTTAAAAATGGTGTAAAACAGATATAATATTGTATAGCATAGGACTTTGTTGGATCAAATTGTATTTTAATGTTATGAAATTGTGCCAAATTTCTTAGAGAATTATGAGTTTCTCCTGTACCTAGTAAAAATGCACTTCTCAATATGACCTTCCTCTGCTTTCCCCTCTCCCCAACCACCACTTCCTAATCCTGTACAAGCTCTTCCAAATTTGTATATAATGTAATCTAATACTTTCATTAAATGTTAAATTTTAAATCTTTCTCTTCTTTCCAATATAAAGAGATAATTATTAATTGCCCCTTTGATACTGTTTAGATTAAAATAGATTTTCTTGTAAATAAGTATAAATTGGTCATTATTTTGATAAATTTCTATTAGTTTGGTATCTTTTCAAAGAAAAAAAATCATATAATTTCTAAAAATGTCTATATACATATTTGTATATATATATATATATATATATATATATATATATATTTATGTATGTATACATACTTAAAATATAATTTTTTGTAATAGTTATCTCATTATTATTATTATTATTATTACTAATATAAGTATTAGCAAACACTGTTTATTGCTGAATCTTGTGTATATGTAAAAAGACATTTGTAAAATATAATGAATATATATAAAAAAAATTGTGTATAGCGTTTTTTTCTTCATTTACTTTCGTTCAGGATTAGAAATGGATAGATGTTTTTCTTTTTAGAGAACTCTTCTTCCTTGAGTGAATGAGAAAGTAAGATGTGTTTCAGGTATTTGGTTCACTTGCATTTTAGACATAATAACTTCGAGATTATTCAATGAAATGGGTCATTTAATTCCTCCATTTGTCCATGTTTCTAAGTTCTAATGCTAGCCAGTACTTACGAGCATGGTATTAAATTAAATGCCTTGAGCCATTTTGGCTTTTATACTGTGAAACCCTTTTTATATTAAGATTGAAATGAATATATTCCAAAAGAACATTACAGTAATGAACATTTCCAATTGGGGTGTCTCTTCAAAGCTTGTCATGTTTAAAACATGTATATGCACGGACAGTCATAATATTGACTACCTTTTTTTAAATATAAATTTAATTAGTGGTGAATAGGATAATGATTTTGAAATGAATTTTGAACTTATTATGTTATTTTGTATTAATTGATATTTTTTTGTAATTATTAAAAATATGAAGGAATTAAATTATGTTGCTCTCCCCAGCAATACTGTTGATCATAATTTTGAGATATCCAATGAAAAACCAATTAATTATTTTTTAATTTCTGAAGAAAAGACAGAATGTAAGACCTGACAAAATAAAGCTATATTTATTTTATTTAGTTAATATTAACACACTAATAATGTAAGAAACACTTTGGTTAGATTTTTTTGCACACTGAATTTCCATCCTTGGTTGTATTTCATCATTAGTCATTCAATTGAATTTAATATTTAAAAATTGAATTCTTGGAATAAAAAGAATCTTGGCTAGTTTATCCACTGGCATCTATTTGGTTGGCGCGACAACAGTTTTTCAGATATATTTTCACTTTTTTTTTATTTATAATAATGTTTACTCATATTATTTCAGCAGTAAAAATAAGTAATACAACCATAATTTATGAGTAATGACATAGTTTACTGAACAAAACGTGTTGAAAACAGAAGGAATAATAATTACTGAGCTAGGATTACAAACAATTGAGTATAAACTATGGTAGTGAGAAGTTCAGTTGCTATCATCTTGGAATATCATTCCTTTAGACCAAGAAAAGGAGATGACACTAGACAATATCTTGTGGTATTTCTGCATTTTGGGGATAGGAAATGGAAGAGCAAGCACTGTAGTCAACTTGGTAGTACTTTTCAATTAAATGTAACTTCAATATCAGGAGTAGGGGTCCTTAAACTAAAATAAGGCCATACCAGACTTGATCAAAGACCAAGATCACATCTAGAAAAACACCCTAGAAGTACTCTTACTTCCACAATCCATGTCATGATTAACGAGGTCTTCTGCTATTGACCATGTAATAGTATTTTGTACCTTTGTTTCGGTTGTCATACTTCTTCAGGGTATCTCAAACGAAAGTGAGGGTCAATTGTTTTATCTGATATATTTATACTTGGCCTCATCCAGCCCCGGGAATGAATTTGAATGAGGTCGGGGTGGTCATTGGGGGGAGGGAGGGGGTTCCTCAGTATTCTTTTCTCAAGTACTGGATTAATTACTGATCTTTTTGGGATAACAGCTATCCACAATTTTCTGAGTCTATAGCCATCTTCTGTATTAAAATTATTTGGCTAAAGTGCATTTTAGTCCCCCCCCCCCTAGCCGCCATCTTGTTACGTCACTGTCCGACATCTTGTTTCTTGCTACCGTCCGAAATGTTGTTTTTGATAGTGTTTACTATTAATATCGTTTCCGTTTTAGCTATGGCTCAAAGTGAGTGCACGACTAAGTTTTTCCACAATTGGAAGTGCAGGGAAAGCGTGCCGTTATTGAATGGCCTATAAAAGTGGGATTCTTATCGCCTACATACGAATGCCCAAAATGTGGGAAGAACATGCGCCTGGTAAATTAGGTGAAAATTTAAGTTAAAATTACCTCCGCCCCCCCCCCTGGTTTTAACCGCCGATGGCGTATTTTGGAAATTTTAAAGTGTTAAAAAAGGTAAAGTAAGAAAAACAAAACCCCCACCCTCGGTGTTAGAAAAACAAGATGGCCGCCGTCATCATCGTGCGCCATCAAGGGGGGGGGGAGGCTAAAATGCACTTTCACCAATTATTTGGATGTTTCTTAATTTAAATGGCCTCTGATAATACTTTCATGATAGCTCATTACTTTAGCCAAAATTGTGACTTCGTCAGGAATTCTTGAGGGTATTAATATTTCCGTTTGTCCAATTTATTCTTTTCTTAATGTACATCGGATGTCTATATCCAAGGGGCTATTAACTACAGAGAGATTTTGGACTTGGTATCATCTGGCTAATTTATTTTATTTTGGAGCGTTCGCAGCGAGGCGATATTGCTCATAAAAAACAATACAAAAACAATTTATATAAACAAAATACAAAAATGAAAATAGTAACAAGAAAAAATTAAACAATACAAACTAAGAACGCAAACAAATAACAAAACTCGACTAAATAACAGAACGCAACAATATAACAAAACACAGCTAAATAATGGAACGCAACTAAATAAAACTCAACTAAATAACAGAACGCAATCAAATAACAAAACAACAATAAACACAAAACAACAAATAAAATAAAAAAACAAAACATTAAATTCAAAAACAAAAAATCTTGTAAGGAAACTAGATAATTAAAAGCTATAAAGACTAATAAAATCTGGGTAATTTTCCTGTCGGTAATGAAGAGTGTCTTTATACTATATTTCTTGAAAACTTTTGCTATCTTTTCAATCATTACCAATGTGTTTTTCATTATTAGGGTCCCTCTTAAATTCTTCTCGTCGTTTCCAATTTTGAAGGTTTTGATATTCCTAATGCTCTAATGATTGATTTTCTTATTATTGTATTTTTCTAAACCGGGTAATGGTGCGAAGCAGCAAGTAGTTACCGGTTGACGTACATGTGTTTTCTGTACACAGAATGGCCACGGCTACAGATAACTCTTTCTACAAGCACATCTAAAAGTGGCAGTTTCCGATTCCCTTCTTTTCCCACTGTGAGCTGTATTTGATGGTGAATGCTGTAAGAAGTACGAGCTCGGTAACTCCGTGAAACAAATGTGTTATCCTTGTCTAGTCCAGTCCCGAGGATGAAGTCACCGTACCCATCAAAACCAGTAGGTCGGTTTGAATCTTATAGACAACCTCAAACCAAACTTATTGGTTTAGGCGCCTAAAGACCTCGAAAATCAGCACTCTTTTTGTTCGAAGACGGAGGTGGCCCTATAAGCAATGTGATGGCAAGGATCAATAGTTGAAGTGATGGGATATGGTTGTTATAGGAAATTTCTCTTATTTTTTCAGAATTAAGTATCCTAACTGAAAATATGAATTAAGGACCTCAAAAAAGTGTGTGGGGGGAGACCTATTAAGGTTAAAAAATTATTTAGGCTACAATGAATTAATCAATATGGGTTCCGAGTACTTTATTAATGAAGCGTAAACATTAGCATACATTCAAATGTTGTTCAAAGTTATTGCCTTGAGCACTAAGGCAGGCTCCGTATCTTTATTCCACTGCAGCAGTTCCCAAAGGGCATTGGATGTGAGTTATTGTAATTCTTTGTAAAGAACACAGGTCATTCATTGGCTGAGCATACTTCATTTTACATATGTAAAACCTTTTTCAAAACGAACAAAATCTAATATTTTGAATATATTTCCCAGAAAAGTACAAGATCTCAGGCAAAAATGATAACGTAAGTGAGACAAATAAATTTAATTTAGACTGGGCTGTCAATTTAACACATAGAGAGATTCCTGACGGAATACTAAAGTTCAGTGACAAACTTAACATTTTAAACCTTAAAAAGGAAAATATTTAAAAATTTAATATGCGATACGTCACACGTGTTGTCAGGTTAAGAAAGAATAGTCTTGGTGATGATTTCGATGGGTCTCAAAGCAAATTGCGTGTTCAACATCATTTTTTTTAAACAATTTATAAAAAAAATTAAAAAAAATGTCATCTTTAATACAATTATATATGTTGAATGTGTGTCTCGTCCATAAATGGGATGTACGTATTCCGTTGCTTGACTTCAGAGGAGGTAACACTGTGGGTTATCACTTCCACGAGGGAATCACTAACCCTACGGACTATTATGTCCGGCAATAATGTCCAAAATTGTATATATCCTACCTAGGAAATGGCCTAGACGGCGTGTTGCGTTACCAGTTGTGTTCCAGAACGCCGCGGTCAAATGTAGCACCGCTGGATAAACAATGAGTCACTGAAAAAATCGGAGAATAAGGTCATACCGGAGAAATGCACTAGACTGACTACTCCTAGCGGGGGAAACAGCGGAACCCATGACCAACAAGTGCCTCCCTCCGGAGGGGTGACTTGATCGAATTCACACGTCCACTACCTGCTGATTCCCATTAAAGCACTTAAGCGGAGGAACACGCCGCTTCGTACTGCCGACCTTCGTTGAGGTGTCCCAAAACGAGAGATCTTGGTGTAGTATTCTCGGCAATAGCGTCAACAGATATGTTAGCAATGGAAACGGCTTCCAGCCAGCGTGTCATGCGATCCACAATAGTCAATGAGTACCAAATTCCGTCAGATGGCAATAATAGGCTTAAGATGACCAGGTGTACGTGGTAGTAGCGGTAGGTTTGCTGGATCCGATAGGTGTGATAGTATAACGATGCACCTCTGCCCTCTGCCTAGGCATACTCGTCTTATCCCATCAGTGTTCATATCGGGCCAAAAATAACGCTGGGCTACGAGGTTTCTTGTTGCCCTAATGCCCTGATGGCTGAGTCCATGTAACCTACGGAATGTGGAACGCCGATATTCGGATGGTACGTAAGGTCTGTAGGCGTCTCACAGAGCTGCAGAGTGTCGATGCCCAAGTAGGGTATAAGCATGAGCTATAGTGAAGAGTTTTTTCTTCATATCGTTAATGCTGGTGTCCCAGTTGTGTGATTCAGCTAAAGCTTTCAGGTCGACAGGTAAGACAGCTTTGTCAATGCGCAAAGGGCGTCGGCAACAACGTTGTCGCTAGTGAATGTCAGTTGAAAACTGCCTGATAAAATAGAGATGACAGATTTGGTCGGTCGCTACATAAAAAATGAGTGCTTCATTGAGTGAGGGAAAATGTTTTATAGCCTGGTAGATTGCGAGGAGTTCCCGATCATAAGTTCCGTGGTTTCTCTGAATCTGCAATAAAGACTTGAGAAAGAATCCTGACGGAAGCCAAACAACTTCTTTCTTTTGTTGAAGGGCTGCCCCAATACTGTGGTCCCAAGATAGCCAATGGGTGTGCAACTTTGGCGCTTCTGTCAGGCTGGACTTGGTCTCCTCCCACACGATGGAAGTCTTGTCCCGGTTTTTGTATAAAAGTTGTTCGTTGGTGTTATGTAAAATTTTATCGTAAGGAACCTGGGTATGTGCGGCGTGAGGCAAACGCTTTATATAAAGGTTTAACATACCCAGGAAACGTCTGAGTTATCAGATGGTCTAGTGTCGAAGGAAGTTTTGGACGGCCAGTATTTTTGCTGGAAGGGGAGAAACTCCGTTAGCATCTACTTCTTCTAGGAAGTCTACTTCTCGTTGACCGAAGACGATCTGCCCAACGTTCAAGAAAGGTGGAATTCGCCCAGTAGTTTTAGGATTTCCCGTAGGTGTTTCTCGTGTCCTTCTGGTGTCTTTGTCCTTTTGGAGTCGTCTAAATATGGGAAGGCAAAAATAGGATCACGATGCATTGTATCTACGATTCTCTGCCAAGTTTATGCTGCATTCTTGGGATCAAAAGGCATTCGTAGACACTCATAGAGGCCGAATGATGTTAGTACTGCAGTTTTCTCCACATCCTATAATGCTATGGATAGTGATGATAGGCGTGTTTAATGTCCAGGGTACTGAACATAGTTTTCCCGTCGAGTAGAGTGGTAAAATCCATTAAGTTCGGCACTGGATACCTGCCTGGGATTGTGAAGTCGTTTTAACGTTGGTAATTTCCACACATGCGAAGAGTGCCATGTTTCTTGGTGACGACATGAACAGGGCTCCTCGACGGCTGACAGAGCCCTCGTCGATCATGCGCAGGAATTTCTCTTTCACGACGGAGTACTCAGGTGGAAGTCGTCTAGCCTTGCTGTTCACCGGATGGCCTTTAGTATCGATATGATACTCGAAGGTGTTCCTAAGCAGTCCACGAAGAGGTGAAGGTCGGGTTATGCCTGGGAATTCCCATAATAGATGAGCATATTGACAGCTGCTGGAACCGTGGAAGTTGATATATCGCGACAATGAAGGTCCATGGGAACACGCTTGAGTCTGAGGCCTAGACTGAGGGACTTCCCGCCATAGCTGTGGATGTGCGATTTGTTGGCCGCCAATAAAGAATATTCCGTCGGCTTCTTGGGGTCCCTAGGAAGTATTGAGATGGAGGCTCCAGTATTGACTAGGAATGTGTGTCCGGATCACATGTCGGAGACAAAGGGGTGGCGTTGGGGGTGGGCATCGACTGCAACCTGGTGCATCGGCCCTTATAGTTTAAAGCTATCGACGGTTTCCAGTCACAGGGTTGCAGACTCTTCTTCACCTTCTGTCGGAAACTGAAGTAACAGAGATTTCAGCCTTGAGAGTTCGAAGTGGTTCTCCTGGCTTCGCGACCTAGAATGTAGACGAAGTTCCACGACCTCTGCTCGTAGGCTTCTCAGCTCCTCCTGCATTGCTTCGTTGCGGGTAGATGGCCTGGAGGGAGCTTAGGTGCCGTAGACTTCCGCTGGGTTCTCTACCTCTAATATCTTATCTGCGGCGACGTTCAGGGCGTCCATGTTTTTTTGTTCCTTGTACGCGAGGAGGCAGGTTGAAGAAAAATGTTGAAAACTTCAAAAGCCCGAAGGGTGTAATATGGTTAGAGATTTGCGGGGTGTACACTATTCCCTGAATTTCGGGAGGTGTTACATGGGGCAGACGGGTAAGTAAGTGACCACTCACCTCTCTCAACATTTAGCCGACCTGAGGCATGGCAGACCGAAGACCTCGCTCGGTGGTGGCCAAGGACGCTGACGTCTGCAACAGGCAGATGAAGTTCGATGAAGCGAAGATAATTGTGAAGGAGGTCCACCTAAAGAAAGGCTGATTAGGCAAGCCCTAGAAATATTAGCGGACCCTCAAAATATGAATGGCGACAAGTCTGGAGACTGGCCTTCAACAAACATAGACGAAGTGGAACGAACAGGACAGGGCAGCTCATGAAACAGAATGCTGGGAGGGGGGACCTACCCTATAAATCCATTGGTTATGGTGGGGGACAGGATTTGGTCCCCAGACTGCAACCTAGCAGCAGTAGCAATGACCACCCTGAAGAAGCTATCCGAAGAGTTGCCGAAAATTAGCTTTACAATGACCGTGAAGACCGCGGGTGCAGAAACCCTGAGCGAGTTGGAAGTGTTTAGAAACCTTGTTCTTCATTCACTAGCATCTTTACTATATAATTCCACACAATATGAGTAATGACCTGAAAAATTGATATCTTTAAATGTATGTCATTGATTTCTAATAATATACTATTTAATTGTGTAATTTCAGGTAATGCTTTGATTGTATATATTTTTAATATTTAGCATTATCAAAATCAAATTTCAAAAGAGGAAAATAAAATACCGTCGACGGAAAGCACGAACAGTTAAGTAAAACGTTAATACAGGTTAATTTTAGGTGTTAATTTTAAGTTTCTCATCACTCAAGCCTGGGTTTTAATTTTGGTTCTGGAATTACATTGTGAGTTATAGTTCACATGTGTATATTTTATACCAAATCACCTCCTGACTCCATGCTTTATAATGTGAATTCTTTCTCTTCCTCCAAAAATTCGGATTTATAAATGTAAATGGTTTTTGTTTATCTGTATCTTATATTTATTAATATGTTCATCAACTTCCTCGCTTGAATTCGTATTGCAGTGAGCATAAGTAAACGTAATGGTCCTCCTTTTATTAACGTTATAATTTCACTCATGATTTTCAGCTCCCATATGGTTGTACTTTACAGTCATTTTCAACCCTTTGATGTCTGAAAAAATATTTTCTTAGCACATCTTAAAGTCAACTTACTGGAATGGTCATTATATTAAGAAATAGAGGCAATTCCTAGCCATAGTATTGTCTACTCGATACTATAGTGACGATATGATACAAATCTACTTGTTTCTTTAGCTACGTGCACAGTTAGCTTCAATTTAATGAAGTATGGCCTAGTATCACATATGTCAATCGGAATCTGGCGTTCATGCTTGACGGTTTTTATACTATTACGTTTTATATTGAATACCAGAAATACTAAAATGATTAGTTAAATTGCTGTGAATATATTTGATATGCGTGGTCTCCAAGATCGGTGGGTTGTTGAAAAAGAACTGATATTTTGGTAGAAAAGTGTTAAGTTTCGAAAGGCACACAAATAAATGTTCCTGAGTAGATATGTATACAACTAAATTTAATCAACCGCAATTAAGACTCAATTTTCATTAATAAACATTTGTAAATTTTCTCAGTTTATTAAGAAAACAAGGGTCGTAAGTGGAACCGTTGGTCAACTGGAAATCTTGAAACAGATGGCAGAACACTGGAGTCCCAGTTTCCAATGGGCCACCTCTTCTGCCCCCAATAATAGTAACTTTTGGGTGAAATTATGAAGTTGATGTGCATATTGAGTTGGTTTTAATGTGTCGGACTATTTACATTGAACAATATTGAAATTACCTCGAAAGAAGATATGACATTTTAAACCCAAAATAACCTGTTTCAGTCAAAGCGTAGCTTCAGCCAAACAATGCTCCAGTCGATCATCCGTGTGTATTTTAGAAAAAAATCCGGAATTTGAAAAGAGTTGAAGCCTCCTCCTGCTTAGAGCCCAGAGGTCGCGCCATCTGTCTACATACCATCTATTTCAATTTTTTTTTGGAAGTATGGAACTTTGAGAATTTTGCCTCAAAATCTAGGAGTGGAACTGGCAACTTCATCTACGGGCGGGACATGTATTGTACTAAAATGGCTGGAAACAAAGGACGGCATTTTGAGGTGGGGAAAAGCACTACGTTATGTTTTCATACCATTTTTGTATCCACAGAAACTTTTAAAAAACCTAGTATTGTATATCATTAGAGAAAAATAGGCAATTTATTAAGGTCATAACTATGGCTGCTTGGGGTTATCTAAAACTAAACAATTTACTTTACTTGAATTTATTATACTTAGCGTTGGTTTGGAAAGAGGGAAGGGAATACAATCCAATGCAGACGGCATTCCTTGGCAGAGTTAAAGTATGACGGGTTCTTGAAATAGTACCCTGAGGCCCTATGGCCGGTTGCATGGCAGTAAAACATGTTGATTGCCTGATGATTACAACGTTAGTATCTCCTCAACGTTAGGGCACGACTGCCTTGTAAATAATGTTCAATTGACGATGATCTTCTCCACCTCCCTCCCTTTGCACGTCCAGCAGGGCTGAAAAGGTGATCTACTCTGAAAAAAGTTAATATCAGCTACAAGCTATTTGGGTTTTGGTAGGCAACTCATACAATTTGAAGGGTTTTCGTTTCTGGTTGAACACAGACTGGGTCCATATCATCCCAAAACTTATGCCTCTAATCCAAGTTTGCGAAGTGAAGGCGACGTACTCACAATCACCAAGTGATTTGGAAGGAGAAGGGTGGACATAGCAATACAATATCATAATATAAATAAGTTTCTCTTAACTTCTCTAGAGCGTTTTTTCACTCTGATGCCACCCATCCGTAACCAACTCTCTATGCCATAAAGAAGAATATGGACGTAATGTTATATATACAGGATAGTCGTTTCTATGAAAAGGAAATCCTGATTAGTAAGGAAACTTGAGCGTCACAAGGATACTCTGTGATCTTCTGCAGGAGCCTGACTGTTGGTTATTTTGTGATCAATATTTCCAATCAAATATAGCAGGCATTTGGTCCTGGGAACAGTGAGAGCATTCTGGCGGGAATTTTTTGTAGTCTACCACACCATGTTGCCTTGTATTGTAGCTGCCTTTTCAAATAGAAGTTTTTATCCAAAGTTATCTGTTTAATCATTTTCCCAAACCCTTCAGGTTATGGGCCCAGCGATTGCTTAAATCGTTTTCTATCGAGAAAAAGTATAGATTCGATCGAAAAACTTCATGAAAAGTGTAAATCTCGTGTGTTATCCCCATGTGCAGTGAGGTTAGGTTGTGAACAGTTGATTTTTTCGCTGAATTTTGTTCATCA
This sequence comes from Riptortus pedestris, assembly GCA_019009955.1. Lineage (NCBI taxonomy): Eukaryota > Metazoa > Arthropoda > Insecta > Hemiptera > Alydidae > Riptortus > Riptortus pedestris. The sequence goes on along the minus strand of CM032233.1, from coordinate 48,918,725 downwards.
TGGCATCAAACCACCCTCCACCGGTTGAGAAACTTCTCAGCAGACAAAATTACGCTTCGTGGAAATTTGCAGCTAAGGCATATTTGAATCTTGACGATTTGTGGCGTGTGGTCGATGGATCAATCGTTGTTCCCAAGTTAGAAGGCGCTGCTACGACGCAGAAAGAAGAGAACATTTTAGCAAAAGATCGGAAAGCTTTTTCAAAAATAGTACTTATTATCGATCCAATTGTGTTCCCACACATAGAAAGTGCATCTACAGCCAAGGAGGCTTGGGACAACTTGAAGACTGCATTCGAGGACAATGGTCTTACCAGGAAGGTAGGTCTTTTGAGATCATTGATAACGACCAGACTAGAAAACTGTTCTTCAGTTGAAGAATATGTCAATAAAATTATGTCAACATCACAGAGGCTCACTGATATTGGCTTCAAAGTGGATGATGAGTGGCTCGGGACAATTTTATTGGCGGGCTTGTCTGATGAATACAAGCCAATGATCATGGGTTTAGAGAGCTCGGGACTGAAAATCACAGGAGACTCGATTAAAGTAAAAATTCTCCAGGATGTGAAGACTCCCGCACATTCACATACACCCAGTAGTGAGACAGCATTATTCTCCCAGGGGAAGGGTTCCAAAGGCAAAGGAAAACATAAAATTGAGTGTTATGCATGTCACAAAAGGGGACATTATGCTTCACAGTGCCGTACCAAGAAGATGGAGACCCAAGATCGTAAGAAACAAGATTCTACTGAAAATTCAAATCAAGGAAAACCCAAAGGTAAAGCACTTTTTGCTTACAAGTCTAGACCTAATGACACTAGCAACAGTGTAGATTTTTTTCTTGACTCGGGTTGCAGTTCTCACCTAGTCAATGACATAGATATACTAGACAATGTATCTGGTGATTCAGATTTAAAAATTTCGACGATAAATAATGTAAATTTATCTGCACAGGCTGTTGGTACAACCAACATTTCACTGATAGTTAATGGACAGGCTGATAGCGTTGTAGCGCATGATGTACATTACGTGCCAGGTATAGGTGCTAACCTATTATCAGTCAGCAAAATTACTGATAAGGGACATTCGGTCATATTCACCAAAGAAATGGGAAAGGTCATTGACCCTAATGGTGAAGTATTAGCCACAGCTAAAAGGAAGAATGGGATCTACAAGCTTGATACCATGAAGGACAGAATATTACCTACCTATTTCGCTGAAGATGCAGGTTCCCTAATGCATCGACGTTTAGGACATCTTTCCAGGAAGAGGATGAACCTACTTCAAGACATGTGTACAGGTATTGATAAAATAACACCTAATGATGATCCATGTGAAGTCTGCTTATTAGGGAAGCATGCTCGACTACCCTTCAGAGCCAGTAAGAGCCGAGCAAAGGAGATCTTGGAAGTTCTACATATGGATTTATGTGGACCCATGGAAAATTTATCCATAGGTGGAAGTAAATATTTTTTCACCTTAATTGACGACTTCTCTCGTTACACATTCGTGTATTTTCTTTCAGAAAAGAACAAAGTGAGTGATATTTTTGCTGAATTTCGGGCTCTGGTTGAAACTCAGACAGGGAAGAAAATCAAGTGTGTGAGGTCTGACAATGGGACTGAGTTCGTCAGCTCAAAGTTCAAAGCTGGACTTATTTCTGCAGGAATCAGGCATCAACTGACCGTTAGGTACTCGCCACAGAGTAACGGAGTGGCTGAACGAGCCAACAGATCCATTGTGGAGAAGGCTCGCACTATGTTACAGGATGCTGGTTTGCCCAAAAGCTATTGGGCAGAAGCTGTTTCTACAGCCGTTTACCTCAACAATCGCGCACCGACAAAGGCTGTTGTCGGGAGGACTCCATATGAAGCGTGGTATGGTAAGAGGCCTGATATGTCTCACTTGAGGATTTTTGGATGTCCGGCTATGGCACAGGTTCCCAAGGAAATCCGAAGAAAATGGGATCCTAAATCGGCAAAATACATTTTTGTCGGATACTCAGAGGAAATCAAAGGATATCGATTAATTGATCCTGAAACGAAGAAGGTTACTATGAGTCGAGATGTTGTTTTTCTTGAAACTTCAAACCAAGAAAGACATAAGCCTCGACAGCTGCCTACTACGTCAGTATTTTTAGATGTGGATGAGCCGCCTGCTCTCCAGGATACAACCAATTCACAAGAGGACGTTTCTGATGAGAATACGGAATCAGGATACGACCATCAGACTGATTCTGATGATTCAGTGCCAGGATCTGTCTCTAGCGAGCCAGATATCCAGGAGGAGAACTCACCACAGGTTCGACGATCCAGACGTGTGCCGAAACCAAAAGATATGAGTGATTTCGTTACATATCTAGCTGCACTGAATCCCATTGAAGAACCATTGACCGCAGATGAGGCGCTCAAAGGTCCGTACTCCAAGCAATGGAGATTGGCGATGGAAGACGAACTGAATTCGTTTAAGAAAAACAAGACATATGACTGGGTAAAGTTACCTACAGGGAAGAAACCCTTACAAGCCAAATGGGTATTCAAAGTGAAAAATCCAGATAGCGAAAACCCTAAACCCCCCGGTGTGCTCAGCGTGCTGGCATAGACTACGAAGAAACTTTCTCCCCCGTTCTCAAGTACACGTCACTAAGATATTTGTTCGCGCTTGCTGTGAAGAAAAATTTGAAGGTCTTTCACATGGACGTTAAAACCGCATATCTACACGGTGATTTGGAGGAGGAGATTTATGTTACACCTCCAGAAGCAGCAGAGCAGCACAAGAATCGTGTTTGGCGACTAAAGAAGTCCATGTATGGACTAAAACAGAGTGGAAGGTGTTGGAATCAAACTCTTCATCAATCCTTGACAGAGCTGTCACTCACACAGTCAGAGGCCGACCCCTGCATCTACTACAGGAATGTTGATAGCGACTATATTGTTGTAGCAGTATATGTCGACGATTTGTTGATTTTTACCAATAAAGAGGAATTGAAAACCAAGTTGAAGAGAGAACTTCAAACAACGTATGGTATGACTGATTTGGGTGAGGCGAAGAACTGCCTTGGCATGAACCTTACAAGAGACGAAGCCACTGGGAAACTGTGGATTGACCAATCTGCCTATACTGAGAAAATCCTACAGCGCTTCAACATGGCTGAAGCGAAGCCTGTGTCTACTCCGATGGAACATGGACAGAAGGACCCCGAGGATGATGAGGACTGCCCTGCATCTGTGCCATACCTGGAGGCGGTAGGAAGTTTACTTTATCTTTGCCAAATTTCGAGGCCCGACATATGTTTTGCAGTCAATCATGTGAGTAGATTTTGTAAAAAACCTAAAAAGAGTCATTGGATTAAAGTCAAAAGGATTTTTAGGTATTTGAGAGGGACTCAAAATTGTAAATTGGAATTTTCTAAACATGGAAATCAAGAATTGGAATGTTATAGTGATGCGGATTGGGCAAATCAAGTTAATGACAGACATTCAATAACTGGAAGTTGTTTTAAATTTATGAATGGTTTAATTTCTTGGAGTACTAAGAAACAGAGTACAGTCTCACTTTCAACTGTTGAAAGTGAGTATATTGCATTGTCATTTACGGTTCAGGAAGCTTTATGGTTAAAAGTTTTAATGAATGAAATTGAGCCAAATTGTTACAACTTTCCAACAAAGATCTTTTGTGATAATATGGGTGCAATCCATCTAGCAAGAAATTCAGTTACGAGTCAAAGTTCTAAACATATAGATGTTAGACATCATTTTTTGAGAACACATGTCAACAATAAAAATATTGTGCTGGAGCATATGCCCACTGAAGAAATGCTCTCTGATATTTTGACGAAACCTTTAAGTAGGGAAAAACATGAATATTTTTTCAAGTGTTTTGGACTTATAAAGTAAATTGTATTGTTTTTGGAAATATCGCTCAAGGGGAAGTGTTGGTTATTTTGTGATCAATATTTCCAATCAAATATAGCAGGCATTTGGTCCTGGGAACAGAGAGAGCACTCTGGCGGGGATTTTAGTAGTCTACCACACCATGTTGCCTTGTATTGTAGCTGCCTTTTCAAATAGAAGTTTTTATCCAAAGTTATCTGTTTAATCATTTTCCCAAACCCTTCACTGACCAACAAGGACAGTTGTGGTAATGGCATTCGAGGCCAGAATTGTTCGAGGACTCTATATAAATTGGTTGTTTTTCCAATTACCATCTTCGCATCAAATACCTCTTCGTTTTATAAGTGTTTGGTTGTAGCCAGCATTTGCTTCAGAAAGAGATACACGATATTTTACTTATAATATAAAGATTATGCTAATTATATAATGTTTGTATCTGAAAAATATTATATTATTTAAGGAACACTACGGTGAACACCCTAATTAAAAATAATAACTCAATAGCTGATTTCCTTTAAGGGGAATCTACTAAAATCAAACTTTAGTGATAAAAAATATATGAACTCTCTGGGAACAAGTTATATTTCACTCGCTAAGAGTAGTAATACTGGAGTCTTTTTTACTAAACGTAGTCTTGGTACTTTGAGCAGAAATAATGTATTTAAAAACACATGTTATACTAAAGTAATGTATTATTGGGAAGTAATATGTATGAGCAAGAATAATAAACATCAAAACTGAACAAAAAGAGAATACATTTTTAAAAAATCCTCTACTGTTGGTCAGTATTTTCGTAAGCTTCAATTGTTTCCCAAAATGATTTATCTACTCTTTTTCTACTGAAAACAATCTCACAAAGATTTGACTAGTAATTCGAGTCCCATACTCGTTCCAATTTCTGTTTATTCCGTGCCCAGAAAGTTCCTTTCTTTGTGGGTGGTCTCCGGTATCTTCAAAATTCTGTTAGTGATTTAGGTGATAGTAATTGTATTTCATTAAAGTTTCTTTTAAAGTGCTGTTTAATCTTAAAAGATTAAATTATTTCATCTTATTAATAGAAGCAATAATTGTGTAATTGAATTCTTAACCTTGTTAATTTTCAACCTTGTCTATATTCTTACTAACAACATGTCAGGGGGGGGCAATACTGGGAGATACATTAAAGTTTTGTTTTGTTTATTATTATTTACGTCCACTTTATGCTACTATGTCTAATCGGACGGGTTATCTACAGGTTACTACCCTTTTCTAGCCAGGGTGGGCCTAAGGAGTTTATTTAATGAGTCCGTCACTAAATAAAAGAAGACATACATTAAAGTTGTAGTCTGCTTAATCAAACCAATATTTTATGTCATACTTTTTACAAAACAGCTAAATACATATTGATTTCGATAATTTTCATTTTGTACCACTCCATTTAAATAATTTTGTTTAGCCAACAAAAATTGTGATATTAACAATTTCCTTTTAACATTCTTAATGATAATTTCCCAATTATTTAAAATATTTCCTTCCTCTATCTGTGATATTTAGTTTTGAACCTAAATACTTGTATTATAATTTTCATTATTACTTTATAATTTTGTGGTTTATTTGTAAAGTAAATATTTATTCCAAGTAGACCGAACACCCTTTTTAATATTAAGATCCTTATTGAGAAATTCTGCGGTTAGGAATATTTTCATGTATTCTGAATTCCTTTTCACTGATTATGAACTAAGTAGACTTGAAATTGCACTTTAAACGATGTTTTTTTAATTTAAGGATATACAATATTTTTAATTGTAAATTATAATCTTTTAATTCTTAAAAATTACATTTAATATTTGTTCGTTAACTATAACTACCTCTCAATTCTAACAAATGATTTTATTTTTTTTCTAAAAGTATTATCTGTTTTAGTAAACAAATTTAAATGGTTTTTTCGTCCTTTTAGGATAAATGCTGATGTAAAATATGAAAATAATTTACTGATTTAATTTGAACAGATTTCTAATGGAGTTCGGACAAATTCGGGAAAAACCGGGTTAAGTGACTGGGCTGGAGACAGAGAGCGTGACTGAGCTAGAGAATTTACTGAGATCGAGCTGTTTACTGTGGACCGTCGTCTCGGTGGCTGACCATTATTACTGGCTACTCCCTTCTCTCGTATAATAGTATTTGTATTATATATCCATTTACTCGGCTATTATACTTTTTATTAAATCCCCCTTCAGGCTTATATCTACCTCCTCGACGAATCCCCCGTTCGACAAGTTTATAGCAGGACTCACATATTCACTCAGTGCAAACCTGTTTCTCGGATCACATCTGCTCCTTTGCCGAGTTAAATTAAACATTCTATCCAATTTTGCCACTATTTCTTTTTGAATTATGATGAACTGTTATGGAGATATAGTTAATGAGATACTGTAAGTGTGATTCATGTTTTTGTGGCGTCTGAATATGCAGCACTTGTTTTTATATGTTTATTGTGTTTAACTCTAAGGAAAATGAATGTGAACGATATTTTTGGAATCATTTTGGGGTGGAAGTGGTTAGCAGTTAACTGATTTGGATTTTCAAGGTAAGATGATGCTGATTATTAATTTTGATTTTCTGTCATGTTTATGTCAAGCATAATACATACCCCCCACTTGTTAGTCCAATCCTATTTAGTTTTGATGTATTACTTATATCTAACATTTTTTATCGAATTTAATATAGTTTTTATTTTTCTAATTAATTTCTACTTCATTTGTATTTGACCTGAAGGAGGTTATTTTGCTTCACTTTATGTTTACATTGTTTCTTGGGGCTTGTTTTTGTGAATTTATATGTATTATATTTATTTTTCACTGTATTGCTTTGTACAGTACTTTTTTTAAATGTTTAGACTGAATGGAATGTTGAAATATTTTTTCATTTTTGTTTAGTGCCTAATGACAGCTGTCAGACTTGTCATAAATTCTTCTTTATTTCGAAATTTGGAATTTAATATACCTTTTCTCATATAATTGGGTATTGCATTTTCTTTTTGTATATTTAAATGAATGTTTCTTGTCCTCGTATTAGTTGATGTGCAATCTGTTGCACTTCTTATAAAGCCTATTCATTTGTTTTGTCCTTCCTTTTTATTTGTTTCTTCGGCATTACTATTTTAATTGTTAAGCTTAAATTGTATCCTTCATTCAATTTCCTATAAAACTTAACTAGTTATCATTTAGAGGATCTTCAGTTTTCTCTAAATACGTTGCTGTTGTTTATTTTATGGTTTACTCAAATTGAAAATAATTAAAAATTTGATGGAATTGTACCATCTTTTTCAATAGTCGGTTTTAAAAATGAATAACTTTCTATTATTTTTATATACATGTCAAATAATGGCATCGAATTATTATATTAATTCATATTTGTATTAGGCCCATTGTTATGTTTTTGGGTGTGAGGAAGTATTGGATAATTTTATGACTTGTGACTCATTCTTATCATTTCATTACCATTGTTTATTAAGCATTGCTCATTATTTGAAAGTTTCAAAACTGCAATCGACGTGATTAGAATTGATATAAAGGTAGTTAATTAATTACAGTATGAAGATTGTTTAATTTTAACATCAATGGAATTTATTTTGATTGAGACTTGTATTATTGTGCTGTTAATGTCTCACTTCTGTGCATTTATACATACTCTTGGAGTCATTGTGTTTAAATTGTTCAACAAGTTCTTGTATAATGATTTAGATTATTCTATTATACCACCCAGTTAAACCAGTCCTATTTCAATTTCTCTATTCTAAAACACATACAAATTGCTGTTTAGGTGCTTAGCTCTTGACAAATTATATGAAATGATATTGAAATTTAAGTTTCTTTCATTGAGTTAATGGACATTAATCAAATATTTACAATTCAACACATCAAATTAAGTCTTAAGAATATTGACTATTAAAAAAATATAACCAATCACTTAATGTTAAAAAGTTGGTATTAGATTAACACATTAATATATATACACTATATATATATATATATATATATATATATATATATATATATATATATATATATATATATTCATTGACCCCTCATCAGTCAGGTGAGAGTAGAGATAATATATTAAAGTTGTAGTTTTCCTAAATAAAATGGTTAATAATTATTAATAGACAGTATTTGCACTCTAGTAGGGATATGTGTTTTGGCCACAGAAGGAATCTTTTCATTGTCCAGTATTTGTTATGTTGTTAGTTAGCCTCTTGCAAATCTTAAATGCTTCTGCATACTTTTGCAACCCTTATCTCCAGTGTTTCCGTGAATCTAGGAGCTTCCCTCTCCTTGCTTAGCAGTGATATGTAATAGACTTTAGATGTGTGTATATGAAACTTCAAATATATATATATTTGTATCTTTTCGTAGGCAGAATGGTAATTACATTCTTGATATAGTTTGCTACACACTTCTGCTTTTTTAAAGAAGTGTGATTTGTACACCAAATGACTTCCTTGTACTCATTAAATCAGATGTACAAAATGGTTTGCTGCACTCCAATTTATTTATTTTCAAAGTGACGTGCAATATCTCCATTCCAATGTCTCAGATTAAAAAATGCCATAGAACATAATGTATAGATCATTTTAGGATAAACAAAAAAGGTCTTGCATAAATCTGTATCTTGAATAAGTACTGGGAAATTTTTAATTTTTACCCTTCTCTAAATTTCCCCGTTAGTTAATTTTGATTAAAAGAGTAGATCCTACACAGGCCTAAATATAAAATTCAAAGCTCTAATTTTAGTAGTTTTTGAGTAATGCGAGATATGTATGTTCAGGCATCATATCAAAACTAAGTATAATGGATTTAGGGATGGTCAAAATATATGGAATCCTTTAATAGTAATGACAGGAAGTTCATAAATATGTTTTCTATTGGCTCAAATGTCATTGTTCAGTGTTACCTGGAACTTTACCTAAACAAACATCTTGGCTGGATCAATAACCATACTTTAAATTCCTCACACTCACCCACAAAAACACGTTTATCTATATTCTTACATATAAAAATAATAATTTTATTATATTAATAACTACTTTGAATTTGGTTATTATTTTCCATACATAACTTTTATTTCATTCTGTATGTTTCAGATATATTTTTGAATGCAATGAAGAAAAGGTGACTGTATGATGTTTATGTGTAATAAACTTGTGCTGTGGGCTTTGTCCCTATGCTTTTCAATGACACTGAGTGCAAACATTGTGAAAGTGTTCAAAGAAGAAGGAGGGGGACCTGAATTCAAATTCAACCATTTAGTAGTTGATAAGAATACTGGACGTGTATATATTGGGGCAGTGAATAAATTGTATCAGCTATCTCCTGATTTAGAGCTCGTTGTTGCTGAAATAACTGGCCCTCAAGAAGATTCAACGGACTGTTCTGTAATTGATTGCCCAACATCTGCTGTGAAGAAATTGACTGATAATGTAAACAAGGCTTTAGTGATAGACTACACTACCACAAGATTAATTGTTTGTGGTAGCCTATTTCAGGGTATATGTTCTGTGAGAAGCCTTCATAATATATCAGATGTAGTGCAGGTTGTTAGGGAAGCAGTCGTTGCAAATAATGCAACTGCTTCTACAGTAGCTTTCATAGCTCCAGGCCCTCCTAAACCTCCTGTTACTCAAGTAATGTATGTGGGTGTAACTTATACTAATAATTCTCCTTATCGGAGTGAAGTGCCCACAGTTTCTTCAAGAAGTCTAGAAAAAGATAAGATGTTTATGATTGCCCAAACAGCTGTTACTACTGGGACTAGAATGTTTGTCAATTCTCTTGCTCGAGAAAGATATCCCATCAATTATGTTTATGGGTTTGCTTCTGAGGGGTTTAGTTATTTTCTCACCACACAAATGAGACATAGTGCACCTTCTCCTTTTATATCCAAGCTTGTACGTGTTTGTCATGATGATGAAAATTACTATTCCTATACGGAAATACCAATTGAATGTATTGATAGTGAAGGGAAAAAATATAATCTTGTTCAAGCAGGATATGTTGGGAAACCTGGTTCTGATCTAGCATCAAATCTTGGAATAACTGCTCAAGATGATGTTTTGTTTGCTGTATTTTCTGAAAGTGAACAGCCTGAGGGAGAAGGATCAAGCAAACCAAGCCAGTTCAGTGCTCTTTGTGTTTACTCACTAAAAGCAATCAGGAGGAAGTTCATGCAAAACATAAAAACTTGTTTCACTGGTAGTGGAAGTAGAGGTCTAGACTTTATTTCGCCGAGCCATGGATGCATCCTCACGGTATGTTGTAACATATAATTATTAAGAAAATTGGCACAAATAGATATTGGTATACACATTCCGGATTCCTCTCTCTCTTTCTAAATTCTAAAAAAAAAAAAAAAGTTACCTTTTACATCATTCGTAAAACCTCTTTTTTCTGAATATACATATGAAAATCTCTATGGTCTGAATTTAGGAGCACTGTTACTCCCGTTTACCTTGTCTCATGAAAATATTTGATTCTTGGTTGTTAGTTTCTCATGATAGTATTGCCTTTAATTGTGTAAGTCATAGACCACAACTATGTACTAACCTAGTAAATACCTTATATAGAAGCTCCTTTACCAAACAAGTATTAGCTGTCTCTGTAACCGGCCTTCATATATAATGTAACTTATATTCTTATGGTGATGAAGTTCATTTTTATTTTTATCTTTTAAAATTTGTTTAAAAACTTATTTCAGAATGCTAATTTCTGAGATTTCTTGTTTCTAATTAATTAGTCTTATAAAAATATAACATTTAATAGAAATCTGATTTCATAGTTCTAAAGTACATTAAAAACTATAAAACTATCATTTAAAACATTTTTAAATCTGTTACCGTTTTGACAATATTTACAGTGGGTGTCCCTATTTTCTGTAAGGGCTAATTCAAATATGAAAGAACGCAAATTAAAATAAATACAAAGAAGTAGAAATTTTAAAATTTAATTTATTTGTCATTTACAGAAAATATTTATGAATGGTTTGGGTGTAATACTGATGTGTAAATGTGTCAATTTTCTATGTAGACTGTATAAACTTATTTTCTTTTTTTCATTTAGTGTAGTTATAATAGTATAGAGTCTCTTCTACATCTGTTTTTTTTTTCTTAATGAAGGAAGATCCTAGTGACTGACAATATTAATTGCCTAGAACCAAAGTTTTAGTGTTAGTTGACATTTATTATTATTACCCTAAGACTGTCTTCCGTAGGTCTAAACTTGATCACCTTTCAGAGTCCTCAGTTTTTTTTTGTCAATGCCTTTCATCTAAAACTTCTTCCTTTCAATAGTCCTGCCTTTCATAGCCATTTGTAGCCTGCCAAAGCTATCATTATTATTATTTTTTTTTACTTTATAAATACAATTTTTGAAAGTTAAATAACTTTATCTGATCATTTTTATAGTGTATTTTAATAAATATTTTCTCTTTTTAATTCATTATAGATGTTTATTGGCATTTATTGATTTTAACCATCAGTCACACACATATCCCATTAAATTATCAATATAGTTTTCAAAAGATAGTGTTAATGTATTAAAATATTAAGGTTAATTTTTAAAAGTGAGGATAATTTTAAATAGTGAAAGATGTAAGAGTATTAAAGATGAGCGGGCTAAAAAATAAATGTGAGTTAAGTAATCTATAGCAAAATAAAGTGGAATATACCTTATAAAACCTGAAAAAAATAGGGATTAATATCATTCATATAAGGTTATTGGGGGCAAGGAAAAATTTTGTTGTCTCTTTATGGATATATATTTACTGAAAATAACCTATATTTTAGTTATGCCATCAAATTATATCTACATTATTCTTTTTCTTTGACTCTGCAATTTCATAACTTCAACATTGGAGCCACCAAAATGATTTTCAGAATTAGTTGTTTAGACCATGGAGGTGGGGGGGGGGTCTACTTGAACTGTACTCCATTGTCAATTTTGTAAAATAGTCTGGAGCTCACACAGCAATTGTATAATCAAAACACTAATAGAATAATTGTTTTATATAATACTCACACCATGTGTGTGTGTGTGTGTGTGTGTGTGTGTGTGTGTGTGTGTGTGTGTGTGTGTGTGTATATATATATATATATATATATATATATATATATATATATATATATAAAATGATCTTTAGTATTAATGGAACTATATAGCCTGAATAAATACTTAGATTAAGAATAATAAATATGTCTGTAGCTGATAATAGAATTGACTCATGGTATGCGGGAGAATCTCTTATTCCTGTTATATTTATAGGGAAATGTTCTTAGAAATATTTTATTTTAATGATACTAGAAATGTATATTATAATAAGATTTGTTTATCTATTCAAATGGAAAAGAACTTTTTTTTTTTATATATACTTAGAAACTTCAAACAATTGGTGAAGACTTTTGTGGTTTGGATGTTAACACACCATTAGGTGGTGAAACTCCTATGACAGCAGTCCCTGTACTTTTAGTTAACCAACATCTTACTGCAGTTGCTGCTACCTCCACTGGTGACTACACAGTTGTTTTTCTTGGCACTGCTAATGGTCGTCTTAAAAAGGTATTTTACTCTTTTTTAGTATATATATTTTCATATGTATTTGTGTGTGTGTGTGTAATATATTTAACCATATACAATGCTTTGGAAATGAAAAAAAAATATGCCTTTGGTGAAGACTTAAGTAAATTACCCAAATGTTATATCTAGTAGTATTATTTTTATGGTTTTGAAGAATCTGTATTTAATACATGTGCCAAGAGTTTGTAAGTACTTTGGAATTGTATCAAGACAATTATACCTTATTATATTAAGTTTAATTTCAAAATAAATATCTTCCCCCCCTTACCAGCCCCTTTTATACAACTTGAAGTATTTCGAAAATCAGATTTTAGGAAAACAGTTTAATACTTTACACACCGGCGGTGAGAATTTTAACATACTTTTATCTATGAGATTGGATATATAACATTTTTCGATCAAACAGATAACATAAATGTTTGCAATTCTACACTTTACCCCTTCTAAAAATCCCAACACTTCTGGTCCGATTTCGGCCATTAATGAGGTTGAGCTATAGTTTAGCATTAATTGTTTAAAGTTAGTTGATCAATGCAACAATCAAATAAAAATTGTGGCCACTACAGCACTAATAGTTTTACATACACACACACACACACACACACACACACACACACACACACACACACACATATATATATATATATATATATATATATATATATATATATACACTAACATGCTTACATACAAACTTTGAACGGTCTTCATTATCATGATCTACTTTTTCAATGTATACTTGAAGACATTTTTTAGTGTCATGAGTACATCACCAGTACCTGATTTCTCTTTAGGAAAATCTCCTGGAAGAAATTTATAGCTTTCTGAGGTTGCATCTCAAATTGTAACTGTCATGAGTAAATAAGTAATGATTATGGTTTACATAATTTATATCTACTGGTTATGCCACAGCATTTTGGTACAGAAGATTGATCATCTGAGCTCATCTCTGTTGAAGAAATACATGATTAGTGTACATCATTTTTGAAAGTGTTTTCAGTACTGTTATACCATATCTCTATGTTTAAAAATTATATACAATTGCCTAAATTTTACTCTTAAAAACTATAATTTTGATTGATTTCTCACATTTTGTTCACTGAACTAAAAGTTGTCCATGAGTCAACATAAATAAACACTGAGGGACATAGATTTCTTATGCGAAGTGCATTGATGTAACTGATTTTCATCTACTTGATACATTAATCCCTATAGACCTTATAAAGAGCTACAGAGGTGGAGATTCTACCACCCTGCTCCATTAGGAAAAATATTGATATGCAATTACTGCAAATTAGAATGTATTGAATATTGTGGCCACAAAATATGTAATTATGTTTAAATTTCATCACTACTACACCTGTGTACACCATTTTATGTGAGTTGAAGTCAAATTTGAACTCCTCATTCTATTCCAAATCTGAAAATTGAATAAGACTGTAAAATCTGCAGTACACAAGAATTTTCATGAACAAATATTAAGGTCAGGAAAAAAATTAAAAATGTATTTGCTTCTGTATCAATTTCAAATCTCAAAAATTATTACGCATTATATAGATGAAATTATCAACATTAACCCATGATATAGAGAATCACACAATAATAAATTTATAATTAAACATAAGATTAATAATATTTGCTAAATGAAAATATTATTCCAACTATAAAAATTAATCCAGTATTATATTAAATTTAATTGAATTCATTAACATGTGGACCTCTTTATAAATAGATTTGACAATAGTCAGAAACCAATTGTCAGATTGTAGTAGGAAGGCTAAGGTTAAGTATAGAAGTGCTTACTAAGACATAGCTAATGATATTTTAGAGAAAGTAAGGACTTACAAAAGTCCACCTAAACAGTAATAAACAATTTGGTTGTGGGACCAAAGAGGTCCAAGATGGACTCATGTAAACAAAGAGCCTTTCTAGAGGTAAGACTGCTCCAACACTGTCTACCTATACTAAAAAAAATATCTTACTAAACGTTAAACAAAACAACCCTTCCAGAAGTAATAATTAACCAATAAAGTTCAAAGTAACTACTAAATAAAATTTAAAGAAATGAAATAAAGACTAAGAGGAGTTGAAATCACTTTTGTTTTTCACTGAAAACATTGGCAAGAATGAATAGCAGTGATTGAAATAGGCAAAAAAAGTCAAAGCAGGTTTTCAACTTTAACCATAAACAATTCCACTGAAAGGGCTCTAAAGTAAATCCTCTTACCATCTCCAGGACATGATAGAACCGAAAGTTAACAAGGGAATTGGTAGAATGAGGTAAAGTTGCATGATTTATCCTCAACACAAGACAATTGAGAGAACAGCTCTCCATCGGCAACACTAGTGGCCTGTTGTAGGCGCATCAGCATTTACCAACATTTGCTAGGGGGGGGGGCACACAGTTATTTCCGCATATGCGAACATTAGCATAAAGTAGGCTTAATGTACTCCTTTCATTTGTGTATTTATTATTTCAACTCCATTTGTATTATTCAGATTTAATTTGTATATATTTCTAATTGAAAACACATATTTTACCTTTTTAAAATTCTGTTAGTCTTAATGGTCTAGAAACAGCTTCAAAAGTATAACTAATAACATCAACAAATTTGATTTGCTCCCTCTCTAATTGCTTTTCAAATAATTTCAGATTATCTGATTCTGCTAATTAGTTTCAAAATATGATTAATCGTTTCCATTCAATTTGGTTATTTAATCATTCTTATACTTTTTAGGTTGTTGTTGAAAGTTCAACTTCTGCTATTGAGTATGGCAATGATCTTGTCAATGAAAATTCTCCTGTCAATGCTGATTTACATTTTGATGCACAAAGTATGCATTTATATGTTATGACAGAACGACAGGTAATGATAAATTATTATATTACTCAATTTTGTCACATTTATTTGACACTTTACTATTAGGATGAATCAAATATAAAAACTAATTATGAGTTCTATATGAACTGATATAAGTCATCAACAACCTACATTTCCCCCCCTTTTTTTTCTTCTAGGTTGCAAAAGTAAAAGTTCAAGACTGTAGTGTGTATAACACTTGCTTGGATTGCCTTGGAGCTAAGGATCCTTATTGTGGCTGGTGTTCACTTGAAAACAAGTATTTTCTTTTATTTACATTTAGCAAAATTAATATGAATTTGTTGTCCATAAATTTGATTTATAGAAACAGCTATGGGATTATTTGGTTCATTTTCATATTGTTATATGGGTGTTTAATTTTTGATTACTATTCAATTTAAATGGAAAACATTTTTACTGGATCTGAATCTTCATAACAAGTGAAGCATTGGTCAGGCAGGCCTGGAGAATATGGCAAGTGTGGTAGGACCCTTTCTGATTTGGTCATTTTGATATACATTTTGACAGGTTTTGTAGCGGATAGACGAGCATTTTCATGGTGGAAAATGATTCTATTGGCGCTATTACCATATTCTTGCCATTTTTCCTGTAAATACATGGGTCATTAGTTGATCATCGTAATGTTCCCCTGTTACCGTTTCATTTGATCTGAGCAGCTCATATTATATCACACCACACTGATCCCACAGAGCATAAGCTTGGTTCTGTGGATCTTTTATTTCACGGTTGATCTTGATGGTGGACGGGCTTAGCCCTTGACTTTCTCCATTTGGGATTGTCAGACTATATCCTCTTTTTGTCTCCATTTGCAATTCGATGAAAAAATCCCTTCCTTTTCTGCTATTCAAACAACTCTTCACAGGTGAAAAAATGCCTTTCCAGATCGCTTGGTTTCAATTCATATGGGATCCAATATCCCTACTTTTGGATCATTCCCATGGATTTCCAGGCATTTGTTGACTGTTGAAAAGTCAGCTCCCAATGATTCAGCCAAATCTTGAAGGTTTGGCATGGATCCTCTGTAATTCTTCATCTTCAATTTTTTTTTTTTGCCTGGAAGACCACTTTTACACCAAGCATTCCACTTCTGACACATTTGCTCAGCTAGAGCATGCTCTCCATTAAGTAAAATTCAATGGTTTTCAGCAGTGCTTTTCTTCATGCTAAAGTAGTGAAGAAGAGCTCCCTCCAAAAATCAAGTAGGAAATTAGACATATTTGATAAAGTAAAACAATTAGTTATTTACACATTATCCAAATGACTTACACTAAAAACTAAGCCCAATGACAGTAGGATTATGAGAAGGAGGAGTCACGCCATCAATTGGAAAACCCCTCTAGTAGCGCCATCTATAAGAAAATGCTACAAACTAATTAAAGTACTGAATACATTAACCGCTCTGTCCACATAATACAGTCTGCCAAGAATCAAGATTCCAATAACAATTTTAAGGTCTCAAACTTCTATTGTTTCTTTGATTGATACATCTTTATCCTAGTAGTTAATGGGTTACAAACTCATTGGTACTCGTAATTTAAGAGTAACTGTCATACCCACCTTAAATGTAGATTACTAGATTGCCTAACAACAGGGTACAATTACAGAGATTTTGATTAATAAGAATATATTCTGAATGACAGCAATCTCCTGAGGTAGTTGCTTTTTATTTTGCTACAAATAGAGAACATCAATAGCACTATCATAATAGGTGTGAGGTACAAAAAACTGCAGAAGTGCTCTCACATCTGTTGCTGAAGCTATACAACCCAACATTGCTTTGGGCCTAGCCATATAGCAACCTTAAAGTTTTGCATTAACAACTCTTCAGCATGGTTATTCAACCATCTTTCTATATCATTTAATCTTTCATCCATATTGTAAACAATTTCTATAAGTCATACAGAATCATTAGAATACTGGTGATTACAGACCAAATGATTCGAGTAATTTCACAACATCATGGAGAAAGTCTTTTTCGAGATAGAGGAATCTTCAAAATTCACTCGATTTGAGAATTTCTCATATATAGAATGTCACGTGAGAAACAAACATTGTTAAAATTGACTACTCATATTTTCACTACCGCTTAATGCAGAAAATTTTGAATACTTAATTATTTGTTTTTTCTAGTAAATGTAAATATATTTGTGTAATGAAAAATATTATATCTAAGACAAGTAGCAAATTTTATCCTGAAAAACTCCTATTTTTTCTCCATAAGAATAACATGGACTTATATTTTCTACAATCACTACTTGGTTTAGAATCTTAACCCAGATGCTAAAATATTAGTATTTTAAGTACTTTGAAAACAGTTTTCAAATGGTTAATGAATGTAACCTATTTTGACGTTTGACTCTGTTTTTATTCTTGACTGCAGATGTTGGTATGAATCAGCTCCTAAAAGCTAATATTTAACATTGTGATATAATCAATACATAGAAATTATTGTCAATCATTGTATAATCCAGTTAATAGTCAGTATTAAAGTAAAGTTAAAGTAGAATGGATAATATTCTCAATTCTTGATGAAACATTTTTTTTTGGTATTATGGATTTGTCTGTCGTTATTAGTATTATTATTTAATTTCTTCAGGTGTAGCCTTAAGAGTGATTGCCAAGATGCAGGAAAAGATGTTCTCTATTGGATTTCGTATAAAAGTGGGAAGTGCACTACAATAACCTCTGTGTCGCCTAATCAGCTCCAAAGAACTACAGCTAGAACAGTAACTCTTCTTCTTATTATTATTTTTTTTTTTTTTGTAGATACCTTTTAATTTCAAATTTATATTATGGATCTGACCTGGGTGTTCTCACAAAAAAAAACTTTCAGATTCTTTTCTCTTGTAAAATCAAATGTTTCAAGAGTGAATTTATTTATTTCAAGATTAAAGTGGGAAGGGCATGGTTTATAGATTTTTTTTAATGTTACTTTTTGTACTTTGTTACATTTTTGTTATATTGATCAATAGTAAAGAATGGTGCACAAGTTTATTTTTATAATACCAGTGTAATGTACACCTATATTATTCTAAAGAGGGCAGATTCTTGGAAACAAAACATAGATGGGTCAAGCAGGAAGGTGTTGAACTGGAGCTTTTACAGGATTCAGCTGCGGAAGAGGAGCATTTGGAGTAATGAAGAGTGTGACTGTGATAGCCATGGATAAATGAAGAATGACAGCTGCTTGGCTTATGCCACTCTCAGCATAGGCTGCAATGGCTCAGATGTTTGTTTTGTTTCCTCAGTTTATCTCTGTTGAACTCATTCAACAGGTATCATCTCTGATACCTTATTCGTAGTTCTTTGAGGCAGATAGTGCACTGAATATTCTGACTAATATGGTCTCTTATTAAGAATATTATCCTTAATGGCACCTTTCAAATATTTATTGATAAAAAAGGTTCATATCATATTTTTTAATCTATTTGTTGGTTTAGGTACTGAAAAAGAAGAAAAATTTAATTGAAATTTAAAAAAAAAGATTTGGCTACCCAAATACATTAGTTGCTGAAGTCAGCTTGATAATCCATGTGGTCGATAATTATTTAAAATAAATGTAACAGTTTTTGAATTTAGAAAATATTTTTATTATTGAAATAAATTCTATATAATGGTCAAAGTATGTCAGATAAACAATTGTCAACATAGTTTCTATCATCTTTCTTCATTATTTGACCTTTGAGTAAATGTCATGCAGATGCAATGAGCAAAACCTTGTAAGTCTCAGGACTACCCTAAATTGCATATTTCTACTTCTACCATAAGCTCTTTCCCTATAAAATGTATTATTCTCACCATGGGAGTTGACTGGAGTATCTTTTGTTGATTTTGATCCCAATTTTTTTGGGTGATTCCATGTTTCAAAAATCAATACAATCTTTTTTTCACTTTGTCTCGGTTAATGGACAAAATTCTAAATGTATCATTTATTTAATAGAATTTCTAATTCTATTTCTGGGTTTTATATAATTTCCTTCCTTTTTTGGGGGAATAGTTATTGAGCTTAAGAACTGTGTACTACTTTTAATAAATAAATGAATATATGACATTACTCATTCTAATTATAACTTACTATTTGCAGCTTGATTTAGTCATTGAAAATCTTCCATCTCTTCCTGGGCAATTTGAGTGTGCATTTACTGCTCTTGATAAAACACTTACTACTCCAGCTACCCGTAAAGCAACTGGTGCGTCTGGAGTGAACTGCACCACACCTAGAACTGACCTACTGCCTCCAATACCTCCAGGCCAACGTATGTATCTGTATATGGCTTTAATATTTATTCACAATAGGAACAAAATATAAAAAAATTGAACATAAGTTCTGACTTATTATTAAATGGTCCCATTTAATTTTCATATCCTGATTGAGCTTCTTCATATCGCTAATCTATTGCATTTAAACACCAAATTTTTCCATTCTCACATTGTTATTTTTTACCTATCATTGGTAGCTTATCAAATTAATAAGTATTATGCAGGAAAAGGAGTTTCTGTGAAGTCAGAATAAGTGAATGCTTCAGACAGCTTTGAGGTTTAACTGTGGCTTGTGGGAGATTCATTATTATCTTTGCTTTAAACTTAGTGGCAGTGGTGATTTGTAGAATTAAAACTAATGCTGGTGGAACCATCTACACATGGTGCATGTCAACAATGTGTTCATTACTGATGATATATCCCGACTCTTTGTGATAGGAGAGATGATAGAAATTTCTTGCCCAAGTATGCAAATTAGAACTCAACATAAAAGATAAGTGCATGTTTATAAAAATGTGCAGATTGACCAGTGAGAGCATCTCATCTCAATCCTGTTGACTTGGCTGATTATATGTTTTCTATCTATAAATCATTTAAGAATTTGGGGGGAGGGGGGTAATATAGAGACTGTAATGCCTCTGTAGTAGATGTTATATGGTCATCTAGGAAGAAATGTAATGAGGTAGGCCCTGGGCAAAGGTTTCATGAAGATCTAAAGGATATCAGCTTCGTCAGTTTTTCTCATTAGCTTTCAATGTCATACTACAAATGTATTCTCTTGAATAACCGATAACTCTTGGTGGTGTTTATTTTCACATTACTCCAAATCTTCTTTATTTAACTCTTTCCTTGCGCAAGGAAAGGGTTAAATTGCCTTTTTAAATTCTCTTTCCATTTCCTTCTGTTTCCAGATTTTTCCTCCACATGTCTTTTTTTATTTTATTTTACGTCCACTTTATGCTACTAGGCTAATCGGGACAGGTTATCTACAGGTTACCATCCTTTTCTAGCCAGGGTGGGCCTAAGGAGTTTATTTAATGAGTCCGTCATTAAATAAATTTCTACTGCCCAGGGCGGGATTCGAACCCGCCACTCTAGGTCTGCCATGCGAGATTAGGACCAACGCCCTAACTGGCACGGCCAACCCGAGCCCCCCACATGTCTTGTTCAGTTTTGGAAATCTCTTCTTCTAAGACTTTAAATATGCTCCAATTTTATTTTCTTCTTCCTCTTCAATTTTATGCTTTCTATTTTTACTTTTATCATTCCTACTCAAAGCATATATTTATATGCTTAGAGTATTTTAATTTATTCCTTCATTATTTCATATCCCCTCTTTGAAAAGGCTTTAGTTTGTCTTTGTTTTGTTAATTACCTCTCCTTCTTCTCACCTTAATTATAAATGTTAGTGCATTGTGAAGTAATTGAGGACTTATTTCATAGAAGAGGGGAACCTTTGTTGAGATCGTTCCAAGTAGCAGATGTTATTTGTCAATAAATTTACAGCAGTAAAACAAATAGTAACATTAATTTAATTTAATATTTTCTGAACCTCTTCTCACTAATAGACCTCGTTTAGTGTGTAAATTTGTTTTGGTTTTTATTAGTGGTGTTTCCATATCAGTTTGGGAGGTATGAGGTCAGATATACCTCCTCTTAAGTCACTGTTGTTGCAAGATTTCTGAAACAACTGATTATATTTTTTAATGATATAAATTCAGTGAAAGTTTTTTCAGGATGATGGCGCTACCATCTATATAAATATTAAAAATACAAAAAAGTGGAGTTACCAAGGTTTTATATTTGGGCGAGGATATATTTTTCTATTTGTTTAATTAGGTCTTCTTTATATTTATTGTTAGTTTCCTATTAGAAATTTAGCTATCTTTAATTATACCTGAAAATAATTTATTTGTTGGAATGTTAATAACTAATTATTTTCATATTTATTTTTTAGATCACTTTACTGCTAAACTGTCTGTAAGAATGTCTCCTGGGCCTGATTTTGTGGAAACAAATTTTACTTTCTTTGACTGTAATACATATATATCTTGCACTCAGTGTGTTTCCTCTGCATTTCCATGTGATTGGTGTGTTGATGGTCACAGATGTACTCATGATACAGCAGAAAATTGTCGTAATGATATCTTAGTTACTGGTGTCAGTGTAAGTTGTACAACAGTTTTCATTTTATGGATACTTTTTATCATTATAAATTGGGCTATTAACAATTTTTTTTTTTAACGAATGTGAAACTTTTCTGAGTTCATAGTAGTTTCTTAACTTCAGTTAATTACCAGTTTTCACATATTTATTATTAGGTTATGTTTTAGCATCTTATTGTGTTTTTAACTATCATTTTTACTCATTTTAATTTTTAAGTTATGAATTTTAATTTAGTATTACATCAATTTGTATTGATTATTGATATTGCAAGGGACTAGTTAAATTAAATTCAGCCTCTATCAAATGGAGCCCTATGCCTGAAGTTAAAAAAAAAAATGAAAAAAATAACCTTTTAGAAGAGGGGTGAGAATTTGGGCATTTGAGTTTTCAAAACATTGACATTTTAAAAATTGGCAAGAAGTTATGGGTCTTATTAAACATTCGAATAGTAAATTTAGGAAGAAATCTACTTATAGTTGGCTAAAGATTTTTTTATATTGTCAAATTAAAATCCTGATTGTTTGCGCTCCTATTAAATTAAATAAACAAAATGTTTTGCCTCACTTTATTTAAAACTATTTCATCTGAAAGTGATATACAATAGCTCTGTTCCAATGCATGGGATCAAAAACTGTCATAGATCATACTTTATTAACCTTTTTATGGCAAAAAAATAAAATATCTTATATAAATCTTCTTTATCAGTAATAGGCATGAAACAGAATCCAATTTCCTATTTTTCCCACTTCCCCCTTAGTTAAGGGGAAGTGCACAACTTGATCACACCAAAATCAGTCAAAATTGATTTAGGGTCAAATGTCAAAATGAAAATCTCAAAATTGGAGTTTTTACAATCACAGTACTTCCTCTACTTCATACAAGGAGGTAAACTATTACCTCTTTATCAGTTTTGTGGATTTGAGCTGTTGGTTTACATTATAAACAAGGACTGTACATCCCATTTGTGAGAAAACTATTCCTGTATGAGGTACTTGTCTGCTGTATTCTCTTTTCGTGCACCTATCAGGTTTTTGTGGTCCAGGTAAAGATATTAAGAATGAACTGGACAGTAAGATTAAGAATGAATGGACAGTAAGATTAAGATTGAATGCACAGTAAGGTTTGATATCTTAGTCCTTTTGCTGATGTAGCAATTGTTATCTCCCTTGCCTTATTTTAAACCTAAAAACATGTTAAAGTGGAGGCATTTATGGAGTCATACTGTTGTTTAGTGTTTATGACTTGGTTTCCTTTCTCCAAAATATTTTAATACCTTAATCTCCCTCAAGTGTTATGACTTTCATTACAATTAAAATTCTCATTATAGTCCTGTAGAAAAGTCAACATTCAAAATAATATTTACTTTTCATTAATAGTTACAACACCTAGTGTTAATTTTTTGTTTATTCAAGTGCTTCATATTTTATGATAAATTTATCTTAGTAATAGCTGATTTTCTAAAAAAAACAATTTTATGTTTCAGAGAATTGGTCCTAGTTATCGAAGTGGGCCTGGTTTTTGCCCTACCATAAATGCCACTCAAGGGGGCTCTACTGAGATTCTAGTGTCTTCTGGTGTCCGTAAAAGCCTCCGTGTCAAAGTACATATTATTGGAGTAAGTATCGTTAAGGATTTTTTTAATTTAATTATTTTTACGAATGAATTACTAAAATATAAACTCCTATGAGGCACTCTTAGTAATTTTTTTTTAATTTTAAAAAATACATTTTTTATGAGATGGGGTGTTATATACAAAAGATTTTCCTTGAATGACTGTATAGTAGGCATTAAAGTAATATATGAAATATATTTTGTTTGATTTTACTGGTTCAGAATCTTGCAGAACTTCAGATCAATTTACTTTGATTCTATGCAGAGTTTATTTGTATGGTATTTGTTATATGTTTCTTAATAGATACATTATTTTTTATTTATTTATATTTATAAATTACGTCCTACAGAATTTGTATCATTGTTTTTCCTTGTAATGCTGTACTTTATGTCCTGAATAAGCAACTGCTTTGGTAAAAGTAGGAAAGCATTCAGAGAGAAATCGTTTATAAACATTGAAGTTCATGGAAATAACAATTGGGGTCATAACCGACAATGGTGGGTTGGAAGAGGTAGAATGCATCTCAGAATCGAAAAGGAGACTGTAGACATTAAGAAAAAAGGGTTGATTGATTTGGCAGAGTAAAACTAAGAAAATATTGTCTATAATAGAGCAAATTCAATTTTGTATAGTTGCTAGATATCTGTGCATTCGAGATATTTCAAAAATGTTGCACATGAAACAATTAGCAGATACCTTCATATTAGCTACTTACATACCACTCTATCTTACCCAAAGTAGTGAGGAGTCTTAACCATTGATGTACCATGAACTTAGATAATCATTTGGGATTTTAGTGTCCACAGGCCATGATCATGTATAGCCATTTGCTCCTCTGCTGTTTCAGTGCCTCTTTCATAGGTATCTGCTGTTTATAACTATAACTTCTTGTTATTTTTCAGCCCATCAGTTAGTATGACCATGTTGTGTTCTCAACTTTTACCCTTACAGCTGGCAACCATTATTTCTCCCTCCCCTGAACCCTGACTCTCTTGGACCTGAATTTTCCCCAAATTGCTGTTATTTTTTTTGACTTTCTTTAATGTAATGCCCAATTAAACAACAGTTATAATGGCAAACCATTCAAGTAAAATTTATCGGAGGATAAAGGATGCACTTAATTCCACTAATGCTGCAAGGAGATAATTCAGTAAACCTGGCTTTATTAAACAAAAATTTAATTATTTTGCATATTAGCTACATTAAATTAATTAATAAACAATTATTTAATTAACTTATTAGTTTATTAATATCACTTATATAAAACAACAACATTATGTTACAAATAAAGCTTAACAAAAGAAAAGTGAGTAAAGGATGGCAAGTGGTGGGAGTGGACAGATTGGTAGGCCTGTGGGGGACACTGGATGTGTTATATGTGGGTGAGAATGAGACCCTTATCTAACGGGCTAATGTAATATGGCTAGCCAGGTTTATAAGTGGCTCCAGACATATGTTGGTGGCATAATAGACCAAAGATTACTACTTTATTCAAGCAGCTACTGAATATCCTCACAATACTGAGTTGGCACCAGTGGAAGAACAGATAGAAGTCCAACCTCTATGCTTAGTGGGCTCATAGCTAAATAAAATGGTTTGTAGATAAAACTTATTCGATTGAAATATTTTCATTAAAGGTTTTGATAAGTCAATGGGATTAAGATTGAAAAACTCATTTGAAAAGGTAGAGTATTGCTTTAGGAAATAAGATTTTGTTAAAATTGGGATGAATTCAGAGGAAATGGTATATTAAAGAAAAATTTTGAAATTGTGAATGGGAGTAGTATTATTTTGAAGGAACTATATGGATATTTATATAAGTATTTATTATATTATAGGTACTGTCTGATATCTCTGTATTTTTTTTAGCAATTTATTGTCCAAACAAGATTCGTTTGTCAATTCAACATTGAAGGAAGAGTAACTAGTGTTAATGCCAATATACTTGGGGATATCATTTATTGTGACCCAATGGAATTTTCTTACACTTCTAGAGCACCAAATATTACTGCAACATTTGCTGTAATTTGGGGAGGATCAAGACCATTGGATAACCCAGATAACATTCATGGTATGCTTTCATTTGCCTCATTTAATTGAAATATTATTTCAAGCATAAGCTTTTGCATTCCTTATATATACAATAAAAACACCTGATTTATTTATATATTCTATTTTTGTTCTAGTTGTTATATACAGGTGTCGAGATATGGCTGACAACTGTGGCATGTGTTTAGCTTTAGGAGAAAAATTTGGTTGTGGATGGTGTCAAAGTTCAGACCGCTGTGAAGTACAGGAACAGTGTGATCCTAATGGAGGAGCTGTGTGGTTGAATAGAAGTACTACTTGCCCTAACCCTGAAGTTACTTCATTTTCTCCCCAACTGGGACCATGGGAAGGAGGAACAAATATTACCATTACTGGAATTAATTTAGGAAAAACATTCAAAGATATCTATAGTGGTGTTAGTGTTGCTGGCATACCATGCGAGCCGTATCCAGAATTATATGAAAAAACTAAACAAATTGTATGCAGAGTTGATGGTCCTGGAACCCCTGAATTCAGACATGGACTAGTTGTAGTGAAAGTTGAAGACTTTCGTGGAAATTCTAAGCAGGAGTATCAGTTTGTAGACCCTAGTATTAGTGATATAACTCCTAAGTTTGGTCCCATGTCTGGAGGAACACACTTAACCATCATGGGAACATACATGAATGCAGGAAGCTTAATACAAGCTTTTATAGATGAGTTACCATGCCATATAATAAGGTAATTTTATTTTACATTTTTACCAATGAGAAAAATAATTTTTAATTAATTTATTCACTTATCATTCCTTAACATTGAATGAACTTTATTTAAGAGGAATTTTTTCCGTGTTGCTCCTTGTGGCATATAAATGACCACCTCTAGTGGCTTAATGTGCTGTTAAAATATGTATATATTCAAATCTGTAATAAATAAATTGCTTAAATCGTCTGTCACCTCGAAGAAAGTCATGGGCCTGAGGTCAATTAAAATGTATTTGCATAGATAGATAAAGAGCTATATTTTTCAGTTAATTCTCTAGGAGTTGTGGTTTTTGTTTGATTACTACCAAACTCAATTTATAAATGTGTATAATGCAATGATCATTTTGTGTATAAAATTAATAAAATATCTACATACCTGAAATAAAAACAATGTATGTTTATCATTGAAGTTAATAGTTTATTTTAATGTATTGTCCATGACTCACTGATTGTAATAGAACTGTGATTAGCCGTTTTACCTGCTCATCTAATACTTCATTTTGTTAAATAAATATGAATGCTTTAATTTGTAATCGATTTTAGGACGGAACCGAATGCTACACATTGTATTACTAGTGCATCAAAGAAGCAAAGAAACGGTTTGTTAAAGATGAAGTTTGACGAAGGGGACCGTGTCTTTGATAAAGGAACCTTTGAGTATGTTGAAGACCCTGAAATAGATTCTGTGGAGTCAGGTGTTACAGCTGGCCAGGTATTAAAATCTTATATTCAGCTATCACGATTATTGAATAGTGTTTGAAGTTTTATTTAAAATTTATATAATTAGTTTTCCTTATTTCTTTGTATAATTACCCCATTATCACTATCATAGGACATATGATATAGCCTTCCTTCAAGTACTTTCTTTTGTGGAAAATATGTTAAAGTGGTCTGCTTATGTTCAGGCATAATTACGAATCTACTGTGATATTCATGATTATGATGTGACGATGAAAGTGGCAACATATTTTCTGCAAATTAATTGGTACATTTTTGCCTATCAAGGTAGGCCATTACTTTTGAAATATGTAAATCTACTTTTAGCAGATTTCCCTTAGTGGAAATCAGCTATTCAATTAAGCGATTCAGATATGTTGTCTCACAACTGGTTCAGGAAGCTCTCAGAGATGTAATAGACTTGGTGAGGTCTCCTCCAGCAGAGAACGCGTATGAATTTTCTAAAGGACAGAATTATGAGGAGTTTCGGTGAATCTGATAACGTCTGTATCAGAAATTTATTAGATGACCAGCGCCTAGGAAACCGGAAGCCATCACATTTTTTGCGTGACCTCCATCAGTTAGGAGGCACAATGGTTTCAGGACCTACTTAAACCTATCTGACTGAGAGGGTTACCCGACCAGATGCAGGGCGCACTAGTGGCCACGGAGCAGCAGGACCTGACTAAACTTAGCATTGTCGCCGACCGCATTTCGGAAATTTATGAACCGAGAGTTTGTGAGATAGCAGCTGTTAAGACTGATTCCAATGGCTCTGATAATTACGAAAGGTTGCTGGACGCCATAGAAAAGCTGTCTGAAAGAATTGCTGCATTGGAGATCCGAGTAAGACCGCATGCAGCGACAGGAGTAGAAGCAAAGGACACCACTTGTGCTTTTATCACGAAAGATTCCAAGCTAAGGCCGACAAGTGTCGACAGCCTTGCGATTGGAAGCCCTCTAACTCTAAGAAACCGAAACAGGAAAACTAGAAGTAGCGATGGCAGAGGAGGAACTTGTAGCTACGAACTCCCACCGCCGATTAATTGTAGTTCCCGAAGCCGATATCTTGTAGACACCAGAGCTGCACCAGTTTTACCAACAAAGAAGGGGAAAAAGACTCAACCCAGCGACTTTGCCTTCTATGCAGCCAATGGGACCACAATTCCTACGTATGGGGACCAGCTCGTCACTTTGGATTTGGGTCTGTGGTGGAAATTAACCTGGTGGTTCATCCTAGCAGATGTAGGGCACCCTATAATTGGGGCAGACTTTCTTTATCATTATCAAATAATGGTCGATCTATCTAGCAGTCAGTTGGTCAATAAAACTACAGGTTTGACGTCAAAAAGAAGACCAGCAAACGTCGCAGTTTCTGCCATTTATTCCGTTCCCAGCGGTAAATGGTACACTGAGCTGCTAAATAAATACAGCTCTCTCGCTCTTCCGACAAATTATATAAAGAAGCCGACTCACTCCGTTGTTCATTACATTGAAATGCGCGGTTCACCGGTTACCGCGAATTTGCATTGACTACTTCCTGACCGACACGCGGCCACGAAATGGGAGTTTGAGCAGATAATGGCGGAGGGTATCTGTCGCCCGTCTAACAGTCCATGAGCTAGTCCATTACACATGCCAAAAAAAGACGGAGGGATAAGGCCCTGTAGGGATTAGCCGTGAATGAGAAGACAATTCCCAACCGTTGTGCCGTTAAAATATCGCCGACTTTAATATAAACCTCCATGGAAAGAGGATATTTAGTAAGTTGGATCTGAACAGGGCTTACTATCAGATCCCTATAGCCGACGAAGACGTTGAAAAGACCCGTTTTGGCCTGGTAGAATTCCTTCGAATGTGCTTCAGAGTATTTAATGCGGCGCAGACATTCCAGCACTTCCTAGACAATCTTTTGCGTGGACTCTACTTTTCTTTCCTTTCATGGACAATGTCTGCATCGGCTTCGAAGATGAGGAACAACACAAGGCACTCTTTGAGGAAGTTTTTAAGCGTCTACAGGACTATGGGCTCACCATTAACCTGGCTAAGTGTGTATTCGCAGTTGAAGAGAATTCCTAGGACATCGGAATTCATAGTGGCCTGTGATGCTTCCAGTGTTGCTATGGGAGCAGTTCTACAACAGCGGGATGCAGATAAATGGAAACCTCCGGGTTGTTTCCCGCATAGTTTT
The DNA here is from genome assembly GCA_019009955.1 of Riptortus pedestris. NCBI lineage: Eukaryota > Metazoa > Arthropoda > Insecta > Hemiptera > Alydidae > Riptortus > Riptortus pedestris. The sequence continues at coordinate 48,889,604 of CM032233.1, read as the reverse complement.
ACCTCAGCGCAATGCAACTACTCCACCTATGACAGGGAGTTACTTACAATTCATTGGGCCATAAAACATTCAAACTCACATACTCGTAAGTGAGTCATTCGCTAAAAAGCAGTTAACCTCTCAGTATAAAAATAACTCTATATGTTTTTAAATATAGTTTGTGAAAAAAGGTTAAATAGAATTGCGAGTTTAAAATTACAACGGGGACTGCGAAAGATTTTATGTGGTGTCTCCTGCTAACTGTGGCTGTTTTATGTTGTGTTAGATGTGACTGTATTAAGTGGGTGTTGAAACTATCATTGTAAATAGTGTAAATAGACTTTTTTGTTGTCCCCTGTAAATATTCTTACTCAAGAAGATGTTATTGTTGTTAATATGCAAGATAAGAGTGAACAGGACTATTTATTTTCCCCCAGTCCACGAAATATATATTTGTCTGTTACCACTCTAGCAGTCACAATTATTGTTTAATCGTTACCAAACTCGATATTTAGTCGTTTTATGTTAAAAGAAAGATCAAGTTCGCTAATGGTTGAAATCGAACGAGGGGAAGGGGGGGGTTTAGAGGGGAGGAATTTTGAAATGTCTCTGTTACTATATGTCGGATTGAAATATTGTATAGAAACAATATTATAGCTAATTAAATTTACTATACATATTGTTATATACATTTATTCTCTATCTTGAGTATTAACAGAGATATTTCCATTTTTCAGCCTTCAGTAAACCCCCACTTCTACTAATGTTACATAAACAATACTCTGTTATATAAAAAAAAAAAACACATTATTTGAAGCTTAAAAGTAAAATATTGCTTTCATTGAACATTTTCTTTGTGAGATATATGTAAATACGTTCTGTTGATTCCACCCCCCCCCCCCATCTTTTGTTCTTTGATTACTAAAATTTGAGTGATTTAAGTTTAAGTGAGTTAAAAATGATTCTAATTCATTACAAATTACAGCACTTGCTTTGGTAATTAAATTAACATGTTATATTCAGATATATTTCATTGAGGTTGGCTGGCCTGTTTACAATTCAGCCGTTTTCCGTTGTAGAGATCATTAACTTGTAAATTGACTGAAGGATTTCTCATTACCATTTGAATTTATTCACTTAACATTCACAGTAGTGTTACCAGTATGTAGATTTATCTATTGTAAACCTTCGCATGGGAAATCCCCTTAGTTTACGCAGCCCCTGGTCCGTTGTGGACTTTTTGTTGTAGCAGTGAGGACATGTTCGATATTTTTCTCTTAAGGATCATCATTATTCTCGTGATTAGATTTTCAAAACATTTCTTCAAATATCCTTTATATATATAAAATTGTAACCTTTGGCTGTGCATTGATTTTTTTCTCGAAATTTCACGATACTCTTTCGTTTACATACCATAGACACGATATATGTAATTTGTTTCTTTGGTGTATGTTTGTTTGATTGTTACCTTTTCCTGAAATGAACAATCACAATATTTTTTTTCATATTGGTTTTTTGGCAAATATGCAAATAACGGACGGAAGGTGTTTATTTTGTCATTTACAGTAACTTTTGTCATATAAGGAAGCATAAATGGGTTAAATAACTAAAACATATTACAACAAATGATGTTATGGTTTTAGACTTATATGATAGTTCTTAGTGTCATTGGGATTAGGAAAGTTATAAATCTCCGGCCCTACCCTCCTCATTTATTTTAATTAGAAAATAACTTTTTTATTTATTTCACATAGAAATTTAAACTATAAGAGCATTTCCATTATTTAATTTGTATATTGTATTATTTAAACAATGTCATGTTGAATTTGCACAACTTGTGATAACGTGAGTTGTGCGGAATTAAACTCTTGAATTGTGGTACTTATTATCTTATTTCCTCCGATATGTTGACAATATTGAAATGACTCCACAACTATTAAACATTACTTCGTTATTTCATTATAATAAAAGACAATATGCATTTAAACTCAGTATGATTTGAGGTTGTAGGGGGGGGGGGTGCTACAATCTCTTTCCCTGACCTCACTTTTATAATATAAATTAAATTATTTTTAGGGTGCCACTGTTATTTATTTACACCAGGATAAAATATAATTTATTATATTGGAATATAATTACTAGAAAATTTGAAATATTTAATGTTTTGAAGTAGGAATTTTATTATAGCAATGTTGGTAACACTCACACTCAAGCGGGAGAGGAAGTTGTCGGGAGGCTAACACATTTAATTGTGTTAACTTATTTTCTGTGAAATGTGGTATTTTTCTCACATTTACTATTATGTATATAAGTAAGCTCAGATTGGTGTTTCACAGGAAATATGTACATTCATGCAGATGATATTTAATTATAATAAATGCTATCCATGATTATGATTTAAATTATCCATGGTGTGTCAAACAGTGGAGAGGGACTTATTTTCATTTATTCTTCAAAAATAATATTTCCATTCTATAAGTCCCCTACCAGACCCTTACGGGAAAACAATGCGCCCAGACGGGAAGTGTAGTTGTAAATATTGAACAATTGTAAATATTGCCTTGCAAAAAAAAAAATAAAAAAATATCATCATTCAGCCTCAAATGATTTCTCGAGCGAAGCCGGGTACCTTAATTATTATATATATATATATATATATATATATATATATATATATATATATATATAGTATAAACACACACACACACACACATCACGTGGTTTGACAATTAATAAAACTGGACTGCACATGCCCCAGCCATTAGGCTTGGAGTGTAAGACTAGAAATGTAATATAGTAGACCTTGATGCTTCTGGCTCTGCTACAAGGAATCATCAGCCAATGCCATCCCTCCTCTCGTCCACCTGAAACCCAGGTGAATATGCCCCATGTGATCCAGCAACCTCCATGCACCAGGATAGGATGCTGATCCATCCCATGGCTGTTTGCTCCACTCTTAAACTCCGTATCCCATCTGCACTGTGGTTGCACCAAACTCCCTTTTAAGACAGGTTAACTGCCAGGTCCATCACCACACTGGGTTCAACACCTGTTATATCGGGGACAGCCACTTTCAGGTCTACTCTGTCATATTTTTCTTTATCCATTCATAGATGTTCACTAATATTACTGCTACTGTGATGACACCAGTGTATTGGCACTTTTCTCATCAGTTCCAGCACTAAGTCAGATCTATAGGGGCCCTCTTGAGTACCGAACTGGTTCTTGTTCTAAACTCTTTAGCACCAAACTCTGCCTTACAAAACTCACATTATTGTGCTGGTGTATACAACTTCTTCATTCCTGAGCCTGGGGATAGTTACTCATGACATAAGCAAACATTTCAATCTCCAAACATTCAACTCTCCAAGTGACCTTCTTCCTACACTTGAGCTGTCCATGGAAAGTCCTTATTCTAGTAGAAACAACCTCTCTAACAAGCCTAGCAAATTCCCTTTTATAACTCCCTCCCCTGAGGCATTTAACTTTTGAGCGTCTCCAAATGGTAGGTGGTTTACTACATTCATTCAGTCAACACCTCCAAACAGTTCATTCACACCCAAATCTCACATCCAAAAGTTCCTCAGGAGCAACTAGATTTCCACCAAGTTTACTTCTAATCGCAACAGTAGTAGTATAACTAAAAACCAAGTTTGTTACTGACTACATTGGTTGAGAAAGAGGGGTTCTGTTTTTGAGGTGGTAAAATAAAAAAACTTTAATCTCCATGAGTGGAGCATATTAATGTAAATTACATGAAATAAGTATTACATTTAATATAGATCTTTTTGTAATATTTTGTGTTGAAAAGTATTGCCAGAAATTTTTACTTCTAAATACATTTTTCCAGATAAAAATTGCCAAAGGAATTCCAGCAGGAGGAATTCGCATTTCTGTTACAGGGAAGAACTTAAACAGTGTTCTTAATCCACAGATGTATGTTTATTATGGAGATAAAATGTATCTAAGTGTAAGTGGTTCAATGTATCATTGAATATTCATTTTTTCCTCTTATTAAAAAAAAAAACTTGATAATTATTAATTTTCTTAATTATACTCTTTAACTGTCTAGTACAATATAAAAGTAATTTCTTTTTTGTTATTTTGGTTTCTAAAATCTGTATTAAAGATAAAATTGTGAATAAAAGATATTTTTTCTTAAGTAAATAAAGTTCTGCTTTAGAAATGTCAGTTTTTATCAAATAAATTCCTAGTATGCTACATGCAGTTAATTTTTTTGCAGAAAGTGTTTGCCAAGTATGTAGTTATATATTGGTGAATTAAATCTTCTGGTTTTTATATTTAAACCTTTCTATTATCATTTTTTACTACTACTTTTTACTGTTACTGTCTTGTTTTAGATACTTGTTATTATTAGCTTTATATACTTGTATTCTTTTTATTTTAGAATTGTACAGCTCAGTCAAACACTTCAATGCTTTGTTATTCCCCGAAAATAAGTGTTCCAAAGGATATTGAAATTGATGCCGAAAATCCTCTTCAGCTTGAATTTGGGTTTAAAATGGATAATGTTTCAAGGGTTCAAAATTTAACAACTCAGCAAGGATCATCATTTTTGTTGTATCCAAATCCAATTTATGATCCCTTTGATGAAGAAATTAAATATTACAAGTCTGATTATTTGACAATAAATGTGAGTAACTTTATTTTTCATTGCATGTTTGATGTTATTGTCAATATTTATTTAATTTTTGTTTCTAAGTTTGCCATGGTAAGTAGTTTAATTGTAAGTGTTAATTAAAATAAGTTTCATCAGGAAAAGTACTATAAAAAATAAAAGTTTTAAGAACTTAAAACAACCTTTTTGCATTTTTAGATGATACGCTTCACAACTACAATGATTTCAGATATCTTTATGAATAGCCATACAATATTGTGCTATTAATATTTAAAGAGAAAAATTGTATGAGATATTGGTTTACAGTATGGTCTGGACAAGTTTTGGTACATTTATAGTAGGTGGTAATAGGTTCAGGGGCGAGGGGGGGAGGGAGTGGTTAAAACACTTGATTGGATGATGTTAGTGATGCCAAGTTTAAGCCTCTGGATCATACTCTAAATTTTATTTGAACAGTCATCAAGCATTATCTTGATAACCTGCACTGTATATATCATTAAGCCAAAGAGGTGACAGGAGCTAGCGGATAACTTCACCAATTCTACTTAATGCATCAGATAAATTAGAGCAATAGCAGCTGATCTTTTTTCCCTTAGAGGGCAGAGACATTTGTTTCTCCAAACCTCCCCTCCGCCCAATATTCTTCTAGGGAAGGACTGAGACCTTCCAAACCCAAGTTTAGTCATCAGTCTGATATTGAAAAGGCCTAAGTTGAACGAAACAAAAAATAAATAAAAAAAAGTCTGTCACGCAGGGGCTGCGTAAACTAAGCAGATTTCCCACGTGAAGTTTTACAATAGAGAAATCTGCCTAATAACAGCTGTAGTAGTAAGTAACTTCTAAACCTATTCACGAGAGGGACGAATAATTACAAAAACGGCCGCCAGAGCTCACGGCGGAAAGTCCGAACATAGCCACTGCTGCCGAGCACATGCAGAATACAAATGCAAATATCTCAGTTAATATTCAAGATAGAGAATAAATGTATATAACAATATTTATAGTAAATTTAATTTGCAATAAGCTTGATTCTGTACAATTTTTCGATTTGACGTATAGTAACGAAGATATTTCGAATTTTCGAAAATCCTCCCCTCTAAACCCCCCCTCCCACTGGTCCGACTTCAGCCGTTAACGAACTTGGTCTTTCTTTTTACATAAAACGACTAAATATCGAGTTTGGTACTGATAAAAAAAAAATTGCGACCGCTAGAGCGGTAACAGACAAATATATATATATATATATATATATATATTTTGAACGGACCTCATTTTCGTCATCTCCTGGGTAGGATCGATGGACATTTGAGGAAATTTTTCAAAACTCGCGTCATGAGTACGACCTCAATAGCTGATTTCCCTTAAGGGAAATCTGCTAAAACCATAACACCAGACTTGAGTATTAATTATTTTGCATATCAACACAAATTTATTGATGAAAATAATTCCATTAGGACTGTTTTCACCTATTTAATATTTATATCTCATGATCTCATATATCTATAGGGTAATGGTACTTTCTTTATTTCATCATAATGTTATTCTATTTTAATCTCAGCCTTTATGCGCTTATTTTATACATTATATGTATGTATGAATATAATATGTATGTAAATATTATATGTACATATATATTCAAATACAGGGTCCGGCAGGGAGGTATGGATGATTTGAAATAATAGCTTCACACTCATTTTCAAATGGAACTAAAATTTTATTATTTCAGTGTGTACCTTGGATGATGCCATTATGAAAATTAAAGAGGAAAAAAATAAAACATTGATTATTTACGAAAAATAACATCTGACAAGTTCTGCTTGTTTACCACTCCTGACAAATGGAACTGGGCTTCGTCACTCATAATCAAAACAATATCATCAGTCATGTTCTCCAATATTGTTTCTGCAAATCTGAATCGTCTTCTGTAGTCATTTTGCTGCAATTGTTGGACAACCATCAGCTTATACGGATGAAAATGCAGGTCCAAATGTAAAATCCGGCGAACTGATCGGTCCGACAATCGAAGAGCACGAGCATGTCGCACAGCCGAACGACGAGGGCTTGCTTGAACTGCTTGACGCACTCTTTCGATGTTTTCCGGCGTTCGTACCGTTCGTTCACCACCACGTGCAGTTCCAGGTCTCAAAGAACCTGTTCGTTGAAAGTTATTTACCCACTTCATTATTGTTTCAAACTTCGGAACACGGATAATTATATCAATTTTGTTAATCTGTAGAACACCATAAATGCAGAACTTGCATTTTTAATTCATTTGATTTGCTTCGTTATTAATCTTAAAGTATTCCATGAGTGACCTGCTTTATAAATTATGAGAAAGATAATTGGTCCTCTTGCTTTTTGATTCCTACATATGAAGTAGTCTTTCAACAGATGACTTAAAGGGCCCTTCTGGGATTGGCATTTTTCTTATAAAATGCCATTCTTTCAGGTGTATGGGAATGCCATCAGCTGATCTCCTTCCATGCCTCTTGGCTTGGAAATGTCTCTATTATTTCTTGAATGAGACTTGGGTAATAATTAGCCCATGGGAATTTGTTTTTATATTGTAATGGAAATACAATTTATGAACTATGCGTGTTGAAAATACTCATATCCACCAAAAAGTTTCTTGTACCTTTTCAGACTCTTTCGTTCATTATACAGTTGATGTAACCATATCAGTTTTCTTTAAAGCCCTTATATGTTTGTTGTAGTTGCATCTGTTAATGTCCTTTCTTCCTGGAACAATTTTTTCCTGGTTCTATAGCCTCTAATTAATGTGTTGTAGAAAGAGTCCAAACTTCCTTCTTATCCTGCCAATTTAATTCAACAAGTTTGTCTTCAGATGCCTGGAAAGAAAATTCTTCTCGTTTTAACTTTTCTTACATTTTTGGTTTGTCTTTCCTGTTTTCTCTGGCCTTACTGACAGAATTGGTAACATGGCTGTAAAACCACAAAAATAAAGCAGGACTGGTACACCAATTCTTTATATACACAATCAAAGTGGCAACTACGTTTCCAGAAGCCCCAAGACTATGGTCAACTAGTTCTGTTAATAGTCCCGTGTGTGCAATAGAATCTGAAATATAACGGCTTTCAAAATCATTGAGGACAAATAGTTTTATTCTAAAGCAGCTCATCCTATTGGGTATATATTGTTTGAAAAAACGTTTTCCTTTATATAGTAGGAGATTCTCATCAACACAAAAATTCTAAAAAGGGATGAAGTTACTCCTGGAGGCTGTACAGATATGGTCATAAATTCTCAAATCTTTTTTAGATGAAAAATGGAGTAGATTCTTGTAACAGTCCCAGTACATAAGCTAGCTAAACAAATGAGCCTCAATTAATTAATTTTTTGACCAATATTCACTTATAAATTGTTTTTTTTTTCACCCTAGACATGAGTGCTAAAATTGCCAAAACACATAAACTTCTATAACAGAGGCGACTTTCCACTTTGTGGAACTTTTTCAGGTACTTCGTTCAGCATTACTCAGTTTATAATAGACATCTTGTAAGATATTCAATTTTGGTATTGATAATCCTACCATGCAACAAAAAAAAAAGATTCTTCACTTATATTTTTAGTAATAAATGCTTTCATTAATTTTTATTTCTACCTTCAGAGTGCAGAGACTATACTTGCTCAGTACATAGGCTCTGTGAATTGTCAGCAGTGCAGTCTGCCTTGTTGCAACTATGTGTTCTGATGATAGCAATGGACATTATGGAATGGGTTTGGTACTGAAAACATATAACTAGCTAAACTAGATGCTTCAGTCCTATAGGTCCCCCTGCTACAAACTTGCAATCTACTCGTACAGCTAGGATCCTCGGAACAATTCTGGACCACAGAAGTCCTCTCCCAGGTCATCCAGCCGACTTGATCACTCCACCTGATGTACCATTCAACATTTTCCTGGGTTGCCTGTTAGGCTCCATCCCGTTGACAGGCTGTTGCCAGTGCTGGCCATACCATTTCATCATCACTGTTCATGTTCCTCTCTCTCAGATAAAATATCTTTTCTGGGCTCTTCTCTCCTAGACCAGGAGGGCTTCCTGGTTTTACTTGATGAAAATACATATTTCTTTGTCATATATAACTCTCACTGTCTATGTTTTGTATATTTGCACTTTGGCTTTACTGTAAAGACTTTTAAAGTGGAAGATAATTTGCTGGGCATAGAATCATCTGGTCTTAGACCATTCAGGCTTTTATATATGCTTCCACACTATTGGTCTCTGTAACTATTTCTCCCAGATACTTGAACTATGGAAATCTCGCCAAATTGATAGAACCTCCAATTTCACTGCTGGTCTAGAGGTTCTCATGTTCTTAGCCCTAAACATATTTTGAGCCCAAAATATTATGCTACTCATGTATACTCTTCCAATAAACCTGTGAATGCTATGATATTTCTTGCAGTGATCTATACATCTCAGCAGCCTGTTGTACATTATAACACCATGGATTGTCCTTATTAATGAAACTGCCACTTCCAGGGTAAGGTTAAGCAGTATTGGTGACAGTGGATCTGCTCTTCATAAGCCTGTGGTAATCTCAAATCCATCAGAGATGCTTGCCTGCCAACCTTTAGTTATGACTTTACAAAATGTGTCTTCCAGAGTCCTTAATCTAATATGATTGCTAGGTATTCTCCACTGACTCTAATCTCTCCAGTAATTTTAGGATGTCTAAATTATCATAGACCTATCAGAAGTCAATGTATAAATGATTTACCTCAACGTAATATTCATAGGCTTTTATCAAGCATTTGTTTAATAAAAGTGGTTATCTTTGGCCAATCTTCCTGAGGCAAAATCCGCACAACCCTTCTCCACGAACCGTTTCAAATGGCCTCTTGTCAGGATCTTATTGAAGAATAAGTACTATACCTTTATATTTTTCACATTTAAATTTGTTGTCCATTTTTAAACATAGGTACACTATTCGCTTCCCCCGTTCTTCTAGAATTTCTTTTCTTTTATCCATATACTATAAAACAACTGATAAGCTTTCTCCCAGATTATAGTAGCTCCAGCATACATCAGTAATTCAGAGGGAATTTCATCCGAATTTGAAGCTTCGTTATGTTTTATAAATGGACAATTTCCTTGATCTCATCCCTATCAGGTGGCTGGCTCAGCCACCTCATTATTCTCATCAATGAATTAGTCCATCTGATAGGGCTGGTCCTAGAATTCAGTGTTAAAAATATATATATTTTGAAAAACAAGAAATTTATATTTTTCTTCCCATAAAAATTGTAATTTATTTGTCCTGATATCAACTCTCCAATACCTTTATAGGTAGTTGTTGACTTTTAAAAGGGATTAAAGTGGAAAGTTTTAGAAAGCCACATATTTTCTATTGTATTTTTAAAAAAGTGAATATTATTTTAATTAGTTGAATTTATGATCATATATCCATTTCCAATTATCTTTGATATTAAGAGAATGTCATAGTGAAGGTTTGTATTATCATTATATTTATCTATTTTAAGTAGATACTTTTTTATTTCAATACGTTTTTTTTCTTTGTAGGGGCAACACCTAGATCGGGCCTGTCAAGAACTAGATGTTTTTGTTAGAATTGGCAATAGCTACTGTAATGTAACTTCATTATCAAGACAGCAACTCACTTGCCGGCCACCTGTGGAGCAACCCCCAGTAGAAGATGGTACCAACATTCAAGGAGAGAACTTGCCTCAAGTTGTTGTGAGAGCAATATTTTTTTATGTAGTACTATAATGCACATTATATTTTTCTCACATAATTAATTGCTTTGATAGCCATAATATACTATTTCCAATAGACAATTGCTATATATATATATATATATATATATATATACACCCCATATAATTATATCATTCATTAATTAAATTATTCTCACAATTTTTTTTTTAATATTTGTCTCTATATTTCTAATTATTAAGATGATTCCTTAGGCACTTCAATCTTATCACTGGGTGGGTGGATCTTGAGGAATGTTTCTCGAGGAGGGAATCAATTGAGGAATTTGGATGACTGGGAAGGAGAATTTATGGTAAATGGATTTGACATGAGGTAACTGAAAGGAATGTTTAGGTATTTGTGTAGGGATATGTTGGATATATAGATGGGTTAATTCATAATTTTTCAGGGGATTTTTTTTTTTGCATTGTTTTGGTTTTTGTAGGATTTGGATTGCTTTGTGGAACCCTATAGTTCAGTTCTATAAGTCCATAATGGTCAAAGTCTAGTCAGTATGATCAATTATGGTCTGAGTTTAGATGAGTCATTTGTTTTGCAAGAGAAAGTCTTGAATTTCTGCTCTATAGTTGGAGTAGAAGTGTAAATTGTTTTTTTGTTTTTTGGGTAATGTGTGGTTTCCATGTCTAAACATTTGTCCAATATCACTCCTAAGTACTGACTTCGAGGTTTCTGGGGAAATTTGTTTGAGAGGCTCTAGCAGGCAGCTTGGCAGCATAAGCATAAATGTTGCATAGCTTTATTTTTTAGCATTTGCCTAAATTTTCCATGTTTTTATTCAAGGTTCCATGAGTGAATGATGCTTTTAAAGGGAATCTTAAAGGAGGATCTGAATGAGGGGGGGGGAAGGGGAGAAAGGGTAGGTGTTGGGATGGGAAGGAAAGTCGGCCTTTTATAAGGTAGGACAGAAAGGACTAAGGATTACACCTTTTGGTACACCAGTGAGCAGAGAAAAGAGTGGGGAAATTGAAGGGTCATAAAAAACCTGGAAAAATCTTTCATGAGATTGTTAAAACCTTATTTTAAGGAATAGAGGATAAGTTTGAGTTTAAATGATAAACCCTGGTTCCATGCTTGATTGAAAGTTTGAGCTATGTTGAAGAAAATACCAAAGCAGTATTGTTAATTCTCAAAGGATGAGAACATTGAATGTACAATCCAGTGGCACTGGTGAATTGTGGAGAGGAATTGACAGAAACCAAACTGAAATGACGGGATGACAAGATCATCAAGTATGGGTTAGATCTGTTTGAGGAGAGGTTTTTTCAGTATTTATTGATCATGGGGAGAAGGGATATTGAACAATAATTCTTAACTTATCTTATTTCTCATTTTTTCACCTTGTATTATCTATCACATTGTTTCCTTCCTCCTAATGAGAAGATGTGGAAACATAATATTCCTTTATATAATATCATGAAAGTATCTCTTAATATTTTTTTTCCTAGGTTATCATTGGAGGTGGATTGAATTATACTATTGGCAGACTTAGTTATGCTTCACCTGCTGAACTGACTGGACCCTTAAGTCAGCCAGCTCTTTTTGGAGTGATAGTTGGTGTAGTGCTTCTTGTTCTAGTGTTCATTGCATTCCTTATTGCTTATAGAAGAAAATCCACTGAAAGTAATAGAGTACTGAAAAATATGCAAGAGCAGATGGATATTTTGGAATTACGTGTTGCGGCTGAATGTAAAGAAGGTATATAGGATTTTATGGCTTTTATCAGATATTTATTTGTTGAAAATCTTCAACATTTTTTTGTATTCTTACATTTCTTGATTTATATTTTCTATTTTTTAGCATTTGCTGAATTGCAGACTGAAATGACTGATTTAACCCAAGATTTAACAGCAGGTGGAATTCCATTTTTGGATTATAGGACTTACGCCATGAAAATATTATTTCCCAATACAGAAGATCATGGAGTTCTACAGTGGGAACGGCCTGAATTAATGAGAAAAGAGAAGGGTTTAAGATTTTTTGGTTCTCTTATACTGAATAAAACATTTCTTTTATTATTTATCCGTACTCTTGAAAGTAATCGCTATTTCTCAATGAGAGACAGGTATATATAACTCTTTATATATATATATATATATGTTTTAGAAAATAGAAACATTTATTGTACTTTTCTGAGTCTATTTCAAGACTATGTACTTGATAATATATTTCACACGAGTCATTTATGTTGGTTTTTAATACTTGGTATTAAAGAAAACAGGAGTCTTTCATGGACTGTAGCACTGGGACTAGTTACATTTTATATTTATATATATATATATATATATATATATATATATATAGACAGACCTTCAGTGAAACAGTATAGAGAACTATTGGTAACAATGTTTTACGAGTCTCCATTTTACCCTTACAAGGATTTACATAGATGTTAACTGGCTTCGGTTATCAAATCTGAGAGATTTATGAATTTAACTAAATGATACCTAAAATTTCCATCTCACAGGGGACTGCATAAGCTAAAACTTAATGTGTGTGTGTGTGTGTGTGTGTGTGAGTGCGTGTATGTGTAATAGATTTAATAGTAACAATTAATAAGTAATAATTAGGCCAATTTTTCTCCTACTTTTACTTTGCTCGATACTTAAAAAATGTATCAAATAATATTTGTCATTTCCCCTCTTTCTTTAAAAAAGAAGCCAAAATGTTTTTAATACTTCTGATAGAAGTCCAAAGCCTGTGCCACAAAGAAGCTTATGAAGCATTTTTGAATAACAAAATTAAACTTATTTCTATAATAAAAATATAATTATTTCACACATTGGCCATTAAGATTAATTTATATACTAACTTATTAGTTAATTAATATAGTTTATGTAAATAGAACGGGTTAAAAATAAGGTGTAATAAAAGATAGGTTGGTAAAGGGTTGCAAGTGGTTGCACTGGGCAGATTGATGCATTTATAAAAACTTATATTTTATCCTCAATAGTTTAAGTGGCATTAATAAAATTAAGGGAATTAATGTCTGACTCCTTGGACCATTAACACACAGTTTTAAAATACCTTACATTTCACTGCATGAATTGGATCAGCTTGTCAGAATGGAAATAATAAAATCTCACATGCACCAATCGATTGTCTAAATTGCAAGACTGTATGCACCATAAAAATAAAGTGGAAGAGGTCTTATAAATATAAGATAACTATATTGCTCGTGTAAAACAACTCTCCAAAACTTCATTAGATCTAATGAAAACCACTCAAATGGATGGTAGAACTAGATGATGGTTGTACAACCCTGAAGGTGGCTAAGCAGTAGTGATGCTGTGCTTATTGTGTAATAGATTGTTTTATTGACATTGCAAAGTAAAGTGTGACCATAGTCATTATTATTGTCGTTGGATCCAGAAATAGATTATGAATTATCTGTAGCATGGATGATATCTGGTCAGCTTTTCTAAGAAACTGAGTGGTTTATTTTAGCTGTTCAGGATAAAGCCATATTAATTGGATTATATAGACAGCATTTATTACAATATATCAGTACTACAGATAAATGCAACTGGTAGAAAACACGCAAGTTAAACCAGAATATTAGTGTGAGACGTGAAATACTCATAGTCTCTGAATATTTGCATTGACAATAACTTGATTAAGATATACCACCAAGAAATTGCAATGAAGAAACTCAGCATGCTGACAAAAAGGACAGGCGTTTTTATTATTACCACTATAATCCCCAACCATTATCTAACTCTGCTAAGATTATTTGGCGTGGTTGTTTAAAACTGAAACAATAAGGCTTTATTTATCTCAAAAATAATATACAACTACCATCATTATTTCTAGGAATGGCCTCTACCAAAAATGTCTAATGGTCAATGGACATCTTGAATTTCCATTAGATAACTATTAAAAACTATAAACCACTTAAAAATGTTTAAAATTTGCTTGATGCAGCCAGAATCATTTGGAAAATGCTAACCCTGCATTAAATAAAAGTTATTTATTTTACATTTAAATTAACCCTATTATGCTGGTTAACTGAAAGCTCACTGTTTCAATTCATTCCAATTAAAACTATTTCCCCCTCCCTTAATCACTTTAAGGTTACTGATGAGAAATAGAAAATAGAAAAAAAATAAAATAAAAGCTCTGGATAAGTGAGAGATTTTCATCATTTCAACTAATTGAAAAGCTGCTAGTTTTGGTACAATCATACCATCATCAAGCTTACAAGATAATAATACCTCTTTATATTCACTAAACTTAATAAGATATTATTTCTTATGAGGGTACCCAGTTCTCATTCTCATCTATCTATTTCACCCTTTTTTTTATAAAAAAAAAATTTATTTTTTCCTGATAGGGGAATTATTGAAAGAAGTCCAATTTTTGGTTAAAATAAGTTGCTCAATATCAGTGTACCTCTTACTGTATTATTTATATAGATACTATGTTCCAATTTATTTCATTGAATGGTTATTTTCAAACCCAGAAAATTAAATCCCTCTTCTTTTTAAAAAAATAATTAAAAAAAAATACACTTTTATATAAGCTTATCAAACGTTCTTAATTTTGAGATACCTCCAATCCAAAAGCTTATATTTAATTTACTGAGAGGAAGATAATCTTATATCTTGCTTGAAGTATTCTGTTCATTGGACATTGGAATGGATAAAAACAAAGAAAATGGGATCTGCACAGTTCAAGGGAGATGAATGATTCATAACTGAGGATATATAAATATTAATATCATATGGTGTATATATTTCAATACTGGTGAAATAAATTCTACAGACTATATCTTAAAATTGGATTTTAATGTTGTTTTCTTAAAAGTATTACATGTCTATAATTGTTTATTTTACACATTATTTTATTTAAAATAATGAAAATTAGAAATTTTCTAATTCGAGATATTTTTCAATCTTATTGTTTTATTAAATGCTTCTCAATAATTATATGTTTTTTTTTTTTTTTTTTTAAAGAATAAGTACTCTAATTTTATTACTCTGAAATTAACTACTATTATTTAATTTTCTTTTTCAGAGTGAATGTTGCTTCATTAATTATGGTAACCCTTCAAAGTAAAATGGATTATTGTACTGACATACTGAAAACACTTTTAGCTGAACTCATTGAAAAATGTATGGAAGGAAAGAGTCATCCTAAGCTTTTATTAAGAAGGTAAACAAATAATGAGTAATTAATTCTCGACTTTAAATTTCATTCTATAGTCTTTAGGTAAATTTAAAATCATGGACTGGGTAGATTTTATTGAAGAATTTCTCTTCAGTACTCAGTCATACCTCTTCTAAAATGTATTATATGGGACACCCTATCCCCTATCATAGTGTGGTGAAATTACAGACTAAAAATTGTTACTTTGAATCTAATTAGCTACTCAATTGCCTCACACGGTTAATAGATAAGGGTGTAATCTCAATGTTCGGGATGGCACAGCTAAATAAAATTTAGTGCACAATCCCAGGGTTTAACCCTTTAACAGCTAAGGAGGCGGGCGGAGAGTTGCAGCCAGTAGCTGGGGAAGGCCAGCCGGCTATCACCCTCCCAAGCTCCAGTTCTTGTTGTGCAGGCTCCACTGAGAAAAGACTGCCCTCATCTGAACTGGCGTCATCTGAACTCTCGTTCAAAATCTCTCTTTCACTCATCACCCTTCGCGACATTACGAAACACCAAAAAGAAAATGTTTATCGAAATAAAACAGTGAATATCACCAAAAAACAGAGGGCTATAGCTCAGAGCGTCTAGAACTCGGAATGAATAATGGTAAATAAGTGCTTCAAGACCCCTGAAAGAGCCCAGGGGAGGGGTAAGGGTCAGATGGAAACAATAGCAGGTAGAAAAGGGGTGGGTTGGGTTTCCCTCCTTGGAAAACCCAAAGATTCCACAGTTACGGGATCGGAACAAATATTTCCCCAATAGAAACTCCCCTGCAGCCTAGCGGCCGCTAGAAATATTTATTAACTCTCCGAGGATCCGCTAGGATGTACCACAGTCGGGACGAGTTATATCGTTTGGAGCTGGGAGCAGTAAACAGTGGCAAAACAGTGACGAGATATTTCGTCCTGCGCGAGGGGGTAGCGGGCAGGCGGCGACGAGTTATCTCGTCTGGAGCTGGTGGGGTTCATCTCCCTCCGACGAGATATCTCGTCTGGAGCTGTCAAAGGATTAAACTAGGAACCTCGAGCATAGTAGCCTAGTGCTTTAACACTGGACATTCTACCTCCCCCCCCCTCCCCCAACTGACACAATTAAATACCTAAATACAATAGTGAGTTGGTATTAAGTCGCTTTGATAGAGCAAAATGAGGTATATAGATCAACATCCGAAGAGCTTATTAAGTATATTGAGAGCATTACTTTAGCTCGTATGAAAAGCCTGAGCCCCACATACAGGAATGAAAGACTGATGATTCGACATCTCACATTCTATACGCAATTCCTTTCTTAGTAAAGACCTTATGTAAACAAGATCTGCAAATTTAAGTTGGACATGAGATGTTCAGTGATATTAAAGCTAAAAGTGGAAATCACAGGAGTAATAGGTAGTAACTCTTTTTATATGCAAATTAGGTAAGCCTGCCTACAGAATTACTTTTTTGATAATTCTTATTCTCATAAAATTTTATGATCCAACACATAATAATGGAGGTACACATTTTTGAAATGTATGTATGTATGTGTGTATAAACACACACACACACACACACACATATATACATGCATACATATATACACACACGCAGACTCACAATAAAGGGTAGGAAATATGTTTTATAATAGCTTATTAAGAGGCCTGCCAGTAAACTATTTTAAATGAGAGCCAATTGTGTAATTTGGATGAACTTGTTTTCAGAACTGAAAGTGTTGCTGAAAAGATGTTGTCTGCATGGTTTACGTTTTTACTCTACAAATTTTTACGGGAATGTGCTGGAGAGCCACTTTATATGCTTTTTCGAGCTATGAAGCATCAAGTTGATAAGGGCCCTGTTGATGCCATTACCTCTGAAGCCAGATATTCTCTGAGTGAAGAAAAACTTATAAGACAATCAATTGATTTTAAAACTATGGTGAGTTCTTATTATTACATGAAATTAATAGTTTAATTCTCACTACATAATTAATATTAATGTACTCTAGAATATGAAAGTGGTCTCAAACTATTACTTTCTACACAAACTAAATAAATATAAAAAATATTTTATTTGAAATTTTAAATATTATCTTTCTGATTTATATTATCAAGTTGCTTCTTGCCTTCTTATAAGTAATGAGCCCATTCCAATGATAATTGTTAAGCAACACATGATTTAATGAAATATATTTTTTTTAATTCGATTTTGTTTTTATTATTATGACTAATTCATTTCTATTAATTTTTTTGTCTACAGACTGTTTATGTTTCAATATCACAACAAACAGTTTTTGTTACTGGTTTGGATCCCAACACAGAGAATGTTCCTGTTAAAGTTTTGGATTGTGACACTATATCGCAAGTCAAAGAGAAAGCTTTAGATACCATTTACCGAGCAACTCCATATAGTCAGAGGCCACGAAAGGATGATCTTGATGTTGGTCTGTATAAGTTTTATATCCTATTAATTTACTTTGATTATTATACTTCTGGGAATTCTTTAAGCCATGCTTAGGATCCACTAAACTATAATGTAAAAATTATAGAGGCATATGAGTCTTTGAAGACTATAAGATACAGTTTGAAGCCATATTAAAGGTTGATAGAGAGGCATGAAAGGGAGAGTACCAGAGTGACCAGGATGCTCAACAATAGATAATATCTTCTCCATTAGGCAGATGTTAAAAAATCATAGGAGCATGATGTTGAACTGAATCACCTCTGTATTGACTTCCGACAGACCTATGAGAATGTCACTACATGCTCATAGGTCTGTCATCATCTACATTCTCGTAGTTTACACATTTACACACATACACATATTTATTTATAATTTTTGTTTAATTTTGCCCAATGGCCCTCCTTATTAATATATTTCTTTATTTGTGAGCCTTCTGGGTCAAACACCGTATTCAAGAAAATGCTTTTATTTAACACATTTCTTTTTCAAATATCCTCAATATATATGCCCATCTATCTATCCATCTCTCTCTCTCTCTCTCTCTCTCTCTCTCTATATATATATATATATATATATATATATATATATTTTTTTTTTTTTTTGGTTGGGATTATAGATCTTAGCCGCCCCAAGGGTGACTTGAGGGATTTGTGATCAGAGCTTTTATATAGTAAGTGATCAATTTGACATACAACCCCCATTATCCTAGGGAGGACATGGTATGAGTTACCTCCAGTTGACTGACGGGCCTCATTATAATCAGAGGGTCTGTTGCCAGTTCACACTTTCAGTCTGCCTATGGATGGGAGCTAACAGAGTTATAATCACTAGTCATCCTGAAGGGCTGCCAGACGTATATACCCTTTAGACTCCCGCTGATCCATAAGCACTGTGAAACAACTAGCAACCTCGTGAACTAATATTCTCCCTTGGTGGGAATCAAACCTGCATCTATTTTTACCTTCAGCTAGCTGTTTGTAGTGTTAGTTGTACCCGCGCCTTAACTCGTACTGCCACTGGGCGAAGCCGGGTATCTGAGCAAGTATGTATATATATATATAAAACAAACCAAACCAAATAAGATACCCCTTTTTGGGGGTACCCATCAAGGTCAGCCAATTTTACTAATTTTATTGATATTTTATCATTTTCTTAGGGGGATGTTGCTACGGGAGCAGCTTAAATTAAACTATATTCTGGTCTAAATCAAATTTTATTTATCTAATAGATTCTTTCAGTATGCTTATAGACATCTTTCTTAGTTCTTCCTTCTTTATACCAAGATCTTCCAGATACTGTGCTTTTGATTTGGGTATAATTGTTCTGGATACAAACAGCATACCTTTCACACACCAATTTTCTATATGATATTTTTCTTGAAAATATGGACAGCAGAGGGTGTAAATGCTTACTTTTTCTAAATTTACTTCTCCTGTTTGTTTTTTTGATTGTTCAAATCTGACTGTTGGATCAATAATTAACCTTTTTTTCCCCTCCTTTATACATACATATAAACACACACACACACACACACACATATATATATATATATATATATATATATATATTTATATATATATATATATATTTGTATATTACTATTGAAAACACTTTTTTTATGTTTTTAGAATGGAGGACTGGCACTTCTGGAAGATTGATTCTTTATGATGAAGATAGTACAACTAAGACTGAAGGGGAATGGAAAAAGAGGAATACGCTTAATCATTACAGAGTAAGCTATTGTGTTATTAAATTATGACATTATATTTTTCTTAGTTATAACTTTTAACCTAGTTCTCAAAAGTTTAGTTGGGAGAATGAAAAAGTCCTAGTATGTTTAACATAGACAGATCTTGTATGCAAAGGGAAATGAAAAGTAGTTATCTTATAGTTAGTTTGACAAATAATTCAGTTGTAGGAATCTTATAAGTGACAACTGCTCTAACTTAATAGAGGCCACACGTTTCTAACCTTTTATTCATGGAGCCAGTGCTCAAAAAAACACTTTTTGTGCTAATTAGCATACTGTGAAGGAAATGTTTTTTTTTTTCTTCATTCAACCTGAAATTCTAGTATTGTTGAAATGTGATCTTAATCTGATCTTCGTTGAAAGTAAAATGGTGAGAGATCAATACTAGGTAGAAAACACTTGAAATATCTTCCACTTGAATGTTTTTATATTCTATATGTTTTACATCTTCTATGATGCATCTTCATGAGTTGTACACTTATCATAAAATGATTCAAGGCTGACAAAATTGAATCTCGACAAATCTTTTTAATGTGATTAGCTATAGTAGGGTTATATTTGAATGGAAAAAAAATTTAGTTCGTTGTTAACCTTGTTTTTTTGTGGATTTTTATCATGATTGCTACCTTGTAGATATAAGTGGTTGTTTATAAAAAAAATATTTATTTTCCATTACTTTTCACTTTATCATTCCTGGGCTAAAATATAAAATAATCTTCAACTGTGTAAATTAGCGTTTTTTTTTTTTTTTTTTTTTTTTTTTTTTTTTTTTTTTTTTTTTTTTTTATAAAATATCCACTTAATTGAAATTAAACAGAATATTGTGAACCAGAAAACTTTATCAAATATTTTATTTTCAAATATTATTGATCTTCCTCTATTATACTTTCAACTAAAATTCTAGGAATTTCCTAGTATGATGATCTTATAATTATAATTGGTTAAATAATGTCAGACTTGTGAACAATAAAAACCAATATTTGAAAATATCACATGAATATATTGCTTTAACAACAAAAAGAAGGAAATCCTTATAACTATAAAGAAATAATGATTAAACAAAATTATTTGTATATTCTAATTAATTCCTTCAAGTTAGTGACTTAGACTCTAGTGATTATTATACTATACAAATCTTAAATATTGGTATTCATAGTATCATACTCACTCAATTATAGTATTTTACCATTCTATGAAATACATTTTATAACTTTTTTATATCTATATTTGTTTCAGGTACCTGATGGAGCATCACTTAATCTAGTCTCAAAACAATCGTCTATATACAATCTTTCAATCCTGTCTGAGAAAACAGAAAAGTCTCATAAATATGAAACTCTTAATTTATCAAAATTCAGTTCTGCTAGTCCACCCTTAAGTCGAGCTACTTCTCCTTTGAATAATGACCATGATGGAGGCCTCAGGGTACAAACTTATTTCATACATTTATTCTTTAACATTTGTGTATGGTATAGATGAGCAAGAGATATTCTGGAAGTTTTTAAAGTTTACATTCTTTTATTCTCCTTTGTTAGTTTTCAACTGAAGAAAAAAAACTGGAATTATCAAGATTATTATATAATTATAATAATACATAAACCCCATTTATTTCATGAGTATGAATTAATTTTTACAGTTGCTGTCCTATCACCATTGAAGTCAACTCTTTAATGTTCATAATTTGTATATCAGTATCTCCTTTTTATTTGTATGCCCTTTTATCTCATTTAATTTTGTTTTCTAAGAAGTAGTAGTATGGGTTCGAATAGTATGGTTTTTTTAATGCTTTCTTTTATACCTTAAACTAGTTTGCATATATATATATATATATATATATATATATATATATATATATATATAATTATTGCTAGTGTTTTTATTGGATTTTAATTGGATTATCGACACTTATTAGTGACCCAAGTTTTTAAGTTTTTTAATTTGTCACTAAATGTCTGCAAATGCAGGAGGTGCCATTCGGTACATGTGCAGATCGTAACTTTTTTGCAACTTTGGCGCATGACGTAGCTCGATACCACAGATCAGCTTTGTTTACCTTGTAAACATTGTTGTCTTTTAGTAAATTGTTTTATTTTCTATTTTATAAGTGAATTTTTTGCAAAATGCCGAGCGAGTGTGCTGTAGCAACATGTTCCAACAAACCTAGGAAATCAGGTAAGTCTGTATCTTATCATCGGTTACCGTTAAAACCAGAAATTAAGAAACAGTGGGTAGCCGCGTGCAGACAAATTTAATCCTGATATATCTCTGGTTTGTTCAGAACATTGCACCGATAGTGATTATGAAAGGAATTTACAAGCAGAATTGTTAGGCAAAGTTCCTAATAGATTGAAGTTAAAAGAAGAAGCTGTGCCCCATCTAAATTTACCAGTGTCATCCATAAATATACAGACATCTGCTTGCTCTACTTCTGACTCAAAAAGTAAAACATCTTGACAATGTAGGAGTAAAAAACGTGAAATGCGTAAACGTGCCCTGTGTCACATTAATGAGATTTCTCCCAAAAAGACAAAAAGTGATTTTTCAGGTAATTCCGGAGAAGTTGATTGTAATAAATGTATTCTCTTAAAGAATAAAGTTTCTGAATATGAATCCAAATTAAAGTCCTTGCTGATGCAAGTAAAAAATTTAATATGTAAAAACATTACTTTGAAAAAATAAGTTGCTTGATTGCAGTCAGATAATCACCAGCTAAAAATTAATGCAAAAAGAAGAAAAATTTCAGTGAAAGAAGAGATGGAATGGATTTGCCATCCAATATTATCCAAAGCTCAAATTCAGTGCTTACTAAACAAAAAAGTAAAAGGCCATTGAACAAATGAGGATATTGCCAAGTCTCTTAACTTTTCGATCTATTTCAAAAAGTCTCATTATCTTGTCATTTGTTGAAATGAACATAGACAGCAGACTTGTTTATGATCAGTCTGAAGACAAGATACTTGGCCCCCATAAAAATGTTCAAGTTGTATTGGCAAGAAGTCTGTCTTGCGATTGGAAACAACCAATTTATTTTGAGTTTGACATGAATATTACAAAAATATTCAGATCATTATTTCTGTTGAAAGCATTGGGTATCAAGTTGCGGGTATTGTCTCAGACCCGGGGGAACTAAAAAATGTTGCACTTTGGAATGAATTAAATATGTTCCAAGAAAATACAGATTTCAAGAATCCTTATGAGCCTCACTCCATTTGGGTATTTGTTGATGTCCCTCATCTATTGAAATTGTTGAGAAACCACATCTTAGATAATGGAGTTACTTTATCTAGTGGGGAGAAAAATTGAGAAACAGATTTTTATTCAGTTGTTGACCAAAGATTGTGGAGAAATAAAAATATGTCCTTGCTTATTTTATGATCACATTGGAGTAAGAGGGTGTGATAGACATAATGTGAGAATGGCGGCTCAACTATTATCAAATCATACAGCAAAGGCTATAGATTATGTACTAAAAAACGAGAAAGCAGCTGTATTCATCAGTTCAGTAAATGACACTTTTGACATATTAAATTCAAGGGTTCCTATAGACTCCTAAAGAATGCACTTTCTAGTGGGTTTGGAATGTTTCCAGAATTGCAGCTAGGTGTAGTAAATACATTTGAAGAAGAATGTATTGAAATGCGTGTTGGAAAATCAAAAAAAATTGGTTCCTTTTCAGAAAGGATTTCTATTAAGTATTAGATATTTAAAAGGTCTATATAACTATATACAAAGTAACAATATAAAATATATTTTAACAGCCAGATTAAATCAAGATTGCTTAGGAAATTTCTTTTCTCAATTAAGAGGTTTAGGCCATCTTTATGATAATCCCTCACCGACTGAAGTGAAGCAGCACCTAAAATTATTATTATTAGGAAGAAATGCTGCTCTTATAACCCAAAATTCTTTCTTTATTGTTTGATTAGTTTTAATGTTATTAATTTTTTTTTGTTTGATAATAGTAGTCATTACTATTCTCATGTCATGAACATTTCATCTTATTATAGTCAAGCTTTTCTTTGTATTGTTTTAATTATGTAGAAAAAATTATGATTTTTAAATTTTAACAAACATATCTCAACTTTAAGGAACTATTATGTATGTATTTATCTTTAATGGAACCTAATTTGGACATGACAACATTTTCAAGTAAAATATATTCAACTAAAGTAATTTGTATCATTTACTGACAAATACCATTTTAATAAATTAGTTTTCACCAATTTATCAGAAAACGGCTTATATTGATCACATTTCAGCTGGTTCGCTCCGAGTCTAGGTTCCGAGTGACAAGCAGTCTTGCTGCATTCTGATTGGATATTGGCCAAATGGCCCTACCTTATATTGTATGTACCTAGTGCAAATGCACGTAACTCATACAGTGGATTATAAAACACTTCTTTACAACTACCAATACTTCTAACATGGCATAAAATAGTTCATGGGCAGATAAGAAATATTGAGAAAACAATTTTTTTTTGCCTCAACAAGCAAACATACATATAATAAAAAATTAATCACAGTACAAAAAAATTGCACTTCTAATAAATGTTAATAATTATAATGATAGGATTTTCATTAACTTTGTATTTTTTAAAAAAACTTAGGGATAATTACATTTCATTTTCATTCATTACCAATCAGTATTCAATATTGAGGTCGTACTCATGACGCGATTTTCAAAACATTTCTTCAAATGTCCATCGATCCTACCCAGGAGATGACGAAAATGAGGTCCGTTCAAAATTATATATATATAATTTTGTCTGTTACTCACTCTAGCGGTCGCAATTTTTGTTTGATCATTACCAAACTCGATATTTAAATGTTTTATGTAAAAAGACAGATCAAGTTCGTTAATGGCTGAGTCGGACCAGTAGGAGGGGGATTTTCAGAAATTCGAAGTATCTTCGTTACTATATGTCTGATCAATAAATTGTATAGAACCAATCTTATAGCAAATATAATGTACTATAAATATTGTTGTATTCATTTATTCTCTATCTTGAATATTAACCGAGATATTTCCATTTTTCTGCCTTCAGTGAACCCCCACTGCTACTCATGTTACATAAACAATACTCTGTTATTTAAATAACCACATTATTCGAAGCTTAAATACCATAAATTGTTTTCAAGAGACCTTTATTATACAAAATAAATGCAAATATGTTATGGTGAGACCCACCCCCCCCTTCTTTAAGTTCTTGGACTACTAAAATTTGATTGATTGCGATAAAAATTATTCTGATCCATTAGAAATTACAGTAATAGATATAGTAAATAATTTTCAATAAAATTAATATGTTATATTCTGATATATTTCAGTAATTGTTTTTCTTTCCTGTGGGAAGTTGGCACACCTGTTTGTTTACATTTCAGGTGCTTCCCCTCTGGAGGTTTCTTATTATCATTTGTATTTATTCACTTAATATTTACAGTAGTGTTGTGTTACGAGTATGTAGATTTATCTATTGTTAAACATCATGAGGGAAATCTGCTTAGTTTACGCAGCCCCTGCGTGACGTACTTTTTTTAATTTTTTTTTTTTTTTTTTTTTTTTGTGACGTGTCAACCATTTTGGTCATTAACGCCAACTTTTTTTTTTTTTTTACTTTCTGATAGCTTAAATAATTTTTGCTTATGGACAAAAACTTCATTTTTGTTTTAGGCATGGCATCTTGTGAAACATCATGATTCTGATGCCCAAAAAGAAGGAGAAAGAGGAAATAAAATGGTATCTGAAATATACCTGACTAGACTTCTGGCGACCAAGGTAAATAAATAATATGTTCTATTCTATATAATCAATGTATATTTTCTTCCTTTGAAAAAAAAAATTGTTTTTCCTATAGTCACAACAACTATAATATTCCATACGTTTTTATTTATTTATTAGATAATGTATTGTCTAATGGTTGACGATGTTCCATTGAATAGAATAGTTCATTTCAATATTTTGGTAAATTATAACTTTTTTTTATTTGCTACGGTTCGTACCAGTTACATGTTGCTATTCTGAGCTTTATTTTTTATCCAATCTCTTCAAATTAGTAGTCATTTTTCATCTTACATACTTTTTCATTTTATTTATTGATTAGTTTCTTCATTTAACTGTATTCTTTGTTTTGTTTTTTTAGTAGATTGATTCTCATTTTGAATGGGTCAAATCCTTTAATTGCTTGGGACAGTTTTATCCTTGCTTCAGATTTATTGTCTGCAACATTCATCTAATGTATTCAAGTATTGGGCAATTTATTTGCATTGTCATTTATCATTTTCTAATTAATTCTGAAGTGGTACTTCTCTCTTAATCTTTAGTAGATTTATAGGAGTAAATCTCCTATTAATGTAAAGTTTATATTGTATTATATTTATCTTGTTTTGTTATATATATAGTTGTAATTGTTAATATAGTCATTGATGCTATTTCAAACTTTTACTTTAGTATTTATTTATTTCTTTGTTATATATTTTGAATTTATTAAAATACATTAATTTTTATTTTAGGGTACCCTTCAGAAATTTGTTGATGACCTTTTTGAGACAATCTTTAGTACAGCTCACCGTGGTAGTGCATTACCATTAGCTATTAAATACATGTTCGATTTCCTGGATGATCAAGCCATACAACATGGAATCACTGATCCAGAAGTTGTACATACATGGAAAAGTAATAGGTGTGTGTTAGAGTATAATACATTCATCTTTTCCATACATGAATTTGGAATCATTTATTTTAAAGCTTATCATATTTCATCACCCTAAGAAAAAAAATGATGACTAGTTTGCTTTTATCCTGTGATTCAATATCCTTTAGTGATTTCAATAAATTTAATAAAACGCATAATTCTTACTACCGATATTAGATTCTTAATTTTTATAAATGAATGCAGTATTAGTTGGAGAGACTCATAGATTGATATATACATATTATTTCATGAAAGTAAATGATTGTGCACCCCCCCCCCTAATGTTGGTCAAAAAGATGGACATTATCCTTCACTTTACAAAGGCAAAACTATACCTAGCTCACTAATTAAGTAAAAGAAACAGTAAAATAGATTTCAAATGTTTTGTTTCTTAAATCAATTAGGGTCCAATAAGCTACTTCCCAGCCCCTGTTTTGAGTTTTCACTGCGGGAGGGCTAAAAAATAACACTTGTAGAGAAACAATGACAATAATTAATACAGTTAGGAGGCTTTCTTAAGGTGATATTTAAATTATTATTATTATGATTTCCTAAAAAGTTCCAGGTTAATTTAATATTTTTTTCCACATTTGCACAATTTTTTTTTCCTACTGATTGGTGGGAGATTTAATAATAAGAGTGTTTATAAAGATACCAAATACTTATAGTTGATTGGTACCAAATTTCTTATCAAAACTTCCTTTTTAACGCACGTTTTAGGAAACAAGTATTATGTTGTTTTACTTACTTTCTATATTATTAAAGAAATAATTACTATCCATTCAGTTTATTTTTATGATTTACAGCCTTCCACTGCGGTTTTGGGTTAACTTAATCAAAAATCCTAATTTTGTATTTGACATTCACAAATCAAATATTGTTGATGCCTGTTTATCAGTTGTGGCTCAGACATTCATGGATTCATGCTCAACTTCTGATCATCGTCTTGGTAAGTTTTATGCTTGAATAGTTATTTTTTAAAATGTTATTTTTAAATAATGTTAATTATTGAAATGAATAGTTTTTGTTTCTTTTATTTTAGGTTAATTTCAGATTGAAATGTTTTTAGTTTGAACGATCAATCTAGTTTTTTTAAAAAAAAAAAAAAAAAAAATATAACTAACGAAATATATACCACAAGCCCCATTTTATTGACTCCATATTCTATTAAACTTATCACTAATTTATACATATACATAAAAACAGTATTCAAATTATAAATGGATATATTTCTCATTTTCCTGGGATAAATATATTACAGGGAACCTTTCCAACCAGTACATTGAATTAAATTTTCTGACATTTATTGGATATTGAGGAATTTTGAACATTTCTAGCAGTATCCAGTAATACTGGTTGTTGAGGTAATTTTATTAATTAGTCTGACAGTTTGAAATGTTTTGTTCCGTTTATCAGACTTGTAGAGATAGATCATCCTGTTATTTAAGATAGTGACTGCAGGGTCATTCCATGTCAAATCAACCACAAAAAAATAGTTTTGACACCCAACATTTCAGATTTTGTTGAATCTTATTTTGGTTGCTCTATTCATTGATGTGAGTAACCATACCAAATATTTTTGATATATCTTTAACGGTTTGGATTTTATGGCCTCTTAAAGTTTTGAGATTTTCGTGTTGTCTATCGATAGGGAACAGTAAAGTTAATTTGTTTCGAAATTTTTACCCTAAAATTGCTATTTTGGTCAATGTCGAAGCCCAAGGATATCACTGGACCTCAAATTCTTGGACTATACATTCTGTCATCATACACTGCAAAGATACAACTGAGAAAAATCTTGTCCTACCCCTTTGCATTATATCTGATGACCTCAAACATGATGTAAGTATGGTGTGTGAAATTCAAAAATCTACTATTGCGTTTTTGGAAGAAAACCGCCCACCCTTTAAAATAGTTCATTACTTCAGTGTTTGATGTGCTACTCAATACAAAAATTAGTACAATTTCATAAATCTATGCCTAGATGAGAAAGATTTTGAAATTCGGGCCTGGGTGTGATGGAATTGAGGGTACAGTGAATCGATTAACTCGGAAGGAAAGTTTGAAAACACCCTTAGAAAACAAAATAATATCAATGACTGAACTGTTTGGCTTTGCAAAACCAGAATAGAAAAAGTGCGCTTTTTCCTCATATCTAAAGAAACAGTTGAATTAATTCGCCCAGCTTTGGAAGGTCACTTCAAATATGTTCAAACTCATCCAGGGATAAGATCATTTCACAACATTCAGCCAATAGATGACTCAGGAACCATTGAGGCTCGAAGAATTGGCATTGATGAAAAAGCAGCCCTCACATTTAATTTAATTAGCAATCAACCAAACTGTAAGTAACATTGCAAGATTTAAGCCCAGGATGTTTGTGAATATGACAGATTGTGGTACTTTGGTATGGTGAGTGAGGTGATCACCGAAGAACAAGATGTCACAATACAGTTCCTTCATCCTTATGGACCTTCAGTATCATTTTCTTGGTCTAAAAAGGAGGACATATGTGCTGTACCCATTCTTCATATTATTATGACTGTGGAATCTCCAAAAACAATGACAGGAAGAACATACCAGTTTTCACAACAATGCATTCCAAGTGTTGAAACAAAATCAAACTATATTTTAAAATTGTAAAGAACGTTGACCATAACAACCTTTTTAGGGGTAAGAATTGTACATATCAAAGTACATTTTAGTTTGATGAATCCTATAATGTAAACGGTATTTCATTTAGAATAAACCTGTGTAATGTAAACTACCTTTTTAGTTACCTTTATTTATCATTTTCTTTTAATTCATATAAATTTCTTAATTTTTATAAATATTTATTTTGAAACTTGGAATAAACAATGAAGGAGTCAAATAACCATTCATATTATTACTTTAGGTGGTAGATCACAAGTCTCAAAACCAAAACAAAAAAAAAATTCCATGATTATCCTTTTCCCTTTTGGAGATATTCAATTTAATGTGAAACTATGTATTTGCTTTCAGAAAAACTCAAATAGACACTTTGTAATTTTTTTCTGGTCACAAATACTTACTTGGTACCTTTGTTTATTTTTTTATTGTTTTTAAATATATTTATGAATACACACAAAAAATTTCATCAAAATTGGTTTATAAATAAGATGGTTATAAATTATTTTTGAATTCGAAACAAATTAACTTTACTGTTCCCTATCGATAAACAACACGAAAATCTCAAAACTTTAAGAGGCCATAAAATCCAAACCGTTGAAGATATATCAAAAATATTTGGTATGGTTACTCACATCAATGAAAAGAACACCCAAAATAAGAATCAACAAAATCTGAAATGATGGGTGTCATGGTGTGGTTGAATTGATATGGAATGATCCTGCAGTTGATTCTAGTTATCAAATATTTATTGCCTCGTTGGTTAATAGTAAGTATTTTTTAAGGTTCTATGCAAAATATTTTTCATAATTTGGAATAGAAATATCAACAAGTTATTCCTTCTTTTTTGCATGATGAAAATATCTGATTTTTTGGGATGGATAGAGTGTTCTATTATTATCACTTCATCTTTTTAAATTTTGACATGATCCTTTGAAGTAATGGTTGGGTTTTATAAGGGACCCTATTGGAAGAGGCCTAAGCCTATGACCACATTCTATTAAATGTATAATTTTGTTTTGTTTAATTTAGAATGTTTGGGTTTAGATTTTATTTGATTATCAATTGAGGTGAATGATGAATTCAAAAACTTCAAGTCGTTAGAAACATGAGCCTTGAGGTTTCAATTTAAGATACCTGTTTCTTCCCTGTTCTTACCTGCCTAATGATTCGTCTCTTCACTTACAAATGAAAAAATCTCTTTACTTATAAATTTTTGGAAGAAGAACTAATCTTAGGCATTTTCTGTGCCCTTAACCATCTTTTAACAGATAGAACTTGTCTTGCCTGTCCTGGATAATGGTTGAACCCTTGTTACACCAGGAAGCTAGTGGCTGCAGGTCATGATATCTAGCAATAAATAGAGTACTTGATAGCTCAAGCCACAGTAGTGGCTTTTTCACATAGTAAGCCGAAAAACAATCTATGGACACACATACACACACACACACACACACACACACACACACACACATATATATATATATATATATATATATATATATATATATATCTGTGTGACAAAATTACCCAAGGGGCATGGCTTCCTCTAAGCACTGTTCATAAAATATGTGAAAAATAACACATCTTTATTTTATTTTATAAGCAATAACTTTGTTTGATCTATTTTATTTCAGGTAAAGATTCACCCAGTTCTAAGCTGCTTTATGCTAAAGATATCCCTGTATACAAAGAATGGGTTGAGAGGTATTATGCTGATATCAAAGTTATGCCTGCAATTTCAGATCAAGATATGGGAGCAATGTTAGCAGAAGAGTCTAGGGTTAGTATTATATGGACTATTTGTTTTCTTCAGAATTTGGTTTAGGCATTTTAATGATTTTTTATTTCTAAGTGTAAGTGCATGAGCTATATTTTAATTAATTTTACTCTTATATTAATGCTCAAATAATTAATATAAGGTCTTCAATAATTTAAGGTGCTCAAATCAGATTTTGAATTGGTGTGACATTTTAATAGATTTCTATTACTTTTTTTTCACCTATACTTTCACTTGATAGCCCATTTGAACTTAAAAAAAATTATTTGAATTGCTGGGACTCGAACCGAAATCTCCTGCCTCTGGCAACTAAATTTTAGTTTCATATGGCTACAACTATATTTTTGGTGTCTGCAAATCTACTGAAACTTGGCATATCGAATTTGTCATTTAAGAAGGCAATTTAACATTTAAATTTATTTGGTTTAAGGAAGGATACATGAAGATGCTTTGTATTGTTAAATTTTCATAATGACATAATAAATTTAATTTAAAAAAATGGTATTTCACAAAAAATGTTCAAACATTTTTAAAATATGTGACCACTCTTATCTTTGAGAGAAAAGGGAGATCTAAACTGAAGTTAAAACTTTTTATTTATTAAGAAAAGTTAGTAATTTTTATGAAAGATTTACCCTGGAAACATTTGATGCATATTAAATTAAATTAAATCATTTATTAACGTCCACTTTTTGCAACTAAGGCTAATTGGGCGGGTTATCTACAGGTTACCACTCTTTTCTAGCCAGGGTGGGACTAAGGATTTTATTTAATGAATTCTGTCACTAAATAAATTTCTCTGCCCAGGCGAGAATCGAACTCTCCATTCTAGGTTTACCATGTGAGATTAAGGTCAACGTTTTAACTCACATGGCTAACCTGAGCCCCATGATGCATATTAGTGCAAGGAGAAAAAGGGGGATTTCAATACCCAATGGTATACCAACTTTAAAAACTGAAAGATAAAGATTCGAGTGATAATTCAAATATTTTTTGTCTGTAAGCCATTCTCCAAACCTTTATGCTCCTCATCAGTAATTTGAATAGGAGACAACCTCTTGTCTGAATATAGACGACACAAGGTAATGCTTCCGTACTAAGTCTAAAGCAGTATGGGATTCTCCGCTAGCTAGCCAAATTATGTTACTTAGACTACAAATAGAAGGTTTATGCAGAAAAAAAATAGGGGGAAAATGTATAGGGAATTCTGTCCTATAAAATTAAAAACTTAACTTAATGAATGCAAATTATTTTATTAAATATAAAAGATTTTCCTAGTTAGTATGAATCATCATTAATTTTAATTTGCTCAGTGTTCTATATTATTATTTATTTATGTCAATATTTCACTTTTAATTGATTTATCAACTTTTTTTTTTAGATGCATTCATCTGAGTTTAATACTAACTGTGCATTACATGAATTATATACATATGCTATAAAGTACAATGAACAACTGACAGTAACACTGGAAGAAGATGAGTTTTCTCAGAAGCAAAGGTTAGCCTACAAATTAGAGCAAGTGCATAGTTTAATGATGCCAGACTCGCAAACTTGAAGGATTGTGGACAATTTCTGTGACTAGTTTGCTCAATCGCCAGTAGGGACAAGGAATTTCCAGAAGTGCCTCAGTAGAATGTCTACTGAAATGTAGAGTGTGTGTATGTGTGCTTGAGTGTGTGTTTGTGGATGTATGTTTATGTACATTGTGTAATATGGTTTTTAATAGACCATTGCACTAAAAGTCTGAGAATTTATAAGCTTTTATTTTTGGCATAAAAATCAACTTTATAACATATCTCATTCCTGGATAAGACTCATGCCTCATGGGATATTTTTTTAAGTGAATTCCATAATAACATACTCATAATTTGACTTTCAAGTTATATAAATTCTCGATGTTGGCTGAGACAATGTGC
Source organism: Riptortus pedestris (assembly GCA_019009955.1). Classification (NCBI taxonomy): domain Eukaryota; kingdom Metazoa; phylum Arthropoda; class Insecta; order Hemiptera; family Alydidae; genus Riptortus; species Riptortus pedestris. The sequence continues at coordinate 48,856,853 of CM032233.1, read as the reverse complement.
AGGACATTAAACGATTGACTTTTATCATTACCTGGTTGTGACACTTTCCCTAATGTCTTTTATATATATAAATATATATATGTACTTAACTGTTGACCGTTTTGTATTTTCCTGTTGTAAATTGATGTTGTTTATCGTGTGCTTCAACAACCATATCGGATCATTTTTTGAAAATATTTGTTGTACATTTTGCTTATTATTGTAATGTATGTTTCAATTCTAAACAAGAGCAAATGCACTATAAATTCACTGATTATTAAGTGATATATTATGTAGCATTGCAAATTCAATGTGAGTTATTGAAATAGTGGTGGCCCACTTACTTATGTTTTGTAAAATAAGTTTTAACCTATTTTAATTCTGAAAATATTCTCTTTACAATTTCAAAACTTTTTGAGCAAATTGTACAACATTAAGTATGTGGAAGGTTGAGTTAAGTATATTAGATGGTTCTATATGTGTGTCAATTGACTGAGATAATAATTGGGAATTGATCTAAACTATTATATGTTTTATTGTTGTGTAATTGTTGTATCCTTGCAAAATCCTTAATGTGATACCTCCTCCTTACTGTTATCTTTAACATTTGCCTTCATACTCCAATCAATTAAATTTTTAATGTGATGTAAAGTTTCTTCTTATATGCTGTTGCTAATTTGTAATTCTAGCAATAATGTTTCTATTTCTTGACCATTCATTATAATGGTATCTTTCTCTTTCTTTTTTTTTTTCTTAATCTAGCTCATTTTCAGTCCATTCCATGACGGCATATGTGTTTTGACAATATAATTAATAGTTGATATCGATGTATTATTTGTAATGTTTTGATACTTATATGTGTATTGAACTAAATTTTGTTTTCATAAAAGTTACTTTTTGCTGTTCATATTGTCTACTCCTCTTGTACTTGATGTTTTCTGTGTGTGTGTTTGCATGTTGTATTGTATTGTATTATCTTTGACTATAACAATACACATATTTGTATAGTGTGTAAATAATTAGACAAACCTACTTATAAATGCATAATTTTCTCAGTTCCACTTTTTATATACATTTTTGTAAGTGGGTTTATCTAATTGTTAAAAATGGGAAAAAAGCCTTCAATTTCTTCTAGAAAATAAGGCTGATTGCTTGTTACCAGTTACAGTTTAATAAAAAAAAATTATTTACTATTTATTAGTAATTTTTATATGTGTATATAATCCATGTATTATATTTATCCTTAATGGAGGCTAACCACTTGATTTTTTTTTTGTTCTGAAACATTAAATCAAAACTAAATTGTGTTTGTTTTACGAGCGAAATAATAATACAGTTATTTTTCAGCATCACTGTGTGGTGTGTAACACAAATATACTGAACTCATTTAATGTATATTAATTTCCCCTGTTTGTGCACTGATTAATGTTTTTGCTTTAATATGTTTTTTTTCATGTTTCATTCCATTGAGTATTTTTAAAAAAATGTGATTTTTTGTGAAATGACAATCAAGTTATTAATTAATATTTGTTTCATATAATGAAGTTTTATGGCACAAAATTTAACTTTATATAATGATTATAAACAATATCTCCTCTTTAAATTTATTTTTTTTCATAATTGATATGTGAAAACATAATATAATTTATCATTTATTTTATGATAAAATGTTTTAATTTTATGAGATTATTATTGCAACCACTATTAACTAGAATATCATTTCTAGCCATTAAATTATTTTTTACAAAATTAAATATAAGGAACAGAAGACTAACAAGGGATGAACCCAGTGAGTTTTTTAATCCGTCCATTTATTTCTTGTGCCATTTTTATATAATCATTTAAATGTATGAATTTTTGTGGATACTAACTAATAGTCATAATGGTATATTTGATGGTTAGCCTCTATTATGTATTCAACAATTTATTTTGAGTTATTAAAATTAGTTCCATTACGCCATATTTTGTTTTGTGAATTTGTATTGCATTAATTTACTAGTTCCTTTTGTTTATGCTTTTTGTATATATAGTGTACTTAAATGAATATATTTCCTTTTAGTTTTTCCAAAGCCTTATATGAGATTTTTGTTCTTATACAACTATAGATTGTATAGATCTTATACAATTGTTTTAGTATATTATTTCTCTAATATGTATAGGCTTCGTGTTGTATATTTTATTTACTTATAACCTTATTGTGTGTGTATGTTATATATATATATATATATATATATATATATATATATATATATATATAAGTATAATTGTGAATGATTTTGTACATTTTTATACCTGATTAGGATTGTGAATTACAACTGCTGTTATATTTGTATTTAATGTTGATTTTTATCTATTTATACTGCATCTTATTAATTTTCATGTTGTTGTTATTATTATTATTTAATACTTGTTGGTAATTTAACGTATAAGTAACTTCACTTAAAACACACAAGCAAAAAATTCTTATTTCAGCAATGAGTTATTTTTTAACAATGTAGTTGTAATAATTGTCAGTAATTGACCTGTCATATTAACCATGAATTTTTAAATTGGGTTATCGAGTTATGTTATTTGTATTAATTTGTCTCATAGTTAACTTAGCCACTTCCTATAATAGTTATATTTGCCATTGTTTCTATGGGATTTAATTACCAATAAATCTTGTTTGCTATGAATATTTTTCTTGTTTTGCATACTTGTAATTCCAATGTTATGCATATTCTTATTATGGATTTTTTGAGTTTTAAAAGGTTTTATTTACTTTTTCCATTCAAGTCATGTGCTAAAGTTATTAATTAATACTCACTTCTTATACTTGAAATAATTTCTGTGTGGTATTCAGTGTTTATATGTTTGTTTTTACTCCATTTATTTGTGACATTATGGTCCATCATAGTTTTCACCAGCTTCAATCTCTTGTTTATTGAAGCTCAAAACATTTTTAATCTTTGTCTTTGGAAGAAAACAAAAACTTATAAAAGTTACAGCAGCCTAGGTAGCACTTTTAAAACTGGAAGTTTATACAGATATTCAAGTACTCGTCATGCATTTGTCCTAAGTGTGAATGTGTAAGTATGAACAGAACATATAAATTCCTATACGCATTTTAATTGACATGTAAATTTGATAAACTTAATTGGGTACCTATAACTACAAATTTATGATTATATGTGATCTTTAATAATGAAATAATAATTTTTTAATATAACATTGTCTGAGAATAATTAATTGATACTAATTTATATTTTTGAAATAATATCATTATATATAGCAGTCAACATGAAAATGTGAGGTATGATCTGATTTCTACATTTATTTATTTTCTTCCTTCTCTTGCTTAAGATAGTGTATCTTAAAAATTAATTTGTTTTATTCATTTATTTTTAACAAATTGTAGCCTTGCGGTGAAAATTTTCTGCTTATGCACATTTGAAGCTTTGGAAAAATAATTTTATTTAGAGGGTGGGGATTTTATATATTCATAAGTAAACTCTGCTAAACATATGCATTATAATTTAAAGCACTGAGTTTTTAGTTTTATTAATTTGGTTCTCGATTCTTCTCTCCGTCTGTTGCCCCCCCCTCTCTCATCCCTCTTTTTCTCTCTTCTCTCTCTCTATATATATATCTTTCTCTCAGTCTCTCTCCCTCCCCTCTCTCCCTGCTGTTTTAGAAATTTGTGACACTAGTGAGTTGCTTGGCATTTTTGTGTATCTTTCTTGTTTTGTTAATATGCCAATGTGATTATTGTAGCTTGAATGGTATTTTAATTCTTTTAGTCACTTCTATTATATAGTTTCTGCGCATTCATAGCTTCATGCATTGGCTTCCCTTGTGTAGTTTTTTTCTGAATTGTTATTCTTTTCATTTACATATTGCTGTGAAATGTAAATTCCTAGAAAGAGTGAAGTTGTGCTATGGTCCTTAGTTTCGTAGTAAAGGGACTTCCTAATATACGCTCAAGGAACAACCATCCAGATAAGCAATAATGATTGATATCCAACCAGCCTTTTTATATTTTTTTTTTTCATTAAATGAAAGGGGTTATTTTAATTTTAAAAAAAGTTGAAGGAAATCTTCTCAATATTATTTCAAATTAGTTTTCTGCCAGTCTGGTTAATAACAAAGTTATTGCTAGGTTTATTCCTTCATGAGCATTATTTGACATTAAAGTTTGCATGCCATCATTATTTTTTCAGTTTTCCTTTTGTATTTTTATTATTGTAATTAGTTCCCTCAAAAATTAAGTGAACCATATTTCATATTTATGAAAGTTTTTCAACAAATGAGGCTGGCTTACTATGTACCCTTATATAATATATAATTCTATTAATGTTTCCTTGTTTAGTTTATTTTAAATTGAATTATTGAGACAAGCAGATGGTTAAAGGCAACATTATACTGAATAGGTTTTGTCAAAAACAACAAGTCCAGAAATGGTTACCCCATATACAAGTATTAACTTCCCTTGACTATTATATTATATTATATACTATCCCTTGACCCCCCCTGTTTCGTAAATGTATGCCTAGTAAAACTCAAAAAAAAAAAAAAAAAATATATATATATATATATATATATATATAAATATAATTAAGTAATAGCTACTTTTTTGATATTTGTTTCTGTTTTATGAATTTTTTTATTTGTTCTATTTTGAAACTATTTTAGTGCTTATTTATAGTATATTTTATGAATTTATAACAGCTTACATTATTTCTTGAAGACTGTTAACATTCCTTGAACATTTTTATTTAATTTATATTTGATCCCATATTTATTGATAATAATAATAACAATAGCAAAACATGCTATATATTTCAGTTTAGAGCATTATTATTAATTGAGTGCTTTCTAAGTAAAATTGCAACAAGAATTCTCATTACCATTCTCAAATACCATATTCTATTGTTAAATCAATAATCTTCAATCTAAACAACAAATACATAGATAATATGAATAAAAACATTGATAATTAAACATAATATTCCTATGTGCAATGTTTATTTTTTTTATTATAATTTTTTGGTAGCTTTAATTTGTAAACATTTCATATGATAATATATTCGAGTGTAAATATTAAAGTAAAGGATTTTATTGATATAGATTTTATATGTGAATTTTAAATAATAATAATAATAATAATAATAATAATGCAGAAACTATTTTTATTACACTATGTAATATTAAACTTTAGTTAAAAATTAATAATATAATTCTTGTTACTATATTTTTATAATTATCTTATTATTTAATGCCAAAGTAAATGAAAAAAACTATGGATGTTTATAATTAAGTCTATTCAATGGGTTTTATGTTTCACAGTTTATACTGGGCATAATAAATCCATATTTTATTTTTATTTTATGAAATATAATTGCATGTAAAAAAATAAATTGGACAGTTTTTAAATGTTGATATTTAAAGAAGGCAATGTAGTAGCATTTCAATTCCCTGACTTGATTTCACTCCCGTGCTTTCAAAATTGTTTGTATATATTGCCTTCATCCAATTGACATTTTTAATATTGAAATGAATTTAGAAATATTGTTATTTGGCATAAATTATTTATTTGTTCAGTTTCTTGATTTATTTTCGGATTATTAAAATTCATTCATTGTTTAATTACTGTAGTCTCATTAAATTTAGGTATATAAGAAATTTCATTGTGGATGCATGTTGATGTCTTCCATTTCCTCTATTTCACACCTGACCCATTTAAGCTCATATGTGCATTTGCCATGAATTATAGTCGATGTCTCATAGTAACTATGTATATTACCACATTTATTTTATGTTGGCATGTTGATCGAGGACCAAGTTAATTCTGTGTAACTCATTTTATATTTTGTGTTTGTTGGTGTGGTCTATAAGTGTATATTTATATATTTGTAAAACTGTACAATGTGTAAATAAGCATATATGTGTATGTTTTTTATATATATATATTTATGCATCTATTTGTTAATCATTATATATAAAACACATACATGTATCAAAATGTATATGTAAAATAGGAATGCATCTATAGAATTCTGTGTTATCACCAAAAGTGGTGTTTTATGCAATTTTTCTCATCGAATATGTTTAGCCAATCTTGGCAAATAAACCATTATTATAAGGTAATTATATTATAACAAAGGCTGTATGTTTAGTTCCAATTGTGATAAGCAAGCTGGCTTTTGACAGTTCCCCTGTAATTTATAATCTTTGTTTTACAACTATTATTATTAACTTATCACTTGTCATTTAGCCAGCTGTAATACACATGTAAATATGATTTGCTTGCATATATGTAATGTATGGAGTGTCTGATAATTTGTATAAATATGAAAAAAAAACAAAAAAAATTGTTGGTATCTAAAAACTAATAATTTATCATTTGACTGTATGCTCAGTGTTTTGTCACTAAACCATGGCAATTTTTTAACAGATTGTTCTTATTTATCCTTCTACCCTTTAATTAATAAATTATTCTGAGTAAAAACATGTCAATTTGTATCAGAATAATTAATATTTATCATTATTTGTTTATTTTCTGCTTAATAATTTTAAAGCAGAAAGTAAACAAATAATTAAAAATTGGTCACCAGTCTCTAGCCATACATAACCTTAGCAATGCCCACAGCAATGAGAGATAGTATTGATAAGATGACAAAAGCTAACCTAATGGCATATGAGTCATATTAATGTAAATCATATTCATTCTGTATGAATGATACACATTTCCTAATTTGGTTTTCAAGCTGTTTGAAGAAACGTTATGGAGAGAAGTACGAGAAGAAAAAAACTTTGCTTTAACAGATTTCCCTTGAGGGGAGTATTAAGCATCTCATTCAGAACAGTTTTAATTTCTTCAAAACTTTACAATTTTAATTTCATCAAAACTTTACAATTTTAATTTTCTTCATCTGATTGTTGATTGTTTGAATCATTAAAGTGTTTAATGAGGGTTTGGTACGATGAGGAATGAACTTTAATATATTTACCCTTGTGCCTTTTAAAACTATATGACCAAATGATGACAAACTGTGGTTCTTTATTGCTTAAAGTTAATCCATTTTTTTTATATTTCGACCGGGAAAGATTATTGCTATTTATTTACTAATATCAGCTATTTTAAACATAAATTTTGCCTGATTGCCACTATTTACATCATGGGTATAACAACCAATGCTTTAGTACTTGGGTAATCTCATCTTAATATTCCCACAATTTCTATTTCTGTCAACGATGGATAACAAACCTAGTAATAAATAAATGGCTGTTTTTGTGGTTGGGCGATGGGAATCAGGAGTACTGAAGGAAAGTAATTTGTCTTTATTAGGAGATAGCAAACGAGCTGCACATAAAGTTATATCACCATGAAAGCAATTTGCTTTCTTTGAAAACAAGGGCATGCTCAATGGTTAGTGGTTCTAATAAGATTTGTATTGTGATAGATATGTAATAGCAGTCATTCTTTGGGACAGTTCAAACCCCAGAAACGTTTCTGAGCTTTTGTGAACTACCTCAAGCATTATTCAAAATTATTTTTTTTCAATAATGCCTGAGGAAGAAAGCTGTAAGAAGTGATAACACTTCACAGATAATTCCTAGGAGTCTAAATCATTATTTTTAAATTGATACTTATCTTGTTTCTGAGGCAAGCCACCTACTGATTTACGTGCTGACCTGTTCCTGTTAAAGTTTTTCATAGTTGTAAAACACTACACATTTATTCACAGTGAGAATATATTATATATTTATCGATATTACATACATTCGCTATTAGGATATTAATTTTTGAAAATACTTGCAGAATAATTAATTCTACATACTAACTTTTAAAAGTTATTATGTTACTAACATTTTCTGAAAGATTTGTTATAACCACTAGTATTTATTCATCTGATATTCACATGGTGTTTTGTTACCAGTATGTAGATTTCTCTATTGTTAACCTTCATGAGGGAAATCTGCTTAGTTTGCGCAGCCCCTGCATGACAGACTTTTCTTTATTTTGTGATTATTCTTTAAGCAACTTTTATATTTATATTCTTTAAACATTACATCAAAGTAATTTAAGCACTTGCCCTCAGCTATTGAGGTCGTACTCAAATGTCCATCCATCCAGTCTAGGATATGGCGAAAATAAGGTTCGTTCAAAATGGTGTATATATTTTTCTGTTACCATTCTAGTGGTCATAATTATTGTTTTATCGTTAAAAAAACTCGATATATTTGCGTTTCATGAAAAACTAAAGATCTAGTTCGTTAATTGCTAAAATCGGACCAGGCGGGGGGGGGGGAGGGGTTAGAGGATGAGAATTTTGAAACTTAGAAATATCTCCGTTAGTATACGTCGGATCGAAAAATGGTATAGAACCAATCTTATTGCAAATTGAATATCCTACAAATATTGTTATATACATTTATCCTTTATCTTGAATATCAACCGAGATATTAGCATTTTTTAACCTTCAGCAAATCCCCATTTTTATTCATGTCACATAAACAATATTCTGTTATATAATAAACCACTTTATTTGAAGCTTAAATACCAAATATTCAAGAGACCGTTATTATACAAGATACATGCAAATATGTTCTTTTGATCCCCCGCCCCCCGTCTTAAGTTCTTGGACTACTAAAATTTGAGTGATTGTGATAAAAATTATTCTGATTCATTATACATTATAGTACTTGATTTAATTAGTTTTCAATAAAATTAGTTTTGTTACGTTTACTACAAAATCAGTAATAAACGTTGTTTATTAGAGTTCTTTTGGATTGCAAAATTAAACACAAACAAGCTTCGGAGTTCTTATCACTGCACAATTTATATAACAATGCACTACACACTTGATTAATTATTTTTAACTACTACTCTCAGTATGCACTGATAGCTTCACTGTTCTTCTTATCACACAGTCCAATAACTCGCTGAGAACAAACTAAACTCTCGGGACGAGCTGGACCCTTCTATAGACGAGCGGCAACATCAAAGGAGAACGCCGAGAATGGGCTAGATCCTTAGTCCAGACACGTCTGACGCCAACGGTCCTTCCATCGGTCGCCTCCTTTCATCTACTTCGTACTTCTTAAAATATGTGATTAACTCTGTTTAAATTTACAAGTACGTAGTTTTCGCAATAATATGCTATATTCACATCTATTTCAGTATTGTTTTACTTTCCGGTGAAGAATATTTCTATCTGTTCAACTCTGAGAGGTTGGAAGACCTGTTTGTTTATAATGCAGACGCTTTCCGGTGGTTATTAAAATTGACTGAAAGATTTCTCATTACCGTTTGTATTTATTCACTTAATATATACGGTGATGTCAAGTGTTACCAGTGTAGGTGTGTCACCTAGATTTATCTATTGCAAAACTTCTTGAGGGAAATCTGCTTAGTTTCCGGAGCCCCTGCGCGACGGACTTTTTATTCTCCGCTGCACTGTCCACTAGCTTCTCTGATTTCTTTGATTGTCTTTAGTTGAGCCAGCGAACTGGGAGTTGCATGGTACCGATGTTTTCAGGTACCGGAGATACTGCAGCCTGTTGTGGCGCAAGGCAAGCGGGCTCCTCCTTCTGAAAATTCCCTGTTGTATGTCCCGTACCGCTGAGATGAAATGACCCGTGTCGCTTATGATGCTCATAAGCCCATCCATCTGAGTTTGGATCCTGGACTCTAGTTGATCAAGCGGACTCTCCAGTCCTCGAGGGGTTCTAGCCGCCTTGCAATGTATACTCGTATCTACGTGGAGGAGGAAGCACCTCCTTCCTGTGTCGGGTCCACTCGAGACTTGGTGTACTCGCGAAGTGGAAGTGGAGGCATGCACGGATCTCTTGAAGGTTCTCGCATCCTTTTCAGCTGTCGCCTCGTCCAGGCGTTGAGGCCTATCTCTGGGAGGCCGGGCACCATAACAGCCCAAAACTGTTCCAAGTCCTCTGGATCTATTCCTGAAAAAGTAGGTGCCTCCTAAAACAGAATATCGGGGATATTTGGTATTGTAAGCCAGAGGATTTCTTGTGAGACCGATTGGTCCACGCGGCTTATAGGGCGGTGAGCATCTACGACTCGCGAACAGTTGCAGGTAAAAGGGCACACCTGCTCAAAAGGACCTCAAAAACTTGTAGGGGGAAGAGTTAAGTCCCAAGATCTACACCAAGTCGCCGACTTAACAATCCTCACCATTCTTGCTGTATAAATTCCGCCCCACCCCTATTCCTGTATCCCAGCTATAGTACATGTAACATCTTTATTTGTGTGTATATTACCAATAAACTTTTTTTCAAGCTCTACGTGTGTCGGAAGTCTGTAAGTGAAGAAGGCATTCTTTCAAATATGTCTTCGGATAGATATTATGTGACTCTTTCATCTTAATAGCCATTAAAAGATTTTAAAGTCTGGTATGGACGTTTTTCTCAAACAATGTAAATTGACAACCTTTGTTGTGTGGTGTATGGGCCTGCTCCTATTACCTTTTTCTTGGAATGAAGGTGAAAGGGTGAACTTCGGGTTCAAAAACGGTTCAGAAATTCCTTTTGTGAACAATATTAATAGTGGCAATGCCCCTTATTGGGCTTTAAAAATTATGAATTTATTAATTCCATTATTTAACAGTAAATGTAGACTTTTAGCCATTGTAACCAGAGTCTCATATGCTTCCAGCCTCTGAAGAAATTTCAGTGAAATTACTAACTAGCTTTTGAATGACGATTATATAAAACTTACGATATTATATTAGGGTTTTTTTTTTGTTTTTGTTTTTTTTGCAAAAATTCAAATCACAATAAAGTATTTTTAATTATATGTATATTTAAGTTTTATAACAAAGAATACACAAGATATGTGCATAAATGTGTAGCTTGAGCCAATAATTGGGTTACTGAAACAAATAGAATAAACTGATTATTTATATTTATTGTAATCCACATCAGACTGTATTAAAGCAGATTTCCCTTAAGCAATCCTACCCCTGGAGAAGCCGGCGTAGGGAGGTGACGGTCCCATCGCCCAGTTGGTCACTGGCTCTGCCCGGTTGGCAACTGCAACAAGCCATTGGACCTCCAGGTTGGAGGACATTTATACTGACACTCATACAGTACACAATATACAGCAAACTACATACACCCCCACACAACAGATGAAGATCAATTACAGTACACACCCTAAGGCTACCTACCCTAAATTCCACACCCAAGTCAAGACGGAGGGAGCTCGTGCCGAAGATTGAATGGTGCATGGTGTATAAAGATGTGTGCCGCGAACGACCCTCTTGGGGCACCAGGCGTCACCCCTTTGTAAGTAGCCTTCCACAGGCTACGTCCTACATGACCAGGATTCTGGGGAGGAACTACCTGCGTCGAAGGAGAGAGGTTTCTGAAAACCACTCACAAGGTATAAGTGGCCTAAAGCCAGAAGAAAAGGGAGGCAAGAGAACTAGGGATGCCTCAAATTTTACTCCCTCTCCCATGAAGGTGGGGAAGAAAATATCTAGGCTGGGCATGCCTCAGTTCAGTCAGGCACTCAAATGTCCGAAGGTAGCCATCGTACATGCAGACTACCCAAGGAGAGAATTAAAGGAGCCTCTCACCATGGACCTAATGGCCAAACTGGTGGATATGATGAGAGAGGTCAGACCAGAGGACGAGGTGGTTTTCTTCTTTGGATTTAATATACGAACAGGTGCAGTGGCCATTAACTGTGGGGATGGCAGATCCAAAAATTGGGTGATGGAAACAGTCGAGAAGGTGTTTCCCTGGCTGGAGACACCAATAAAGACATGAGACCCCAAGCAATTGGAGGGTTTCAGAAGAGTGGGGGCATTTATTCCGAATCCAGTGGCTAGAATTGAGACTGGCTGGCCAACATGAAGGGTGAGAATACAGACCTAGATACCCAACAATGGAAGATAGTGCCAAGAGGAGCAGAGACTCAAAAAAAGGAATTTCTGAACCGTTTTTGAACCCGAAGTTCACCCTTTCACCTTCATTCCAAGAAAAAGGTAATAGGAGCAGGCCCATACACCACACAACAAAGGTTGTCAATTTACATTGTTTGAGAAAAACGTCCATACCAGACTTTAAAATCTTTTAATGGCTATTAAGATGAAAGAGTCACATAATATCTATCCGAAGACATATTTGAAAGAATGCCTTCTTCACTTACAGACTTCCGACACACGTAGAGCTTGAAAAATAGTTTATTGGTAATATACACACAAATAAAGATGTTACATGTACTATAGCTGGGATACAGGAATAGGGGTGGGGCGGAATTTATACAGCAAGAATGGTGAGGATTGTTAAGTCGGCGACTTGGTGTAGATCTTGGGACTTAACTCTTCCCCCTACAAGTTTTTGAGGTCCTCCGAAAAAGTTAAGTTGGGATTGACCATGGCTGGTGGTGATGGTTGGAAGGCTGCATTTCTAGTATATCTTTTCGAGTGGTTCTTGAATCCTGATGAAGTGATGATGAGATGTTGGAGCTAAGTAGGCATTGCTTTGTACAGCAGTATATGGAATATAAATTCCACAATAATAGGTAGGCTAATATAAAATATATACAAACACCTCTTACATCTAAGCAAAATGTTTCTAGTACTTCAAAAGATAATTGATTATAGCTAGGGATTGGTAAGTTGTCAAATGAAATATTATACATATGTATATGACTGGGTTCTTGATTAATAACAATAATTTCTGAGTCAATTTGCCTAATAATAGGTAGCTTACTTTCTAACAATCTTTCGTGTTGCTCCAATTGTATTAGCGCTGTAACAGGTATAGGGATATGGGGAAGTATAGGGGATTAGATACATTATTTATATGAACTACTCTATACTTAAAGCTAAGATACATATTAATCTATATCTATATCTATCTATCTATCTATTTATATATATATATATATATATATATATATATATATATATATACTAGCGCAGATACCCGGCTTCGCCCGGGAATTGATTTGAGGCTGAATGGTGGTGGTATTTTTTTGGCAAGGCTTTACTTTGCACAATATTTTGACATTTACCCGTCCCAGTGTTTAGGATTAATACCCGTTGTTGGCATTTCTTAATAATAAAATTAATTTTTATGTAAGTCTTCACTGTCCTCCAAATTGTCATATTTCCCGTCTCCTGTGCATTATGCATAGATTTCAGCTATTAAGGACAAAATATTAACATTGATTTGAATTAATTTTTCCAGCTAAGGTACCTGATAGTTAAAATAGGAATGAATTGTTGAGCATATCAATATTTCTACGAAAATTACTTGCTCCACACATTGTTCCTGGAGAAATGTATAAAAAAAAAAAAAAAAAAAATATAAAAAAAAAAAAAAAAAAGTTAATCTAAATAACAAAATAAACAACTTTTGTTATGTGCATGTTTGTCGAAAAACAAATAGACAATGAAATATCGCGAATTTTTATTTCAGGCCTCCCTTATAACCCCCACTCCCGTTCTAACCTAAACATTTTGCTTCGTAGAGCAGCTCATACTTTATAGCAGATTTCACATGACCCTCCTTCTTGGTGTGGGCATGAATTGCTTTCTGTAGCTCCTCCGGTGGTTGTTCCTTCATTTTTGGTTTTTTAATTTTAATTGGACTATTCGTTTTTTACTATTTATTCTATTTTAGACTTTTTAACTGTAAATATTAATGTATTTATTTTAACTATTTATTGAAATTGTGTATATATTCTACTGACAAGTTTTTAATTTTTAATTTTAATCTGTGAAAATAGTTTTTCTTATTTCTGTAAATATTCACTGGGAAACTAATTTTTAGGTTGTAATTTAAAGTTGTATGTTTTAACTCTTGACCGTCGACATGTACATATATTTTCTAAATTTCTCAATTAAATGACATATTGTACAACGTTTTTATGGTATTTGTTTGCCAGCAGGGCACTGCTGATGGAGCGTATGCTCTGAAAGCGCTCTGTCACAACGAATAAAGAATAGTGAAGGAACGAGGCGTTTTTTCTTACCTGAGATAATAACTCCTTCACCATCCAGCACCTCAAAAATGAACTTTTGTTATGTTCATATTTGCCGAAAAACGAATAGAAAACGAAATACCGCTATTTTTAATTTCAGGCTTCCCTTATAACCCCCAATCCTGTTTGTCTCAGAGGATATTAATATAGCCTAAAGTCTAAGTTGGGTTAGTAGTAATATACGTACCAAGTTTCATAAAATTCGGTTCAGCCGTTTATGCGTGAAAAGGTAACAAACAAACACAGGTGAAAGAAACAAAATGCAGTTATGGTGTCTATGACATGTGAAACGAAAAGTTATCGTGAAAATTCGCGAAAAAAATCAATGTACAGACAGAGGTTACAATTTTATATATGTACTAGCTCAGATACCCGGCTTCACCCGGGAATTCATTTGAGGCTGGGTGGCGATTGTATTTTTTTGGCAAGGCTTTACTTTGCACAATATTTTGACATTTACCCGTCCCAGTGTTTAGGGTTAATACCCGTTGTTGGCATTTCTTAATAATAAAATTAATTTTTTATGTAAGTCTTCACTGTCCTCCATATTGACATATTTCCCGTTTCCTGTCCATTATGCATAGATTTAAATTATTAAGGACAAAATATTATAATAATATATTATAATTAGAATTAATTATTCCAGGTGAGGTACCTGGTAGTTCATATTGAAAAGAATTTTTGGGCAAATTTCTCTAAATAACAAAATAAACAACTTTTGTTAAGTGCATATTTGCCGAAACCACAATAGGAAACGAAATATCACTACTTTTAATTTCAGGTCTCCCTTATAATCCCCACTCCTGCCCGTCCCTAGAAATGTTTATGCGTGAAAAGGTAACAAACAAACAAATAAACAAACAGACACCAAAGAAACAAAATGCAGTTATGGTGTCTGTGACATGTGAAACGAAAAGTTATCGTGAAATTTCGCGAAAAAAATCAAGGTTACAATTTTATATATATATATATATATATATATACATATATACGACGAATAGTCCAATTAAAATTAAAAAACCAAAAATGAAAAAATGAAGGAACACCCACCGGAGGAGCTACAGAAAGCAATCCATGCCCACACCAAGAAGGAGGGTCATGAGAAATCTGCTATTAAGTATGAGCTGCTCTACGAAGCAAAATGTTTAGGTTAGAACGGGAGTGGGGGTTATAAGGGAGGCCTGAAATTAAAAATAGCGATATTTCGTTTCCTATTGGTTTTTCGGTAAATATGCACATAACAAAAGTTGTTTATTTTGTTATTTAGAGTAACTTTTGTTATATACACTTTCATCGTATACCGAAGTGTAAATGCGTTATACACTAAACATTATAACGGGAGTCAACAATATTATTTGGCACAAAAGACTCCACCGAACTAAATAAAACTCGGTATGTGTATTAGCACTAACCCTTTCATTTTAACAAGCCGTACCAACATTTCTAGGGACTGGCAGGAGTGGGGGTTATAAGGGAAATAAATAAATGATGCTATGTTTGCGTCTTATATGATAGTTCAAAGTATGATTCGGATTAGTGAGGTTATAAATCTTCGTCACCCCCTCCTCATTTATTTATTTTTCCTAGAAAATAACTTTGTTATTTATTTCCAATAGAAATATAAACTAAAGTCCGTCACGCAGGGGCTGCGTAAACTAAGCAGATTTCCCTCGTGAAGTTTAGTAATAGATAAATATACATACTGCTAACACAACACTGATTAAATACAAACGGAAATAAGAAATGTTTCATCCAATTTCAATAGCCTGCCGACAGGAAGCGTTAGGTTAGAAATGTAAACAAACGGGTCCCGCCTCACACCGGAAAGAAAAACAATTACTGAAATTTATCAGAATATAACACATTAATTTTATTGAGAACTATTTACTATATCTAGTACTGTAATTAATAATGAGTCAGAATAATTGTTATCTCAATCAATAAAATTTTAGAAGTCCAAAACTTTAAGATGGGGGGGGGAGTCACCAGTGCATATTTGCATGTATCTCGTATAATAAAGGTCTCTTGAATACAATTTTTGGTATTTAAACTTCCAATAATGTGATTTATTATGTATCAGAGTATTGTTTACGTAACATGAGTAGAAGTGGCGGTTTGGTGAAAACTGAAAAATGCAAATATCTCCGTTAATATTCAAGATAGAGAATAAATGTATATAACAATATTTATAGTAAATTTAGTTTGTAATAAGATTGATTCTGTATAATATTTCGATACGACGTATAGTAACGGAGATATTTCGAATTTTCGAAAATCCTCCCCTCTAAACCCCCCCTCCCACTGGTCCGATTTCAGCCGTTAACGAACTTGATCTTTCTTTTTACATTAAACGCTTAAATATGAAGTTTGGTAAGGATTAAACAAAAATTGCGACCGCTAGAGCGGTAACAGACAAATATATAGATAGATAGATAGATAGATAGATAGATAGATATATATATATATAGATATATATATATACAGTTTTGAACGGACCTCATTTTCGTCATCTACTAGGTAGGATCGATGGACATTTGAAGAAAAATGTCGAAAATTCCGTCATGAGTACAACCTCAATAGCTGATTTCCCTTAAGGGAAATCTGCTAATAAGAGCATTTCCATTATTTAATTTGTATAATGTACCTTGATGTTATTGAAACAAATATGTAATATAATAACAATTATACTTTAACGGTAATGTCATTATGACAAAAAACAATATGCGTTTAAACTCGATATGATATTTTCAGGGTACTATTATTTAATTCCATCCGGTAGATAAATTATAAAATAATGTTTTGCATCAATAATATACGTAGAAGAAAGTTGAGAAGTCCCATGCGGGAGCGGTAGACGACGGGAGCCTTACCAGTTAATTGAGTTTACTTATTTCCCGTCTGGCATTACTGGAAGCGATTACCCGTGAGATTCACTATTACAAATATAATCTTACGTGCAAAACTTTGCCTATACTATGTGAGCTAGGATTGGCTTTTGAAAGGAAATATGTTCATTATAGATGATATTTAATTGTAATAAATGCTACCCATGATTATGATTTGAACTATTGAAAAACGGTGATGCAAAAAGTGTAGAGGGATAGATTAGGAACACATTTTCATTTATCCTTCACAAATATAATTTCTATTCTATTAATCCCCAAAAGTTACCCTTCAGTGTTGGCTATTTCGGAAAATCATTACGTCGTGGAGGGAAGTGTAATTGTACACATTGAAGTCTTACTATCAAAATACCATCATTAGTCAGTCAAGAATGATTTCCCGGGCATCGCCGGGTACTTTAGCTAGTATATATATAAAATTGTAACCTCTGTCTGTACATTGATTTTTTTCGCGAAATTTCACGATAACTTTTCGTTTCACGTGTCATAGACACCATAACTGCGGTGTCTGTTTGTTTGTATGTTAGTTTATTTGTTTGTTACCTTTTCATGCATAAACGGCTGAACCGAATTTTATGAAAATTGGTATGTATATTACTACTAAGCCAACTTAGACTTTAGGCTATATTAATATCCTCTGAGACAAACAGGAGTGGGGATTATAAGGGGAGCCAGAAATTAAAAATAGCGATATTTCGTTTCCTATTGGGTTTTCGGCAAATGTAAACATAACAAAAGTTGTTTATTTTGTTATTTAGAGTAACTTTCGTTATATACACTTTTTTTTAACCGAATTATAAACGAGATATACGCTAAAACCTATAGCGGAAGTGAACAATTTTATTTGGGACAAAAGACTCAACCGAAATAAATAAAACTCGGTATGTGTATTAGCACTAACGCTTTCATTATAACAAGCCATACCAACAATTCTAGGGACGGGCAGGAGTGGGGGTTGTAAGGGAGGCCTGAATTTAAAAATAGCCGTATTTCGTTTTCTATTCGTTTTTCGGTAATTATGAACATAACAAAAGTTCATTTTTGAGGTGCTGGATGGTGAAGGAGTTATTATCTCAGGTAAGAAAAAACGCCTCGTTCCTTCAATATTTACAGTTAAAAAGTCTAAAATAGAATAAATAGTAAAAAACGAATAGTCCAATTAAAATTAAAAAACCAAAAATGAAAAAATGAAGGAACAACCACCGGAGGAGCTACAGAAAGCAATTCATGCCCACACCAAGAAGGAGGGTCATGTGAAATCTGCTATAAAGTATGAGCTGCTCTACGAAGCAAAATGTTTAGGTTAGAACGGGAGTGGGGGTTATAAGGGAGGCCTGAAATAAAAATTCGCTATATTGCATTGTCTATTTGTTTTTCGTCAATATGCACATAACAAAAGTTATTTACTTTGTTATTTAGATTAACTTTTGTTTTATACATTTCTCCAGCAACAATGTGTGGAGCAAGTAATTTGCGTAGAAATATTGATATGCTCAACAATTCATTCCAATTTGAACTATGAGGTACCTCACCTGGAAAAATTAATTCAAATCTATGTTAATATTTTGTCCTTAATAACTGAAATCTATGCATAATGCACTGGAGACGGTAAATATGACAATTTGGAGGACAGTGACGATTTCATAAAAAAATAATTTTATAAATAATATTTTATTAATAACAAATGCCGACAACGGGTATTAACCCTAAACACTGGGACGGGTAAATGTCAAAATATGGTGCAAAGTAAAGCCTTGCCAAAAAAATACCATCACCATTCAGCCCCAAATGAATTCCCGGGCGAAGCCGGGTATCTGAGCTAGTATATATATATATATATATATATATATATATCTGCTGCGGGCCCATTCCGGAATGTCCTTCTGCATATTTGGCCAGAAATATTTGTTGGAGATCTGCTTCCTTGTGGCTCGTATTCCGGGGTGGCTTAATTCATGCGTGGCCTTGAAGATGGGCTTCCTGCACTCCGGAGGAAGGTAGATCCTTGCTTGGGACGTGGAGGTCTCACACAGGACTGGTTTAGTCGCTCCTGGAAGGGTGGTTAGGCGTAGACATAAGTTTGGGTTAGTTTTCATTGCTTTAATTTCGGTATCAGCCCTCTATAGTTCAGCCAACTTTGCCGGGTCGTTCAAGAAACTGATCTCCTCGATCCTTGAGAGTGCATCAGAAACTTGATTTTCTGAGTCTTCTACATGTTTAATGTTTGTTGTGAACTGACTAATATAATTTAACCATCTTATCCTAATGGGTGTTGCGGAGGATGCTTTCTGACGCATTGCATATATTAAGGGTTTATGATCTTTAAGTATGGAAAATTCTCTTCCCTCTACAACTGGTCTGAAATGTCTTACGCTCAAGTAGACTGCTAACAATTCGCGATCGTACGCTGAGTACTTCTGCTGTGCTTCAGATAAAGTTTTCGAGAAGAATCCTAAAGGAACCCATTTTCCTTTGTCTCTCTGTTGAAGAACGGCTCCTACACAGTGATTCGAGGCATCACAGGCTAGCGAATGTTCAGCGTCAGGTTTAGGATGTGAGAGTAGAGCTGCTTCTTGTAGGAGTAAATTACACTGCTCGAATGCCTGTTCGCTTTTCTCGTCCTAAGTGATGATCCTCTTGTCGTTCTTCTAGGAATCCTGCAGGAACAGACTGAGTGCCTTCTGTACAGCTGCTGCCTTGGGTAGGCAAGGCCTATAAAACTTGAACATCCCTAGAAATCTCCGAAGGGATTTTACATCTTTAGGTTTCGAGTACTCTGTGATGGCTTGAATCTTTTCCTTCTGAGGTGCGATGCCTTCTGATGAGACGTGATACCCTAAAAACCGAAGTTCTTGTACACCGAATTCGCATTTCTCAGGGTTCAATGTAAGACCATTTTCCTCAAGCCGACGAAATACTTCAGCAAGGTGTTCAATATGCTCCTTCTGTCTTGATGAGGCGATCAGCATGTCGTCCAACAGAATCCAAACAAAGTCAAGGTCGCGGAATATTTCATCCATGAATCTCTGAAATGTTTGAGCAGCATTTCGCAGGCCAAAACACATTCGGGTGAATTCAAATAAACCAAATGGTGTGATAACGGCTGTTTTAGGTATGTCCTCCTTTCGTATTGGTATGTGGGAGTAGGCTCGTACCAGATCTAACCGAGAAAATTTGGTTTTTCCATGGAGGTTATTGTGGGAGTCCATTAAATTGGGTACTCCGTAGCGGTCTGGAACTGTTTGAGAATTAAGTTGCCTGTAGTCTCCGCAAGGGCGAATTTCTCCTCCTGGCTTGTCTACCGCGTGTAGAGCGCTGGCCCATTGGCTCTTCGAAGCTCTGCAAATTCCCTGTTCTACGATGAGCCGAAATTCTTTTTTTACCTTCTTGTATTTTTCGGGAGGTAATCTTCCTGCCTTCGCAAATACCGGAGGAGCAGTTGTTTCTATGATATGCTCTGTACTATGTGGTGGAGGTTCCTTTGTTGGAGTAGGCCTGGTGATTCCAGGGAACTTTTGAAGTAGGCTGGCAAAAGGGTGATCACGTGGTACAGATGAAATAGCTGAGGACAGCTCTTTCACAACTCTTCCTCTTGAGGTCAGACTGGTTGTCCTGTCAATTAGCTGCTTACCCTTCAGGTCCACCATCAGGTTAAAATGGTACATGAAGTCAGCGCCCATTATAGGTTTAGTCACATCTGCCTGTATTAAATTCCAAGATAGCTCCCTTCTAATTCCCAAGTCTAGCTTCAGTTGCTTGTTACCGTATGTGTTTATTTTAATCCCATTGGCTGCTACAGAGTAAAGACTTCGGGAGAAGGTCTTCTTTTAGCATCCAGAGGTATCACAGATACTGCAGCCTCGGCGTCTATGAGGAAAGTCTATCCCGTCCGCTGATCTCTGATGAAAAGGCGGCGTTGGGCTACTGCGGATTCGGTTAACGCCACTTCCGATCCGCTATTTAGTTTTCCTCCGGCTTCGTCTTCTTCCTGTCCCAGGCGCATGGTTGCTCACACTTCTGGGCCTTGTTTTTAAATTTAAAATGATAAAAACATAACCAATCCGGGTTTTTTGGGTTGCTTTTAGAGCGACTATTTGATCGTCTTCGACAATGATTATTCTCGTGATAATTGCTTCGCTGTCGAGATGTACCTAATTCTGCTACTTGCCGCGATAATTTTTCAATTTTGTCCTCTAAGCTGGCTATTATGCTTGCATTCATGTCCAAGCGGGAATCGGGACGATTGGTTGACAATGAGCAAAGTTCTCCTGGTTGGGTAACCTCTCGAATTTTATCCGCGATTTCCGCTAATTTATTAACATCATTTTGTTCTGTACTGACTAAAATAGCCTGTATGTTTTGTGGCAGTACGCGGAGCCATAATGTCTTGATAATGCCGTCCGCAACAGCTCCCCCTGCTAACTGTTTCATATGACATAATAATTGTGAAGGTTTTTCTTGCCCTTGTTGCTTCCCTTCCAACAGCTGTTGGATGCGCTTCGCTTCCGAGTCCACATAAATACTGATTAACCTGGCCTTTATGCCCTCATATGGCGTGTCACTTGGCCTCTTAACTAAGTCCGAGGCTTGCGCGAGTACGTCAAAATCTATTTTAGGAATTATGGTATAAACCTTTGTAAGGCTATTACTTATATTTGCTCTATTAAAAATGGATTCAATCTGGCTAAACCACAGCTCGGGATCTTTCTTCCAAAAGGGTGGTATCTTGTCGACTGTAGAGAAGGCTGATACTGCCTTAGGTTTGCCGTCTCCAGATCCATCCATAATGAAATGCTAAATACAATAATAGCGTACTCACAGAAAGTTTCCTTGGTAATCACGTCGGTAATCCTTGGTAATGATTATTATCACGTCGGTAATCCTTGGTAATCACGTCGGAGGGTCACTACTTTAACAAAGGAATCACTTTAACGTTCTTCGTTAAATGTCTCTTACTATTTCGTGTATTATTTTGAGTTGGTCGTGGTAATGTTGGACTAGTTGTTCATTTATTTGAGTTTCAATTTCTTTTTTATTTGTTGGTCCATAAGGGATTTCGTTGGGTACCATTTTTAAATATAAATTGAGTGTATTATTATAAGCTATTGTTGTTAGTCGTAAACGTTGTTTCAAGGATTCGTTAGGAAATGTTTCTTTTGTGGCACGTAATATTTCAATCAGTGTTGAATGGTTTCTGTTTGCAAGACCTAGGGAATTGGGATGACTAGGAGTTGTATAATATGCCTCAATTCCTTGTGATTTTAAAAAGTTTTCGATCAATCCGTTTTTAAATTCACTCCCGTTCAGTGGTGGCTCGCGTATAGGCACTGTGGAACTGCAGCACCCCCAATTTCCACTTGATATTATCTATAACATTTAATATTATTTCGGTTGCATTAAGTGTAGATGTCAAGCACGAAAAAAGCCTTTTTGAAAACGTGTCGATTAATGTGACAATGTATTTTTACTCATAGTGTAAGGAGTCGATCATAAGGTTTAGTAGGTGTAGGTGTTGTACAAAATTTTGTTTTTATAGGTTTACGATCATTCTTCGTTTTTCTACAAACCACACATTGGTTCACATAAGTCATTATTTTGTCTTTCATTCTGGGGAAATAATAGTCACGTTTTAATTTCATGTACGTTTCCTGTCCTCCTCTGTGGCAGGTTTTTCCGATATGATACTAGTCGATAAGTTCGTTTTGTTCATAATCAGGTAGTACGTCAAGGCGTTTCTTTTTGTAGCGTTTTATTTTGACTGTTGGAAATTTGTCCTGAATAATGCAAGATATTTTATCAAATATTTTGTCAAATTCCGTTTGAACTACCTCTGAACTGGGTTCACAGTACACACCATAGGCTGTGTTAGGTTTTAATATTTGTAGGAGTGTATCGTCAAGGTTTTCTTTCCATGGGTATGCTGTCTCGATAAAATATCTTTTTTTGTTAAATGGTTTAACGACTGTCATTTCCTGATTTCCTCTCTCTGTATAAAAATTTGGTGTTTTTCAACATTAACCTGCCTATCATCGGTTATGATCCTGACTTGTTGGTTGAACGTTTCCTGCGAGTGTACTGTGGCAAGGTCAGATTCTGAGTCATAGGGATTCCGGCCTTCCAATGCTTTTAGCTCAGATAGTGTGTCGGAATGTGAGTCGTTAGCTACAGCTGTCTCATTGAATAATCGGTCGAGTTCGTTCATGATATCAGTTTCAGTTATGTTCAATAATTATTCAGTTGGGGGGTTTCTGGAAAGCGCGTCGGCAACAAAATTTGTTTTTCCTTCAATATGTTTGATTTCAAATTCGAAGTCGGCTAGCTGGAATATCCATTTCATTAAGCCCGTATTTCCGTTTTTAATGGTAAACATTCACGTTAGTGGTTTGTGATCTGTTTGCAAAATAAACTGTTTATCATATAGCTAGGGTTTGAAATGATTGCAGGCCCATACTACAGCCAGTAATTCTTTTTCTATGGTTGAATACCTAGTTTCAGTAGGTTGCAGAGTTCGAGATCCGAATGCAATTGGGTGATCTCGTCCTTCAGAATTTTGGGAAAGTACAGCCTTTATTGCAGCATTACTTGCGTCGGTTGTCGATGTAAACGGTAGATTCCAGTTTGGTAGTTGTAGTACTGATGCGTTTATGGTCACATTTTGTAGTGTTTAACGCAGTCTTTAAAGTCTGAAGAGAGTAGTGTTTCCGATTTTAGAGCATTTGTTAATGGTTTGGATATGTGTGCATAATTGTGAATGAAACGTCGGTAATGTCCTGTAAGTCCTAGAAATTGACGAATTTGTTTTTCGGTCGTTGGTAGGGAGAATTCTGTAATAGCTTTGATTTTGTCAGGTGGTTCGGTTTAAGTCCTTCGCCTGATAGTAAGTGTCCTAGAAATGGTAATTTTGTCTTTATAAATTCAGTTTTGTCAAGTTGTATTGTCAGCTTATGTTAGTGGAGAGCATCAAAAACGTTTGAGGGGTGTATAAGGTGATCTTCCGCGGTTTTAGAATACTCTATAATATCATCAATATAAGACAAGTGCATTGGGTACATTTTTGATAGCCATGTTCATGGCTCTTTGAAAGGTGGGGATCCGTATACTACGCCGAAGGGGAGTCGAAGAAACTCATAATAATTATTGTCTACTGAATGCTGACAACGGTATGGAGTCATCTGTCAGTTCAATTTGGTGAAATCCGCTAGTTAAGTCGATAGTTGAAAAATATTTTGAACCTGTTAGTTGGTTTAATAAGTCTTCTATATTAGGAAGAGGGAATTTGTCTGTTACTGTTTCAGCATTCAGTTTCCTATAGTCAATTACCATTCGTACTTTTCTTTTTCCACTAGCGTCTGGTTTTTTTTGTACTACCCAAATAGGAGAATTAAAAGGTGAGTTGTTTTAACGAATACTTTTGGCTTTGAACAACTTGTCTACTTCGTCTTGGATATCCTGTTTAAAGTGATTAGGATATCTATAATTTCGTGTGTATATAGGTCTGTCAGTAAGTTTGTAATAGAGCATTGTACTTTGCTTGTTTGCCAAAGGATTTCTGGTAAATTGGAAATCAACGTGATATTATTTTGCGAGTATAAATGTTCGAGTTCATCAAGTGTTATTATGCTACTGTGCAATACATTAAGCTTACAGAATTCTAAACTAATATCTAAATCGTTAATTTTATTTGTTAGTAATGTTAGTGTAGAAGCTATTAACATAAAATGTTCGTCTAAGTCTATAGCATTAGAAATATTAGATAACAGGAGTTTCTTAATTTTGAAATTGTTAAATTGGATGGCTTTAATATCGTTATTAAATTCATTAATTAATTTTTGATTGATAGCAAGTTGTTGTTCTACATTATGTTGGAGGTGAAGGTCATTTTTTTCAATGTGGGATATTACTTTTTCATATCTTTCTTTATCATCGGCTGTCATTAGGCCGGTAACCCAAGAGATGGCGTTACCTAGTCCGTTAAATATTCCTCGTTTGTGTCTTCTAGGGATATGGTTGATATAACTGTGATTGAGTTTGTTTTGGGCATATTTGAGTTGTGAGAGTAATACGTCTTTTTGTGATAGTAACAAATTATTGTGTATAGAGGAAAAGTAGTTGTCATGTTTCTTTTCATTGCTATAGACAGGAATAAATTGTTTTAACTGATTTAATTCTGTTTGCAGTATTGAAAGGTTGATCGAGTGAACATATGTGAAATACTTGTCGATTACATACGACTTTTGTGTTTGTACTGGAAGGATGCCGGGTCCTTTAGTCAGGTCAGTTATTTTATAAGCGGCTGGGACCAGGTATTGGAGAGAGAGGAGGAGGTATATTGGAGTCCACATCATTTCTGAAATCAGAAGAAGGATCTTTAGTATGTTTATTATGTATTTCATATTTGCGGGGTCTTTTTAATTGACTAGGAAGAATTTTAATATTTTTCTGACTTTTAGTAGTGATTAGTTGTTTCTCAGGATCATATATTACCTTTTGATATTTATCTTTCGCTTTATTTCTAGTGTGAGTCTTTATGAATATATCTCTGTGGTATTCCAGTAGTTTCTCGAGTTTCGTTTAGTTTGTCAGTTCTTTTTCGTTTTTCGGTTTCTATTTGCGTTTTTATAGCGTTATGTATTAATGTCTTTTCTTTGTGATATTCAGCTGTTTTCTGTTCAAGTATGGTCTGTTGGTTCGTTTCTGTTGGTTGTGTTATGCCGAATGTGATTTCGTTTGGCGTTAGTTTCAGTTGATAGTTTGGTGTATTGTTGTAAGCAATAAGGGCAAGTTTTAGTATTTGTGATAGTGAAAGGCTTTTGTCTTGTGTATGTATAACGTTCATGATTTCGATCAATGTTGAGTGAGCGCGATTTATTAGTCCATTTGAGTTGTGATAATTTGGTGTGGTAAAGTAGGGTTGAATATTATTGTATGTTAAGAAATTCTCGAGTCCTTTATTAGTAAATTCTGTTCCGCTATCAGATTGGATTTCAAGTGGCGTTGGAAAATTGCTGAGATAAGTTTTGAGTTTATTTATGATTTCGGTTCCGTTTGCTGATGTAATTGTGTATGCATAAAGTTTGTTAGAAAAGCAGTCAATGAGTGTAAGTATTAGTTTATTTTGGTAGTGTAGTATATCCATCTGGAGTTTTTCAAAAGGTTTTGAAGGTGTTGGTGTTATCTTGTATTCAGGTCTTGGTGGGTTTCTATCATATTTGACTTTTTTACATGTGTCACAATTGTTTATGTATTTTGTAATGTCAGTTAACATTCCGGGCCAATAATAGCGTTTGCGGAGCGTCATGTGTGTATCATTAATTCCACGATGGCATGTTTTCCCCTCATGTCTGGTAGCTATGAGATTTAGTCTTTCGTCAATTGAGTCTATGTCTTCTAAGAGTTTTTGTATCGTCGGATTTTTATTGTCGGGTAATGATGTTCAATGATGTCCGTGAGGTGATTGAAAATTTCATTAAGTATGACACTATTTCTAAGTGTGGGTCTGAGCAGTAAATACCATATGTTTTGCCGGGTTCTAAGAATTCAAGGCATTCGGTTTCGAGATCATTGACATACGGCCATGCAGTGTGCCAAATCATTCGTTCCTTTGAATTGAACAGTTTTATAAATTTATTGTTTTTTGGATTTCCTCGTTTTATGATTATTTGATTTTTTTCTATGTTGAGACATTTATTGGGGTCATCTACAAATCCTATTTGGCTAGATGAACTTAGTGAATGTAGAGTCACAATACTGTCATTGTCGTCGTCTGGTCTTATAGGTTCATTGTTGTCAATTTGTATGTCGAGGGCTCTTGCGAGCTGTTCTAGATCGTCGTTGTCAAACGTATCAAGATGAGGGTTGTCGCGAGAGTCTAAAAATCGATCAATCGCTTCTGCAGGATTGATTTCGGTATCTTCCAGAGCAGTGAGTTCCTGAGGGGGATTACGAGAGAGGGCGTCTGCTACATAATTTGTTTTGCTGTTTATATGCTTTATGTCAAAATTATAGTCGGAAAGTTGACACTTCCAACGGAGGATTTTTGCACTTGGTTCCTTCATGTTATGTAAATATTGAAGTGGTTTGTGATCTGTATGTATGATAAATTTTCGTCCAAAAAGGTAAGGTCGAAAGTGTTTACAGGCCCATACTATGGCGAGTAATTCTTTTTCGATATTACTAAGGTTTTCCTCATGTGCGTTAAGTGTTCTAGAAGCAAAGGAAATGGGGAGATCTTTTCCGTCTGTCTTTTGGGATAGGACTGCGCCTAATGCAAAATTTGAAGCGTCAGTTGTTAAAGTAAATGTTTTCGTAAAGTCAGGTAATTGTAAGATAGGGTTGTTTTGTAACAATGTTTTTAGTGTTGTGATTGCATCTAAGTATGCTACATTAGTTGGGTCAATCGTTGCATCTTTTCTTAGCATTTGGGTAATTGGCTTGACTATTTTCGCATAGTTTTTTTTATCATTTTTCTATAATAGCCAGTAAGGCCGAGGAATTGCTTAACTTGTTTAGCTGTTTGGGGAATGGGAAAGTTTTGGATTGCTTTTAATTTCTCTGGATTAGGTTGAATACCTTTTTCAGAAATGATGTGTCCTAGAAAAGAAGAGTAATTCAGGTTTGCAAAATTCGGTTTTATCTAATTCTATTTTTAAATTATGTTGTTTTAAGAGGGTGAATACGTTTCGAAGATGTTTAAGGTGTTCATCTAAACTGTCTTAGAAAACTATGAGATCGTCCATGTAGACGAGTACATTTGGTATTTTTGAGAAAATAGCATTCATCATTCTTTGGAATGTAGGTGGGGCATTTTTTAAACCAAATGGCAAACGAAGGAATTCGTAGTTGCCATCTTCAGTACTGAACGCTGTTTTGGGAATTGATTCGGGGTCCATTTGAATTTGATGGAATCCTGATGCAAGGTCAAGAGCGCTGAAGTATGTTGCTCTTCCTATTTTTCCAAAAAGATCTTCTACATTAGGTAGGGGAAATTTATCGTCAATAGTTTTTTTCGTTTAATTTTCTATAGTCGATGACCATCCGAATTTTTCTTTTTCCGGAGGCATCTAATTTTTTGGGAACAATCCAGATAGGGGAGTTGTAAGAGGAATTGGATGCTTGTATGATTTTGTTTTGTAGGAGTCTTTCTACTTCTAATTTGACGTCGTTCTTGTAAATGTAAGGGTATCTGTAGTTTCTTGTGTATACTGGATTTTCGTCTTTTGTGATGATTTTATGTTTCAGTAAGTTAGTTGAACTAAGTTCATCATTGTCTCGTTTGATAATATCAGGGAATTCAAAAAGTAATGCTATTATTTTTTCACGTTCTTCGTCACTCATATGAGTGGTTCTAATCAGTTTAGGAATATCTTCATATATGTTATTATTATATTGATTATTATAATCTATATATATATATATATATATATATATATATATATATATATATATATAAAATTGTAACCTCTGTCTGTAGAGTGATTTTTTTCGAGAAATTTCACGATAACTTTTCGTTTCACATGTCATAGACACTATATCTGCATTTTGTTTCTTTCGTGTATGTTTGTTTGTTTGTTTGTTTGTTTGTTACCTTTTCACGCATAAACGGCTGAACCGAATTTTATGAAACTTGGTATGTATATTACTACTAACCAAACTTAGACTTTAGGCTATATTAATTTTCTCTGAGACGAACAGGAGTGGGGGTTATAAGAGAAGCCTGAAATTAAAAATATCGATATTTCGTTTTCTATTGGTTTTTCGGCAAATATGCACATAACAAAAGTTGTTTATTTTGTTATTTAGAGTAACTTTTGTTATATAAACTTTTGTCGTATACCGAAGTTTAAATGCGTTATACGCTAAAAATTATAGCGGGAGTCAACAATATTATTTGCCAAAAAAGACTCAACCGAACTAAATAAAACTCGGTATGTGTATTAGCAGTGAGGCCTTCATTATAATAAGCCATACCAACATTTCTATGTACGGGCAGGAGTGGGGGTTATAAGGAAAGCCTGAAATTAAAAATAGCGATATTTCGTTTTCTATTGGTTTTTCCGCAAATATAAACATAACAAAAGTTGTTTATTTTGTTATTTGGAGTAACTTTTGTTATATACACTTTTGTCGTATACCTAAGTATAAATGAGTTATACGTTAAAACTTTAGCGGGCACTAACGGCTGAACCGAACTTAACAAAACTCGGTATGTCAATTAGCATTAATTCTTCCATGATTATAAGTTATATTAAAATTTTTAGGTTCGAACGGGAGGGGGTTATAAGGGAGGCCTGAAATAAAAATTCACCATATTTACATGTATAAGAAACGGGAAATATAAAAATATCGAAGACTGTGAAGAATTATCGAA
The DNA here is from genome assembly GCA_019009955.1 of Riptortus pedestris. Taxonomy (NCBI): domain Eukaryota; kingdom Metazoa; phylum Arthropoda; class Insecta; order Hemiptera; family Alydidae; genus Riptortus; species Riptortus pedestris. Next base: position 48,827,605 of record CM032233.1, on the reverse strand, counting down.
CAAATAATTCTATTATTAGCAAATCACCGGCAACGACGGGTATCAATCCTAAACACTGGGACGGGTAAATGTCAAAATATTGTGCAAAGTAAAGCCTGCTAAAAAATACCATCACCATTCAGCCTCAAATGAATTCCCGGGCGAAGCCGGGTATCTGAGCTAGTTATTATCTATAGAACTATCTTCTAATGATACTTCATCGATTTCCATTGGCTCGGGACAAATGGTCATGAGTTCCTTCTGGGAATCGATCAAGCATGTTATTTTATTATTATTAATTTTATATAATCCTTCTTTAATTATATAATCTTTATATCTTTTTTCACTTAAGAATCCTTCTTTTAATTTCTTTTTATTATTAATATATAAGTCAATTATGTTTAGACCTTTCTTTAAATATATTTCTTTATCATTCTTTATTATTCTTATCCTTATCATCTATGGTATAGTGTAACTCCAATATAGTGTTATTGAATGTAAGGGTGTTATTGGGGAAATTTATTAAGATGTATAAATCTCTCATGGACACATGTCCAAGGAGGATGTTATATTTTTCCGAAAATGGGAAGATGTAAATTTTTATAAGGGTGTCTGTTCCGAAGTGGTTTTGCAAGTTAAGGAGGATGTATTCGCTACCTTTACTTTTTCCTGTGGGAGTAGAGACGATAAAGTCTTCTTGAAATTTTTGTATGCTAGGTGAAAGTATGGAGGGGTTAATATAATTATGAGATGATCCGGTATCAATGACCCAAGTATATCCCTTTTTGTCAATACAATAAGGGAGTTATTTTTGGGGTTGCATAGGTGGTAATGTTGAGTTCGAATGTGGGGGTGGTCTTACGCGAGAGTAGCTGCCGCTCTCTAAAAAAGTTTCGTGGGTTTTCTCTAGTTTTGACGTTTTGGTTTCTAACTGTTCGAATTTGTCTAGAAGCTTATCTAGCTTACTAGCTTCTTCTATGGCCGGGAGATTTTTTATTTCTTCTTCGTTCTGAGGGGGTTCTTCGGGTTCTTTTATATAAGTGAGTTCATAAGGGGATATGAAGTTTTTAGGGTTAGGACGATTCCATGTCCTCATTGAAACGGTCTCAGGGTATCGTGGGTGTCTAGGTTTGGGCATAGGTGGAGGTCTAGAATTAAATGGGTGATTGGGATTATTTGGGTGCATGAAGTTGGGATTCTGTTTAAAATTCCCAGAATTGGGTCGTCTGAAATTGCCAGAGTTGGGTCGAGTATTGTTATCGAAGGGATAGTATCTTTGCGGATATTGGTTAAAAAAAGGTTGATTATAAGGTTGGTTTTGATAATATTGATTTTGATAAGTTGGGTAATTTGGAAAATATTGAGGGTTATGTTGCTGAGGATATGGGGGATTATGCGGTACATTGTCCCGTTTTTTAAAGAAGTTATTTTGAGGAGGTGGGGGAGGTTTCTTGAAGGGGTCAATTACATATTTACCTTTTGTCATTAAATTGATTCGAAATTCCTCTAATGCTGTGGAATCACAAGTTAGCATTAGTGCTGTTAGCTGGTTTGGTAATACTGAATACAAATGTTCTATTATTTCTTTTTCGACCTCTGTCATGACAGTATTTGCTTCGGCTAGAGTTTTTCCTGATGATACCAACAAGGTGAAAATTTTGTTTCGCATTTGTTCTACCCTGTCTAGATAGTCTAGTGGGGTTTCTTTAGGATTGGGTCGAGAACTAAAAATGTCCATTTTAAAGATGCTAATGAGCTTCTGTCTGAAAATTTATTTTTGAGCAATTGAATTAGTTCTGTTATAGAGTTTACTTCTGTGTACATGATGGTGTTGAGGGCTGGGCCCATTAATTTACCTTTTACAACATATAATAGTCTAAAATGATTTAATGTTTGTAATTTATTTTTATCTGAACATAAGAGGCTATAAACTTTTTCGACCGTGGATAGAAAGTAGATAAGGTGTTCCGGATTGCCATTAAATTGGGGAATGTGTTGATAGTCAATGGATTTCATTTCTAATTCAAATTCTTCTTGGGGTTGTGGTGATTGTTGTGGACGCTCTGAAGGAGCTTGAAGTTGGGATGGTTTCAAAATTGGATTGGTGGCCATTTTGAATAATTAATGAATTTTTACAAAATTACTGGAGTTACAGGGGGCTCGATACAAAATCGAAAAATAAAAACAAAGTAAAAACAATAAAAAATCTTAAGTTTAACGAGACAGACCTTGTGTACTCTTGTCGCAAAGTTGACTCGGAGTTTCTCGGTGCTCCCTGATGTGTCTCCTTAATGCTGTTCTTGGTTGCTGTTTGGCTGCCTCCTTGTAGAAGGACTGGGTTGTGGACTTCCGGATGTCGTTCGTGCCTCTGCTGTGTCCGGGATAAGAAGTCACGGCTGATAACGGCAGAAACGGGACAAAAGGTCACGTATACACAGAATACCGGATTTTCAAGTCCACGATTTGGGCGCCAGTTAAATGAACTTTTGCGGAAAACCTCTTTTTAAAAAGGTTTTATTTGCAAAAATACAAGATTATGAACAATTATATGAAATTATACAAAATGTTATAAAAAGAGTACAAGAGCATATGAACTGTGGTGACAGGAGTGAGAAGACTGAAGAGCTGGTGCAGGAGGCCTGGTATATATAGGTGGTGAAGAAGGTCATGGTGAGAAGAAAGTGGGCGGAGCATTTCTGCATATAACTCGGGGAATATATTTAATGTCCAAGTCGGTTAAGCTGTATGTGGTCATGGTTTCACTTGTTGTTTGTACTAGTAGGGTGTCTGCAAGTTGGGTAAGGTCAAATGTGCTGTTTTTTTGTCTATTTTGTTGTAGTCTGTCAGATAAATTAGGCATTAACAAATTTAAAAATTACTTAAGACAATAAAAATAAAATTTTAACAAATTAGATTAAGAGAGAGAAAAAAAATTGTTTGCCTTGATGGATGTTACTTAGTTACCTCCAAGTCCTTTTTAAGCCATGGTGTCTTCAGCCTGAATGATAAGGATTCTTGGACGGTAGTGTGTCTCGGGTGTTAAATGAAATAAAACAACATTTGGTTTGGGCAAACCCGGCCGACTACATGTTTACTGTAGGACGTGGGCTGGAGGACTGAGTGAACAAGGAACAGGAAAAGGGGGGTGATTCAGGAGGTGGTGTGATGGGTTGTAGCCAATCCGGGAGCTTTATTCAGTTTACGCTTTGACGTGACAGTCGGCCGACCGTCATTACAATATTTACATATTTATATAATTACATATTTATATATTTATGCCACATACATTACATGTTTCCTCCCCTTTAAGATAAAAATAACAATTTCTTAAATAACACCATTTTTTTACTAACAAATAAAACAAAAATATTAGCTTAGAATCAACATAATAAAGATTGGTTGTATAACAAAACAAAATCATATGATAAACATTGTTAAAACTGAAAACACAAGAGAACACATTAGTACATACATATTTTCAAATATAATCTTTCAGGAGGTTTCCTTTCTCTAGCAGATCGCCTCAATGTTGATTGTTTGGGCCGATCAGCTGATCGAACAGGCGATGGAGGGGGTCACGTCCGGTGGAATAAGTGATGAGCGAATACTACTACGCTTACTACGTCTTGGAGTACGAGGTGTGCTCGGCATTCCGGTCTCACGGGTGGGTATTGTCACCAACATCCGGGTCACAACGATTCCCAGCTGGAGGCAACATCACTTCTCTAGTTTGACTACCCCCTTTATTTACAACTTGTTTATTTTGGTTTGACAAAACAGTTTTACTGACAGCAGGGCGTATCAGATCTAACTTTGTAACTTGCAACAATCGACCGAACATTAGTTTGGCCGGAGTTTCATTAGTAGTATTATGTACAGCATTTCGATAAGCTAGTAAAAATCTACTTAAAACTAAGTCTGGATTTTCATTTGAGAACAAAGCCTCTCTTATTCTTTTCTCAACTGTTTTGACAGCATTTTCCGCTTGGCCATTACTGGCGGGAAAATAAGGAGGCTTAAGCGTGTGTCTGATCCCATTAGCTTTTAAAACTGACTAAACTCAAAGGATGTGAAAGGCGGTCCATTATCTGTGACACATTGTTCCGGAATGCCAAACCTTACAAACATAGGTCTTAATTTAGCTATTACTACTTTGGCAGTTGTGGAACTGACTTCCTCTACTTCGTCCCATTTACTATAGGCATCAACTACAACCATAAATAACTTTGAGTTAAGAGGACCTAAAAAATCTATGTGTAAGCGTTGCTTTCGGGTATTCCCATACATGTTAATAAGACCTTGACGGATTTTGGCATTCCATAAGACATTGCGAACAGCTGTTGGCAAGTCCCTCTATGTCTTTGTCTATTGAAGGCCACCAAAAATAAGAACGAGCTAGAGCCTACATTTTAACTACTCCTAAATGTCCACAATGCAATTCTTGTAACATCGCCTTTTTATAGATCTTAGCAATAACTACACGATAACCCCACATTAAAATACCGTGCTCAATAGTTAGTTCGTTCCGCCTTATGAAGTAAGGCCTTAATTCTTCTTGAACCTCATTAGGCCAGCCGTACAATACATAACCAAACATCTTATTTAACTCAGGGTCCTTTTGTGTTTCCCTCTTAATGTCAACAAAGTGTATTGGGATATCTCCCTCCGCTAAAAATTGCAAATAAGTTTCTACATAAGGATTTTCCTCATATTGTTCGTTAACATGTTTAGCTTCTAAAGGTAAGCGGGATAAACAATCTGCAGAAGCATTTCCCTGAGAGGATACATATTGTATGTCTTCTTCTTCTTCCTCCTTTATGCCTCTCAGCGTGGAGGTGCCTCAGTCCAAGCCAGCCATGCATCCCGGCCCCTTGCTAACGCTTTCATGGAATTCAGCCCTTGCCCTCTTTGTCGTCCCAACCTGGAGATGTTGTCCGACCATGTCATCCTGTGTCTGCCCCGGGGTCGACTTCCAGTCGGCCTAGCCTCAAAAAACGTCCTTGGGTCTCGTTCTTCCTTCATCCGGCAAAGATGGCCAAACCATTTCAGCTGCCTTTTTTCCACTATTTCTTTAACAGCCGGAACTTCCAGCTCCTCTCGTATGTGCTGATTTCTAACAAGATCTCTCCTGGTTCGGCGTGCCACTCTCCTCAGGTATTTCATCTCCGCCGCTGTTACTCGGCTCCAGTGCTTGTCAAGTGGGACCCAGCTTTCGCTTCCATATAGAAGAGTAGGTAAGTAAATGGCCTTGAAGATGTGCAGCTTCACTTTTTTATTAACCTCCCTCTTCCCAGCAACCGTATTGCATAGGTGGTAATAGACGTTATTCGCCTTCCTGATCCGATTGGAGATTTCCCCATCTATCCTTCCATTCCTGCTGATGACCGTGCCTAAGTAGGTATATTCCTCTGTCATCTCTAGGATTTCTCCTCTGCATCGGATCTCCACAATCTCATTTTCCCGGCCTATGTGCATTACCTTGCTCTTACTTGCATTTATCAACATTCCCTTTCTATCGAGCTCAGCTTCCCACTCTATGACTCCTTGCCTTACGTTATCTATTGAGTCTGCTATGAGAACAATATCATCTGCAAAAACCATAACTTGAGCAAGAATTGTTCTCATATTCCACTTTCCGATGACCGTCCGAGCTGTCCTCCGCTTGCACATTTTTAGGATTTCATCCATAAATATTATACATAGGAGAGGGCTAAGACTGTCTCACTGTTTTATTCCTTTATTCATGCTAAAGGCTTCGGATTCTTTTCCATTTATTCTTACAATGCCTTTAGTGTTGTGGTAGGTGGATTTTATGGCCTCTATGAGTGCAGTGGGGACATTTTTAGCAGCCAGAGCAGCCCATATTTCGAGTCTAGGAACGGAGTCAAATGCTGCTTTGATGGCCAGGAAAGCCAGAAACATGCTTTTCCCTCGTTCCCATGACTTCTCTATTATAGTTCTGAGAGAGAAGATATGATCCTGGGTCTGGCGGTAAGGTCTGAAAGCTGCCTCCTCCTCCTCAAGGTTTTCCTCCACGAATACCCTGAGCTTTCGTTCAAGGATGGCTGTGTATATCTTATATACCACTTGGGAAAGACATATAGGCCTGTAATTGCTGCAGTCGCTTGAGCTTCCCTTCTTGTGTATAGGGATGAGAATATTGTACTCCCATTCCTTTGGCATAGTTTTTTGAGAAAAAGCTGTTTGGAAGAGAATCTGCAGGTATTTATTAAGTTCTGGCCCTCCAAACTTAATCAGCTCTGGGGCAATGCCATCTCTCCCTGCTGCTTTCCCAGTCTTTAGCTTTTCTATAGCTCTTTCCACTTTCTCTTCCCAGATTATGTCATCGTAATCTTCTTCTGCTACTACCCTTTCTGGATCTATATCTATGTTAACACTGGAAAACAGTTCAGCATAATGGCGGTTCCATCTCTTCAAGATTTCCTCATCTCTTGTAAGAAGTAAGCCTCTTTCATCCTTTATATTTCTTATAGGCTTATTTTTCTTCCCTGTCAATGCCTTAATAGTTTTCCAGAAGATTTTTGTATTGTCCTTGTAGTCATTTTGCAGTTTCTGGCCAAATTCCTCCCAGCTCTTCGTCTTTGCTACTCTAACTACTTGCTTGGCTTCATTCCTTCTCCTGACATAGAGTTCCCAGTTTTCGGCACTTTTGGTCCTAGTATATAATTTCCAAGCCAGCTTCTTTCTTGCGATCGCAGCTTTAACTCTCTCGCTCCACCAATTCGTTATTTTTCTTTTAGCAGTAATTAATACTGTTCCACATACTACTTCGGCTGTCTCTAGGATAGCTTTTTTCATTTCTGCCCAAATGCTGTCCACACTTCCTTCCTTAGCACACTTCTGGATTTTTTGAGTGAGGATTTCAGCATACTCTATTTTCTTCTCAGGTAACTGCATTTTCGCAATGTCTATTTTCCTATATCCCTTCCTCTGTTCCTTCCTAGGTTGGAGGATTTGAGTGTCCCCAATCAAGAGATAATGGTCTGACCCTATTTCTGCCCCTCTTATAACTTTCACATCTCTAAAATATCCTCTTATTCTTCTGCTATATATAAAATAATCTATAATGCTATTTGCATTTCTTTCCTTAGCAGAAAAAGTGATCTTATGGACTAGTTTATGTGGGAACATGGAGTTACCGATAAGAAGATCATAATCTATGCAGAATTCTATGAGTCTTTGACCATTTCTATTCCTAGTATGCTCACTTCCATGCAGACCCATGGCCCCGTGTGCTCCAGCATGGTCTCTTCCTGTCCTTGCATTTAAGTCCCCCATTACAATAACATCCTTGTTTAGGTTTTGTCCTCTTATGACTTCTCTCTCAAGATCTGCATAGAATTGTTCCTTTTCCAGTATATCAGCATCTTCCGTTGGGGCGTACACTTGTATGACTGTAACTTTTCCTATTGATAGTTCCATGTCTACCACTATTATTCTTGAAGAGGTGGACCTACACTCCTCTACTTTAGCGAACAGCCCTTCGCTCATTATTATGCCAACCACCTCCTTGGCCCTCTGTCCAGCCGGTATTCCTGAGTATATCAGCACATATCCTTTATCAAGCCTCACTTCTCCTTGCCCTTTCTTCCTTACTTCTGAGATTCCCAGGATGTCTACCCTGTAGGCTTCCATCTCCTCCACTATTTCAATCTCTTTGCCGGTTAAAGTCTTTATATTCCATGTTCCAAATCTGATGTCCTTTCGAGCGCCGCGTCGTAACCGTTTTGTCTATCCTAATCCGAGGCAACTTGATGTACTTTGAATCAGTGATAGTTCCCTCCTACGGGTGATTAGCCCAGTAGGAGGGGTCCCGTATCCTCGGGACAACAGGCCTCCCGAATATTTATGTCCCCTCAGGAGGAAGGATGGCCAGGCTATACCTCCCAGCACTAGGTCCCCAGCAGAACTTAGCCGTCGCAGGACATGCGACGTTACTACCCCCGGGACTAGGACCCGCCTGCTGAAATTTATCCTGGTGAGCTCAGAGAAGGTGACTCTGGTGCTCCCAGGACCGGGTTAATAGCCCCAAGATCATGAGACAAAAGCCCCAAGAACTTGCGACTAAAGGCCATATTGTATGTCAAAATTATAATTGGCTAAAAATAAAGCATACCTCTGTAATCGGCTAGCGGCAAACGCCGGAGTCCCTTTTTGGGTCCGGAAATTGATAACAAAGGTTTGTGGTCTGTTATAAGCGTGAATTTTCTACCAAACAAGAACTGATTAAATCTTTTAATCGCAAACACAATAGCCAAAGCTTCCTTATCTATAACAGAGTAGTTTGATTCAGCTATTGACAATGTTCCAGCTACTAAATTTAACGAAGGGTTCACTTTAACATTCTTCGTTAAATAATTAAATAAACGTTTCAAACACATCACTTTTATTTTAGAAAGTAGAAGAAACATAGTTAATGAAACATGTAACAAGAAAATTAATTAAAGCACACACAACTGGGGACAACACATCTATATTGGTCTCCGCCATTTACATAACTGACTTAAATGTTGCCCTGGCGGCGTATATAGTTCCTGTTTCCCTACATCACTTCCCGGCAGGTTATCTTATGGTTACCTCTACAGCTATTCAAGACAACCGGCGCACTTCCGCCACAGTACTCCCCCCCTAATAACGGTGTCGAGGAATCTGACGTTTCGTTTAATCCGTCGGCCATATCGACTGGTGAGGTAGTGTTGGCGTAGGCAAATACTATAAAAAAATAGTAGACATACTTGGCACAAATTTAGAAGAATAGTTAGCTAAGCCTAGAAAAGCTTTTAACTGAGTCACATTAGTGGGTACCGGAGCGTTTACAAAAGCCTCAATTTTACTAGGTGATGAACTTAGCCCTTGTTTACTTAAAACGTACCCTCAATACTCAATAGATTTACAAAAGAACGGGCACTTATTTTTGCTTACTGTCAAACCTTGTTGTCAAACAATTGTTTTAAGGTTTCACACACCTGAATCAATCTCTCTAGGTGTTGTTTGTCATCAGTTCCTGTGACCAAAATGTCATCTAGGAAACAAACTACACCGGGAATGTGAGCAAAAATACGTTCCATAATACTCTGAAACATTCCCGGGGCAGACGAGATTCCAAAAGATAAACAATTATAAATATACAACCCTTTAGATGTACAATATTTCTTATTGTACAATATTTCTTTGATTCATCGTCTAACTTTACCTGAGTGTAAGCCTGAGAAAGATCGATTTTCGAAAATGCCTCCCCTTTTAGCAAGCTTTTAAAAATATCCTCAATCCTTGGAATCGGGTAATGATTGACTACTAAGTGAGAGTTCAGCGTTACTTTAAAATCGCCACATATTCTTTTATTACCATCCTTTTTCAGAATTGGCACGATTGGAGTAATAAAATCCCATTATTAACTAATCGATCAATCTCAGCTTCCACTTTACTTTTAATCGAAAAGGGTATGGGTCTGGGTTTGAAAAACTTAGGAATTACATTTTCCTTTAACTCTAATTTGGCTGCCTCCCCTTTGTAACAAACTAATGCATCAGTAAATACGTCAGGAAATTTACTGTACAGTTTAGTAACGATTGCTGATTTCTGATCTAGTTTTTCAACAATGTTTAAACCATTTTCCTTAGGCATTCTGATTGATATTTCTGGTTCCCTAATCCAATCTCTCCCCATTAGAGGATTAGCCCCTTTGGGTGATCACAAACAAAGTTAACCTTTTTAACTCAGCTTCATGCTGCACATTTACTTTTAGTTTACCTACAGGTTTTATTGGTTGGTTTGTGTAAGAGCTTAAAACCAAATTAGTGGGCAATAATTCAAGATTGGAGATATTATCATTATAACATTTCTCAGAAATTACTGAAACACATGCCTCACTATCGACTTCAAAAGGCAAAACTTTATCTTCTATTTTAAGGTTAACCGTGATAGGTTTTATTTTATCCCTTTGTTTGGTTTCCTCATCATTTAAAGCAAATAAATTAGTTTAGTCGCTAAAATCCTCGTCATTATCATTACCCCCAACGTTCTCAACATAGTTTTGCTTATATTTAGTCTTATGAGACTTGTTATCAGAGTTAAACTTAGATTTATAGTTCTTTGTGTTAAGTAGGTATATTGTACTTTTATATTTAAGTTCTCTTTGTAAGACTTGTACCTCTTTGTAAACAGGATGTAGTATAGAGTAGTGAGTTGTCGACAGGATGCTGTAAAGCAGTGAGTCGCTGTATGTCTGTGAGTTCGGCCACGTGTTAAGAATGTCCAGTTGATAATTATAATTAATCAAAGTATCAGAGTATTCTCCTTTCACCTTAACATGGTAGCAGTCAGTGGTTTTACAGTGTTTGTTTAATTAATCGGGTTATACAGCGTTTGTTATAAAATGTCGCTTATCAAAAGTTGTGAAATGTTTGTACCAATGTTTGATGGACAAGACTATTCTAATTGGAAAATAAGGATTCATTTCACCTTAACACTTTGGTCCGTTTTGTCTCCTATCGTTATGAAAAGATTTTTGCTGAGACTCACCATTGTTTTTCTTTATTCTACATACAGAAATTCCATTCTGTATGTAGAATGAAGAAAAAGGGCCATTCTAAATGGCCCTTTTTCTTGCAAAAATTGTAAGATTAATTTTTGAAACGACACTCACTTTTTAAATGGCCCACTTTACCGCAGCAGTAGCAGTAACACTTCACTTCACTTGTGCGCTGCCACGGCTTGCGCTGCTGCTTCGGAGCGGCGTTGTGAAGGCTGCTTCCTCCTCCCGTCTTGTGGTAGGTCAGGGCGCGTGTCCCTCATTGCTAACTCCATCGATGTTGCTATCTGAACCGTATTCTCATAGTTGAGGTCTTCCTCGCCCAGCAACCTCTTCTTTGTGGCGTCGTCCCTCAAACCACTCACGATTCTGTCCCATAGATGATCCGGCAACTTATCCTTAAACTCACAGTTGACCGAAAGTTCCTTAAGGCTCACAATATAATCAGCTACTGATTCGTGTTCTAATTGCGTTCGAAGGCTAAACTTGTACCTTTCCGCAATAAACGAAGGCTTTTGATGTAAATGTCCTTTAATAATTTTAACAATGTCATTATAGCTCTTAGATGCGGGTTTGTCAGGTGTACATAAGTCTTTTAACAGATTATAAGTTTTTACACCTATAACCGTCAGAAGCGTACTAACCTTTTTATCATTATTCATATCATTGCACCTAACAAATAATTTAATGTATGAGTCCCACGTCTCTTCTGCACTGTCGAAAGGACTGATCGTACCTATAAACGACATCTTGACGTTTAAATTCAAAGCACCAAAGTTATCAAAAATAAATTGTCATCAAGCGGCATTAAAACTTTCACCCAGACACACTGTTCGAATTTCACTTCCAAATTCGACTTTTAAGTCCACGTTCCTTAGTGACGTTTCGTCATGTCTTCTTGAACCGGTTCATCTTTACTTTGTTCGGTAAGCACTTAAACTTTTCATGAACTTAAAAAAAAAAAACTTACAGCTGTATCCGTCCCACAATTCGGCCGCCAATTACAGACTTCCGACACACGTAGAGCTGAAAAAAAAACTTTATTGGTAATATACACACAAATATAAATGTTACATGTACGATAGCTGGGATACAATTAACTGAGGGGTAGGAGGGGCCGGGGTTTATATAGGAGGAATGATGAGGATTGCTGAGTCGGCGGCTTGGTGTACATCTTGGGACATAACTTTCGATAAGGAAGGCTAATGATTATGAATATAGCCTCTGAGATGTCTTAAGTATAAGACCATTCTGATTAATGTGGTTCTTTAAGAATCCCCAGTGAAAGTGTATTTTAGTCCCCCCCCCCTTGGTGGCGCACAATGACGACGGCGGCCATTTTGTTTTTCTAACTATCTTTTTTTACACTTTAAAATTTCCAAAATACTCCATCGGTGGTTTTAAGCGAGGGCGGGGATTATAACGAAACAAGATGGCGGCGTAGGAGGGGACTAAACTGCACCGAATCCCCAAGCTCTCTGATGCTATTCAGATAAATTAGCATCCACTATTGAAATGAAGAATGCATGACAGTTTGTCAGGCCTTTATGTGAAACAATGCAGAACACACGAGTTCCTAATGATATGAACGACGTGTCAGTGGTAAAACATTATAGAAACCAGTGTTCAAAAGAATTCGCATTCAGTTTGATTTACTCAGAAATGTACTGTTTCAGAAATTATATCACTAATAATTAAAATCTATTTTAGGACATAAAAAAATGAAAAAGAAATACATACATTGGTAAATATTGAATAATTGGTAAGTGTGAATTTAATTTTCCAATTACTAAATACTATAATAATACTTTTTTGAAATGATTAAGAATTCATAAATGTAGCCTAAAATTAAGATGTTTTATTTTAAATAACCTCAAACAAATTTTTAAATAAAAAACTTTCCTACGTAATGTTCTCTTTCGGCGCATTCCTTAAGATTTAGAGCACTTTTTTAGAGTGATTTTGAATTTTAAATGACTTTTTTTATTACTTAAAATACATTCTTACTTAGTAATAATAATATACTCCTCTAATCATATTGCCACTACTACGAACTCTACTTGATTGGATTTTATCACAATGTGGAGATTTGATTTACTCCAGTTTTCTAAGTATAAATGTAATAATAATAAGCCCATTTTTACTAGTGTGGTTCAACCTGTGGGCCAGTAGTAATACATATACACCTCTAAATATTTTTGTCTGACTACCTCTTTGCTTTCTCTTATCATAGGAGATAACATTAACACGTGCATCAGAAACTTTTTAACCTCTATTGAATTGCTTTGAAAAATAAATGATTATTAATTCTGGTATTAATAATCGAAAATAATCCTTTTTGCTAATATACTCTTGAGCTGTAGGGGAATCTTCAATTCTGGCCTCTTTGGGTGATATTAATCTTTTGTTAATGTTGTCTGTTTTGATAACAGTCAAGAAAAATACACCCTTTTGTATAAAACCGTCATGAACGAGAATATTTAGGTGTTTATGATAAAACAAATAGGATGCTTTTGCAAATATACATTTTCCTACCACAGAGAGGATTTTTAATTGATTGGAAAATTTATTCTTTGATACTGATGATATTGTTTTCATGTTATGGAGAGCTCAGAAGGTTCAGAAAAGGTATTTTTTCTGATAAACTTTTAACCTATCTTTTATGATTAATATCTAATATCAGAATTACTTCTAAATAAGTGTCCTTTGCAGTTTTTGAGTAGAGAATGTGTTATTCAATTGTATTGTTTGGCACATTTATTTCCCTTTATTAATGTAATGACATTAGATTTTCTCCATGTCAGTACATATGCTTATCTTATTTTGTTTTTCATTCAGAAAATGTTCACTCATTTTAAGATGTTGCATTTTACAGAATTCAGAGGTTCTTATTGCCGGAGAGGTTTATGCTTACATGAATCAAAGTTATCATGTGTCAAGAAATGTAAGAACACAGTGGTTTTTCAAGCATTTAAATCAAAAAGTTACTTTTGACCAGAAAACTGATTTAGTAAGTGTTAGTCAAATGTCACCTTTCTTTTTTCTTTTTTTTTAAATGACTGCTATTATTAATATTACCTGACATACAACTTGTTGAGTGTTTTTTATTATAGTAATATTTGAGATATTTTTAGTTTTCATTTTAAGTAAATCTCATATTTTTTTAAAAATTTAATTATATTATGGTGGTTTGGGGGATATTAATGTAATAAAATTTAATATCATGTAAATGCTGGTCTAAGTGCTAAAATACAGACTAAAGAGGGATTGTATCACCATATATAATAATAATAATATATATTTAATGTAATAGCAAATTCCTTTCCTTTCAAAAGGAGACTATTATGAAACTAATTATCCACAGAGTATATTTTTCTTTTTAATCTCATTCCCATCATTCAATTTGATTTGTATTTGTATTTGATCGTAAGCAGATTGGTAGATGTTTTATTTTCTTCAAAATATTTCACAATTTTTTAAAAAAAAAAATATATTATGAGAATAATCACCTAACTTAATGCCAAATCAAATATTCTATGAGTATCCTACAATGTGAAATATTTTAATTTTTATTGATGTACAATTTTGATCTTAATCATTATTGTAATTGAGTTTATGCCATTCATTATAGTACTCCATCATATTAATAATTGCTTTTAAATGCAATAGTATTATTTATTTTCACAGAACATTTTGTACACTTCTTTATATATGTAGCTCACATTTAAAACTCATATTCTTCAATTTTTAAATGTATTTTAGTCTGGGGATAATTAAATGTTAGCATAATATGAAGTATATTTTTTTCTTATCTTGACTTCAGTTCATATTTGCTTAAATTTTTTATTTGCCATTACAGATTTGTTAAAACTTGGTTTACTTAGAGTGTACATGGTGAATTTGAACACATTTTTTTTTATTCAAATAATCCAAATCTTTTCTGTCATATAGCTTTTTTTCAAAACATTGCAAAAAAACTCTGCTGGCATATTTTACAACCTTTATATTTGGTTTAAATTTTAGTACTTGTAATCTCTTATAGCAAAGGGGGGGGGGTTGTAATGTCTTATATATCAGGGTCAGCTGAGTGGCTATAGTGCTGGACTGTTAATTCAAAGCACTTTCCAGTATGGCTGGTCCCCGTGGGAAGTTAAACCATTACCCCCTTAAGTAGGAGAGGCTCTCAAATTGAAACATACTTGTAAAAAAGGGATTATTATTATTAATAATGTTTTATAGAGATTTTCCCTTAAGTCACTGCCTTCAGTTCTAATAATTTTGCTCAACTCACTGAAAACTACTTGGCATAGGGACACACAAAACCACGCCAACACTGAATCAAGCTAGTTGTTGGATAAATAATTGAGATTAATAAATATATAATACCCTGGGGCAAAATGAAAATAAATGGCTGATAAAAATACGTAAACCCATAAATAATTACTAGTGTAGGAATGCAAGAAAATTAGGATCTGGTGAGCTCAGGTGGAGGCAAATGGACTGAAAATACATCTAAATAGACATATAGTTTATTGGCTTATATTTACAAATACGCAGCCAAGAGTCTGGCCGAATCTGTGTTAGTAAAGAATTATTAATATAATATTAGACATTTAAATAATATTTATTTTGGGGTGGTTAGTAACTATTTTTCCTGGCATCAAACTGATTAAATTTGGAATATAAATAAATGTACCTTAATTACCAATTTGCTACAAATAAGTTTTTTTTAAACTGTGCAATGCATATTATTAAAAAAAGAAAAGAAAAATTAAATAAAAATCAAGAAATATCTATATTTTTAAAAGGATCTAATAAATCCACATTCATATAACTGTTTTAAAAATAAAAGATATTGGAAGGAAATAGTATACAAAAAAAGTATATTAACCTTTGGGGAATCATTATCATATAAATTCGTAAACGTTTTAAGGTTTTTATAGTATTATAGTATAAACAGAAAATTCTATAAGAATGTATTTACATAATGTGGCACAATATATTTAGTAATTAGCCAGATATAACACGCCCAGCTAAATGATAATATAGAAACTGAAATAGGTTTTATTTATTACTAGCTAAGCTATCCGGCTTCGCCCAGGAATTCATTTGAGGCTGAATGATGGTGGTAAATTTTTGGCAAGGCTTTACTTTGCACTATATTTTGATATTGCCCCGTCCCAGTGTTTAAGGTTTATACCCGTCGTTGCTGTGGATTTGTTAGTAATAAAATTATTTGTTATGTAAGGTTTCACTGTCCTCAATATTTTTACATTTCCCGCCTTTTGTAAATGTATTTTTTTTTTTAACGTAATGGACTATATAATTCATACTCATAGAAAGTATTCTGTCTTCCAAAACATGTATGAATAAGAGTTTCTTTCCCTTGATTGCCCATGTACAATGCCTAACGGTGACAGTAGTTTTAGGTACGTCATAACCGCTATTAACCCCCTCTGCCGTTTGAACCTAGCAATTTTAATATAGCTTATAGTCATGGAAGAATTAATGCTAATTTACATATAGAGTTTTGTTAAGTTCGGTTCTAAAATTGTTGGCTCCCGCTTTAGTTTTTAGTGGAAATCTTGTTTATATTTGTTATACGACAAAAGTGAATATAGCAAAAGTTACTCTACATAACAAAATAAACAACTTTTATCCTGTGCATATTTGCTGAAAAACCAGTAGGAAACAAAATATCGCTATTTTTAATTTCAGGTCTCCCTTACAAGCCCCACTCCGGCTCATCCCTAGAAATGTTGGTACAGCTTATTATCATGGAGGAGCTCATGGTAGTTCACATACCAAGTTTTGTTTAGTTCGGATTAGTCTTTTGGGCCAATTAAAACTGTTGATTCCCACTATAGTTTTTAGCGTATAACTCATACATACTTCGGTATACGACAAAAGTGTATTTAACAAAAGTTACTGTAAACAACAAAATAAATAACTTTTGTTATGTGCATTTTTCGCCGAAAAAGCAATAAGAAATGAAATATTGTTATTCTTAATTTCAGTCCTTCCTTATAATCCCCACTCCTTTTTGTCTCAGAAAATATTAATATAGCCTAAAGTCTAAGTTGGGTTATTAGTAATATACATATCAAGTTTCATAAAATTCGGTTCACTGTTTATGTGTGAAAAGGTAACAAACAGACACCAAATATCGTGTCTATGGCATGTGAAACGAAAAGTTATAGTGAAATTTCCAGAAAAAAAACAATGTACAGACAGGTTACAATTTTATACATATACATATATATATATATATATATATATATATATTTAAAAAAAATAAAAACAAACAATTAACTGTTTTACAATGAATGATATACATTTTAATTAATAATTTATGTTTAATTTTATATGAATGAAGAATCGACTTTTAAGATGGTATTAAAAGGTCTTAATTCAAAATATATTTTTTGTTCAATAGTTGTTGTTTTTTATTCATTTCTACTAACTAAAATGAGTTTCTTTAGTATTTAGCCTTATCAGAATATAACATATTAATTTGATTGAAAACTATTTACTATATCTAGTACAGTAATTTATAATGAATCAGAATAATTTTTTATCTCAATCAATTAAATTTAAGTCCAAAAACTTAAGAGGGAGGGGTCACCAGAGCATATTTGCATGTGTGTCGTATAATAAAGTCCTCTTGAACACAATATTTGGTATTAAGGTTCGAATAATGTGGTTTATTACATAACCAAGTATTGTTAGTTTAAGATGAGTAGAAGTGGAGGTTTGCTGAAGGCTGAACACTATAAAATATAAATATCTCAATTAATATTCATGATACAGAAAATATGCATAGGACAATATTTATAGATCATTAAATTTGCAATAAGATTGGTTCTATACAATTTTTCGATCCGACTTATAGTGACGGAGATATTTCGAATTTTCAAAATTCCCCCCCCTCCCACTCGTCCGATTTCAGCCATTAACTTGATCTTCCTTTATACATAAAACGATTAAATATATAGTTTGGTAACTATTAAACAATAATTGTGACCGCTAGAGCGCTAAAAGACATATATAATTTTGAACGGACATCATTTTCGTTTCATTTGAGGAAATTTTTCAAAACTCGCGTCGTGAGTACAACCTCAATAGCTGATTTCCCGTAAGGTAACATATACAAAACTAAATATTTAAAGTATATTAATAGCACTTGATACAAGTTGTATTATAAAACAATAAAATCAATTTACTAATTCTTATAAGAATAAATACTCAAGAAAAAATTAATTTGTCCTCCGTCTTCTTCCACTTGAATGCTTGCTGCTATTCTCCCTGCGAACTCATCACTACACTATTTATCAACCTTTCTGCTTCATCCAGTCGAAGATGGCTTCCTCTGAATTTGAAGAATCCTTGTTTATATGAAGCGTTTTTGTCAATTGTTCTTAACTTGTTTATGCCGCTATAAATCCTCTTGCGTTCCTCTCTGTCCTCTGGGGTCCTGTCATGACTGACACGAAGATTATTTCTAAAGAATATATCTTTCTTTTTCATAATATCTTCTTTAAGTTTTTGATTGTTCAAAGATACCAATATGGACCTTGGTTCTGGTCCTTTTCCCACTCTATAACAATTTTTAATATTGTATTCCGGCAAGTGAACCCAAACTTCTTGGCATGCCCCTGCAACCTTCTTTTCAACTACATCCTCAGTTTTGTAATAGTAATAATATATAAATGTATCTAGCCGACAACAAACAGGATGAACATAAAATTTCACTATAATCTTAGCATTTTTTAATTCAAATGTCAAAGAGTGGACAATGCAAATAATCTCCAATTATTTTATTTTAAAGAAATTATCATTTTGTACAGCTGATGGTCAGGAACCAGCTAACATCATAAATTTATAGCTCTTGATCCGTGGTACCCTGCAAGACCAGCTCTGTGTGTTCCCAACCCCTCTCAAGTATCAAGTGTACTTTTCGAGCACTAGCTTTTGAAAACACCATGCAAGAAAAAAAGATCATTAGGCTCATCCTGAAGACCATTAGAAATTAGCGATCGGCAAATCCAGGTGTGAGAAAATCCATTAACTAAGTCCAAGACACCACAAATTCACAAAAGCTAGCTATCTATAAATAAACTCTTGTCAACAATTCTACATTTATACTGCAAAATATTCCAAATAAAATTTCAGTTTTAAATCTCAAAATATGTGAGAATTAATCTTCTCTATTTTGGTGTGCTTAATGTTCTTTCTTGGGAATCACTATAAACCTTGTGATTAAATTAAGAACAATCATGCACTTAATTGGTACTTGCTTAAACGTGAAATATAAAATTTGTCATATTTAAGATTTTTAATAATGAATTCCATTCATAATTAAATTAATATCTTTTTATCTAATGGTTTTTTTTGTATTTCCTTCTACATAACATGTGATATTTCCATGCATATTTCACATGATTTAACATTTTTGAATGGCTTAAATAAATAATTTTCTGTTGCCATGCTTGTCAGGGAAGACCATCTGATAATCGAGTACAGCTGTCGAGCACATTATGATGCCAATCGAAAATAACTCTTTTATCATAGATAACATATTTGAAATCATATATTTTAGTGTGCCAACCTTTTTTGATCGTGGAAATATTGCTTCACATATCTTTAAAAATAATCTAAATATATTTTTACCTGGGCAAACCGTTATCATCACAGTTCTTGTTTAGCAAGACACAAAAATCACATCAATTTGACACCCAATGAAGAGAATATTATATGTGCCTGGAGTTTATAAAAAGTCCCATTATCAGATTGGTGGCATTACAAAGTTTTAGTGTATTTAAAAATCTTACCAGATAATCAATAAATTCAGATGTATATATACTCTTTTGTTAACATGTATATTTCCTACAGATTACTTTGCTGTATATTTTTTATCAACAGAGATTTTCTTAATCATGTAATTTTATCATGGTACTTATTATGCCCTGATTTAATAGAATATATTGGTTTACGTTGGGCTTTCACTAAAAGAGACATGAAGTTCAGTGTGATTCATGATCACCCTGTGTCACCTGCTTTCCATTGCCAGTGTTGGAACTATTTTCCAATTTTACT
Organism: Riptortus pedestris; assembly: GCA_019009955.1. Classification (NCBI taxonomy): domain Eukaryota; kingdom Metazoa; phylum Arthropoda; class Insecta; order Hemiptera; family Alydidae; genus Riptortus; species Riptortus pedestris. Next base: position 48,807,978 of record CM032233.1, on the reverse strand, counting down.
TTTGTAAATGTATAAAGAATGTATATTGCACACACATGGGAAAGTCTTCACTTGGAAATGGCTGTAAGCATTTCCAGAACACTGATTTGATTAAAACTACACCTCCTGGGGTATGTGGACTAATATTATTATCATCGAGCTGTTCTGGAAATGACCATGTTATGATATTTCATATTGATGTTTTACTAGTCATTCTACCAGTTTCCTCAGGGTATCCCAACTGAGAAATATGATACTAAGTTGAAATTCCCCGAGGAAACTAGCAGAATGACTTGCCTAATGTTAGTAGAAATGCCCTGATATAGTCAGTAACCCTTGATAATCATCACATGGAACATGACAGTATATAGTGAGCGCCTTTGACTTTGATATTGCTGGGAGATCACTGAAAGCAATTACGGAAGCATTCTTTGAATTGTGATGTTCAGGCTAGAGATTTCTAATTGATCGTCACAACTCTCTTGCTTCTGCAAGTTGCTTACAGAGTGGCAAATTAAATGGTTCCAAATAAAAAATAAACATTCTTAATTGAGAAATCAACCCATTCTTAATTGGCCATATAACAGTAGCAGGTAAACAAGATGTGTAGAAGTTGTATTAACTCAACAAAGTATTGGGCAATTTGGACTTATTCATACCATCTATACATATTCATTCAGACTAAACTGTATGATAATACAATAAATGTGACCAGTACTTCCCAGCAGCATAAAAATTCCCTTCCACCTAGGTAATCATGGTCCTATCCAACATAGGTGTGTGTCAAAATTAATCTAAATAATAAAATTAATTATTTTCCTATGAGTATGTTTGCTGAAAAATGAACCAGAAATGAAATATGATTTTTTTTTTCATCCCTTAGAGCAGGGATGAGCAACACGTGGCCCGCATTCCTAAAGTTGAATTTATTTTATTGACTTTCTCCACTGAATATATTGTTATAAAATATGTGTCTGTGTGTGTGTGTGTGTGTGTGTGTGTATACATAGGGCACTAGGAAAGTTTTGCAATATGAGGGATGGGATCGCAGGACGAGGGGACGAGTTGGCACACGCGTGGACCTGTTCAAGCCTGCACAGTAGCTAGCTGAGTCACCGGGCTAGAGTCATTTTCCTTTTGACATTGCTAGTGAAAGGTGTTAGTAATGTCATCCTGGTCTAGAGTTGAGTACAGAGCGATTTTACGCAACAACTTTACACGTGGGTTAACTGTGGATGAGTGTTTAGGAGAAATGCTGCCTGTGCTTGGAGAGGATTGCCCACACCGTACAACGGTATTTAGGTGGTACAAAGAGTTTAAAAGAGGAAATTTTGAGCTTGAGGACGCTCCAAGGTCAGGTCGTCCAGCTTCATCGGTGACCGAAGAGAACATTGATGCTGTTCGGAAATTGCTGGAGGCAGACAGGGGAGCTACCTATCTGCAGATAGAGGAGTCCTTGGGTATAAATGCTCCAGCGATTCGTAGCATTTTACATGATCATCTTCATGTCAGGAAGCTTTGTACTCTTTGGGTGCCCCATAGCTTGACTGAAGGTCAGATGGCGAATCGGGTCTCGTGGTGCCGTGAAATGCTCAAAAAATTCAAAAATGGGAAAGCCTCCAATGTAAACAGCGTAGTAACGGGTGATGAAACCTGGCTTTACTATTATGGTGTCCCAACTAAATCTCAGAGCAAAGTGTGGGTGTTTGAAGATGAGGACACTCCCGTCAATGTCCGGAAATCCAGATCTGTTAAGAAAAGAATGGTGGCGGTATTTTTTAGTAGGAGGGGCGTTGTGGAGCGAGTGGTGCTAGAAACTCAGAAAACTGTCACAGGCAGATGGTACACCGAGGAATGCCTCCCTAAAGTAGTGCAAGCTCTGAAAAAAATTCGGCCAAACTCTAGAATGGACAAATGGTTCCTTCACCAGGATAATGCTCCAGCGCATCGTTCCAGAGTTTGCACAGAATATTTGGCCAGTACTGGAATAAAACTGTTAGAGCACCCTCCCTACAGCCCAGATCTAGCTCCCTGTGATTTCGCGCTTTTCCCTCATGTGAAAAAAAGGCTGAAAGGGAGGCATTTCTCAAGTGATGAGGTCCTGGGACTTCGAGTGTGCCCAGATCCCAGAAGAAACGTGGCAGGGCTACTTTGAAGACTGGTTTAGGAGGATGGAGAAGTGTGTTTTATGCGGTGGAAAGTATTTTGAAAAATTGTAAAAAATAAAGTCCTATTGCAAAACTTTCCTAGTGCCCTACGTATATATATATATATATATATATATATATACATACACACACACACACACACATATGTAAATATTTTTTTCTGTGCGGCCCGCTAAAACATTTTAAAATTTAAGTTGGCCCATTGATTAAAAAGGTTGCTCACCCCTGCCTTAGAGCTCGCATACCACCTTGTTCTAAATAATATTAATATGGCCTAAAGTAGTATTCATATCAAGTTTCATTCAATTCAATTTAGTCGTTTAAGCGTCATTCATTTATTGACTTGAGTTATATGCTTTTTGGGCATATCTCATTTGTACATAGTCATATGTCAAAAATGTATGTAACAATAAGTCCTTCATGTTTGGTGTGCTTAAACTAGCTGGACATTCTATTCTTTATTTATTCCTTTCTAATTATCCAATACCAAATTTCAGTAAAATAAAGATAATGACAAATGGGGAGAAAGCTCTCATATCAGTAGGAAGCACTAAACTAGATTATGTAGGGGAATACATTTATTAAGGCCAATTGATTTCCTTCAAAAACAAATCAACAGAAGAAGTGAAGAGAAGAATAGCTCTGGGTTGGAGTAAAAATTTGTCATTAAAATCTATAATGAAAGGAAATTTCCCAATCGAAATGAATAAAAAGAGTTTTTGATTCTTGTGTTCTTCCGACAGTGACATACGGTAGCCAAACATGGTCTATCTCAAAAAGCCAATCAAGGAAACCGGAGGTATGGCAAAGATCAGTGGAAAGGAGCATGCTGAACATCAGGAGGAAAGACCATATCAGAAGTTCCATTATTTAGGAAAAAAACAAAATTGGCATATATCAAAGACTACATGGAATCATTGAAATGGAAATGGACAGGCCACCTCCTCAGAACTCCAGATGATAGATGGTTAAAGGAAATAACTCTGTGGACTCCATACAACTAAAAAAGAAGACATGGAAGACAGGCCAAAAGATTGGCAGACTGGATGAAAGAAATGCCAGGAGCAATGTGGTGGAGATTGGCCAGATATAGACATGCTTGGATGAAGAAGAAGCAAGAGAGACTTCTGCGGGGGAACAGATGTATAAAACCTACTCACTGACGGACAACTAACTCAGTACAACGTTTGACGGGCTTGAAGATGGTGCTTTCACATCAAAAGCATTTGCCAAACATAACTCGATCAACAGCCAGTGACGACGGTCTTCTCCGACAGGTATGACAAAAAGTGATTACATTCTGTGTAAATTTCCAAGGCAAGGTGATAAACAGGAATTTCATGTTTCTCAATCTTTGTTATTAATATAATATAGGGTATGAGGTCAGAAATATTAAACAATTATTATTGTTGAAATTTAATTAACTTTTTGTTAAAATTATTTTTGGTTTTTCAGACAAATATTGATGGTGAAATTGGGATTCTCTCTATCTGCCCTCTTGATCCACCTGTGGACTGGGGACCTGAGACTAGTTCTTCTTATGAGTATCTTATTACCCCAAGTACTAATATTGTATACTTATCAAAATACAACAAAGCTGTTTATTGTTTAGATCTTAGTCCATCCATTTCAGCAGTGGTACGTACTAAATTATTATTTATTGGAATAAAATAGCTCACTGCTAAATTATTACATAACATTATTCAATAAGGTTTCATTTAATGATTAAGTACAATATATAATATAATTTAACAAATTAAGATACTTAATCACTTACAATTAAAATTAAACTAATGTATGTTTTATTTGTATTGACTGATTCAACATTTATCCTCCACACACACACACACACACACACACACACACACATGCACTAACAAGCACAAGCCCAAAACATATTCCAACTTGAAACATCAAAAGTATTTATGATATTACAGATCACTTAATATATATATATATATATATATATATATATATATATATATATATATATATATATATATATATATATTCTTAACAGTTTATTTTTTAGAATAGATGCCACATAAAAATAATAAAATTATTACAAAAAATAAAATCACTTTTTCCTTAAAAAAATTATTTATCAAAAATATGCTATTCTTAATACTAATAATTTTTATAAAATATTTGCCATATCAAAAATGGATAACACATTCCAATTCTGGTACAAATTTAATTACAAACATGTTGCAACAAACATTTTTTCAGTGCATGTGCAGGGTTTGTGCATTGTGATCAGTCACAGCCTTGGAAATTCTGGCATTTTTCTTTCATCTTTTCTTCTTCTCTCCTTGAACTCAAACTTTTCAGGGTCATGTGTGATTAACAAGGGGAGTGCACGGCCTTCCCCCCACCGATTTGAACGAAAACTTTTTAGTGTTTAGTTCCTGATGAAAAACCAATTCTGTTAAAACAAGAGAACGCACTTCTCAAGTGTTCGTCTAAAAAAAATTGTTAAAGTTTTCCTGAACGTCTTGAATTGTTCCCAAGGTATCTATTTCAAGGGGTCCACCGTGGCTCAGGGGTAGCACTTTCGTTTCGTAGGCAGAAATCTGGAGATCAAAACTCACCGGGAGCGACTTTTTTTTTTTTCATTTTTTGCTTCTAGGTTGTTTATTTAATATTAACAAATAAATAAAAAGTTTTTTTTTTTTTTAGTTTTTAGCGTGTTCCATAAATGTAATTGGTATAAGGAAATATTTAATATTACACAAGAAATATATTATTAATTGAAAACATAAGCATATAACAATTATCAACAATAACACAGATATGGTTTTATCTATATTTGCCAATTTATTTGATATTATTTTATTTTACAATAAATAAAGACATTTAAAAATTTCTAGCTAATTATACTTATGTTTTCAATTAATACTATATTTCTTGTATAATATTAAATATTTCCTTATACCAATTACATTCATGACAAAAAGCATGCAAATTTTCTTTAAATATATAGAACGCGCTAAAAATAAAAAAAAAAAACTTTTTATTTATTTATTAATATTAAATAAACGACCTAGAAGCAAAGAATGAAAAAAAATAAGTAGCTCCCGGTGAGTTTCAATCTCGAGATTTCTGGCTACAAAACGAAAGCGCTACCCCCTGAGCCACGGGTGGACTCCTTGATAAGATACCTTGGGAACAACTCAAGATGTTCAGGCCAACTTTAACAAATTTTTTTTAGACGAACGTTTGAGAAGTGTGTTCTCTCGCTTTAACAGAATTGGTTTTTCATCAGGTACTAAACACTAAAACATTTTCGTTCAAATCGGTGGGGGGGTAGGCCGTGCACTCCCCTTGTAAGGCACACAAACAGGCTTCTTTTCTCTGACTCTTCATTTGAATTCATAGGAGTATGAAAAGTTGGAGTAGTAAGAAAACAAGTTTAGAAATTTTAGTTGAAAATAGCAATGACTTAAGATAAATCTGAAAATGAAAATTTTTGTCTTTTTGATCTGTGATAAATTTGTGTCTTAGACGAAATTCTATAGTTCACTCTCTGCTTCCTGCAGTGTTTGTGGACTCTACTTCTTTCATTTCTTGATAATAGCATGAAGAGTAAGAAAAGTTACAAGTTTGTTACTTTATATCAAGAAGTGGTAACAGTGATGCATCTTCAAATTAAAAATGATAATACAAGACATTATTTTTAATAAAATAAAATAAAACAAAAAAAAGTTGCTGAAGGTAGTTCTTAAGTTTGTTGCTTTGAATTTGTATGCCATGAATTCAACCAAGAGGGCATATTAGTTGCATACTAGTAAAGAGATACTGATAATTTATTGTTACTAACATAGACTAATACGATTTTTTTAGGACATACAGCATGGTCAGGTTATGCTAGATGAAATAATATCAGCTGTCAAAAATAGCATTGAAGGAATTGTGAGACATGTAAGTAAAAAAAAGTTACATTAAAAATATAACATGAAATTATAGTTAGAAAATAACTCATATCTTTACCACTTACTATATATGGTAATTTCAATATACAAGGCCTCTTAGCTGCTTTGGGATTCTCTGATGTCCCATGAATTCCTAAAAGATGATGAAATGAAATAAACTTGATGCTCCATGCTAATACTAGAAAAAAGTACATAATATATCCTTCCTAATAATAGATGATGATGATAATGAATATTTTTTATATTAATTCGGTTAATAAACTGAATCATCTGGTTGCACAGGCCTGGAAGGGTTAATAGTAATTCCCATCAACAAATTCGTTATTTTTATTTATTGTTTGAATAACTTGTATCACATGTAATCTATTATTGTTTTATTTTTAATCCTTTCATTGAAATCACTGTCATTCGTACGATATATAGATCGTGAAGATGAGCGTTTTACTGGTCCATGGTTTGTGGAAGGCTCCATAGCAAATCATATGCTATGTAAAACACACGAAAAGAATACGAACAAACAGTGTTACAAGCTATAATGAAAGATATACAATATACGTAAACTGAATTACCTCGTATCGTAGACCATCAATACGTAGGCTGTTAACCGAAACAAGAGGTACATGAGACCGGAGCAAAACGAGCAATAGCTAGTTAAGGTTGAATGGCATTGACAAAATAACCCAAAACACTTCCTGAGTGTAGAGGAAGGAAAGACACTCAGCTAATGAGGTGGACAGCCAATACTAGGTCTACCAATACATGAAATATGAAAATCTCTACCGGTCTCTCAGACCGGTGTTTCAGTAAAAGTGTTAAAAAAAGTTTTTATTTAAATTTTGGTTTAGCTGAAGGTGTGATTTTGGCTAAAAATCAATGAAGACACAATTTACTGCTTTAACTTCAACATCAGGTTTACAAAGAGTGAGAGCATAAAATTTAGAATGAAAACCTGGAATAAAAAAATCTATTATCGTTCCTCAAATGGGAAGAGATGTAGGAATAGCTATATGTTTTTTAAGGTTCTTCTATAGTTGTTAATATGCTAATTAATTTGAGTTTTTTATTTTCCAATGTATTTTGTGGAGCAAAGATTGCATGATGGGATATAAATGCTGTGTACTGAACTACAGGTGCTGGAAAATTTTGTTATATATTGTGGAATGTTATTGGATAACTTTATCATTTGTAGTACTACAGGACATAGCCTGCTAAGTATACAACATCCCACTTGGTATGGTATTATGCTGGCCTAACTGAAAATCTGAAATATATTGCTAGTTGTAAATGGAAAATGTAATGTAATCTCAGATTTATTACAACTGCATCTTGCTTTGAATATGTTTGGTTAGTGTCAACATCTTTTCTAACACCTTTTTGTTTTGTTCACAAATTAATAATTATAAATAATCAACACGAATGTCAATTTTTTTAGTGTTTTATTTCTCTATTAAATTGTGAAGATGACCTACCTTTAGCATTTTTAAAAATAATCCCTGTCCTATAATGATCCAGTTGTCAAAATTCTGCATAAGCTTAGATGGTGTAAACATGTAAGTACAATTCTTAACCAGTGTTCTCTTGCCCAACTTTTTATGAAGTTGGGGGGGGGGGTTCATAGGAAGTATTGTTGTTGTGAAACAAGAGATAAATTGAATTAAAAAATCATGAAGAATTTTTTTTTTTTTTTTTAAAAAAAAAAAAAAAGAAAATTTATATCCTTTTCCATGGCTTTGATTTTTGTTTGATTTGTGATGGTTTTTTTGTAAAAAAATTTCTGCTATTTGTAAAAAAAAAAATATATATATATATATATTTGTATTAAATGCATAGGGTTTCTTTTTATACTTGAGTAGATGATTATGTCAGTTGAATATTGTCATCTGCATGTGGTGAACCCTATATTTTAGCTTCATATTCATAATTTTTCCTGGAATTCTCCTAAATATTTAAATAAATATGTAAATATAGTACCTATCACTCTAAACTATGTTAGAGTGCACTTTAATATGAATCCAGAATGTAAATAGCTATTGCTAGTCTTCCTTCACACCCTTACATAAAGATAGTTGAAGAGAATGAGTGCAGGTAGTCAGCGTTTTATATTCTAAGATATGTGTGATGATTTAAATTTATTAATATATAAATATAATCGATGGAGGGAGCACATCCTGAGGTTGAAGCATCTCATTACCACCATGTTAATAATTTGGTTTTGTAAAACAGATAAAAAAAAAAAAAACAACAAAAAAACGTAAATCCGATCGAGAAACCTGCTCCTTGTTCTCAACTTTGTTGATATCTTATGAGGAGAAAGTACACAAATCTATTTTTCTAATTTGAAATTGTATTCTTTATCTAGACAATATATTTACTACTGTCAGTTCTGTATTTCAAAAATCATTGTATATGCAAGACCTCTTTTTTATTACCAGGATTTGATGTTTAGCTGTGGAGTATCAAATGATTTTTGATGAGTTACTTCTAGGTTATCTGTAATTGTTCTTATTAGTTTCACCAATTATACCCTTACTCAGAAGTGTAAAAAACATGTTTTGTAATGTCTTTCAATGTGAAAGCTGGAAACTAAAAAATTAAAAAAAAACATGCCTGTTACAATTTTATTATTGATTTTAAATCTTATATAAAATATTTATTTTCAGTTTTTAATTCCTGGGACAAGATTTATTTTTGAACCACATCTATTCGTCACAGTTATTGTCCATACCCCCTTCTTTACAACTCCAGCCCAACAGGTAAATATTATTTTAGCAATTCATCTTTAGATAGCTTATTTGTAAATTATGCCTGAATTTCACATGATAAAAGTAAATGTTTTGTATTCCCATGATAGGACCTGTTTTTCGGGTCTAAGCTCAATTGTGGTCTGTTATGGGAATTCAAAAATTGTTGTTTTGGTGACATAAGCATTTAATTTTATTCATCATTCACTGCTTTTAATGAGTTCACAATATTTTTGCAACTTAAAAATGAAGGATTTGTGTCCCTCAGTAAAGGGCAATGATTTAAAGATTCTGTATCAGTCTCAAAACGGGAGAAAAAGCTCCTACTCTTCTTCGATATGAAATAGTATATTGTTTTGCCTAAAAAATCATTTAAATTAAAAAATAGATTTTGGTAAATATATTGATAGTTAAAGAAAAGTAATAAATTACATACTGAAGAATTTGTTACTGGTAGATAACTATCGGTAAACACTCTTCCTTTGGGTCACAGACATTCAATGCTGAGTTTAACTTTCCATCCCTATGAAGGAAGAGTTACAAATTTAGGAATATATTTTTTCCTTATCTAAAAGACAACCTTTTTGTCCTGGTTCTCTCTGCCGAATAAGAAAATTTTTGTCATCTTCCAATTTCATCATATTTCGAGCATTTTCTTCAGCAATATCAAAAAGATAATCAAAATTATACATAAATTCCTCTTCTTGCTTTCTGAATATAGTTTGTTTTTTCCAGATTTTTTTTTTTGGAAGCTCCTTAATTAGTTATTTAGTTTCTTTGAACAATTGTAGGTTGCTCTAGCTGGAATTCTTGCTTTTCCCCAAAATATAATCATTTCCCTAATAAATAAATGTTCATTCTCATTAAGAGTCAGCTTTACATCGTGCAAGATGCAAAATAATACAGAAATACCTGATGATTTGATGGAAGCTTTGAACCAGATATTTGATGACTTGCTTTGCCATCTAAATAAATGATTTTATCACCACTGTGTAATCTGTAGGCCATCACTAAAACTTGACAGCACAACACTGAAGCTGAAAACTGAAAACTGATACTGATGTAAAGCTGAGCCTAAGGTTGCAAGAATAGAGGGACGTTTTACATGTCTGAACGTGTCTATTGGCCAAGTCAGCAATGTCTAATCAGGCTGGTTTTGAATTCTATATCATTTTTAAAGTATTGGGTATTATATTAGGGGTTAAGACCTGAACATCTCCAATGTCAAGTTTTTGGACACCCTAGTCTCCCAACAGAATTTTTCCAAATTGTTTTTTATACATGCTTATTGTTTCTTCATTGAAAGTGTTCTCTAAATAATAATTTTACTAGTTAGTAGCAGTTCATCTATTTTATAGAATTATAGCCTTAATATGGTAAAAGTCATAGTTCATAATTCAAATTTTAAAAATATAATAATTAATAGGGCTTTCTGTTAATGAGGAATTCATAATTCAAATTTTTAAAATATAATTATTAATAGGGCTTTCTGTTAACGAGGAAAGGTCACTAATTATTAATTTTGATATATGTATTGCAATGGGCATAAATATGCATAAGTATTCCACTTTAGAACAGAGATCTATTTATAAATATTTTGAAAATTAAACTATGTCATAATTTTTTGTCCAAATTAAGAAATAGACTTTGCATCCAAATCAGAACTTTCAAATATCATTTTCTCATATTTAACTTTTTTTTACCCCCCCCCCTCTTTATATACCTATTCAGATATAGATTTATTGTAACCTGAGTTTTTTTTTAAGGTATTGGTTCAGGGCTGGCGAGTTACTGAAGAAAATGTAGCAGACTTCTTATCAGCAATAGTAAAGCAGTTAGAACTTTTGGAAGATACTATTGCTGATGTATCAGGTCTTATTCATGATGAAATAGAAAATGTTCGATTCAAACATGTATGTTGAAATGAATAATGTTTTATAATTATTCTTTAAGGATGTACATAGATTTCCAAATTATTCGGTACTTAAACTAGTTTGTAGCATTTTCTCATAAATGGTGCTACTAGTGGGGGTTTTCAATTCATCAATTGACTCCTTCTTCATGTAATCCGACTGCCATTGGGCTTAGTGTAAAGAATTCGGTTGAAGTGTAAATAACTAATCATTTTACTATTTAAAATATGTTTAACTTTGTACCGAATAAAGTTAGACACAGCAGGAGTTTTTCTGCATTACTTTAACATGAAGAAAAGAACTGCTGAAAGATATAGAATTTTTAGTGGATGTTTATGGAGAGCATTCTCTAGATGAGCAAACATTTCTGATGTTGCTTTGTTTAAAAGTAGTTGTTTTGAGCTGGAAGACATGTGATTTTTACCTGGGCAGCCAAAAAAACTTGAAGATGAAGAAACGCCATGCCAAAGGTTTCAAGATTTGGCTGAATCATTGTGAATTGATTTACAGTTAGCAAACTCCTGAAAGCCATGAAATTGATCCAAAAGCAGAGAAATTGGGTCCAATATGAATTGAAAGCAAGAGACTTGGAAAGGCGTTTTTCGTCTGTGAACAGCTATTTGAATAGTAGAAAAGCATTTGTATAAAACAGTGACTGGAGATGAAAAGTAAATCCATTATGACAATCCCAAATGGTAAAAATCATGGTTTAAGCCTGGTCAACCATCAACATATGAACAGTGAAATCAAATCTATGGCACCAAGCTTATGCTCTGTATTTGGTGGATCAGCATGGTGTGATATACTATGAGCTGGTTTTACGTTTGACTCACATGACTCAGAAATTAAAGGAAAATCAGTCCTAATATGGTGTTAAGCATAGCAAAATCATTTTCCTTGATGATAATGCTCGTCCCCAAAACCAGTCAAAACATAAATTGAAAGGACCAAATGGGTCCCAGCCTCTGTTAAACTTAACATTTTTTACGTATTCAATACATTACATCTTAGTGTGCTTAGTACTATTTTTAATTTAGCAAGTATGAGGTGCATTATACAGTAAAATAATTATTATTAGTGAGTACTAGAAAAAATTTTGTCTTTTCTTCTTTTCCAAATTAAAACCTTTTTCTTGTGATTTGAATTAGTTTAGATCAATTTCCCTCAGTAGTAGAAGTGTAAATCAAATATACATACATACATATTTATTAATTAATTCATTTGTTTATTTGTGTATCTGTGTGTTGTGTGCTTGCATGTGTAGAGATTTTCTTATTTTTCTTTTTTTTTTAAATTAAGGCTGAATCTGAGCGACTAATCGGCGGCTTCTTTGAAGAAATACCTTCTCTCCAACAGTCTTCAGCAGTCAATGGTATATCAATGGTTGGACCAGATTCAGGTTTTATAAACTTGCTACGTTATGGAATGTTAGCTCTTCGTCTTTTACCAAATAGTAATTTGTCAAGTATGTATTTTTGTCCATTATATTAGAATATAAAGTTATTTCATAATGATACCTATTTAATGCGCTAATTCACATTTCTCGACACAAACTGATGAATATAGCTACCACACTTTAGGTCATCCTTTCTCTTGTTTGTTTAGTCTTGAGCTGGAATCTCTTTGTTTCATGATGATGAGGCAATTTCCATTTTCCATTCCCTTTCAAATAAAGGTGGAAATCCTCTCACAAAGAAGGAATAATAATAAATTAAGTCACACATTTTTTCAGGGAGCTGTAGAAGGTTGAAAATGATACCAACTAGCCAACATGATAATCAAGATAAAGGTGTTTCTACCATTGAAGTTGTAGGAGTGAAGAATGGAATAAAATCCAAATGAAAGTCTTGACCCTAATGGAATAAAAAATGAAACACTGGAAGCAGGGGGTTAAGTTTTCCTAAAAGAACCCTTCAAATTGCTTGATTTTATTCAATCCAAGACCTTAATACTGGAAATGCCCGGATAAGTCTTGCCAGTTTTCTTCAAATTATTCAAATGAATTCCTTTGAAGTTCCTTCGACCTATTATAGACTCCTAAAACCTAATTCCTATTTGGCAGATTGGCTTTTGCTCCTAGTGCTTCACTGTGCAACATGGTCTTTGAGAAGCTGATAGTTGATATAGTCTTCTCACCCTTGCAGATTCATCAGAATATAGTGCATTGGCTTGATCTATAAACTCAAGTTTTTACCTCAGTGCCTTTAACCTTATCCTAAGATACCTGGTTGTTAACCAAATTCTGATTAGCCTAAGTTGCTGAAAACATAGATTAATAAAAACAAACAAATAAAAGTTTGTATCGTTGTTTTATGCAGTTAAATGATTTTATGAATTTGTTTTTACTTTCAATGGAATTAAATTATTTTTTTTAATTTCCAGATTTAATAGTAGTAACAGATGGTATGATAACTTTACCTGATATCCATGTACTGGACTCTGTTTTAACTCAGTTAAGAAGCAATGCTGTTGCCGTCTCATTTCTCCATGTTGGCAGTCAATTTCACCCACATTCTTCACATGGTCTTGTACCATATACTGAATTAATGGAATTTATTGCTACAGCAACATTTGGAACATACATCCATTCATCACCTGCTACTGTGAGACATATTCTCCATTTAAATTTTTACTAATTTCTAAGCATTGCATGATATACATCTTGTATATGTCTCTTAATACTTTGAATTTGTTTACAAAGCCAGTTTAAATTCAGTTTAATAATAACTTCCTAACAGTTATTTTTTATGTTTGAGTACTTTTGTGATTCATTTCATTTATGATTTTTTTGTTCATGAAAGTCCCTAAATTGTCCCAAAAAATGAATGTACCTATTATTATACTCTAGTTGGACTCCAATGAACCTACCTACCAATATTCATGCATCTGAATGTCTGGGTGTATGTGTGCTTGTTTGCTTGATTCTTTTTGTGCGTGCATGCGCGCGTATGTGCGTGCATGCGCGCGCGCGTGTGTGTGTGTGTGTTATCTATTTTGACTTTCTTCATTCATCATATCCCACCTCAGAAAGGCTAAGAATTATTTACTTATGCATTACTTAAAATATTCAAATTAATTTTGATTAATATGGCATTGTTGTATACACATTAATTACCATTCTGTTCGAAAATTTGATATATTCAGAGCAGATGAAAATTTAAAATGTAGCTCATTTTTTTCTCACTACTCCTAATAGTAAAAAACCCCAACTTGTTACCAATGTATGATTATCTAGCTAGTTTTCTTCAAAGCTTCTTATTATTTACAATTAATTTGTAGTTTTACTAGATATGCTCAGTAAATTGAATAAATATGAACACATGTTTTTTTGTTTTTTTTAATTAGAATTCCTTTTCATTACAATTTGAGAACACCAAGCTATTTATTTAAACATAATATAATATAGTACATATAATGTAATATAATATCGAAATACATTATGACATGCCCGAAATTAATATCTTCTCTTTTGGAATATTGTTTACTAAACACATACAATCAAGTGGACAGACAGCTGCTGATGTAGTGCTCCAGGTTAAAGGCCCCAAACCATTTTTTGCCTGTTTTTTGTTTGTCAGAGATGATACAAGGGCATGTGTGACAGTGCCTAAGGGGGGTGAGTGGCCTCTGCTAGAGCCAGAATGGGCAAGGGGTGCTCAGGAAGCCCACTTGATTTCTCACAATGGGCAAGGGCTGCTCTGGAAGCCCACCCCCATTACTTCCGGCGACAATTTTTTTACGATGGTGTTGTTATAAATGGTAAATTACCCCCCCCCTATACCATATACATCCAGAATTTGGTTCTAACTAGTTTACTGGTGACGAATGAAAGTGAATGATAAGAAAATAATTAACACCAAAAAAATTGTCAAAATAAACCCATTTCCCAAATTTACAAACACAGTTAAACTTTTATTCATACTAAAGTTATTTCCCTATTTCTGAAATAGGTATTTACCTAAAATTGATAGTTATAAGCCTCAATTCTGTGTGTTAATGCTTTTTAAGGTTTTATTTATTAAGAGCTAATATAGATATATATATATATATGTTTATTTGTTTATTTCAGAATGGAAGTGATGCCTATAACTTATATCATGAAGCATTTATTACATGGTGCTTTAGAAACAAGAGCCTTTCACAATTCTCTTTAGCTTCAAAATCAAAAATTAATAATTGGAAAATAAGGTAAAAAAATCAACAATTTTTGACTTTCAATACCCTTGCATTTTAGGGTCTCTAGACTCTGACAAGGACTGTTGTATTTTTGCCACTGTTGTCTGTTGACCATCCACCTGATAGTTCTTGTATTATTTTTTTTAACAAGTTGGTGCAAATTTGTGAACATTTGTTATGCATTTGCACATTGTAACTCGTGGACGCTATTGATGGAAATTCTATAAAAGTCCATCAAACAGGGGCTGCGTCTAAGCAGATTTCTCACTTGCATCACGTATGTGCATTTATTTCATTATGTAAAACTTCAATAAGAACAATATTTGTTATTTAGGCTTCAAATAAAGTACCTCATAATATAACAGTTTATTGTTGATATGGCATGAGTAGGAGGAAACGCAAATATCTTGGTTAATATAAAATATAATGAAAAAATGTACATAACAGCATTTATAGAACATTACATATGCAATAAGATTGGTTCTATACAATTTTTCGGTCGTACACCGTTGTTTGAGTATGACCTCAATAGCTGATTTACCTTAAGAGAAATCTGCTAAAATTATTTTTAAGTAATTTTAAATTACAATTTCTACTTATATACTGTAAGTTCCTATATGAAAACAACTATTTGGAAAGACAATTAAAACTTAGTTTTTCATTTGTATCTTTATGTATTCGATTTCATTATTATTAATTTGATTTAAAGTATTTGGATTTATTTACTTATTTTTATTATTTTGTTTTTGGATTTGTGGCTGCCTGTTGTACTGTAAACATTGGTTCCGTGTTAAACTTTGTTCAAAGTGGTAAATCAGGCATTGTGTATGGTAAAAAGTGGCAGAAGTATTTTTTGTGCTCTAATACTTGAGATAGTAGTGACAAGTTTTATTTGCTGGAGTTTCCAGAACAAGGCGAGAAAGATGTATAGAAATACAGAATATTTGCTAGATGAGTGGAAAGCTTGTCAGTGCCTTCCAGCCTGTCATAAGAGTTGCCACCCTATAGCTCTTATCTTGGCTAGGGACTTATTGTTTCTAACGGTACGACCCGTTATGGACACTCACCTTCTGGTGTCACTGCTTACCTGATTTGCCATTAGTTAGAGTTCATAAACATTGATATCTGTGAAAAGTACCTAGAACAGAAAAAAAGTGTCCCTGTCGTATGAGGGTTTTTTTTTTTTGGAAAAATAAATGTGTTCAGAAGGTTTTTAAACTGTATATATTTCCGTACTTATTGGTTATCGGGAGGCCACCCATTTAAAGACGATTATTAAATCATAATTAAAAGAAAATTACTTTATTATTTAAAATAACACTTCTAGAATTTATAAATGACAAAATGGTTAACAGAAGGCCACTCATTATTTACAGATAAAATATTTACTGGTTCAAATCACGTACTGCTATTCGGTGTTATTGCTTTAGACTGCTCATATTTGACTAGGTTATCTTAGTCATTCTGTTTCTTTTGTTATCAGAAAATGAGTGATCATTTATTAACAACACTTGGTATTTATTATCAGCACTTGGTGATCGTTTATTATTACACCACTTGGACAGCTGCCTTGCTGAGTTTACCGCTTTATGCAGCTATTCCACGACTTCGTTCAGTTTTAGGCTAACTCTAATTTATAATTACATTTTTTCATTCAAATAAATTCTAGAAGTGTTATTTTAAATAATAAAACGATTTTTTTAATATGACTTAATGATCATCTTTAAATGGGTGGCCTCCCGATAACCGATAAGTACCTATATTTCTTAGGAAATATGTTGTAATAGAACGTACCTACGTCTTAGAAGTCATCCATCCCAGGTTAGGATAACCTAAACTGCTGCCTTCTTTAAAGGAACAATTGATAACACATTATGTCAGGATATAAACAAGGCAAAAATTGAAAAAAAGGAAGATATAATTAAAGAAATCCTGAAAGAAATGGGGAAAAAATATCAATTAGAAAACAAGGGTACAAGGATTGAAGAGAGACTAGAAATGTACCTGAAAAAAATGAATACAGGAATATCTAAATTAAAAATGACTGTAATCAGCAATTTTAAAAGTCGTAATTCATTGAAAGGCCAATAAATAAAATAATTTTTGGTCTAGAAAGAGCAGAATATATAGTATCTTTATATAACACTTTCATGATGTATTGATACGTATGATTACTCATTATTGGTTGTTGTTATTATTCTTTTTTATTGTTGGATGTCTAATTTTAAACAAAAGTTCAGCTTTATCAATGTTTTGGATATACAAAAAAAGACTATTTTCAGACATTTACTCAACAACCTGCATGTATTAGCACATATAATATTCATTTTTCTATAAAAGAAAGAAGGCTACAATACTTGGATCATATAAAAAAAGTTAGAATCTAGTAGACTGCCATAAATGATGCTAGGTAATATATCAAGAGAACCAAGACAGAAAGACAGAGGTAGATAGATGACCTGGAGAAAGTTTTGTGGAGGCTAGAAATCAGAAATTAGTGATATAAAAGTATGTCGCAGTAAATTAATGGTTAAATATTTTGGTAAATAAACACTACTATCCCATTGAGTTCCTTCAAGGACTGTAGTGTTCATTTTTGATTTCAGTGGTCACAGTAACAGAATTAAAAAAATCGAAATAATATAAATGTTGAAAATAATAATTTTAAAATATTTTCTTGTGAGTATATATTTATGAATTATTTTTTAGTTCTGCTTGCTATACAACCACTTTCTTCAGTATAAAAGTTTTTCTGTATCAATTTAAAATACTTATTGTTATTATTATTATTCTAGCAACCAAAGCTTTTATGGAAATAGAGAACATCTTTTAACTAAAAAGCAAAGTGAAGAGCACTTAATTGCAAGCTTAACTAGTGTGCTTTGTTGTCGTTTACATGAAGGCTACATGATCAAGGTACGCTTTTGTTCTGTTTAATAAATGAAATACCTATTCATCAAAAAGAGAATGCTTAAAAAACAGTTACATACTCAATAGTTTAGAAGGTTTCTTGGGAATAAGTACAACTCTTCTTTTGCGACTCATAAGAGATAATTTGGGAAATAATTTGAATATTCAATTCCCACTCCTTTTAACCCCTCCTCCCCTGGTCCAATTCCACTCATTGACAAATGTAATGTTTGGTTTTATATGTTTTATGAAGCATTTAAGTATAGAGTTTGGCATTGATCAAACAAACATTTTGACCACTAGAGTGGTGCGTGTGTGTGTGTGAGTGTGTGTTTGTGTGTGTGTGTGTGTGAGTGTGTGTGCGTGTGTGTGTGTGTATAAAATTTTGAATGGACCTAGTTTTTGTCATATCCTACATAGAACTGATGGACATATGAGGAAATGTTTCAAAATTTGTGTCATGCGTACATCCTCATTAGCTGATATCTTAATAAACAATAAATTTATTTGATTAAATACAACTCATCGATAGTGATTTAATAAAGGTGATTTGAAAAGATATTAGAAAAATGTGTGGACTACAATTGTAGTACATTACTTTGTTAATATGTTTGGTTGTCCATATACCATTTTTTGATCCAATACATAATAATGGAATTATTTATTAAATTATTTCACTCCTACATTTATAGACGAATAGATGCTAGAAAAAATCATAAAATCACTATGTACTTTTCATTTCACTTAATTAGAACAGTTCTATTTAGACTGGTGATAAAATAAACTCTTTTGAAAATAACATAGTAAATATGTTTCATGACTTTCGCCTGGAACGTCTCTCATTTTAAATTAAATTGGATCAAAATTATAATAGCTAAATTAGGTATTATGATATGATAATAGTTAAATGAGGTATTACCTTAAAAAAAGTCCATCACGGAGGGTCTGCATAAACTAAGCAGATTTCCCACATGCTGTTATAACACACTTGTGATCTCATTCTCTATTTCTTGTAAAAAACCGATGAGTAAAAGGGTTGTAGAGGAGGGTGGGGTTATTGAAAGCTGAAAACAAGAAAGTACAAATAATTCGCTTATTACTTGAGTTACAAAAAAAAAAATGTATAGAACAACAATTGTACAGTATCAATAGCTTAACAAGATTACTTCTATAACATGTTGCAATACGACTCATAATAACGTCAATATTTTGAATTTTCAAAATTCCCCTCTAAACCCTCCACCCCCGATTTCAGCTATTAACTAATACAATCTTTAGTGTGGAATGAAACAGTTAAATATTGAGTATGGTATAGAAGAAATAAATATTTTCCATTCACGACTGCAAAATCTTAATTGATGACGTCATCGCAATACTTATTTTCATTTATCTCACAGAGTAAACATTCAATGGAAACAATATTTGGTATTTAAGCTTGGAATAATGTGGTTCATGATATAACAGCTTATTGGTAATATGACATGAGTCGGCATGGGGGTTTACTGAAGGCTGAAAACTAAAAAATGCAAATATCTCCGTTAATATTAATGATTAAGAATAAATGTATATAACAATATTTATAGTAAATCTTATTTGCAATAAGATTGGTTCTATATATTTTTTCGATCCAACATATCATATCAGAGATATTTCGAATTTTCGAAATTCACCCCCTCTAAACCCTCACCCAGTGGTTCAATTTCAGCCATTAACGAACTTGACCTTTAGTTTTGAATGAAAGTTTATATATTGAGTTTAGTTATGATTAAATAAGAATTGCGACAGCAACAGACATGTACACACACACACATATATATAAATTTTTCATAAATTGCATCATGAGTATGACCTCAATAGCTGATTTCCCTTAAGGAAAATATGCTATTAGATAATGGAACAGTCAAAAAGGAGGTAATCGTAGTATATTTATCATCCTTATTGAAGATTAAAAGGTGAAAGTTCCTGCATAGATAAATGATCATATTAACTTAGTACTGATTTTAAATTTATATTTTCAGAATGTTTTCCTCAGGGATAAGGAGTTGGAAATCACAATGCTTCTGCCTTGGTCTAATCATATTTATATAGAATATATTATTACCTCTGAATGGCCTACTAGTAGCTTCAAAAATTTGGTTCATTTTAGTTTGTCTATTAAAGGTATGCCATTTTTATCAAATGTTCATATGAAAGATTTTATTTTGGATGTTATTCTTTGTTTGATATATTATTTTGTTTTCAGCTCCTTATGAATTTTTACATGATATAACTTGCTTAATGAAGAAACAGTTTCATTCTCCTTATCGACAAGCTGTTGTTTCTAGATTTTGGGGCACTTTAAAAACATTGTCTCACACTGACCTTTTGTTGTCGCATCTTGACTCATTTTCAGAAAATTCTTTAGCATACACAGTGCCAGAGAGCATAAAGAATGGGATGCCATTGTTTTATTTACCATCAAATCATACATTACCAGAACTTTCGTCTAGGTGATATATTTTCTTTCATAAATTTAAAAATTGCATGTTTAGATAATTTTATGTTTAATTAATTTGTTTTAAAAGTGTAGATTTATAAATAATTTGCATTTAAAACAGTCAAAATTATTTTCTGTAATTATTACAATACATTTGTTCATTTAATGGGCATTCGTGATGAAATTTTGAATATTTATTAACTGGTTGATGATTAAATTGACTATTAACCAAGGTTCGAATCACTGGAATGGCACTATATAAATAATGAGAAAGGAATTTCTTTTCTTTGTAAATAAGAAGCTTTGTTGTTTGATGTTTATTTCTTCCTTCAGTGCTCGCTCAACATCATGTGACAATTTGAAGTCATGTGAATAAAGAAGCAGTGCATTTTGACATAGTTTGCTGAGACATGGAAGAGTGCATTGTTCTCTTACTAAAATAT
Source organism: Riptortus pedestris (assembly GCA_019009955.1). NCBI lineage: Eukaryota > Metazoa > Arthropoda > Insecta > Hemiptera > Alydidae > Riptortus > Riptortus pedestris. The sequence goes on along the minus strand of CM032233.1, from coordinate 48,787,240 downwards.
GTTTGACAGTCCCTGACCCTTTGTGGGCTGTTTAGCCAAAGTATTATTATTATTATTGTTTCCTTAAGAAGAGCTGATGGAAGAAGTAGGACATAATGCATTGATGACAAGAAATACAAATGTTAACCAAATATTAAACAGAACTTTAGCTCTTTCTCTTCTCAGACAAATTTGAACAGATAGACAGAATGTAGTTTTAAAGTTCAATGTTTGGCGAGCTATTTCTATCCTTTTCCTCTTCAGTACACGCATGTGTGCGCAGGAGGTCCCCAAACCTATCCTATAATGCATTATTATACTTTGGAAAAAAAAAAAAAAAAAAACTGAGAAAGGTGTTACACCATCTAAATTTTGGATCATTTCTTGCCAAAGTTTGGAGACACTACACTTTCTCTGACTCAAGTGTTGGCATTAATGTTAGTAATGTATGCGAAAGGATCACTTGCAAGGTATGCATTTTCTGCATACCATATTCTTGAGTTGGTTTTGTTTTGTCACTACTCTTCATCAATCGCTGTGTGCCAATTGATCAAATTTTAATATCCTGATGTGGAGAAACATCTTTATATGTCTACTGACTAAAACCTATCAACCCACTTTTTGAACTAACTGAATTATGCAAATTAGGACCTTTGAGAATGTAATAATTCAGACGAATACCATTGTCTTGACTACTACTGTGCCTGGTTTATTAGGATTGTACATGGCAAAATGTGGCCTCTGTGATATTTATATTGAAGGGGGGGGGGCAATAATGTATTCTTTGGTCATATAATAGTATATTCTCTAATATATTCTCAGAGATATGGTTCTTACTCCATCTTTCTCTTCACACAGATGTAAAAAATTAACATTTTCCTTACAAACATCAGTTTCATAAACCATATATCACTTATTATTTTTTTTAGTGGCTCATCATGTCCTCAGTTTGCTCAATTTTGGAGGCCTGTTGTCCTACTGGAGCCAAGTGTTTGGCAGAAATGGCTGCATACACACAGGCTTGGATTGATACTTCAACCTGATCGCCCTCTTCCACATTCGCTTCATGTTATAAATTTCAATCCTAGAAATCAGTTTCTACAATGCCGGCAAGCAGAAGCTGCACTATATGGCTGTCTTAAGAAAATGACAACATTTGTGTTGATTGAAAATCACTCATATATTAAAATTATGTCTTCAAAGTGGGTATAAAAATATTAAACTTGATTTCTTTTGAGGTTTTATTTTGGTTAATTGGGTCCTTATATCAGTGGCCTTCTCCTGGGTGTCTCGTGTCCAAATGTCATTACTTCAAGGGTTTATTGTACACTTTCTAGTTAAATGTTGCATAAATGAAATCCTATCTTTAAATGTCACAGGGACATACAACTTTTTAATTATTTTAGAAAATTCTAGTTATTTTCTTTTGTATGAAAAACTAGTATTTCTGGGTTGTCACTATCATGTAGGATGTTTATATGTGATTTATGATAAATGGATGAAAGAAAAAATGCCAGCAGAATGGGGAGAAAGAATATCGTTCCTATATATATAAAAACGGCAACTAATTTAAATGTTAAGGGGGCAGCAATGTATTCTTTGGCTATAATAGTATATTTTCTGAATATATTCTCAGACATATGGTTCCTACTCAATTTTTCTCTCCATACAGATGAAACAAATGGAACATTTTCCATACAAACATTAGTCTCATGAATCATAAACGATTTATTATATTTCTTTTATTGGCTCATCATGTCCTCAGTTTGCTCAATTCTGGAGGCTTCTCCTCCAATCCTCTTTCCACAGTTTACAAGATCCTGGTCACTGAATAGGGAGTGAGTGAGCAGATAAAAGAATGAATTTAGCCCAGGGTGATGAGTGTAATGTTGATCCAAAACTGGAGTTGGTATCTCAGATGTCGTGTTTACTACTTGCCTAAACCCAGGAGGCCCATTGTTATCTGCACTATTTAACTTTGTCGTGGAAATGGCAGTCAATGAAATAAGGACAGGTCCTGTTGGTATCATATACAACAGGTTCACACAGCACATGCCATATGCTAACAAGATGGCAGTGTGGATGAGTTTGCATAAGGAGAACTCTCAAATTAGAATGGAAAAGAAAAAGTATATCCCACCAGGGAGATTGGTGGATCTGTCATATTGGGGAGTTCACATTTTTTTAGTTATAACATATTTAAGTGCCTGTGAGGGATTGGGCAGTGAGCAATAGTGTGGAACAAGATATAAAAGCCAGAATAGCTGCACTGATCAGATGCTTCTTCTTCATAAGAATGAATATTACGTAAGATATTCATTGAACAATTCAGAGCAGCATATTCTAGCCCCATATCAGGAACGTCATCCCTTATATGTGGCTGGAGGTTGATGAAGCAATCCTGTTTCTTTAATAGTGTTAAAGTTGGAAATAAAGTCTCGCGACCAAGCAAGCAACTTTCTGGGAAACACCAACTGACTGTATTCACAAGTACATTCATGAATAATATTGGGAAATCCATAGACTGTGTCCATTGTGCACTCTTTGAAAAACAAAGAAAAAAAAGATGACATGGTTATGATAATGTTTGGGGATTACACAAGCAACATAAACAAAGTGGGAGGGAGTCATTACCTTCAATGCCATCATTGCTACTTTTTACTATTTTAGCTATTTATGATCAAATTTTACATTTATTCTGAATATGTGAATGACTATTATAATTATTTGGCGTGGAACTAACAATATTAGTTTTTCATTATTAAAAAAATAAATCTCGGACTTTTTAGGAAAAAATACAATATATATCAATGATATTAGAAGATAAAATACCTCTACTTCTCCAAACCAGCTATCTGCTCCAGTGGTCTTCTTGTCACACTTAAATGTGTCGTGTGTGTGTGTGTGTGTGTGTGTGTGTGTGTGCGTGCGTGTGTGTGTGTGTGTGTGTGTGTGTGTGTGTGTGTGTGTGTGTGTGTGTGTGTGTGTGTGTGTGTGTGTACGTGCGTGCGTGCATGCATGCGTGTGTGTGTGTGTGTGTGTTTGAAGAAGAAAATACAGCCTAACGAAAAAGCCTATGAAAACAGATAAAATGCCTGTTTAAGGTACATTTAACTAGCAATCACAAGTATATTAGACTCTAAAGAAATGACATATGGCCATTGGACATATGGTATAGGGAAATAAACTTTCTACTTCATGTATAAAATATATAATATGTACTATTAAAAGGTGCAAAGGTTCTTTATACAGCAAACTTTAGTCTCAAAGTGTCTATACTTTGACATAGAACTAGACTTTTGAGCAGTTAATGGACTTTCACATACTGAATATACAATGAATATAAGCTACGAAGTGCAGGAAATGAACTATATTTTAATATTTCAGTTAATGAGTTCTTGCAAGAAGACTGGCTATATTGCAATATCATAAATATTTTCTTAAAAATGCAGTCAATTAACATATGAGTATTTAATTTAACTTTTTTGACTTATCAGTTGAATTTCTTTAAGTTGACATTTTATTAAATAGTTGATGTTTAATTCCCCTCCAGTCTTAGAAAAAAATTGAAATATATTTCTTCTATCAAAAATGATGTTAAAAAATAGTTTAATTTTTTATCTGTATTTATACTATTGCTTTGGTTTTAGTGAGGGTGAAAAGGGGCCTAATTGGTTTTACATTGTTCGTGTGACTTCAAAACCGCCTTGTGCTGTTATTCATATTGCTTTTCTTGGGGGTACACCAGGAAGCTTGAGGCACCAGGTATTAATTTATTTCTCAAAACGATCATACTTATAAGAATCAAAATGTTAATTACTTCATTCATTTTTTAATATTATTCAAGGTTATTTCAGGGTTTCTACTTATTTTCCAATTAATATATGCAATTAAATTATTCAGATTTTTTTGTTCAACTATTCTCCTTAAATAAAATATAATTGATAATAGAATTCCAGAAAATCACTGTTATCACTTGTCTCAATAATACCTCTAGGAATAATGATGTTCTTAAAAATATAAAACAATTTGTCATGCAGGGGCTGTGTAAACTAAGCACATTTCACACATGTTGGAATGACATACTACTGATCTCATCTCAGCATATATTCTCTATTTCAAAAAAAAAAAAAATAGTCTTATGAGTAGAAGTGGGTGGCCAATAAAATCTTAATTGATGACATCATCACACTAACTTCTTGCATGTATCTCATATAATAAAGGTCTCATGAAAAAAATATTTGTTATTTGTGCTAGAAATAAGACGTTTCATGATATATTCTTTTATTTGTATATTGACTAAAATTGGGGGTTTACTCAAGCCTAAAATATAAAAAATTCCAATATCCCGGTTAACATTGAAGATAGGAAAGCATGTATATAATAACATTTATAGAACATCAAATTTTCAATAATATTGGCTTTATACAATTTTTCAATACAACTTATAATAATGGAGATATTTTGAATTTTCGAAATTCTCCTCTAAACCCCCTATCCCATTTTTCAGATTTCAGCTATTGATGAACTTGAACTTTAGTTTAACATAAAATGTTTAAATATCGAGTTTGGTAATGATCAAACAAAAATTGTGACTGCTACAGTGGTAACAGTCAAATATATATATATATATATATATATATATATATAATTTTGAACGGACCTCATTTTCGTCACCTCCTCTGTAGGATCAATGGATATTTGTGAAAAATTTTCTAAAATTGTGTAATGAATACAACCTCAATAGCCGGTTTCCATTAAGGGAAATCTGCAGGGATTAATGATGCAAGCGATGAGAGAGAGTTTAGAAGAGTCATTCTGATAATTTAATTTCAGCAATTAATGTTATTTTTAACATTGAAGCTTAATTTATAAGAAATAATCTTTATGGTTAATTTAAATTAGATTCTATATAATGTTTCATTCAACATTTTTCTTAATTTTAGAAAAGGAAGTCTCAAATAATTTTTTTTAAGGGCTTATTCATTGTGTCTTATTCTTTGTTTTCTTTATTTATGGAGGATGTCAGAAATTATATTCACTTACAGTAAAGTACTTATACAACTAATATTTATATAATCATTATGTTAGGTTGTAGAAGACATAAAGGAAGAAATAAGTAATTTGAGGATTCCACAAAGAGCTGATTGTCTGAGAAAGTATAATTTGTCTTTTGATAACCTTCTTCGTTCTGAAGTTGAATGTTGTATGCTAATTCACAAACCATTGGAAAAAATACTCATCAGGTTTGGCTTTCTTCAAATATTTCTTTAATCATAACTTTTTTTAATTCTAGGAATGAGACAATATTGTTTTAATGGGACCAATTTATAGCTTTTATTTTACAAGGTGTGTGTATGACATAACTTATATTTTACAAATTAATTCCCACTCCAATTACAATGAGATATTTTGTTTACGTTCTAACAATAAAAATCTTCCTCTGCACAATTGCACAGTTATACTGTTGTTTGCAGAAGAATCTGTTATAATTTAATGTATAGTGAATATGTTATCTATATTATAACATAGTATGAATGGCAGTTTTGGAAAAAAATATTAGCTTTCCTTTTTTTTTAGAAAAAAAAAAAAAAAAAGAAGCATAATGTCAGTACACGAATTCCATCTTCAGTATATTGTCAAATATATATATATATATATATATATATATATATATATATATATATATATATTATATTGTACTAACTGAGGTGCCCGGCTTTGCTTGAAGAATCTTTCAAAACTATAATGACTATTTATGATATTCATTGACATGATGCGTATTGATATTAGATAATATTTTTACATTTATAATCTCAGAAGGTACTTCTTTTGACTTCATTGCTTTTTGAGAATATTTTTGTTGGTCTTAAGAATAAACCTCATGCTTTCCTGAATAAATTCCTATTTACTATTCAAAATATCAAAGGGAAATATTTAACATTATTATGAATTATCAATCATTATTAATATCACTTAACAATAAAACTTAAATTTCCCTAACAAAAGATGACCTACACAAATCCATAAATGGTAATAATATTAACAAACTGCTTTTCTCTCTCTTCAATTTCATCTTTCATTAAAAACACTCATTTATATGTCCAAACCACACTACCATGTATATTTTTTATATAGCCGATAATAAAAATTAAAAAGTCAGAAAATGTTGACAAGCAATTTTCCTGAAATGAAATAAAGAACATTAATAAATGTGTAATCAGTATATGACTTTAGAGCTTTCTAATCAATATATAGAGCTTTAATTTAAATTATTGAGCTCTATAATTTTCTCAAACAAACTGACTCTTGATTTAAAAACTTATAATACATCTTTGAAATTAACGCTTATCCATACTTCTGTTCATTCATAAAAATATTAATGTTGTAGCGATCTGACAGTGGCAATAGGCAGTGGAAATTGTAAAAATATAAAAATTCCCCCGACCAAATCACTTACAAAGAATTTAGGAAGGGTTTCACCAAAAATTGGCTCTTGACCAAATTTAAATAATTATAAATTTATTTATATTAAAAATTCCCCAATAATAAATATAAAATTGAAAATGAGAGATAGGTACCTTTAAAACAACATAATGGGGACACTTATGTCTAATTAAACTAAATTACAAGGAAATAAAGCTTAGTTGATTTCTAGTAGTCTCTAAGAATATGTACCAGCTGACAGTGTAGGAGATTACCAAGCGTTGACTGCCCGAGATTTCTCCTCCAGATGTCTAACTGAGATCACCCTTTTATAGCCTGAGCCGATGATGAACTTTGCCCCCACCGATCAAATTAGCTCAAAATGGCTACTAAACGTAATTTAATTATCATAATTCATCTCGAATATTGTTCAGTGTATCGACTTTAAGAGCAGTGAATGCTATTATAAAAATCTATTGATGTTAACTACCAAAAGGCCAGACCACTGGGGAGGGGGGGCTTAACTCAAAATTGGATAAAACTCTAAATTACAGATACAAAACTCTACATTTAAATACTTATAAATAATAATCTAACTGAGCTTTGTGTTGGCATTACTCAAACTATAAAATATTAATGTAAACTCTAGCTTAAATTGGGTTACTGGAAATACACACATCTTATTGTATTCAATTTAGTTGTTATTAATGCAATATTATATGTAATAATACTCCAGACGTAGGTTGTTCTACATATGATTTAAAAATTGTTATACCATAAAAAATGATGTACTTAATAAAAAAAAAAAACTTTAGCTATTTGCTGAAAAAAAAACCACTGGTTCTGAAATATCATGATTTTTAGGCTCATGCCTCCCATCCCCTTTCAACCACTTCTCCATTTCACCTGAATGAATATTGTTTTAGTGTTTAGTCTAAGTTGTGTTACCGATAGTAAACATACCAAGTTTCATTAAATTCACATGAGTAGTTTATGCATCATTCAATTGGTAATATGAAGTATAGTTTTTTTTTTTGCACTCTATTACATAGCAAATATAACTCTGAATAACAAACAACTTCAACAATGTGTATAGTTCCTGTAAAACATATTGTGATTTTTATTTTCAAGTTCCTACACTCCACTTTGCCTTAAAGAGTATTTATATAACCTTTAACTTAAGTTGGATTACCAGTAATAAGCACAGCAAGTTCCATTCAATTCATTCCAGTTATTTATATTACAACACACACATACATAAAATTGATACTAAATAATATAAATAATTGTACTTTATACTAAATATTCTTCTGAAATTTTTTTTCAGGTATGAAAGAATGCCTTGTGAATTTGGAACTGTAATTTTTCCTGATGGTACTCAACCAATCAGTGCAGCCAAACCTTTGCGACCAGCTAGTACACTAATTACAACTCTATCAAGATATCTTCACCACAAAAGGTCTATCTGGGATGCACACACACCTCTTGCATCACACAACAATTTATTGCCAACAATGCTCACTACACTTACTAGGTAGGTAATTATTATATGTCTTTGATCAGATTTACTATTTGTTGTGATACTGATATATTATTAAAGACCAAAGATTGCTATTTCTTGATTTAAGAACAATTGCCATTGCCTCACAAAGTGCAGAAAAAAGTTCTTGTGTTTACGAGTGGGAATTTTCTTATTCTCATATATGTACGTGTGTGTGTGTGTGTGTGTGTGTGTGTGTGTGTGTGTGTGTGGGCAGGGGTGTGGGCACCACTACTGCTGCTGTTTTCCAGGCTCTAGGAAAGTATCCTATTCCTTGGCAGGAGTTCATTATCCTTGTCAGATGATGCCCTATCGCTGGCAAAGCTTGCATCTTTGCACTTCTTCATTCTTCTCACTGCCATCTCCACATCCAAATCGTTCCTGTCCTGAGAAAATTTGGTGCCTGGTGGTAGCCTGGACGTCTCTCTTAACTGCCACCTGTCCCCTCGTGTCGCTGGCTGGATCATTCCCCTGAACATGGCCTTTATGAAATTCGTACTTGCTTCTGCCGTGCTTGTTGGGAATAACCCACCTTCAGCGATTCGACAATCCCCTGTACCCTTCTTTAGCACATTATACGCGATGCTCCAGGGTCCCTTTGTCGTGGTGTCAGTGAAAAAGCTCCTCCACACCTCTTTCTTTGCTCAGGCGACCTTATCGTGTATGCCCGTTTAACATCCTTGTAGACCTTAAACATGGCTTTCCTTAGGCCTGGTTCTGCACATCTCTGTATGTTCTGGCTCTGTTTACCGTTCTCCTAGCATCTCCTATTTGTTCCACTACGGTTTAGATCGACGTTTTTCCTCCATCACTCCGAAGGATTCTTCTCGGAGGAAGGAGGATTCCACTTCTTATTTGCTCGTCCTCGTCTCTCTTGCTGACTGGAAGGTCTGCAAAGTCCAAACCTGCAAATGCACTCCGTATATGCCTTTCTATACTTTCTTCGTAAGTTTCCCATTTACTTTCTTTAATGGCAAAACTGGGAGAGGTGTGATTCGCTCTGTCTCCACTCTTTGCTTCTAGTCGAAAGCTGATTGTTGCATGATCACTCTCTGAGCCATGTTCCACCTTCCAGTCCAAAGCTCGTTGGATAAGGTCTGAAGTCACCAGGGTCATGTCGATATGGGATTCCCCTGCTGAGCCACTGAAAGTTGCTTGGGAATTTCTGCCAATCAGAATCTGAAATCCGTGCTCTGTGATAAACTCTGCCATTATTCAACCTCTGAGATTGGTGAACCTTGATCCCCACTCTGTGTTCCAGGCGTTACAGTCGAACCCCAACACTATGTTCTTTTGAAGCGCTCAGATAAAGTTTCCTATGTGAGCAAGTGCGTGTCTCATGGCTTTACCTGGTGGAAAATACACGGATATTACGTGATATGTATCGTGGTGCTTGCTCACAGTCATAGTGGCCACGAGGTTTGTACGGGCGTGATAGTGGACAGCTTTCCATTGCGTTCCCACAACACTACTGCAGCTTTTCCTGGCAGCTTCCACAACAAACGTGGTGTGACGGGGGTGGAAGGGCCGCTAGTTGGCCTCCAGTTGTTGGGGATCTTATAAGGCTACGATAGTGTCCCCTCCTTTCACATCCATCTATATCTCTTCGGTAGCCACTTCTCTTTATCCCAGGTTAATTTGCGTGACTCTTAGGAAATTTTCCCTTTCTCTTGGGGTCCTGTCTGGGATCCCTATACCTCCTGTCTGGTGCCATATTCGATGACCCGTATTCTGCTTATAATGAACTGCATGTAAGAAGGACACTTCCTGTCAAAGGCTGGATGATCAGTCCTCCTTCCTGCTGCAAGGCAGTTCGTGCACTTTGGGGGTATACTTTTATTAGGACAGTTCCCGTCGCTGTGATCCAACCCACACCAAGCGCAGATGTCTTTTGACTTGTGCATTTCCTCCCTATGTGCCCGATCTTTTAACAGCGGTAACACCTGGGCTGCTCATAGTTGTCATAGCAAGCTATGCTTAAAAGCCCCATCCTTACTTTACCATTTAGCAAGGCCTTTCTGGCATCTGGGCTGACTTCCATTACCCATTGGGACATCACGCTATTTTTAGGACCTCTTTTGAACAGAGCCCGGATCATTCCTCCATCACTTTTATTTGTTGCTTTGTTGACGAAGGCGATGTTCTTTGCCAACGTTTTCGGCTTCTCACTGTGTTTTCGGTACTCCAACTGTGATGACCGTAGGTCTTCTTCTTTTTAATTCATTTATAGCCAACTTATCACCGTTTTCACTAGTCCTTATCTTCTCCACCAGTTTCTTTGCCATCTCATCGTTGGCTACCTTGATTACCATTGTGCCGTCTTTTGCTATCCTGATGTCCTGCAGGTCTGAGCCTAGTGTGTCCAGGCTTACACACTCTACAAGTTCGGCCAATTCTGCGGCCTTAGCTCCTGAACTTTTGTGCTCTGCTAGTGCTTCATTTAGGTCGACCCTGATGCTGGTTGATGAGCTTGCCTTTTCTGCCTTTTCACATCACCTCTGATTTTGCTGTCGCTGATCTTCTTTTCTGCCCTTTTCTTCCGATGACTCACTATTTTACTACAGATACTGCCGTCCGGGTTTGGGTTGACTACCTCTGTCATCTCAGCCAGCTCTGTTGCTCTGAATGGTGTGTCTTGACGCATTGTGTAGGTCGTGCTTTTTGTATTAACCACCTGCCTGGCATTCATATTTTGGTAAACTTGGTGTATAACATAATGACAGGCTTTCACTATCATGCCTTCAATCTGGGAGGGGGGGGGGAGCATGGTTATTCCTGCTACTTCTTTTGCCAATTTTCTTTTTTCCTCTTCCTTAAGGTGGACCAAATCTTCCTACGCCTGATGCTCCCTCTCAGTGCCCTGTCTGCAGCTGCTCGACAAGCATCTCCATCATGCCTGCGAGCTTCTCAACTTTGTCGGATATGTGGGCCTGGTTTGCTTTACTTATCTTTTTGCCTGGTTCAGCGATGAAAGCTGAAAGGTCGCTTCAGATTTTGGTAGCTTCACTCCTTATTTTTTTAAGTCCTTTCTCATCTTCTCCTCTCAGCTGTTTGCCCTCTTTGTCTTCATTGTTGTCGCTTTCATTTCTGGCCCTCTTCTCTCCTCCAAACTTTATCAGCATCTCTCCCACCTTCTCCAAGTGCAGGGACGAGGAAGAGAACGGTGGCATCTGGCCTTTCGTTGCAACTGGGGATTTGTTCAGGTTATCATGTTCACCCACTGTGATGACTGCTTCTTGATTTACTACATGGCCTTTTGATGTGGACACTTTGCATCTTTTGTTTTGATCAATGTAAGTTGGTGATCTCGAAAGCCTAGACGCCATTCTGAACAGTTCCGGTTTATTCATGTTTAGCTGCACTGTAGTCTCGTTGTTAGCAGAGTAAACCCCCTCCATCACCACTAAAATGGGGGGGCCCAGGTGACGGCTCTATACACATTTCCATTTGTAGGCAATACTAATGCTCCCGCCTATTTAGGTTAGTCACCTTCCACTGCTTGTTAGTTAGCCTCACACTGTTTCTTAATTTATTTAATATTATGACTAGGTTTGGGAGGACCCTCTCCCTCCCTCCCTCCCTCCCTCCCTCCCTCCCTCCCTCCCTCTCTCCCACCCTCCCTCTCTCCCTCCCTCTCCTAGGTTCATTAACACTCATGACCATATTGATTTATTGCAAAAAAAGGTTAATATTTGTACTTTCACTTTTCAGGATGCGTTTACAAGAAGGTTTCAGGTTTGCACATTGTACTGCTGGAATAATTAATATGGTTCTGGAAGTTCAAATGAAGGTAATGTTCTATTATACTTAGTAAGAAACTGTTATGAATTTAATAATTTATAGTCCAATTTTCGTAACTTAAATTTCTTTTGATGGCCTTCATTGCAATACTTTTTTCCAAGGTTAATACTTAAAGTTAATTGACTATGTTTTTTTTCCAGTGCTATGATGAAGGAGAAGAATCAGCTTGTGGTGCAATGGGAAAATATCAACCCTGTATTATTCAATATATTTTATTCCCTCCTCATGTGATAAGCACTAGCACTAAAGGCAGGTATGTATCAAGGATTGGCTCTGTTTCATGTTGTAATATATAATTCTTTAACCATATTTCCCTTTTAGGAAATCAGTTATTAAGGCTGTTCTCACATTGCAAAATTGTTTAAATGCCCATTGGTCCTACCTAGGAAAGGCTAAAATGAGGTCCATCCAAGTATATAGATGTGCATGCATGCGTATGTGTATGTATGTATGTGTGCACATGCATCTTTGTCTGTCTGTTATGCTTTATTGGTTGCAATTCTTGTTTAATTGTTAGCAAATTCAATATTTAAATGTTTCATGCAAAACTAAAGATCAAATTCATCTATAGGATCAGTCAGGCCAGATCAAGAGGAGTGGTGGTATAGAGGAAGGTTAAAATAACAATTTATTTTTATCTCCATTATTATGTATCAGACTGAAAAAATTGTAATAGACAATTGTTTTGATAAAACAATGTACTAAAATTGATGTTCTATACATTTTTGTCTAACTCAAGTAATTAAACAATTACACTGGTCGACAAGGTTTTTTTCACAAGAAATCTGAATAGTGAATCTAGTGCATTTTTTCATCCTGAATTCAGATATGTAGTCAGAATTTTCCCATCAGGCATAGTTTTTCTGTGAAAGCTACTTTTCATTATCAATATGATTTTAGCGTTTTCTTTGACCTGTCATAGGAACCTTTACCTCATATGTAGCTATTTTACTCAAGCCGTATTTATTGAAATTATTTGTAATATCACGCTGAAGCACCACAAAACAAGACTGTGCAGGTTCATTCATGTTTAGACATGCTCAGACCTGTCTGGCATTGTGATGTGTCAGTATTGAGCTGACTGTGACACTGTTCACTAGTGAAATATTTCCTTCCTTTCTGTTGAGAAGTGTATTGTGTATGTTGTGCATGTTGTATTTCAGTGCTTAATTTTTTCATCATGCCAAGAAAGTGTGTAAATCATGCAGATAATTTCTGCTATATTTGTGGTGAGCTGACCTTCAAGTCTCAGAGGCGAAATATGACCCCACTTGTAAAGAAGTGTTGTCAACTTTACTTTGGCTGTCAAGTTGGTGATTTTGATAAGAGCTGGGCCCCAAATACATGCTGTGTTTCGTGTGTTAGACTGCTGACTGGGTGGAAAAATGGTACACATCATATGCCATTTGCAATTCCCATGATTTGGAGGGAACCGAAGGATCATTCAACTGACTGTTATTTTTGTTTGACAAATATTAAAGGAATCACATCTAAAACAAAATATACAGTTAAGTACCCGAATTTGCAATCTGCATCGAGACCTGTCTTACACAGTGAAGAGTTCCCCGTACCAGTGTATGTAGATACAACCTTAAGTGATAACTCTGATTGTGACCTAAGTGAAACACAAAATGATTCCTCTTTCTCAAAATGATCTTGGGTTCACCAAATTTTGCTGTTTTTTGTGCGAGTGGGACAGCAGAGATAAGAAGTCTCACTACGTTAGAAAGTCATGGCCAAAACGTGAATCTCTTATCCCTGGCCAGAAAAATATGGCATGTGTCCCTTTAGTGAATCCTGAAAAAATATTTTTACCTCCATTGCATATTAAGTTAGGAGTTATGAAAAATTTCGTCAAAGCTATGGATAAACTTTCTGATGGATTCTTGTACTTAAAATCGAAATTCCCCAAAGTCAGTGATGCTAAATTGAAAGAAGGAGTTTTTATAGGACCACAAATCCGATCATTAATGGCTGATGAACATTTCGAGGGACTGTTAAATCCACTGGAGAGAGCAGCCTGGCAGTCTTTCAAAAGTTTATGTTGCAATTTTCTTGGAAACCATAAAACAGAAAACTATCGTGACATAGTGGCTGATCTTCTGCATTCTTATAAAGCTATGGGATGCAACATGTCTTTAAAAATTCACTTCTTGGACTCTCACTTGGACTTCTTCCCCGAAAACCTTGGAGCTGTCAGCGATGAACACGGTGACCGTTTTCATCAGCAAATTTCTACGATAGAGAAGAGGTACCAAGGCAAGTGGAGTTCCAATATGCTGGCTGACTACTGTTGGACTAAAAAGAGATACGTTCCAGATGCAAAATATACCCGAAAATCACTATCTACCACTTTCTAGGTAAGTCAGAATCAGTAGTTATAATTTTGAGTTAGATAGCAAGTTACGGATTTTTTAGAATATTATAAAAATTCAAATGAATATCACACAAAACTCCTGCCCGATGCGGACAAACTGTAATTATATTTGAATTCAGCACAAAAAATACTTTTAGAATCTATTATTTTAATTCTTGTGAAAGAAAAAAAGTTAATTATTGTAGACCAGTGTTATTGATTTGTTTATCTTTTCAGCCTTTTAACCCCTCCTCCCCACTCCTTCCTATAAACTATTTATGTTAAGTTATTATATCACTGAACATGTTGTTCAGCTTAAATTTTGTCAACTTAGGGTCTTTTATGGCTTCTCATATATATTGCTATATGACATTATCAATAAAGATTTTACTTCTTTATCATCCTAGCAGTCATATATTTAAAAGTTACATGTAAAACTAAAGGTAACGTTCGTTAATTTCCGGCCTGGAACTGTGTTATTTGAAAGTATAGTGCAGTCCCTTTCTTCAGAACAGACATTTTGAAATTTTGGGCATCTTCAAAATTTTGAAAATAATTCACGAAAAATAGCAACAAAAAATAGGTTTAAAAACCAGAAAAAGTAAAATTTATTCTAATTAAATTAATCACCATATGGAATTGAATCAAGGTTAACTCTTTTATCATATTGAAATAAAGCCTTTAGTAACACTTTTTTAATTAAATTTTTTGGTTTTGTATCTCTTGTAATTTGAGTATATTTTAGTTGGATTTTTTCATGCTGAGAATTTTCTGTCAAGTCAATCACTCTTATTTAATAATAACTTTTAGTTCTGATTTTTTAGACGTTTAGTCGATTCTCCTAACATTCATCCTGTTTTTACAGTATTAGTACCATCATCTATATATAGTATACTATCGAAATGTATTACATTTATTGCCTAACTTATTCAAAATATTGTACAATCTTAATTTTGCATTGGATGTAGTAAATGTTGCCACCAAGTTAGTAGCAGTGTAGTTTTCCACATACTAATCCTTAAAGTTACACTTGACCTGAACCATTTCTTTATTGACAAAATGTATTTTATCACATCTGTCATCTAATAATATTTCATAAAATCATTGTAGATTTATTACATATTCAGTTTTAATCATGCTTTGTTTTTGACCAAATTTACCCCACAACTATTTAAACATATTTTAGCTACTGCTCTTTTCCCAGGATTTTCTTCGATCTTTTCTGAATTTAGTGAAATACCTAGTATTCATAGATTGCTTTTATTTATTCTTCTTTTATTATAAAATCGTTTTTCCAAGGACTAGTTTCTAATTTTATTTTCATAATATCTTTTACATAATCTTTAAATAAGTCATTTCTCTTTTTTCAAAATGACAAACCTCGTAATCTCTATTACTTTATAACCTTTTTGAATGAACTTTTTCCGTCATCCATGTCCCTGCAAAACTTCTTTTGCATTATGGAGTGTGGACATTTTTCTTGTATTTTTTCCTCTGGACTTTTTAAGTACAAAGGAAATAATAGTTATTCGTTCTTTTTCAGCTTCACTTTTTCGAGTAATACAGGATATTACTCTAATAATTTTCTTGGAAAATCTTACATTTTGTAAGACATACCATGATGTTTCATATTGTATATGTTTATTGGATGACCAACAGAATTATAATCATAAAATTGCACAGTAGGATATAAACTATAAACATCAATATACCGTATTATTGTGTTTACTCCATCTGCTTTAGCTCTGAATTTTGTTGCATTTGTTTTTCTACCAAAAAACACTTCCCTAGGATTTAATGCTTCTTTTATTTCAGTTAAATCTTTTTGTTTTCATTTTGTTGTATACTTTTGATTTTGTCCAGTCACATTCCCATATTTCTCTCAAATTATATATTGCTTCTTTTGCTAAACTACTTCCCTCCAATGTTTTTTTAATATAAATCATCCATGGTTTCTTTATTTTTATTGTTAGCAGATTTCTCTCAAGGGAAATCAGCTATTGAGGTTGTATTTATGACGTGATTTTCAAAAAAATGTCTTCAAATGCCCTTCGTTCATACCGTCTTTTACTTTGAGAGGTAAATGCAAATATGTCATCAGTTAATATTTTACGTCTTTGCTTGAAATGTCTATTTGATGTATACCATAATCAATATTTAACCATTAAATTCAACACTATAGTTTATAGTCATTAATGGCTGAAATGAGACCAGAAACAGTGGGGGTTTAGAAAATTCAAAATATTTCTATTATTATAAGTCGGGTCAACACATGGTTTAGAATCAATTTTGTTAAGGTATTGGTGTTCTGCAATTGTTGTTCTATTACATTTTGTGTACCTTAAATATTAAGCAAGTTATTAGCACTTTCTTGTTTTGAGATAAATTTAACCCCCAATTCTACTCATCAAACTTTTACTTAGGTATAGAAAATATATGGGGAGAAGAGACAATACAGCCCTTTGTGATGGATTTTGTATAGATTCAGATTTGAACATTTCTTAGGACCATGCTAGAAATAAACATAATATTGATAAAAATGTTTGTACATCAAAATCATCAACTTCTGATTTACAAATCTTTATTTCACCATCATTTAAAGCATGTTGAATATTAGAATTTTTAAGATATATATATTTTTTTCATGATAAATATATAGTTCTCATTGTTTTCTTTCTTCGTTTTAAGAAACCTCTCTTTTTTGTTTTCATTGAATTGTTTCAATAATAATATGAAAATGGTACAGGACCATTATAATTTTCATTCGCTTTTGTATTAACACATTTGTGCGAGCTCCTTGCTTGTTATTTTAAACCGATCATGTACTTTGCGGGTTGTCTAACCGGCGACGTCCGCTGGTAGCGAGCTCCTTGCCAGGCAAGGAGCTAATTAAATAAGTTAATTACCATTAAAAAATGTGTTGGTAGGCATATAAGCTATGTTATTTGTTAAATAAACATGTTTTTGATTTAAAATAGTAAAAAAAATAAATCGCTCCTGAGAAAAAAATAATAATTTCACAATCGCACGCAGTGTGTTAAACAAGTGAAGAAAATAACTTTTTTTTAACTCTTTTAATCTAAATGTTTTGGGAAATTCATTTAAAGCTCCTTGTACGTAATTACTGCTGACAATAATTTTTAAACCCTTAGATGATTCCTAGAGCAACATCAATTTTGTCCCATCGTAAGTATTATATGGTTTTATGCTATTCACAAGAATATTTCAGAATAAATTGAGAATTATAACCTTTAGCATTATGTGAATAAGCAAAATTTAACATAAGCTGCTGCTCATCATTAGCTCACAAACGTCTTTGAAGTTATCAGTTGGTTTGTTTATAAACAATACTAACGCAGCTGATGACTTTGTAAATTGTACTGTTGTTTTTCATATGCATATAAAGCTCAATGTCCACAGTCAAGTTGTCCATTAATATATTTCTGAGAAAAATAGGATGGAAAAGAGTGTCAAGGCCCCTTTGCCAAAATTGTAAAATCTCTCCATCTTGAAAATACCTGGGCTGAAACCAGTAAAAAATATTAAAAATGAAATATTAACCCATGGGACAGTTCACTAGTCATTGTCTGTAAGCAAAAGTATCATGTTCCTGTAGAGACTATCACAATCTACAAAAATCAAGTAGAATTTATGGAACAGTGGTAGTCAACCTTCAGAAGATAATTAGCTGTCTGATGCATTATATGACAACTTAGCTCTTCTACATGTTATAATAAAAATGTGTATTTTAAAAATAATTATTGTCATACGTATATGTTTCAAATTTTACTTATTTTTTCTCAGATATTAGATCTTACTTAACATGAAAGTAAGTTGATATTCTATGTGTATAATATGAGGATTATTGGAAATGGAAATTTTTATTTGACATGCTTCTTTTACAATAATAAAATGTTTACTTGTTTGAATATTTCTTGTAAAAAATTCAGTTTTAATTTATTATTTTTTTATGTATTTGTATACTACATATTTATCATATGTGTACCTCTGTGTATTTATCCTAATAATTATATGCATTTAAAATTAAATATTGAGTTTTTAATATTCTTTAACCCTAAACAATATCAAATTTGTGAGAGGGTTTCTTCTAATCTATTATATTTATAAGGTAACTTGTTAGCAGTTATGAGTAGTTTGTAGGGGGGTTTACTGGAGGCTGAAAGCTAATAAATACCAATATCTTGGTTAGTATTTAAGATAGAGGAAACATATATAACACATTAAAGTTGCAATAAGATTCAGTACAATTTTTATATATGACGTATAATAATTTGGATTTTCCCCTTCCAATGGTCCGATTTCAGCCACTAATGACTTGATCTTTAGTTTTACATAGAACGTTTAAATATCAAGTTTAACTGCTAAAAGCTTATAAGTTTTTTGGAGTTATTTTGTATGGATTGAGAATACTTAGAAATTACCTACTTCTAAATAAGTGTCATTCTTTACAATGGGTAAAATGCCTTACCACATTTACTAACTACTTGAAAATCTTCAACAGTCATTAATGTGTTAATAAATAGTGTTGAATGAAATAGTTAAATATTGAGAATTGTAAAAATCAAATAAACATTTTCGAGGCAAGAATTAAAATCGTAATTAATGACATCATCAACAATGAATTTTCATGTATCTCATCTTGTAAAGATTTGTTGAAAACAAGATTTGGCATTTTAGCTTAGATTAAGACAATTCATGATATATTTGCGTATTCTAAAAGTGTAGGTTTACTGAAAGCTGAAAATTAAGAAATGCAAAAATCTTGGTTAGTATTCGAGATAGAGGAAAAGTGTTTAGGACAATATTTATATAAAATTAAATTTCTATTTGACATTTAATAACAGACATTTTGTATTTTCAAAATTCCATCTCTTTTAAAACCCCTTCCCTCTGGTCCAATTTCAGTCGTTAATGGATTTCATCTTTAGTATTACATTAAACAACTTGTATATCAAGTTTGGTAACAATCAATTCTATTTATAATTTTTAACAGTCATCACTTTCGTTATCTCTTGTACTCCTAGGATCGATGGAAATTTGAAGATATTTTTCAAAAAATGAAAGTATAACCTTAATAGCATATATCTCTTAAGAGAAATCTGGTTAAAAGTGTTAGTGCCACCAGTTTAAATTATAATGTTGAGATACTTTTCTATGGAGACTGTTATCGCTAGTTTATTAATAATGACAGCTGGTCTGGTGAATGGAGGATAATCATCAAGCTTGTCAGAACTAGTACTGAGTAAGTTTGTGGTCTGCCAGTAGCTTTTTATGTGTTCTGCTATCCTCATTAGGTTGCTCACTGATCTACTTTATTCACTGATCAGCCAATTATGACAGTTTTTCCAAATAGGTATGACTAGAGTACTTCTCTGTTTATGACTGATGCCTGTCATTGACAGGTTAAATTAGAACTGGGTCCCCATGGAAATTAAATATTTACTAATTATATAATACTAATTAAGATTAACTTAAGTATTAAATAACTGCACAGCAGCTGTGGTGCATGTTACTGCTCTGTAACACTTTTCAAATGCACTGAAGATGGAGCTGTTGCTCTGAAAGTGCACTTTGTCTCAATATACGCATTGTATAGGGAAACAGGCCTAGTTTGTACCAGATTAATTAACCCTTGTATCTTCATCTAATGTCCTTTCTGTACAATCATTCTCTTGTTTAACCCATGAAGAAAATAGTGGGGTTGGACAGATATTAACAAAATTATGTTTAGAACAGTTGTTACCCTATCATTCTTAGGGTTAAATGATTGCATTTTCTTAATGCTAGTATGAAAAATATGGAAATCCAGTTCATGCATAATATGTTTCTACCAGAGAAAATGAGTCGATAACTGTAAGTAATAATTTCAAATGTCATATTCCAAAAAAAAGTCTGTCACGCAGGGGCTGCGTAAACTAAGCAGATTTCCCACGTGAAGTTTTACAATAGAGAAATTTCTCGAGAGTCGAGCAGTTAAGGAAACGGCCGAACTAGCTTTTGGCGGGAAAGTCACCCGTCCGTTAGCCGCCCAGATTTAATAAAAATGCAAATAACTTGGTTAATATTCAAGATAGAGAATAAATGTATATAACAATATTTATAGCAAATTTAATTTGCAATAAGATTGATTCTGTACAATTTTTCGATCCGACTATAGTAACGGAGATATTTTGAATTTTCGAAACTCCTACCCTCTAAACCCCCCCCCCCCACTGGTCCGATTTCAGCCGTTAACGAACTTGATCTTTCTTTTTACATAAAACGACTAAATATCGAGTTTGGTAACGATCAAACAAAAATTGCGACCGCTAGAGCGTTAACAGACAAATATATATATACAGTTTTGAACAGACCTCATTTTCGTCATCTACTAGGTAGGATCGATGAACATTTGAAGAAAAATTTCGAAAATTCCGTCATGAGTACAACCTCAATAGCTGATTTCCCTTAAGGGGAATCTGCTAATAACATTTTATAATGAAGAACATAGACAAAACACAATATATAACTATCATATTTTTGATATAGCCCTTCTTATTGACGTTCATAAGTTTTGACTTTAAAACAACCCCTCACTCTTATGTAGTAAACTATAATAAAATAGTATATGTTGACAATATTCATTCCCTTATTAAATGCACAAAACATTTTCATCACTTGAGGAATTCTCATTGAATACTAATATATTCTATTTAGAAACTAGAAGTAGAAGTTGAAATGTGGAAATTTCTAAGTTAAACAATGTTTTCTAACTGAAAATTTCATTCTAAATACAATGTTTTTGTTACATTTTATTAATAAAACCTCTATTAATGAGGCTATGGTCATATAGTGTCACATTTTATCTTCCAAGTTAACCCCTGTTATTCTATATACCCATTCTCCTCAATCACAAATAAATTCTATTTAGTCCAAATTTCTAAATTCATAAATTTAAACAATGTTTTTAGACCAAACAGTATAGTTAAGTGCATTTTTTAAATACATACTTTTCATTTTTTCAATAAAACTAATATTAAAGAATATATATCGAAGAATAGATGCTTTGACTTCACAGTAGACCCTCACTTCTGGTTAGAAATTTGAATCCCCATATAGCTCAAGTCATATCTTGGGATAATTGACTTGAAAATATAATAGTCAATTGAAATCTTCTCGAGTCCTTTTTTAGTGATTAAGTAACAAACATGTGGACAGACATACAAGTATTTCAATTTTGATGCCTTTGTCCTTAAAAATTGTATCTTTACCTAATTTAAGTAGAACCTCGAGGGTTTTATTTACTACAACATACATACATGGGCCCATTAAGTTAAGGGGGGGGGGGCTGTTAATGCTCCATAGATATGTGACCTTGTGCTTGATATAAGTTATTAAAACATCTTAGATATGATTCTACAATAATTGACAGAGGAGTAATATGGATTTGGCAAAAGTCAATGGAGTACATAAAGATTATAGAATTAAAAACAAAGGTGGCACATGAATTTTACACTGTTAAAAAGAATATGTAACCAAATGTATAAAACCTAGATATTTTAAGTACTAAAAAAATTAAAGAGAGATGAATATACATGGAACAGCACTTTACCCTAAAAAACATAAATATTCATACCTGGACAAGATAATTAATCCGAGTATTCAGTGCTCATTCATTCTACAGGCCCCAGACTATTTCTTTCTGATCTTCTTTCCTGATGGGTCATTTCTACCTCCCACAGCATAATTCCTGCCAGAAGTTAAGACTGAAACGATTCAATTTTTCTCCAGGATTGGGTTCACAGGGCTAATTTCTAAGTCTGTTGAAGACATATTGATTCTCGCTGTAGCACAGTTGGCCCTATCTTCATCTTCATCATTTTTCTCTCTCACCTTCTGTCTAACTGTCTATGAGTACAGAAAACACTAAATTTAAACTAAATGACATGCTATCCAAAAATACTTTACAACCTAGGCTATTTAATTAAATTATAATCTTATTTATTCCATTAATAATAACCCAAGGTTTGATGGGGAGGTGGATTAAAACTTTCCCTCCTGGCTTGAAAATTCTAATAGTAAAGGAATATGAGTAAAAATTTGGACAGCGGATGATGAAAAATAAATAAATAAATAGTGCCACAGTCAGTGAGCTGTGAAAGTATTTGAATGGGTTCGGATACTAAATGAGGGGACCTAAAAAAGTACCTCGAGTGACTCCAGAATTTATGAGATTGTACCATGATGTCATATTGTACGTGAAAAGAGTCCCAAAATCTAGTAAATTTCATTTTTGGTCTTTTCTATTATGCCATATATATATATATATATATATATATATATATATATATATATATATATATGACTCTTCCATCTATTTTTCTCATATTTAGGATATTTAAGCATCAGCAGGAGCATTTATTTTCATTTAATTCTGGTTTGGATTTTCAATTTATCACTTTCTTTTCTGGGAGCAGCGGATATCAAGTGGCTTGCATACTTGATTATCAAAGTAGATGTACCAGGTTCAAAGCTTGGGATTGCTCACTATATTTTATTGATTGGTATTATTATCAATTAATAAAAAACACTTAAACTATTAGTCTCCACATTATTTTAATTTGGCAATATTTTACCTTATGGCATCTTCTGATACTAAAATCAAGTCAAGCATTATAATTATTATCCTATTGCACTTATAACTTCTGTAGGTTTAAATTATTTCTAATAGGAGTTAGTCTTTGAGATGTTTATCTGAGGTTGATCACAGCCATATGCATTCGCAGCCCATCACACTGGGGCTGCGTAAATTAAGCAGATTCCCCACATGTTGGAATGACACACTACTGATCTCCTCTCAGCATATATTCTCTATCCCCCCCCCAAAAAAAAAAATTGGTTAGTAGAAGTGGGTGGTCAATAAAATCTTAATTGATAACATCGTACAACTATTTGCATGTATCTAATATAATAAAGGTCCGTTGAAAACAATACCTGATATTTATACTTGGAATACGACCTTTCATGATATATTATCTCATTTTTAAAGTGCAATGACTAAAAGTGGGGATTTACTGAAGGCTGAAACTGAAAAAAATTTCCAATATCTCAGTTAATATTGAAGATGGAGAAAACACTTATATAATAACATTTACAGGAAATTAAATTTTCAGCAATAAGGGTTTTTCTAGTTTGTTGAATAACACATATAATAACAGAGATATTTTGAACTTTCAAAATATCTCTCCTCTATACCCCACCCCTCCTACTAGTTCAGTTTCAGCTGTTAATAAATTTGATCTTTAGTTTTCATAAAACGTTTAAATATGCGACCACTAGAGCAGTAACAGACAAATATATATATATATATATATATATATATATATATATATATATATAAAATTTTAAACACACTTCATTTTCGCCATCTTCTAGGTGGTATTGATGGATATTTGTTGACATTTTTCAAAAATTGCACCATGAGCACAATCTCTTAATGGAAATTTGCTAAAAGGAAAAAGTTACAGCAGCCCAGGATAGTGACACTAAGTTACATGTATTAGCACATTTTAAAATTTTCTTTACAATATATGTGACACAACCAAAACTAATCACTCAATCCCAAAAATCACAATATGGCTGCAGGTTAGGGATAATTCTATCAGATGGCAGGTTCAGTCATATCAGTGCAAGATCAGTAACATTGAAGATGGCATCCTCTAAAAGCTATTAGTAAAATCCTGCATAAATTTCGTAGCTAAGCTGTATTGACTTCTCAATCAATTTGTAGACATTTAAATACTTAACAGCATTCATTGTTTATTAAAAATTTAATATTTATAGATATATTTTCATTTTAGCAATTCAGGTGATGAAATGATTGATGAAAATGATTCTGAGCTGAGGACTGAATTAATTACTGAATGCTGGATTGAGCCTCAACATGGTGTAGTTACTACAAGTCCTTCAAATCGATGTTACATGGAAAACTTGCATTACCATCAGATAGCTGATATGGTAAGTCAATGATTATACATATTACTAAATTACAACATTTATTGAACATTCAAAGCCATTAAGAACTGAAATATATAAAATACTCTTTTAGTAAAATATTGACACATGAGTTTTAGGGATATCTTAATATTCTATGTGTTTGGTGTGTGTGTGTGTGTGTGTGTGTGTGCGTGTGTGCGTGCGGTGTGTGTGTGTGTGTGTACGTGTGCTGTGTGTGTGTGTGTGTGTGTGTGTGCGCACGCGTGTGCTTGTGTGTGCGTGTGCGCTTGTGTGTGCGTGTGCGTGCGTACGTACGTGTGTGTGTGTGTGTGTGCGTACGTACGTGTGTGTGTGTGCATGTGTGTGTGTGCGTGTGCGTGTGTGTGTGTATATACAGTATATATGTGCGTGTGTGTTCACTATATAAGTTAGAAGAGCACAAACTTTTCAGAGATTTTCTAGGATTCATGATTTATTGCACTTCTATTTGAGCTATTATTAGTATTTCTTAGGTTAATAATTCATAAATGTTATTCGTGGTATGTGTTAGTTAATAGTGTTTTATGAAAAGTGTTTATATCTAATGTTGCTATGATTATTTTTTTATGGATATTATATTTTACGTATTGTTATATTTTACTTGATTGTACATTTACATAAATAAATTGATGGTTTAAAATGTTTGCCGATTAGAATTTTTTAGTTGTTATTATATTAATTGATTTAATTTAAATTATCTCATATTAAAATATCATTACCTGAAATTATATTTCATTGAATGTGTCTAGGTGTTATTTTATTTACATATTAATTTCAAGTACATTTTTTCTTAGACCTATTGTTATTTTATTGAATTAATTGTAGTAATGGGACTGAGTTTATAGTACTGTTATAAGTTTATAATGTGCTGGGCTAGAGGCCAAGACCCATAAACACTTTGACTATGTCAAATAAAATGTCCTTCACAGAATATTAATTGTAGTATCTTATTTTTTTAAAATAAATAAATGCGATATGGCCTTCACATTAAATACTTGAGGGTAGAAATTGAGAGGATAATTTGAAAAGAAATAATATTTATCATCACCAACTATTTGAATGTATTTCTTGTTGACCAATAGTTAAGTACTGTTTATATCTTTCTTATGAAATCAATTAGAACCACATACCTGGAAAATTATTGTACACTAATTTCTTATAATCGAATATGTCAAATAATGTTTACTATAACAATTTTTATTCAGTATTCATGTGTTGTATAGATAAGTATAATTAAGGTTAATTTATATAGAATAACTTACCAGCTGTTTTCTTCCGCCAAAAACTGTTTTTAGTTTTTAGCAGATTTCCCTTAAGGGAAATCAGCTATTGAGGTCGTACTCATGACACTATTTTCGAAAAATTTCTTCAAATGTTCATCGATCCTACCCCGGAGATAATGAAAATCAGCTCCATTCAAAATTTTATATATATATATATATATATATATATATATATATATATATATATATTGTTACGTTTTATTACCAAAACCAGTAATAAACGTTTTTAATAAGAGTTCTTTGAATTGCAAAATTAAACACTCACAAGTTTCACAGTTTTTATCACTGCACAATTTATTTAACAATGCACAATACACTTGGTTAATTGTTCTTAATTGCTACTCACAGTATATACTGGTAGCGTCACTGTTCTTCAATGAGTCACAGTCCAATAATTCACTCACGGTCACTGAAATTCACAAAAAGACGGCACTGCACTGTCTTAAACACGGCACTAAACTGTTACTTACAGTCACGGCACAACACTGTTCTTCACATAAAAACACTTTACCGCACTGCACTAAGTCGCACTGTAGCACTGACGTGAACATCAAGACAGGTGAGAATAAAACTGACTCGCTCGTGGCTGGCCGGTTCTTTATATAGGGCGTCGGCATACATCAAAGGGGAATTGGCTGGCCCCTCGACGCCTGGACTCGACGGGTCTAGTAGGGGCTCGACCCTCTGTGGGCTTCTTTGATCTATATCGCACTTCCCAAATACGCGACTCTCTCTCTGAAGGATTATTCATGTATTTAATTTTCGCAACACTGCCATCCACTTAAGCCTTTTCGTCCCGAATAGGCTCAATATCGCCGTTGCCATACTTGGCTAGTCGCTCTAGGTGTACCACTTTCATTTTAGTCCTCGGATTGTGGAATCTCTGTATCCTGTAGACAACGTCGTTCAATCTCTTGATCACCTTGTAAGGTCCCTCCCAGTGCGTTTGCAATTTAGGGGATAGTCCTTTCTTGCGTTGTGGGTTGAATAGTAGAACCATTTGTCCTTCAGTGAATCCCTCCGTATTTGCTGCTCGATGCTGAACTGGCTTTCATCTCCTGTCATTTTAATACGGTTGCGTACAAACTCATGGAGCTCATGCAGGTCTTCCTGTGCCTGGGGAGTATTTCCATTGTCTTCGCAGGACGGTCCGGGTTTGACCCCAAATTCCAGATCCGCTGGCAGTTTTTATTCTCCTCCAAATAAGATTTTCGCCGGAGTACGTGAGGTGGAATCATGGACGGCCGACCGGTAAGCCAGTAGTAATTTTGATATGTGCACATCCCAATCCCTTTGGTGTGTGCTAACCACTTTTCTGAGATATTCCTCCAGTGTCCGATTAAATCTTTCGACCATGCCATCAGATTGTGAATGAAGCGGTGTCGTTCTTGTCTTTTTGATGCCATACAATTCACACATTTCCTTGAATATGGCCGATTCGAAATTTCGCTCCTGGTCAGAATGGAGTTCTATTGGAACCCCGTATCGGCACACCCAATAATTTACAAAGGCATCTACAACCGTTTTGGACTCCTGGTTTGGGATGGCATACACTTCGGGCCATTTACTGAAATAGTCCATTACAACTAGGACATACCGGTTTTCAGCCTCACTGACAGGGAATGGACCAGCAACATAGATGGCTATCCGCTCGAAAGGGGCACCTGCGTTGTACAGCTGAATTTTTATTCAGTATTCATGTGTTGTATAGATAAGTATAATTAAGGTTAATTTATATAGAATAACCTACCAGCTGTTTTCTTCCGCCAAAAACTGTTTTTAGCAGATTTCCCTTAAGGGAAATCAGCTATTGAGGTCGTACTCATGACACTATTTTCGAAAAATTTCTTCAAATGTTCATCGATCCTACCCCGGAGATAATGAAAATCAGCTCCATTCAAAATTTTATATATATATATTGTTACGTTTTATTACCAAAACCAGTAATAAACGTTTTTAATAAGAGTTCTTTGAATTGCAAAATTAAACACTCACAAGTTTCACAGTTTTTATCACTGCACAATTTATTTAACAATGCACAATACACTTGGTTAATTGTTCTTAATTGCTACTCACAGTATATACTGGTAGCGTCACTGTTCTTCAATGAGTCACAGTCCAATAATTCACTCACGGTCACTGAAATTCACAAAAAGACGGCACTGCACTGTCTTAAACACGGCACTAAACTGTTACTTACAGTCACGGCACAACACTGTTCTTCACATAAAAACACTAAGTCGCACTGTAGCACTGACGTGAACATCAAGACAGGTGAGAATAAAACTGACTCGCTCGTGGCTGGCCGGTTCTTTATATAGGGCGTCGGCATACATCAAATGGGAATTGGCTGGCCCCTCGACGCCTGGACTCGACGGGTCTAGTAGGGGCTCGACCCTTTGTGGGATTCTTTGATCTATCTCGCACTTCCCAAATATGCGACTCTCTCTCTGAAGGATTATTCGTGTATTTAATTTTCCCAACAATATATATATATATATATATATATATATATATATATATATATATATATATATTTGTCTTTTAATGTTCTAGCGGTCGCAATTTTTGTTTCATCATTACCAAAGTTGATATTTAATCGTTTTACGTAACAAGGAAGATCAAGTTCATTGATGGCTGAAGTCAGACCACTGGGAGGGGGGTTTAGAGGGGGATTTTCGAGAATTCGAATTATCTCCGTTTCTATACGTCGGATCGAAAAATTGTATAGAGCCAATCTTATTGCAAATTAAAGGTAGCATAAATATTGTTATATACATTCTGTATTTTGAATAGGTACCAGGCTTCGCTCGGTAAACCATTAGAGGCATAACGATGACGGTATTTCTTTTTGGTTAATGCTTTTATGTGCATAATATTTTTACATTTCCCTAATCCCTTGTTTTGGTTATTTACTGGAATATTTGGTAACTAAAGCAAACTTATAGAATTTTTTTACCCCTGAAGTTTAAAAAGAAAAAAAATATTTCCTGATCTGATCCGTCTGCACTGTTGAAAATATCGTGGACAATATTAATCATAATCATGGATTGCATTCATTCATAGTTATTAAGAACCATTACTGAGGTAGCTTTGCTAGGGAAATATTTAGGCAGAATAATGAGTGTGAATGTTATTCAATGCAAGGCCGTCTGCGTTTTTACTGTTATTAAATTGTACAGCTTTCTGAACAAGCGAAGAACTATTGCTGAGGTTGTCAGACTAAACGTTAAGTGGTTATTATTCAATCCCAATTCCGTTGTTTAAAACATTATTGGTCACAAATATATTAAAGGATAGCATTTTTTTTATTATAAACTAAGTAATATTTCCTGCCAACAACCCTTGGTGCCCAATAAATTGTTGACTCCCGGTATAGTTTTTAGAGTGTATCTCATTTATACTTCGTTATTCGAGGAGTGGGGGTTATACTCCTGTTCGTACCTAGAAATTTTAATATAGCTTATAACCAGGGAGATGTAATTATTAAATTACATACGGAGTTTCGTTGAGTTCGGTTGAGTCTTTTATGCCCTTTAAAATTGTTAACTCCTACTTTAGTTTTTAGTTTATATCTCCTTTAAACTTTGTAATACGACAAAAGTTTATAAAACAAAGGTTACTCTAAATAAGAAAATAAAAAACTTTTTTATATGCCTATAAACCGAAAAATCAATAGGAAATGAAATGTGGCCATTTTTAATTTCAGGTCTCTCTTATAACCCCCGCTCCCGTTCGTCTCAGAGAATATTAGTATAGCCTATAGTCTAAGTTGGGTTATTAGTAATATACGTACCAAGTTTCACAAAATTTGGTTCAGCCGTTTATGCGTGAAACATGAAGGGGCTCAGGTTGGCCGTGCGAGTTAAGTCGTTGGTCTTAATCTCGCGTGGTAGACCTAGAGTGGCGGGTTCGATTCCCACCCTGGGCAGTAGAAATTTATTTAGTGACGGACTAATTAAATAAACTCCTTAGACCCTCCCTGGTTAGAAAAGGGTGGGGGAGGGTTACCTGTAGATAGCCCGTCCCGATTAGCCATAGTAGCATAAAGTGGACGTAAATAATAATAAACAAACAAACACCAAAGTTACAAATTTCAGATATCGTGTCTAAAGCATGTGAACAAAAAAGTATCGTGAAATTTTGAGAAAAAAAATCAATGCACTGACAGATGTTACATTTTTATATATACCTCGTAACCTTCTCCAGCGATCATAACCGTAAAATGCACAAATCTTTATTTCAGAAACAGCTCATTTTATTGAAAAATGCTGAGACATAAAAGTTTGCAGTCTACAAAATTATTGTTGAAACAAGTCTACGAGGAAAGGAATGGATTCTGAAATTAAAAAAAAATTAATAAAAATAAAAAAGTATTTAAAACGAAATAATGCAAAAGTATTCTTGAATGAATCCAAAAAATGTTTACTTAAAAAAAAATTGTTTCTTTCGTGTATGTTTGTTTGTTTGTTACCTTTTCACGCATAATCGGCTGAACCGAATTTTATGAAACTTGGTATGTATATTACTACTAACCCAACTTAGACTTTAGGCTATATTAATTTTCTATGAGACCAACAGGAGTGGGGGTTATAAGGAAGGCCCGATATTAAAAATAGCGTTATTTCGTTTCCTATTGGTTTTTCGGCAAATATGCACATTACAAAAGTTGTTTATTTTGTTATTTAGAGTAAAATTTGTCATTTACACTTTCGTCGTATATCGAAGTATAAATGCGTTATACGCTAAAAATTATAAACGCGGGAGTCAACAATATTATATGGCACAAAAGAGTCAGCCGAACTAAATAAAATTCGGTATATGTATTAGCACTGACGCCTTAATTATCATAAGCCATACCAACATTTCTAGGGACGGGCAGGAGTGGGGGTTGTAAGGGAGGCCTGAAAAAAAAAATAGCGGTATTTCGTTTTCTGTTCGTTTTTCTGCAAAGATGCACAGGACAAAAGTTGTTTATTTTGTTATTTGAAATAACTTTTGTTATATTCACTTTTGTCGTATAACAAAGCATAAACGAGATATACACTAAAAACTAAAGCGGGAGCCAGCAATATTATTGGGCACTAACGATTGAACCGAACTTAACAAAACTCGGTATGTGAGTTAGCATAAATTCGTCCAGTATTATAAGATATATTACAATTTTTAGTTTCGAACTGGAGTGGGGGTTATAAGCAAGGACTGAAATTAAAAATAGCCATATTTCGTTTCGTATTGCTTTTTCGGCAAATACGCACATAACAAAAGTTATTTATTTTATTGTTTAGAGTAACTTTTGTTATATACACTTTTGTCGTATACCGAAGTATAAATGAGTTATACGCTAAAAACCATAGCGGGAGTCAATAATTTTATTGGGCACAAGAAACTAATCCGAGCTAAACAAAACTCGGTATGTGAACTATTATGAACTCCTCCATGATAATAAGCTGTAAGGGAGGCCTGGAATTAAAAAAAAAAGTCCCTTGAGCAGGGGCTGCGTAAACTAAGCAGATTTCCCACGTGAAGTTTTACAATAGAGAAATCTGCCTAATAAAGGCAGCAATAGTAAGGAATCTCTAAACCAATTCACGAGGAACGAATAGTTACGAAAACGGCCGCACTAGTTCTCGGCGGAAAGTGCCGAACATAGCCGACTCCTGCCGACCACACACACAATACAAATGCAAATATCTCGGTTAATATTCAAGATACAGAAAAAATGTATAGAAAAATATTTATAGTAAATTTAATTCGCAATAAGATTGATTCTTTACAATTTTTCGATCCGACCCATAATAACGGAGATATTTGGAATTTTCAAAAACCTTAACAAAAGTCGGTATGTGAATTAGCATTAATTCTTCCATGATTATAAGCTATATTAAAATTTTTAGGTTCAAACGGGAGTGGGGGTTATAAGGGAGGTCTGAAATAAAAATTCGCAATATTTCATTTTCTATTTGTTTTTCGGCAATCGTGCATATAACAAAAACTGTTTACTTTTTTATTTAGAGTAGCTTTTGTTTTATACTTTTTTTTTTGTAAAATAAGGTATGAAGCAAGTAATGTGCCTAGAAATATTGATATGCTCAACAGTTCATTCCAATATGAACTACCCGGTACCTAGCCTGGATAAATTAATTCATATCCATGTTAAAATTTTATCATTAGTAATTCAAATCTACGTTATTTTTAACGCCAGCAACAGATTACACCAAGTAAAGTATATCCCCTCCCCTTCTCTTATCCCAAACATTAATTCATGAGAAACGCCGGTTTTCCCTATGTGTATTTAAAACTTTATTTAATTGAAACGTAAAAAATATTTGAACAAACAGTTTTAGTATTGTGAAGATAATGTAATCTGCTTTGTTAATATAATTGAATGTATTACAGGATTGACATCCTAAATGAGTTGGCACTACTGAGCTTAGGGAGGTGTGGGGTGGGGGTTACTTTCTGTGCCCTATCTGTTCTGCCGTTTCACTGCCGACCTCATATTAGTCTATGTTTACATGATAATTGATGCTTATACTTTTAGCAATTTAGTTTTATTCTCAGGAATGTGAATTTGTTTAATTATCATAAATAAATAATTTAAAAATATGAACGCTGGGGGCCGTGCACCTAGTTATTTTTGGCATTTATTAACTCAGCTCTGTTAATATATGATATATTTTACTATGTACCAATATGAATATACAATTTACAATCAAGACTTACAAGAGAGTACTTTTTATAGCGGTTATGAAGTACCTAAAACCGATGTCACCGTTGGGCTTGGTACCACATCAAGGGAAAGGAAAATTTATTCATGTATGGTTTGGAAGAGAAAATACTTTCTACGATTATGAATTATATGGTCCATTACGTTATAAAAATAATTACATGCACAGGAGACGGGAAATATAAAAATATTCAGGACAGTGAACCCTTAAATAACAAATAATTTTATTATTAACAAATCCAGAGCAAGACGGGTATAACCCTAAACACTGGGACGGGGAAACGTCAAAATACTGTGCAAAGTAAAGGCTTACCAAATAAATATCATCATTCAGCCACAAATGAATTCCCGGGCGAAGTCGGGTACCTTAGCCAGTATATATATATATATATATATATATATATATATATATATATATATATATATATATATACATACATATATTGTACATATACTAGCTAAGGTACCCGGCGATGTCCTGGAAATCATTGTTGACTGACTAATGATGGTATTTTTATAGCAAGACTTCAATGTATACAATTGCACTTCCCTCCACGACGTATTGTTTTTTCAAAATAGCCAATCCTAAAGTGTAACTTTTGGGGTTAATAGAATAGAAATTTTAGTTTTGTAGAATATGTGAAAACGTGTTCCTAATCTATCCCTCTCCACTTTTTGACTCACCGTTTTTGAATAAATCAATCCATAATCATGGATAGCATTTATTACAATTAAATACCATCTATAATGAACATATTTCCTGTCAAAAACCAATGGGGCACATATAGTTTAAGCACAGTTTTATACATAAGATTATATTCGTAATAGTAAATCTCAGTGGAAATCACTTCCGGGCATGCCAGCATTTCACAGGAAATAAGTAAACTCAATTAACTCCCTTCAATTTTAATTCTCGCAGGAGCGTTATCATCATTGCTTTCCTTAGATTATTGATTCAGAATATTATTTTAATAATTTATATACCTGATGTAACTAAATAATAGTTTCCTAAAAACAATATCATTTATGTTCAAAAAGCTAGATGAGGGGAAGAGAGTCTCTCCCCCCCCCTGCAACCTAATTAATACTTTAAACATTCATATCGTGTATATATTAAATACCGGAAATGCTCTTATGGTTTACGTTTCTATTGGAAATAAATAACAAAGTTATAGGGAAAATAAATAAATGAGGAGAAGACGACGGAGATTTATAACCTCACTAATCCGAATCATACTTACAACTATCATATAAGACTAAAACATAACATCTTTTGTCATAATATGCATTTATTAAAAACACTTAATTAAGCACTAATAAAATTAATGACTCCCGCTATAGTTTTAGCGTATATCCAGTGTTTACTTCATTTACGGCAAAAGTGAATACAACAAAAGTTACTTTAAATAGCAAAGTAAACAACTTTTGCTATGTGTACATTTGCCGAAAAACAAATAGAAAATGAAAAAATGTGAATTTTTATTTCAGGCCTCTCTTATAACCCCCACTCCCGTTTGGACCTAAAAATGTTAATATATCTTAAAAGTTACTCTAAATAACAACATAAACAACTTTTAACCTGTGCATATTTGCCGAAAAACCAATAGGAAACGAAATGTCGCTATTTTTAATTATAGGCCTCCCTTACGGCCTCAACTCCTGCTCCATCTGTTGGGCTGATTTGTGACGCTAAACCATCCAGGGCGTCACCCAAACGCGTACAAAAAAATTCATTAAAATCAGTCCAGCCGTTTAGGGGCAGTTCAGCGACATACACACATACAGTAGAATTATATATATAAAGATATATATTTGTCTGTTACCGGTCTTCTCTGCTCTTCTTATTGCACAGTCCAATAACTCACGATCACTGAAGTACACTAAAACACGGCACTGCACTGTCCTACAAGCTAAGGTACTCGCCTTCGCCCAGGAAATCATTTGAGGCTGAATGATGATAGTATTTTTGCAAGATTTTTGGTCTTTACTTTCTAGAATATTTTTACATTTTCCCGTCTCAATGCTTAGGATTTACACCCGAGTACCCGGCTTGCTGGGGATATGTTAATAATAGAAGTATTTGTTATGTATTTAATTCTACACTATACACAATATTTTTATATTCCCCGTTTCCTGTGCCCATTCTATAACCATGTTATTCACAATTATAGAAAGAATTCAGAACCATCTATCAATAAACGTTCATTTCCTCAAAAGTGGTCCAAAGCACAATGATGGCGGCTGTTTTATATACGTAATAACCACTATTAAAAATACTCTTTTGTATGTTTGGAAAGTATACTGTATATTCTTAATGATACATAGCATGTTCAGTAAGGTATAACATATATTAACGGAGCAGAATTTCAGAAATAACTGGGTGTACCTCTCCAGCGTTTATTCTTTTAAATTATGTATTTATGAGACTTAAAAAAATTCACATTTCTGAGAATAGCTCTACATTACTAAAGGTATAAGCATCAATTAAAAATCCCATGTAAACATAAGCCAATGTGAGGTCGGGAGGGGTGGGGGCAGAAGTGATTATATAACATATTTGTGCATTCCCGCCTTAATACGTCTAGTTGTATAATTTCTCCTGTTACACTAAACTAATTTGTCCTCACTTCATATCCTACCAGTATTAAAATCCAAGAGTTTAACACATACACTCAGAATATTAAAGTAATCTTAATCATCAGGAAAAGCTAATAGCTTAAACAACTCACTGAAAAGTAAGGTTTGCAGTGAGAGGACAAAGGAAGTCTCCCACCTCCCGATTAATTAATGTTTGGGAAAGAGGGGGGTGCAAAAAAACGGAAACGAAAAATAACAATTCTTCATTTCATAATTTTTCCAAGATTATAAGCTATATTTAAATTTTTAGATTAACATATTTATTTTTCCAGGTGAGGTACCTGGTAGTTCATATTGGAAAGAATTGTTGAGCATATCAATATTTCTACGCAAATTACTTGCTTCTTACATGTTCCCGAAAAAATGTATAAAACAAAAGTTACTCTAAATAACGAAGTAGACAACTTTTGTTATGTACACGTTTGTCGAAAAACAAATAGACAATGAAATATCGCGAATTTTTATTTCAGGCCTCCCTTATAACCCCCACTCCCGTTCGAACCTAAAAATTTGACTATAGTTTATAATCATGGAAGAATTAATGCTAATTGACATAACGAGTTTTGTTAAGTTCGGTTCCACCGTTAGTGCCCAATATAATAGTTGGCTCCCGCTTTAGTTTTTGGAGTATATCTCGTTTATACTTTGTTATATAACAAAAGTGAATATAACAAAAGTTACTTTAAATAACACAGTAAACAACTTTTGTTATATGCACATTTTCCGAAAAACCAATACCAAACGAAATATCGCTATTTTTAATTTCAGACCTCCCTTACAACCCCCACTCCTGCCCGTCCCTAGAAATGTTGGTATGGCTTGTTATAATGAAGGCGTTAGTGCTAACACACGTACCGAGTTTTATTTAGTTCGGTTGAGTCTTTTGTGCCAAATAAAATTGTTGACTCCCGCTATAGTTTTTAGCGTATAACGCATTTAAAGTTCGGAATACGACGAAAGTGTATATAAGAAAAGTTACTCTAAATAATAAAATAAATAACTTTTGTTATGTGGATATTTGCCGAAAAACCAATAGGAAACGAAATATCGCTATTTTTAATTTCAGGCCTCCCTTATAACCCCCACTCCTGTTCGTCTCAGAGAATATTAGTATAGCCTAAAGTCTAAGTTGGGCTAGTAGTAATATACATACCAAGTTTCATAGAATTCGGTTCAGCCGTTTATGCGTGAAAAGGTCAAAATGCAGTTATGGTGTCTATGACCTGTGACACGAAAAGTTATCGTGAAATTTCGCGAAAAAAATCAATGTACAGACAGAGGTTACAATTATATATATATATATATATATATATATATATATATATATATATATACTAGCTAAGGTACCCGTCCGGGAATTCATTTGAGGCTGAATGATGATAGTATTTTTTTGGTAAGCCTTTACTTTGCACAGTATTTTGACATTTCCCCGGCCCAGTGTTTAGGTTTTATACCCGTTGTTGATGTGGATTTGTTAATAATAAAATTAACACATATGGGGTTGTCTGGAAAATAATGCAGGATTTTTTGTTTTCTTTAAAATATCCCTCTATATTATAAACTGTTTACGTTTGCTGGATTATTCATTTGTATGAACGTCAACACTTATTAATCCTCTTCCAAATGATGATTTTTGTCTACCTCTGTAGCATTTCGCTTCTTGAAAATAATTCAGTCTTTACTAAGATTCCAAAGCTTGATTTTCTTATAATTATTATTTTACGAATTTAAACTCGTCCCGAACGGTGCCCAACGGTCAGTAACCTCAACGAATTGTGGGGCAAGGGCAATATTAGTAAGCGCACTGTTTAACAGCGGTTCAAAACATTTTGAGAGGGAGACTTCATTCTGGAAGCTAAGAAGGTCATGGAAGGACTTCTTCCCTTGATGGTGATGTTCTGCGAGTTTGGTGAAAGAAAACACCAGAACAACTGTTCTATAACTTGTAGGGGAACTCGATGTAAACAAATTGACTGTCGATGACATTTTCAAGGCGACTGGAATGTTGAAAAAACTCCAAGGTTAGGTTCTTCAATCATGAAGTGACCTCCAAAAAAATTTGTGCCGCATTTCTTTGCCGAAACAATAACGACAGATTTCGGTCTTGAATTGTTACTGAATGATGAAAAGTGGATACTCTACGACAACAGCAGACGTTCTGGACAGTGGTTCGACAAAGGAAAAGCAGAAAAACATTTTCTAAAGCCTCTAACTCATCAAAAACGTCGATGGTTACTGTTTATTGGGCTTCATTTGGTTTGATTCACTACTTCTTGAGTCATGGTGAAAACATCAATGCTTACTTGTGTTCGTCAATATTTTCAGTAATATTGGTTTTATCAGAAGAATATAAAGGCCAAATTTTGTTAAAAATGAACTTTTCAGTCCTACAACATTGATTAAATTTATGAATTTCAAAATTTTAGCTTCCAACTTCCAGCAAAATTTGACATTTCATGTATATTTATTTAAGGAACTCATTTTTTCAATTCTACCATTGACAGGAGTGTGGCTTACTTGGAATAACATTAACTGTTTATTTCCAGCCACAATAACGGTAACAATGTTAGCTAATTAGTTCCGATTTCCAGTTCCACTTCATTAATCTATGGTGATGCTGGAGAATCCCAAAGAATTTTTTCATATATTTTTTCCAAATGTTAAGATGATGCAATTGTTATGTATATGAATATCTCGTGCCTAGTTTAAATTTTAAGTCTGATCACATAGTATTCTTGTTACGGTGGAAACAGACAATATAATGGAGATGCAGTTATTCCTGTGTGAATTATATTTAGTTCATGTAACTGCTATGTATGAACTTTATACAGTATGTATGAGGACAATTATTTGAAACAGTTTTAAGTGTGCATGCAAGAAAGACAGAGATAAAATCGTGCCATGAATACAACCTCATTACCTGAGTGTCCTTAAGAGAAATCTGCTAATGTGTATGTTGATTGACCATATACATAGCTTACTTAGGCACTTGGAAATATGTATTTGCTAAGAATATTTTTTTAATCAGTGTGCAGCTACTGAGTATTTAATGGATAGTTAAGTAAATTCAGCACTCAAAGTTTAGGGCTACATTTGTGAATAATTTTTCTTAAAGTGTTACATGTAGTGTTGCAACAATCACCTTTGATATATTTTGTTTTTTAGCAATATTTATTGCATAACATATCTTGTATTATTATCTATCTGTTTTATCTCTTTATTAAATTCTAATGTAAATAAAGGTGGCCTCATTTAATTTGCTTTTGAAAATCAATCATTCAGTGTTTGTTTGATGTAGATAAATAATTTCTTAGGAAATCAAATAGTTTTTCATTCTGGTATGAGTGTGTGAACAACTGAAGGATTTTAAAAAAGATACATTAATATTTCAAAGGTTCCCATTATGTTTGCGAACCTTTAAAAGTAAAAGTATTTATATTTGTTCATATATATATATATATATATATATATATATATATATATATATATATATATATATATTTTAAGAAGAAAAAAAAAATGTTTCCTTCCCCCTTCAAATATTCATTTATCTTTTCAGTTACACATTCCATTTTGAAATAATTTATGTATTATGAACAATGACATGTTTATTTGCTATATTCATAGATGTCTATCTTAGAACTCATACACACTCACTCACACAGACCTGCACACATAAAATAAATATAAAAGCTATGATACAAATTGTAGAATTCTTATAATATTAGCAAAAATCATAAAAAGTAAAATTCACTTCAATAAGTATTACTTAATTAGTATAATATAAATGAAGGCAAGCAATTCTTTCCCACAAAAAAAAACAAGTATTTTGGATAATGACGCGTTAACAAAATTAACAAATGCTTCTTGGTGTTTTTGTGAGCCTGCAGATTACACACACACACACACACACACACACACACACACACACACACACACACACACACACACACACACACTCACAAAAACATACAACTTCAATGTGCTATCTTACATATTTTTAAATATGCAAATTAATTATTCTCCATTTAATACAGATAATAACCCAGAATACACTATGAAGTAAGATGCCAATACAACTTATAGCTCTATTACAATGCAGAATTTAATGACTTCCTTATGAAACAGTCTATATCTGCATAAACATTTGTATATCCCTATCACTTTAACTGAGTTTAGTATTCAATACTTTTTGATGTTGTAATAAATGTTTTTTTTTTGTTGGAAGGTTTTAAAAATACTAAACATATATCAAAAAATATTATAATTTGTACTGAAAACTATTGCATTGAAAAATGTTCATTTTTTTCTAACAAAATGTGTCTCATTTAAAGTAACATTGAGGTAAAGTGGCTCTGAAATGCTATGATATATTGTCAAACTATCTGTAAAGACCCTAGTTACTGGCTGGCCCTTAAATTTATATTTGACTCTTATTCAGTAACGACAGTCTCTGCGAACAAGTAGTTTCACCTTGGTGGGTCCAACCTTTTTTTTCCAAATTCAGTGCTATGTCTTATCATTGGGTTTCTGTTTCTAATATCATTATGATATGAATATTTATTAATATTTGTATTTATAAACTCTATATAATATTTTCTAACAATAATTGCTTTGTTACTTATCAACTCCTTTCACACCACATTGAATTATGAATTTTATATTCTAGTAGTTTTAAATAATGTAAACATTTTCCTTCATTTATATATACTTATGTATGTAATTATCTCCTGAAATAGTCATGTATCTTTTTACATAAATGTCTGCACAACATTATTTTAACAATGGAAGGTTTTGTAATCATACTGTATTTCCTAAAATCTATTGGTTCCATAACATTTATAGTATACTAGTCAGTATCTATGTACAGCCATGTATAGTTGGTAGATTTTCTTTTTCAAACTGTTTTTGTAAAGTAATACTTATATACTTTATAACTGCAAAGATTTTAGTTAACTGGGCAGCTAATATGTTAAAATAACATCCAATTTGTATCAATCATGAAAATGTTTTGAATAATGCACTACCATGCAAAAGCCATAAAACAAGTTTATAGAGTTCCAAGGTAGTATTGAGAATCCTCTATATCTCTTTCTGTCAATACCAGACCTTTTAGAGATAAGATCTGTTTGAACAGCACAGGTAGCAAACACTGTTAAGATACCAATAGCCAAGCCTTTAACTTCTAAGTGGGCTTACAAAAAAATATCTCTCTTACCAATTTAAAATAAATGAATCTTTTTTACAACATGAGATATTGTACATTTTTTTTAAAAAAACATTTCATCAATTGAATTCCTAATGTTTTCAATAATTACTAAAGCTTTGACATTTTATTTTCAAATTGCTATAAATTTGATAGATGAAAGATTTAACATTTTTAATTAAATAATATTTCTTTATGAATAATAATAATAATTGAGTAATATAGAATAAAATAATTTTTTTTCTTAACACAATGTTCTTTCCTATAGTATGATTGGTTTAATATTATATTAAAAGTAACATGTTCTCCTAATATATAACTTTTATGATGAATCTTAAAACTAACCCAAGTAGTAATGTTTTATATATAGTTACTTGGGCTTAATATATGATGATGTGTTTAATGATAAATGTGTCTTGTTTTAAAATATGGCAAGAATTTGTTTTTACATTAATTCTTTTTAATTTTGTATTGTACCTAAATATGAGATGAAAATGAGTGCTTTAAATATAACACTGTTTCTTTAACTTGAAAATAAAAACTGTAGCCACCATGTTCAAAATTTGAGTGTGTTGAATGTGTTTCATACACACACACACACACACACACACACACACACACACACACACACACACACACACACACACACACATATATGCATGCACACACAAATGATCAATATTATAATATACATGATATTATTCTTTATTATTTGAATATGGATTTATACTATTTGTTCATTTAAGGTAATGTATTTAGGATGAATTGATTCAGATTTTTCACATCTTCCCTATAATTGTTTTCTTAATATGCTTATAGATTATATGTAAAAATAATTTGTCCTAAACTTCCTTTTTTATAATGGAATACTGTTGTATTGTAAGGTTACTTTATTGATGCAATGTTGTAATGGGTTTCTTTTGTGTTATTTTGGACTAAATTAACTTTATTTGTCCACAAACTGCTAGTTTATATTTTAATTTTTCTCGATTATAATGATAGATTAATTTTCTGTTTATAACTAAGAATAATTAGTCATATGTCTCTATATTCTGCAATTTTATTGACATCATCAATATCCTTTGATAATCAACCATAAAAATATTCAGAATGCGTGTGTTTACTGTACCCTGAGGTAATCTTATTAGTAGTAGATGTATAGACCAACAAAAAAAAATCCAACAGAATGGGAAGAGGCAATTGTTTGTCGCTATTTACAAGAAGGTCAATAAATTGAAGTGAGAATTACAAAGGTCCAAAGTCCTTCTCCCCTGAGCCTTATTAGATTCTGTCTGTGGCTCTTTGGTAGAGGCTAATGTAGAAGAATTAAAAAATAAGGGGGAGTAACAGAGTGGGCTTCACTCTGCTCAATAAACCATAGACCAGCTCTCCATAATTGGCAAATGCTTAAGGAAACTTATGATTATGATATAGATCTGCACTGCTTCTTCATTCATTTCTGACTGGTACATATAGTGTGGCGTGTAAACTGTTGTTGGAGGCATTGATGTCAATAGGAATACCTAGCAAGGCTATCAAATTAACAAGAATGACTCTGGGAAGGACTTCTTGTATGTTGAAAACGGGATTTAGTACCTCTTGTAGAAGTCACAATTGTAATATGTACCTGGAAATAATGGCTGAGAGGAGTATCTTTGAAGCAGACATAAAGGCTAAAATGGTCACAGGTACCAGATGCTTCCATGCTCTGCCTAAGTTTTTCCTTTAGAAATCTATGCATGAAGAAAAAAGTACAAATTAATAAAACAGTCATTAGGCCCACAGTTATGCATCTCAGATATTGGCTCTCATTAATGAAAGCAGTAGAACCTGCCTGTCTTAGGAGGGAGAAAAGCATTAAGAAATATATATATATATATATATATATATATATATATATATATATATATAGAGAGAGAGAGAGAGAGAGAGAGAGAGAGAGAATAGAGAGAAAGCATTAAGAAATATATATAGAGCCATGAAAGAAGAATAGTACAGATGGAGGATCCAAAACAGCTCCAGACTAAAGGATTCCTATGGAGAAGCCGATAATCTATGCTATTAAGAAAGGTAAACTTAGTTGATTGGGGCATTTATCAAGAATGGCACCTACAGGCTACCCAAATGAATGTTGTAAGGTAACCATGTGAAGTATGGAGGTAGACAGGTCTAAAGATGGCCTAAGGTATGATTGTGGAGACGGGATCAAAATTTAGATGATCCTAGCCACTGACTAGATTGAATGATGGCCAATGGATGGTAGCAGAGTTGCAGTTTTTTCAAGGGCTCTGGGGCCTGATGTAAGAGTAATGTATAAGTAATTACATAAAACGATTTTTTTTTTTCAATATTCTTGATTCTTGAAGTAAATAATCAAATATTGCTTATTTCTTTTGATAGATAATAGACCTAATATGAAGTATTTTAAGTTATTTATTTCATTTTATAAGTCTTATATTATTGTGTTACAAACTTTGTAATATGAGCTTATCCATCGGATCTGATGAAGCACAGTGATGTCGTAATTTTTATATTTTACCTAGTATTGATAATATTACATGTTTGCTATAAGCCTGCTGGAATACATTTCTAATTTAATTGTTTTGCCAACTGTAAGGACATGTGATATCTCTGGAATATGCAAGGACATGGTCACAATTTGTTACTGTAGCAAACCAAAAAAAAAAGTCTAAGCTAAGTAAGCTAAGCAGATTTCCCTCTTGAAGTTTAACAATAGATAAATCTACATACTGGTAACAAAACACCGTGAATATTAGTACATAAATACAAATGATAGCTTATTAATTTTATTGAAAACTATGTACTATATCTAGTACTGTAATTTATAATGAATCAGAATAATTTTTATCTCAATCAATCAAATTTTAATAGTCCAAGAACTTAAAACGGGGGGGGGGGGGCACCAGAACTATTTGCATGTATCTTGTATAATAAAGGTCTCTTGAAAACAATATTTGGTATGTAAGCTTCGAATAATGTGGTTTACTATATAACAGAGTATTATTTATGTAACATGAGTAGAAGTAGGGGTTTGCTAAATGCTGAAAAATGCAAATATCTCAGTTAATATTAAAGATAGAGAATAAATGTATATAACAATATTTGTAGTACATTTAATTTGCAATAAGATTGGTTCTATACACTTTTTAGATCCGAGGTATAGTAATAGAGAAATTTCGAATTTTCAAAATTCTCCCCCTCTAAACCTCCCCTCCCCATGGTCCGATTTAAGCCATTAATGAACTTGATCATTCTTTTTACATAAAAGAACTAAATATCATGTTTGGTAACAATCAAACAATAATTGCGACTGCTAGAGGTAACAGACAAATATATATATATATATATATATATATATATATGTACAATTTTGAACGGACCACATTTTCATCATCTCCTAGGCAGGATTGATGGGCATTTGAAGAAAAATTTTGAAAATTGCATCATTAGTACAACCTAAATAGATGATTCCTTAAGGGAAATCTGCTAAAAAAAAATCAGACACCTGTACATTTTTTATGCCAGTTTATATAAAATGTGGTAATTTTTAAATAAATTATTTTTGCTGTGAAATCAAACATGTATCATAAGGTTACCTGCCTAGTACAATGTTAATACACTTTTAATGTTTTCTTGAATGTTTTTTCCTTTGAAAATGAATAATCAGGTGTTCAAACTCACCTGTCAA
Organism: Riptortus pedestris; assembly: GCA_019009955.1. Classification (NCBI taxonomy): domain Eukaryota; kingdom Metazoa; phylum Arthropoda; class Insecta; order Hemiptera; family Alydidae; genus Riptortus; species Riptortus pedestris. The sequence continues at coordinate 48,743,538 of CM032233.1, read as the reverse complement.
ATGTTAGTTAGTTAATATTCATATTATAGTTTTTTATTTGAGTGAGGTAAAGTTCATTAAGACAATAACTTTAAAATTGTAGACTTGAAAGTGTTATGTCTTATATTTATTCATTTGGAATTAAAAACACATAATTTTTAACCTACCTATTTCATTTCATTAAACTTATTACCAAATCTTTTGTATATTAAGTTAGCTTTAATTAGAGCTGGATGGATAGCTATGAAGTATTTTAGGTTACATATTCATTAGTTTATTTGGATTGTGTTATTATTAAAAGAAAAGAATTATTTGGCTAGTCAATATACATTGTAAATTAAGAGATTTATTAGTATTCTTATAAATTATGTCAATAAAAAATGTAGTTTTTGCATATTCTTTACATTTAATTTCTTACATATAATGTGGAATCAAACATATATTTCTATTATACGAGAAGGTATTGTTTGTCCTTTAATTTGTTACTTATGTAATAAATAAGTTATTTTTTAAACAGTTTTCCTTATAAAAAGGTGTAAACTCTTGATTAGAAATTGGCTTTTAGGGTGGGGAGAGGAAGGTAAATGTTGGTTTAGATTATCTGAAGTGGTGACTGTGCTTGTGGGAAGGGCTTTTCTACTGGTCTATATAATAGTCGGATATCATGTGATTTGGAACAGTCATTACTTTGAAGCATCAGCATTACGGTTCTGGTTACGTGTGCTGCTGTCAGTTGGAAGTGGGGATCTAGACAGCAATATTGTGCCAGATCTAACTCTTCCAGCTGATAGAAGCATACAAATTGTCTTCTCATCCTTTTTTTTGTGAATTTTTAAAAGTTTAATAGTTAATTTCACTTACCCCCTGTGTTTCTCTATAAGTGTAGATAAAATATTGTATATCTTTTATGTGTTCTGTATCTTGTTTTATTTTTCTCCTATTGGTTAGCCATTGCAGGTAAACAAAATTTAATTTTATGCTTTGTAAACTATGATATGTTACGATGAATTAATATTTTCTGTCTTATTTAAATTTTCTTTTTGTAAAAACAGTATTTTTTTTTTGCAATTTATAACTTATCAGATTACATTTATTTAAATGAGGATTCTTAAACTTCTGTTACTTTTCTTCTGTTAATCTTGTGGTTTTTGAGTTAAGTGGAGAAGTCGTTTCTGCACTTTTGAGTTAAGTGAGATTCAACTCCTCCTACTTAGGTCAGCCACATCATTTCATCATGTGAAGACAAGATTTATTTTTTTAGTGGATTAAGTTTCTACCCAGATCATTGATATTGTGCCTATATTTTTAGGTTATTTCATTCACATTAATATATTTTAATTGAGTCAAAAGCGTATAGTTCTTAAAGCTTTTGTACGCTTTTATCTCTGATAAAATTACTTAATTACCCTCATATTTTATGTTCATTCTAAATGTTTATAATTCAATTCTTTTTTCATATTGAAATCAATTATCTAAAGGTTTCAGATAAAAATTAAGTTAAAAAAAGTTTTAATTATTTTCTTCTCTGTTTATGGTTCATTACACCCAAAAATATCTGGCATTAAAAATAATTATTGATCTTATAATAATTTAGTTTAATTTGTGAATTTTATATCTGGGGTAATATTTGTTTAATTTTCAGTAATTATATTTATTGAATTAATTATATATATATAAAATTATTAAGTATTAGATTAATTTATTAATGTGATGATCATTTTTATCATTGAGTATTATACTGGAAAGGAAAAATATCACTTCTTATCTGAGGTAAACATTACACTCAGAGATAAGTGCTATCAGCCAATTTCCTGCCTCCTATGTTCATAGTAATTGTATTTTACATTCATTATTTATTTAAGAAATTGCTAACTAACATTTTTCAGAATTTTTAGTTTGGAACAAATACTTTTATATAAAGAGAAAAAAATCTTAAAAATTTGAAATCAAAGATATGTCCATTTATTGTTTGTTTGTATGTATGTGTGTGTGTGTTCATTTCTTCACAAACACAATAAAAAGGATTTGTTAATGTTTTATTACCCATAATATTTGTTATTATTATTGGCAAGAATTGGCTTTCTTTATGTTGTGTTAATTTTTTAAATTTTATTTTGTAAGACTTTTGCTAGACGTAAGGTTCCTGTAATTTGTGTTATATCTTTTGTTATTTTTGGTTTTGTAAATTGATGAACTGTCAAATAAACTATGTATTTGTATCTATGTATACCTATTTATTATATATTACATTAATGTATTCAGTCACTATTTCTTTGTACATTTATTTAAGTGGATTTTATATATACTTATGTATTACTTTTTTTTTGTTCATTGGCTTCTTATTAAAACCATTTGCTTTCAATTACATTTTTCAATATTTGAATTTTGATTTCATCCTCTAACTATTTTAGTCATTAAGATCTATTGCTGTGAAAGGAATATTTCAATTATTAAAATTTATCAACGTTTTAAAACCAGGAATCAAATTAAGACCTGCTTGTGATTTGGCCTTCAATAATAAATACATTCAAGTCCAGAACATCATAACCACAAGTCATGTTGTAAAGTGTCTTCCAAACACTCTTCGGAAACGGCGTGAGCCAAGTTCATTTGACAAAAGTTCTTGTGACAAAAGTCTTTTGAACCAAATATAAATACATTTATTCCAGCTTCTCTATCAATCTTGTCTCACCAGAATGCGTTGTTATCTTCTGTTAAAAAATCAATAATTATAATCAAATTATTAATGCTTATGGTATTTTTTCTTATAGCCTTCCTATGCAATAGTATGTTTATTTCTGTCAATGCATGTACATATTACCTCTTAGTGGTACAACACACACACACACACACACACACACACACACACACACACACACACACACACACACACACACACACACACACACACACACACACAGCGCACGTACACACACACACGAACGCACACGCACGTGCGTTCAATCACTCTTCTGTGCTTACACTTGTTATTATGACAAATTCACCACTAGAAGTTGAATTAAAAATGAGCTTCCTTTTCCAATCCAACATTGGCACTGATAAAGCAGAAATACCACACACCAGTATTGCTGTCTGTAATATATATAGATTTTTACTATAATTTCCAACTGTTAAAAACATTAATTATATATAAAAAAAATTAAATGTAATAAAAACATCGAGATTGCAATTTATACTTATTATTATTTTAAATTGAATTATGTGGTACTTTATAGAATACGTTTCCATCAAAACACATAGTTATCATATATCTCATGTCAGATTCTAGAAATGTCGTACATAGATCTTTTTTGTTTCGTCTCCATTATGTGAAATGATGTAAAAAAAAAATCTAGAGAATATTAAGAGAAGGAGAATATTAGAAGTAAGTTACTTTTAGCGTTCTATCATTCGTTTTTTAAGCCATTATTATAACTCACGCCATAAACGAAGCTTATGTGCACGGGAGAGTTGCTCATGTGTATGAGAATATGATCTTTAAAGACATTTCAAATAGCTGAAAGTATTAATTACATAATTTATCTCAGCATTCACTAACGCTTTTAAGCCACTTGACATTTTTCATGTGAAGATATCCGCCATGACGAATAATTAATGTTGATTGCCTTTAAAATCTCAAAAGGCTGACTTATTCTCTATATAATTGCCCATATTTTGTATGTTGTGTTTGGGTGGACCAATACTTGTTTTAAAAGCCTATATGACTAAGCATTTCCAGACTATAGTAAGTGCCTTTCGGTGTTGAGTATTAATTATTTATTGGTATATGATTGAAGGTTAGATGTGATATTTGAGAAAAAATAACTACAAAATGACATTTTCGTTTTACATTTTATATTAAATGCACTTCATATTTTAATAATGTACAAACATGTTCCAAATAACAAGTGTCATTTATATATATATATATATATATATATATATATATATATATATATATATATGAGATATAGTTTATGAGCCAACTTATGTTATAGGGTAAAAATCATTTTCTTGTATAATGGTTTGGAGGTGCCTTGGAATTTTCGACTCTTGACAAGGAGCCATCTGCGCCCATCTGAGTCATTACTTACGTACTTCACTTCGACTGGAAATGAATAAAAATATTAGACAACTCCAAAAACAATATGATTTATTGATAAAGTGGAAAAAGTAGTTTTTAACATGTTTTGGAAATTAACTTCTTTTGAGAGAGGCTGCAAAAGTTTATTGAGCTCCAGAAAACATTTTTGAGCCCTACTCATTTTTTCTCAGGATATGTCAATCGAAATTTGTATTTTTTCAAGTATATCTTTTCCCAGCTTTGTCTGTCGCACAATTTCGAGAGTTTAAATTGTGGACCAATTTGCGTGAAAAAAAAAAACAATTTTATTTTATTTTAAATGTATTTCTCTATACCAGACGATTTTGAAATTAGGTAGATAAAAGAGGTGGTGTACTAAATATTAAGTTTATATGACCATTATTGTGTTCGTTATCATAGTAAGGAAGGACAGACAAAGAAATGTAAACGATGCTACGAGATAAGAAATTCTATTACATACATTCTCTCTTCAATTTTATAATTTTTTTAAAATGAAATAATAGGCCTTTTACCAAAACCTTATACACACAGACAAACAAGCACACACACACACACACACACACACACACACACACACACACACACACACACACACACACACACACACACACACACACACACACACACACAGACACATACACACACACATATATTTGTCTCCTTCCGCACTAGAGGTTGTAATTTTGGTTTGATTGGTAACGAATTTGATATTTAACTTAAATGTTAACAAAGGCATTGTTATTTTTTGTAAGCTTCCAAGCTTTTTTACACCCCCCTCCCCACCTCATATTCATCTAGTATTAGCAATAAGCCAATATATCGCGATATGTCTTATATCCAGATTAAATTAGGACCTTTACTATTTTGGATAATTCGCGACGTGACCTCATCAATGGATATTTTATCCCCTAGAAGTGTTAGTATACAGCAACTGTATCAATAAACATTTCTTGCCTAGCTTAAATTTCAAGTCCCGTTTACATAGGCTCTTATTGCAGGAGATAGAGAATAGAATTTGAAATTACGTCATCTGCATGGAATTGGAGAGCAGATCGGTAATCTGCTAAGTTTACGTAGCACCTGCGTGACATACTTTTTTTTTTAAAATGAAGTTGCAAACATAACATCCTCTTTAATATGTATATAGGTTTCTGATATCGAAGTAAATGCCTGTGTCATTCCTTCCTTTGGGATCTTCTAAATTCTTGAATCTTTATTAGGTAAATTACCTTTTCATTATTTACCGGAATTCAGGTAACCACCACAAGCTATGAATTTAATCTTATCGCTCAACAATTGAGGTTAATCTTTTTTAACGACCAAATTTAGATAAAAGTTTTTATCTCGGAGTATCAAAATGTTTTACTTTAACAACATACTTGAATCTTAAAACAGCATACATGAAATACATTGTCCAGTTAGCCTACATACTATGACTAGGCTTAGTATTTATTTCATCAAAAATCTTTAAATGATTCTAGTTTAGTACAAAGTATAATTGTCCAGTTTGTGTGAGGGGCTATGCATTTGTAGGTTATGCTCTCTCAATCATCTAGGTGCGATTGTAATCGAGATCAATAGTATGAACATGAAGAGATATAAATGCCAGAAGGGTTCCAGGGACCACATGCTTCTATGCCCTGTGAAAATGATCCTCATTTTAAGAGCCTCTCCAGGTTGAAAAAGTTGTTAATTTACATAACTGTTATCAGAGTGTCACATTTAAAACGATCAGCATTAATTTTGCCGAATGTCAATAAAAGATACGAAAATTATGAGTAGAACAAAATTTACTAAAGGCTGAATTCAAAAAATGCAATAAACTCTGGTTAATATTAGAATTACAGAAAGTACGTATAGAAAATTTTACAATTAAAGTTTTGCAACAAGATTACCTATAGAATAATTTTTTGATCTGACACAAAATAACTGAGTAAGAATTTTCGATTATCCCTACCCCTTTCCACCCACCCTTGCTTCCTAGTATATAAAGTTTTAGTTTTCAATGAAATGGTTAAATATCAAATATTGATCAAGTAAAAATTAAAAAGTAGTCTAGATCGTAAAATCGTAACTGATGATATCACTCCTAAAATATTTGCCAATAAAACAATATTTATGCTTGGAATAAATTCCATGATGTATCAGCTTATTGTTAATATACTAAGAGTAGGGACGGGGTTTACTGAATTCTAAAATATAAAAAAAGGAAATATTTCGGTTAATATTATAGATATAGAAAAAATGTGTAGAAAAAAATCTATAAGAAATTAAATACGCAACAAAATTAGTTATATAAAATTTTTGATCGGAATCATAATAACTGAAATATTTTGAATTTTTCGAGTACAACCTCAATAACTAATTTCCCTTAAGGGTTATATCGTTTTAGTTGTAATTAATTCAAAAACATTTCACAATATTATGCCTCAAAAATCCCCCCCCCCTTTTCCTCCTATACAATCCCACACATAGTAGACTGGAAACGTCAACGCGTTGAAGGTGAATTGGGAATGAATATATGATTTGTCGGAAATGTTTATTTTGTTCTAAGGTCTTCAAAACCATTAGTTGGCATTGTGTAAAATGTTTCTTTCGGTGTTTCTCAAAGAAAAGCGGGGAGTTAAATCATGGGTGTGTGTTTTTTCTATTATTTTCTCAAAAAAATTTGAACCAATAGCTTGACTATTTAATAAGACACTTCAGTTGTTTATTGACCGGCGATGCTAATTGTCACCGTTGGGGTACAAATGTGGGTTATTGTAGATTAGTAGTGATTATTCTGACAATTTAAGGGACCATCAATATTAAATGTTAAATGTAGCTTCATCTTTGAAGAAGACATTCCGAAAGAAATTGTTTTCAAATTCCAGATTTCGTTATCCCCATCTGCAGTATTCCATTCTTGCTAGTTTATCTGCAGCAGTTTATTCCTGGCGAAGTAACAAGGGGTAAGGATTAAAACGCGTCTGTTTCACAGTATTTATATTTTCAATCTAGAAATACTAATGAATCTGCTAACTTTACGTATACTTGTTCAGGGATTGGCTATTACTTCATATATAAGACACAATTGTCTTCCGATTCGCTTTCGCCGCTTTCAAAGAAATTACCCTGCCTAGTTTATTAATTAACGGTATAATAGTTTTGTGGGGAGGTGACTTATCTCAGCATAATGCGTTCTCTGAAGAGCATTAATAATTAGTCTTTGGTTTTCTTCCTACAAGTAGGATCATATCAACTATTTCAATAGAACTAATAATATATAATCATAAATTTTAAACTAATCGATTGTACTAAAACTACAGTTCAAATAACAACTCTGGAATAATACAAGTTGAGCAAACGAACACTGCTATGTCCCTTTTTATTTTATTATGTATAAAATGAAAGATAATGTTGAGTAAGGAATTGAACACTATTTATATTTAAATGATATTTTTTTTTGACATATATGTATGCCCTCGATACCACTCATTTCGCTTTAATAATACCTAATACATATGAAGAAACGTCTTACAACTAAATGGTTTAAGTACCGCGTTTTTTTTTTTCATCAGAATCATATGTAAGAAACATGCACGAATGTCGTCAGTGAAGTAGGGCAAAATGTAAATTTGGAAATATCCAATTAATAACCATTCCCATCAATAAATATATATCCTACATTTGTTGTTATGCACAATTTTTCTTAGTAAAGGAAATATTACAGCATTGCCATTATACTATTTAATATGTGAACTAAAGTCACATACAAAAAAAAAAAAACTTAATGTGTGTTTATAAAAGGGGAAACATAGGAGGTATGAAGTACTTAGCTATGAACTAAACCTCAGAACGGTTCATCATCCGTAACGTTTAATGCACAGCTTTTATTTCAACTGTTGTTTACATTTGATTCTTACTAAGGGAGAAATAGAATATGGAACGCTCAGAAATGTCTATTTCCAGCACCTCTGCATATGTTATGCAGCAAATGATGGAATCATGTGGGTTATTTTCTGACATTAGTAAAAATTATCTTTATATATAATCTATTTCTTGAGGACTTAGGTATTTTTCCAGTCGTTCCTTTCACATAAGGACTACTGTTGTTATCATTTTTTTTGGACTCATTTCCATCTGTTATTCATTATAACCACTCATTATTAGAGCCTCTCTTAAATTCTTCTCTTCGCTTTCCAATTTTGTTGTCTCTTAATATTGTATTAATATAGATATTCTTAATGATGAATGTTCTTAAAACTGTTTTTCTGAACTAGATAACGATGCGACTTACCTTGTAGGTATTGTTTGATGTACCTAGGGTTTCTGTGCAAAGAATGTCTAAGTGACTAGCTCTCTCTACAAGCACGTCTGAAAATGACTGCTTCCATGGATGGTACCCGTAGATACCCGCCTGGCGACTATCCAGCTATTTACAAACGTCAGTAACAGAACGACGGTAGCCGCAGTGGCCCAAACTACCATCTAGCCTCCTGAAACCATCCTGGGGACCCGCCAGGCGTCTATCCACCCATATCAGTCGTGTTTGATAATCCATCCAGGTAGCCTGGCGAAAATGGAAGAAAGCCTTATTACTTATTATTATAATTATTTATTTTACAAAATTGTCTTTTTTTTAAACAATCTACGGTTGCACTATTATTTAAGAAAAGCCAACCATTGTTTACGCAGTTCCAAAGATTCCGATGAAAGTTATCTCAGAAATTCCCCATTGAAAGTGTTAATACCGATATCAAAATCCCCTACATACAATTTGTAAGCAGACATGTAAAACACATCAATTTGCACTGTTGTGAGTGCACTCGAATGCTATTCTGAGGCAGAGCATAATCTTCCTGCCATGCGACCGAACCAACACCATTAAAATAATCACAGAATGTGTCCCTTGTTCTTAATGCAACGGATGAGAACCTGTGATGAATGGCATGATGCTGTGCTTCATTTTTCCTCGTAATTTTTATTTTTAATTGATTATTTATAATTATTATGTTTTAATGTTTATTCGTAATTAATAAACGACCAATATTTAACTGTTTGTTTAAATCCAACTTAGCTCACGGTGATCACAAGTCGTTCTTCTGCTGATATAGCGTCTCTGAAATTCGTTGAAGTTCTTTGCTATTTGCCCTCAGTTAATTTCAAAAGTAAGTCGAATACCTCAACTGACATCCTTAAAAAGGAATAGAATTTGTCCGGGTGTTGACGTAATTTTTTGTATACTCTCACGAATTTCCTGTCCTGTTGCCGCCTCAAATTGTAAGGATGCAACCACGCTTTTCTTATTACACTATCTGCCCCTATAATTCCCAAAGAGGATCTTAGCAAAATTCCCGAAGATGAACTTAGCAAAATTTTTTTCGCAAGTTTTGAGAGAGGCATGATTCTTACTCGGCAGTCAGTTGGATAGTGGCTTCATTTCACTGCGTCCATGACGCATCTACACTCCACCATCCACCTTTACCATCCAACCTCCATGCAACCATCTAGCATCCTGCAGTGCGGCCCTACCCTAAGGCTTTTCGTTCGATTTCTTCCCCTAGGATATACATCTTCCCATGTACGTGTGGAAAAGAATACATTGGACAGACAGAAAGATTAATATGCACACGCATTTCTGGGCACTTATTTGAATCAATATTTCGCCGGGATAAAAAATGTCGAATTTATTATTTTGGTGAAATATTGATTTCAAAATTAAAAAAAAAAATATGATTTACATTTTTTCATTCATTTGTACTAGTCTTGAACATCAGTAATATTTTTTTCTGATCCAAGCATTAAAACACATGTTCAAGTTTTATACACACTTTTAAATTCTTTTTATTGTTTTAAAAAAATAAGTTTTATGTTGAGGTATCCTCCATTTTTTGCTGATAATGTTAATAATAACCCTAAAAATATTTCATCAACTTTTTCAACTGTGAAATTACACAATATACTTTAGTTCTAACTATTGAGAAAGAGAGACGTCTGAATTCGGAACTCTCTTTTTTTTTCCTGATTAGACTACTAATTTATACGCCAAACTGACGTTAGTTTTTACTATTGCAATTGTAACCTCTATCTGTAAACTAATATTTTTCTCAAAATGTATGATTCTTTTACATGGAATTAAAACTATATCAACAATTTTTGGCTTTGGTGTCTTGTCTGTTTGTGTGGTACCTTTCACGTCTAACCTACTTAACCGAATTTCATGAAACTTAGTTCACGTATTATTCCTAACCCAACTTAGAATATAGGCTATACTAAGATTCTTAATGACTAACAGGAGTGGGGTTGTAAGAGAAGCCTACAAAAAAAAAAAAAAAACGCAATATTTCGTTTCCCATTGAATTTTCGCCAAATGTGCACATAAAGTTGTATATTTTGATGTTTAAAGTAACTTTTGCTATAAGCGTTTTTGGTTTATTACAAACTCTAAATATGATATACACTAAATTCTATATAAGGGCTCAACAATTTTAGGACACAATTGTCTAAACAAAACTTAACTAAACTCAGTATCTAAGTTAGCTCCAACCCTTAATAGATTATAAGGTATATTAATATTCTTTGGTAGGAACATGCTATTGTACGGAGGCTAGAAACGAATAAGCGTAATATTTTATTTCCTATTCGTTTTTCGTCAAAAATACTCTTTATGAAAATTGCTTACTTTGTTATTTAGAGTAACTTTTGTTATATACTTTTTAGTCGTATAACAATTTAATACCAGTAATTTGCATAGAAATATTGTTATAGTCAACAATTCTTTACTATTTTGAATTTATTAAACTTGGTACCTGACTCCTCACCTTGATAGATCATAATTTTAGTATTGTTGCGAAAATTAAAGGATTAGCAGAGAGAGTCGCGTATTTGGGAAGTGCGATATAGATCAAAGAAGCCGTCAGAGGGTTGAGCTCCTACTAGACCCTTCCAGTCCAGACGTCGAAGGTCCAGCCAATTCCACTTTGATGTATGCCGACGACCTATATAAAGAACCGGCCAGTCACGAGCGAGTCAGTTTTATTCTCACCTGTCTTGATGTTCACATCAGTGCGACTTAGTGCAGTGCGGTAAAGTGTTTTTATGTGAAGAACAGTGTTGTGCCGTGACTGTAAGTAACAGTTTAGTGCCGTGTTTAAGGCAGCGCAGTGCCGTCTCTTTGTGAATTTCAGTGGCCGTGAGTGAATTATCGGTCTGTGACTCATTGAAGAACAGTGACGCTATCTGTGCATACTGTGAGTAGCAATTAAGAACAATTAACCTAGTGTATTGTGCATTGTTAAATAAATTGTGCAGTGATAAAAACTGTGGAACTTGTGAGTGTTTAATTTAGCAATCCAAAAGAACTCTTATTAGCAACGTTTATTACTGGTTTTGGTAATAAAAACGTAACAGTATTGTGAAGATAATTTGATCAGATTTGTTAACTCGGTTTAATGTAAACAGATTTGAGATTTTAAATGATTGGTAGCTTGGTTGGCAAAACTGAGTGTGGGGGGGGGTAGACTTCTTCTGAGGTACCTCTCTATGTCCTTACAAGTGATAACCTTACATCATAGTTCATAGATCTGTAGGCCGCTTTTGGGGAAAGGAAATTTTATTCGTACATGGTTCTGAATACAGAATACTATCCATGGTTATGAATTATATGGTCCAAAATGTTTTGAAAAAATATACATAAATAGGAGATAGAAAATATTGTGAATATTTGAAACCTTACATAAAAAAAATCTTTTTAATTAGCATATCCTGAGCAATGCAGAGTACCTTAACTAGTATATAAAAGTAAATTTTATTTATTAAATGTAAAAAAAAAAAATATTTTTATTGATTACAGATATGGAGGGTGGATGCAGAGTGTATTTCAAATCTTCTTACGTTCGATCACCTTCAATTAATGTGTCATAATCAACAAATCATTCCACCTATTGCTCTAGATCCTTCCTCTTTACATCAGAATCCACTTGAGTATGTATTCAATTTCTTTATACAATATTTAGTTAAAACTCTTACTTTTGTTTCTTTGACTTAATTGTACCTTAATTTTTTAACTAAGGTTTATAATTATCAATGTGTTGAACAAATAAAATTAAATCTGTATTACTTCAGAAAACTTTCAAGAAAATGTTAGCTGCCAAATTTGGAACAAATATTACTAGTAATTGCCTGATGAAAGGTGTAGCTCAGTGATCAGTTTGAAACTAAGTTTGAATCTCAAGACTGGCTCGCTAATTTATTTTTACCTGCCTGGTCGGACTTGTGTTAGTAAATTAAGAATTAGTAAACGTGAGTTGAAAATGTTCCCTCCTATCTCTATTACTATTGGAAATAATTTAGTAGACATCCCTTGTGGGAAATCACCTATTGGCATTGGATCAATGACCTCAAGTGGTGTTCTTCAAGTGTATATGCCTGTGTGAATGTAAGTAAGAATAAGCTCAAATATAGCTGACATTGGTGGGAAAAATATTTTATTGTATATGCAACATTGTTGCTTAATAAAGATGACAAGGCCCATATTACCAGTATAAAATGGCTCAATTTTATTGTTATATAAAAAGTCTGATGTGGGCACCACTTTGCATTCTTGTGTTTGTATTTAATTAAATAGAAAAATATTTTACTCCACTTTATTTAAAATAATTTCACTTGAAAGTGATATGCAATATCCCCGCTGTAATGTGCTGGACCAAAAATTGTGATAAAATTGAATTTATGGATATGCTTTTCGATAAACAGCAAAGCTCCTATGTAAATCTTCTATATCTCTAATAGGTATAGAGAAATTTGCAGTATTTTATTTTTACCTTCTTCGACCCCCCGCCCCCCCCCCTCACCCTTAGTCAATTTTGACAAAAAGGGGACTTTTTGTTTGCAAAACTAGAAGTTACAACAGCCCTAAATTTAAAATTTCAACATTCTAAGGATAAGCGTTTTTGAGTTATGCAAGACACATATAGATGTCAAGCAAAACTAGTCAAAATGGGTTCAGGGAAATGGATAATTCCATTAGAATTTGATATTTTTCTCGATTACAATTCTTCCCTTACTTTGTATGGGGAAGTAAAAATATAATTGTGTGTAGCTAAGAGTTTTTGTTCTCAAGATTTCCTGTTTATGTATAAACCTTATAATATTTGAAGTTTCTGATTTAATCTTCACTAATAGATATTACATACATTGGCAAGAAGCTAGGACAGTTTTATATTTGCAGGTCCTCAGGTGATAAAGGATTTTAATAACAAATGAAATAAAGTTAAATGGGTTTTATGTATTCAGAAGTTCTTACAATAGATGATGGGCTGTTGGTAAATCCTAAAATGAGTTTTTTCACAAATTAAGTCATAGGGGAGTTTTTAATTACAACCTAATAAAAAAGAGGTTTGAGTTTTGTTTAAAACATTATTACAGGAATTGTCAGACATATTGAGAATTAATTATAAATTTTATTACATGATGTTTTCAATATTATCTTAATTTACCTCTTATTGGAATTTGTTGCTCTTATTTCTAGAAATTGGCCTCATGCTGTTGCTATTGAAGATAAACGAATTCATCGTATCCCTTTTGCATACAATTTAATGAACTTACTTCCAAAATGTCAACAAGCTGAACTTCTATCTTCCATGTTTATACAAGGTGACAGTTATTTAATGTTTTATTTATGTGGATGTTAAGAATACTTCTGTATGAAATAAGGTTTAAGTATTTATAAGAGTTGCAATTTCTCCAGTGTTGAGATAATGTCATTGCAGAAATATAATTATGACCTCAATTAGAATTTTTATTATTACTTAAGCCAATATTTTTCCCTAGTGTTTATCAGGGAATAACCCATTTTAAACTGTAAATAACGAAAAAGAAATCTCAATATTTTATTAACATTACCATTACTATAATGTTGCAAAATTCTAAAATAATAGAAAACTTCAAATATTTTTATGTAAATATTATATCTAGTTATTTTAGAAAAAAAATGTATGGACCTTCATAAATATGATAATAAAAAAAATTGTTTCATAGTCAAATGCTTTAGTTGAAATTTCTAAGTATGTTTCATCCGAACTGAGTTTTTTAACGATACATTCAGACATTTCAATGTCCCTGTATTTTGGTGACATTACAAATATTTCTATTCAAGTAGCTTCTAAATTGCCTGATGCCACTAAGTGTGTGCCGAGGGAATGGGCAGAAGCCCAACCTCAGTACCTGGTAGCCCTTTTTAAAATTGTAATTTGTAAATATTAAAAAAATAAAATAATACATTTTAATGTAAGCAAATGTTTCACAGTTTAATACTCAATGAAGCCCTAAGCAAGTATTTAAGTCAAAGTTGGAGGTCCATAAATAATCAGGGAAATATATAGACAATTTATTTTTCTTTAGAAATTTAATCTCTTCAGAAACTTCAATAAGTACTACTGTTGGTAAATAATTACTGTATCATCATTTTCATTGACAAAAATATAATTTGTTGAATATTATTTTTGTCTCGGCCTATGTGGTACTCAATATGCCCATGTTGATATAAAAAATGTGGAGCAAAAGAAAAATTATGGCATTCTTGCGACTTGAATGTTGTTTCTTGAAGTTTGATTATTAGCTCAAAATGTTACATAACTATTCATTTCTGTGTTAGATTCTTAAAAAAATTATTTACATTTGTGTATCTTCATGATGTTGAATAGCTACTCATGCTGCATTCTTAAAAAAATACTATATTTTAAGCTTTATAAACTAAACTTTCTTACCAAATGAAGTAATAGTTACTTTAACTAAACCTGTTAGATTCTCACATACATTTCTGTTGCAATTAGGTAATTTCATATCCTGGGTTCTTTATCCAGGCTTATTCACCCAAACTACCTATTAGGGCTTATGAGTTTTGTAATGAGCTTAAATTCATTTCACACTGTTACACTTATTTCTTATATATCTGTCACTCAAGATGCTCAAGGACTGATGAAATAAATAATTAATTTTGATTAATCTTCATTATTTGATTTCCAATTTATTGTGGTATTACAGAAAAGAATATTTTAACATTATTAATATGATATATTTATGAACACTTTTGCCGTTCTGATATTTCTTTCATTAATTTGCTCAAAACTGGTCTGATTTTAGAACTGACTAGTGACTGGGAGAACAAGCACCGAAATGATGCTCCCAACAATTTACTTATGGAAAATTTCTTAATACAACTTCAAGAATTACACCATAGAGAGCTAACACTTAGTGAACATGAATCATCACAGCTTTTAGATCTTATTACTTCCCGCTCTCGTGATCGCTCAAAACATCCTATTCCTTTTCCAGCAGGTATTTATGGTACTCATGAGTATTATACTAGTTCAAAATGAAGAGGTACATCTATGTATAATTTAGCTATTTTATACTTTAAGTTTTTAATTTTACAGTTTAACTATACATCCCAGAGTTAATTGATGTGAAAATTACTTTTAAAATGTAGTAAGCTGTTCAGGTGTGATTTCTATTTTCAACTTACTATATAGTTGTGGGCATGTTATTTGTCATACTTAATCATATATTTTTAAAAGAAATCATAACTCAGTCATCTTAATGTTATTCTTAAAAACTTAATGAACAAAACACAGCTAAATAAAACAATTGAGCAACTCTGGGCAACAAATCAACAACGAACTACTGTTGTATTGTTGTCTTGTAGTTAGATGGATTACTTATAGTAGTAAAGTAGTTGTAAAGTAAATTTATTTTCCAGTAAATTACATTACTGTTATTTCAAAATACATAATAATTTACAAAGTGCTTGGTATATACCATTAGCACAAGTGACACATGGTACAGTTCATAATAAAACATTCTTCTGTATAAACATTTAAATAAGATTATAATAAAAATGTGTAATGATATTACATAATATTGATGTTAAATAGAAAAAAATAATAGCAGTAGAAGTATTTCCGTTATATAATATCATAAAACAACTGAAGCTATAAATTAAACTCAAAACAAAGGAGCCTGCGATATCTTCCAGCGCTCTTCAGATTTTTATACAAGTTATTGTAATCTCCTCCATTCAGGATGGCTATTACTTGATCCCTGCTGAGAGTAATTCGCCCAAATGCTACAAGGCAGAACTCCCAGAGAATGGGTCAAACAGCAAGAAAGTGATGGGTGTCTTCAGATTCCTGAAGGTTACACAGTGAACAGTTGGCGGTGTCATCCCTAATCCAAGGCTTCTTATTCAAGCTAAGAGTTTCTGTCCTGGTTCTGGCTATTGCTCTGATATAGTGAAGATTAATTACTTTAGTATATTCTAATGCTTGGGTGTGAAATGAGTTTTTTGTATAAATCATAGGCAAGGTTTTGTTTAAATTTATCAATTTCCATTGACTGTAATTACATAAGTAATTTCTTTACAATTTTGCTCTTCTCACTGATAGAGATTTTGAAAAATTCATCTGTAGGAAGGTTTACTGTTTACAAATTTCAGCTATGTTATTGATGAATGTACGCCACGTGACATTTAATGCACACTTGGTGGATATTACTTCACTTTTAAAATGATTAGTTAATGATAGGCTAGGCGTTAATGTGATTCTTAGATATTTGAATTCAGTCACTATTTTTATTTTGCTACCTTCAAATACCATACATCGTCCTTGGATGTCTTTCCACCATATCTAAATACCAGCATCTTCTATTTTTTGAGATTGACTGATAAATTTGAAATCTTGCAGTAAGATGAGAGTCTATTGATCCATCATCATCAGTCTATTGAACATTAGCTGCATAGTTCTCCTATCATTACTGAGGAAAACAATGTCAACCGATACGTTAAACAAAGAATAAGAATATTATCTATTGCAATGCCAGCTAGAATGTATTCGGGTAGGCCATGTATAAAGTGAACAGGAGAGCACTTAAGTTATCACCTTGCCACAATCCTGATAACATACCTATGAAGTGAAAGAGCTTACCATTTACCCATATAGCAGATTGAGTATTTTTATTTAGTTTTTCTATAATATTTATAATTTTACTCATTATACGTAAGACTGATAGCTTATATAGGAGAGATTGTCTGTTAGGAGAGTCAAACACTGCTTTGAGGTCAACAAAAAAAGCGGAAACTTTTTTATGTTTGCTTGTCAGCTTAAGTATCACAATGTCCATTAATAAATTAAAAATGTTGTCGACAGTCGAGTAACCTTTTCTGAAGCCTGCCTGAAATTCGGTTTTTATGTTATTCTCGTATGCCCATAATTCCAATCTTTTTATGATAATTCTTGAAAATAACTTTGCTCAACAATCTATAATTGAGATTTCACGATAGTTGTTGGCCTTGTCTCTTCTTCCTTTCTTTTGTAAAGAGAATATAAAACCTCTCAAGTACCAGCCATGTATCAAATTAATATTACACTAAATATTTTGGAGTAATTGAGGAGATTCTAACTAATCTTAATATAAACAAATAAGGAAACAATTTGTTTCCTTTATAAATATAAAGAAAACAAAGCAGCTACAATGATTTACTATACACGCCAAGTGCTGAAAGCCTTGTTTAACAAGTTTATTCTGATGACTTCTCGGTTGAATAGAAGACCAAATAATGCTAACTATTATGCAGTTTCTGAAATATTTGTTATAAACCTTTAACAATTTACTGCATTATTTTTATATTATTTTATGTTTTAAAGAAGTAAAGGCTTTTGATGGGCAAAAAGTTTCGGATGAAGATTCTACTGACACTGGTGAGACTTTACCAGCAGCAAGTGATTGGGCTAGAATGATGTCATGGGACATGTGTTCTACTGAACATTCAACTCCATCAAGAGGTATTACTCTAATTTCTCTTCTTTTTTATATGTTTCTGAGACATTGCAATACATATTTTTATGATAGAAGCAACTTTTAGAACTTGGGTATTCCACACATGATTCTAATAACTCTTGTAAAGCAAACAAATAAAATTAAATAACTTTTATCAACAAAAAAGAAGACAATTTTTTCTTAATTCAACGAGTGATACCCTGGTATCTAGCCATGCTTGGCATTATAAGTCTATTTCCAATTTTTAACTCCATCATAAATTGAACATTGAAGGATTCCAGGTTTCATTCGCTAGATTTCATCTGTACTCCATTTTCTCGATCACCACATATGATGATTAAAATGAGAGATTCCATCTCCAATTTAACCATAATTTCAAATGAATCTACACCATCTTCACCTTCATCATGCCCCTACCATACCTTCATGATACCATTTTCTCCCTTACATAAGTTAGCCGGCCATATGATCCTAACAGAACATCCAATTATTTCTATACCGAACCATACACCATTTTTGTATATAAATGAACTTGTTGTCTTATTGAATATTTTTTCAAAATAGTACAATCTTTAAAAACTAAATAAAGAACAGTAGACAGACTAATAAATTCTACTTAAATTACAATCTATTTTTTTCTTTTAGGATCCCTGGACGATATTAAAAGTACACGAAAGCCATCTAAAGTGCCACCATTCTTTTGTAAGAAACTGAAACCTCAAGTTCCAAAATGGCGATGCTTTGTGAAAAGCATGGCATCAACTCACTGTGTCTTAACTTTTATACCAGCATCATTCCATGATTTAAAAATGTTAATGCTTGGCAGTGAATCAAAAATGTTTCAACATATAAATGTTTCAGAAACAGAAGAGACCAAAACTAATAAACTTGTCATGGAATCAAATCTGAATCCAGAGGCTGAACCATTCCATCCTCGAATTCCTGTTGACCCTGAAACCACAAGTAAAGAAAACACAAAATTTCCTTGTCAAAACCTCTTGACTTCTAATAGTAGTGGTGATGATCTAGTTTTTGAAGCTGTGTCTGGTATAAAAGAGACACCAAAGAATTTATTTGATTATCCATTTCGTCTTCGCTCCAGTTCATGGGACCCAATGAAAAAACAGTGTGAACTCTCTAAACTAGACCTAAATAGAACAAGAACTAGTTCAGTTGGAGCTCGTATTAAACCTTGGAGCTTATTAAAAAAATCATCAGAAGATGAAGATATTTGTAAAAACCCTGAGAAATCAGTTGTTGGTGCATTAACCCTACCAATTTATATTTATGACTGTCCATTGTCAAATTTAGTTGATGCTTTAATCTTCAAAAATGGCTTTGAAAGAAGATCAGATATTTACCAAGACAAGAGGAACCAAGGTATAAATAGCCCGCAACATGAAAGTTCTTTTCTCGGGAAACCTGATAGTGAAACATCCTCAGGTAAACAGGCTTATTAAATGTTTTCAATGTATTACATCATATATACTGTAAATTGTATTTAGCTGTCACTTTTTATAAATAATTTCTATGACTTAAAAAATGAAATAGTCTGTTTTGTCTTACACTGATTCCATCTTGACTAGTTTCAGTGTAACATCTGTATGTATGTGTGTATGTATGTATTTCACATAACTGAAACATGATTGATAAGGTTTAGAATATTGAAATTTCTATATTATACACTGTGACCCCCCCCCCCCTTTGATTGAAATTCACTAAGGGGAAAAGTAGGTTTTGAGGAAGGCAAACAATAAAACCAAAATATAAAAAGGGGATTATTTTTTCTCTGGAGATATCGTTGCTAACCAGTGTGTATACAAAATATTCTTTGTCAACAATCAGAAGAAGGGAAGGAGACTGGAGGTCAAAAATGGGGGCCTTTGAACTATTAGCCAAGTTGGAGAGGTATAAGAGATGGAATATTGAAGGAAATGAATTATAGGATTTATTTCATGACTTTTAAAGGTGCAATATTACAGCTGGTTAAAGGTGATAGAAGGCTGGATGGTTAGAAAATTATGACTTACTCACCTTTGAGACATGCCCACCTACATTTTGTACAGTTTAAATATAACTTTCGCCTCTCTTATTCCTCTGTGTTTACGATATCCTCTAAGTTCTTGGTTCGTTTAGCTTTGACTCCATTATTCTCAGTAAGAAGGTCAGAATGTTTCTGTCTCTTGTATGCTTTTACAAAATTGTATTAAGAATAGTTACTTTTAAATTATTATCCCTTGCTTGTTACTCATTACTAACTATTGTAAATTGTAGTTTTCATACTTTACTGTAATGCCTATACTTAGTCAGCTTATGCAGGCTACTGAAGGGTGACAATTTTAAGAATGAAATACTATTAAATAAATTGAATAACAGATACTTATATTGGTTGAAACTATGCTATCCCTATTTAATAATATTTAATTTTTTTATAAAGTGGAATGTGTCACCATATGATGAAGAGAAGAGGTTTACAACAATGTCCCACCTATACCAAATCACAGCAGAGGTTTTACAACCAAAAGCTGTGGTTTGATCCAACTTTCCGTGGAGAGACAAGTTTGAACAAACTTTACTATCTTTCAGATCTCGTCAGATAGGTGTGTTTGGTCTAGATCTGTTGATCAGATTTCTAGTCTTGTACAAAGTTAAGTAAACATTAGCAAATGCTCCGAGAGATCTATTTTTTGATGGTCTCAAGTATAATTTATCAGGAAACTACAGGATGGTCTTGTGGCCCTTTACTTCTTTTGTAAATCAGGAATTTCTGTTAATAAGAATAAGAACCAGGCTTAGCCTGCAGATACAAAAATAAGTACTTAATGCTAACAAATTAACCCTATTATTCTTTTTACCAAATTTGAAGTTATATTTTCTTATTTTATTTTTATTTCAGATGAACTTGATCTACATTATCATTGTAAGGTTGTTTTGCAAGCATTTAACAAATGCTTTGTAGTAGCTCTTTTTAAGTCACTTCATCTCAATCATAAAGTGTATACTATGGACATCCAAACTGCTGTGGATGAATGTGAAGAAACTCTTCTTGAAATTGACATAACTAAATATATTCAGGTATGCATTATTACAAATTAAATTATTCGAGATATTAAAATTAAACATTAAAATTATGTAGTCTATATTTGTACTAAAGGCTAGCAATGACTCACCATTTATTTATTAAGCATTCCCACATTTATAAGTCTATAATCAATCTTTTTAATTCCTTGGAAAATGGTTTCAAAATTTGGGTCTATTCATTACTCAATAAACTTCCATATTCGTCTCACTTTTTCTCCTCAAAGGTTTACCTTTCTACACTGAAATGTGAGTTTTCCGGACACTACTATTGCAAGAGTCTGTTCCATTGTTCTTCATCTGTTCAAAAGCACGTGACTTTTTGACTTCATTCTCCACACACTTGTTGATCCATACACTTCCACATCCAACTGTTAAAATATACAATTTTACCAGGTTTTTAACATGTTTTTATCTTTGAGTATTGCCTGTCTAGTCAGTAAATTTGTCAATTATTACTTCCTTAAATTCACTATTTCAAGATTTTATTTTCTTCTGTTTTCTTTTTTGTCTCAACAAATAATATCCTCAGTTTTATTGTCGCAGTTTTTCGTATCTAGGAATGGATAGTAACTTTTACACAACATCATTATGTTTGTATGACATATTTAATATGCTGTAGGACCTATATTTTAATATGAACAGTTTAATTTTTGATAATTTTATTGAAAAAAGTCATTAATCTCCTGAGCCGTTATTCTCGATTACTTAAATTGGGATTCTTAATACAGTTAATCTATTTATCTTTTGATAGCATGATGTGTGACTGTGTGCATAAGTGAGTGGGAGCACATGTCTAGATGAAAACATGTGTGTCTGCATTCAGCAGTATTTACTACATATTTATTATTTCAGACTATATGTGGACATTACAAACAAATTATCTGTGATAATTCCAAGAGCAAGAACTTATTATCTTTTTTTTCATTACCTTGTCAAACATCTGAAGTAATGCCTCTTCACAAGTTAATAAAACAAAGATTTATGGAAATTTTGACTGTATGCTTCAAAGCTGTTCCTAGTAGTCCAGAATATTATTTTTGTTGTCCAACTCAGATATCTCGTAACGTAAGTAACTATTTCTTAACTTGAGAGATTTTAGTTTAATTAAAAAGCAAGTATTTTTAGTATTATATGAAATTACTGCATTGGTTGGAGATATGTAAACTCATGAGCAATTTTTGTTGAAACATGTTTGTCATTATTTCTTTCAGTTACATTACATTTTGTTGTAGTGTTTATTCTGATGAATAAATATATATCTCATATCTTTAATCATTACACAATTACAATTCTTATGTGCTCATTAGTTCACAATATTTTTGGTAAATCTCTTAAATTCCTTGTAAAACCCACTAAATATTTAAAATTTACTGAGTCATTTCTTCTAGACAATGGATCATGCTGAGTTTGATAATGTGACTCTACAGTCAGATCTGGTTGATCCAAATAGTACTCAAAATAGTCTTACAGGTAAAAGATTAAATATCCTCTTAAATATTACACACACACATGCACACACACTCCATTAGTTTGTAAACATATTTTTAGTAAGTAAGAAAACTTTATTTATAATAAATTTAGAATGCTTGGCTGAAACAACTTGCTAATTATCTCTTCAAAATTATAATCATGTTATACGAAATGAAATACTATTAAATAAATTGAATAACAGATGTTTATCATGGTTGAAACTATGTTATTCCTATTTAATAATATTTAATGTTTTTATAAAGTGGAATGTGTCACCATATGATGAAGTGAAGAGGTTTACAACAATGTCCCACCTATACCAAATCACAGCAAAGGTTTTATAACCAAAAGCTGTGCTTTGATCCAACTTTCCGTGGAGAGACAAGTTTGAACAAACATTACTATCTTTCAGATCTCGTCAGATAGGTGTGTTTGGTCGAGATCTGTTGATCAGATTTCTAGTCTTGGACAAAGTTAAGTAAACATTCATTTAGCAAATTCTCCGAGAGATCTATTCTATGCTTTGCTAAGTGGAATGTTTAAACATAAGGATTATCAAAATTTGCAATTAAAAAAATGATGTATTACTATTTATGCATTAAAATTTGTAGTTAAATTCATTTAAAATTTTGTTTTCCATAAATTGTCTTGTGTGGCTTATTTATTCTGGGGCTTAAACATTTTAATTACATCTCAACCCTCTGTAATTAGTGTTGTTGAAAAAATGGTAGTGCAGTCCTAGTTACAGTGTTCTTAGATTAGTTCTTAATTACTGTGTAATTAAAAGAACAAGTAAAAAGACATGTTTGTCTTACTACATATAATTTACAGCTATCAACAGAAGCTAAACTTTTGAATAAAATTGATTTAAATTGCAAATAAAATGAAAATCAAGTAAAGAAAATGAAAATTCAATGTGAATTGAGTCATAGCGAACTAACATTCAAGGTTAACCAAATGAAAAACAACTGAAACTACATGAACATTGTGTCAGGACGTACAATATGCAAGCAGAAATAATGACTCTCAAACAGCCTCCCTCTGTAACAGGATTTGAACCACATTTTAATAAGAGTCTAACATCACTATTCAACACTTCACTGTAACAAAGACTGCACCACCATGAGCAGTGCTTAATAATGTGTTCAGACAAAGCTCAGAGGCTGACCAATGCTGGTATAGATTCCATACTAACATTTCAACTGGCTGGAACTTCTATGCCCTTGTCAAAGACCAGGGAGAGAAATTGATAGTTATGTGGATTCCCTTAGTACGGAATACTAATTGAAGATCGTCTAAAATTGAAGTCTTGGAGTGAAATTGTCTGCTCTTTCCCAGATTTCTAGGCCCT
This sequence comes from Riptortus pedestris, assembly GCA_019009955.1. Lineage (NCBI taxonomy): Eukaryota > Metazoa > Arthropoda > Insecta > Hemiptera > Alydidae > Riptortus > Riptortus pedestris. Next base: position 48,719,737 of record CM032233.1, on the reverse strand, counting down.
TTTCTTAGTATTTCTCTGCCTTCCAATTATCCAATCCAATCACATGTTTCATGTATAACTAATATAAATTTTATCACCTCCAAATATGTCGACTGTAAAGAAATCAATGAGGCTGGACGCCCAGACAGAAAGTACCTGCTCTCCCTATTTTTAGCATATAGTGTTAATTCTCCAATATTTAAACTTCTTGAGTTATGTCATAAAAATTGAATTTACTTGATTGAAAATTAAATTGCATTCAGTTTGATTGAAATTTGAGCGGTAGTTGTAGCTTTTTACTAAATACTAAGGACAGAAAAACATTAAAATATATTTGAAATTGAATAAAGTTAAATTTCTCAAGTATATTTGAAATTGAATAAAGTTAAATTTCTCCAAGTTGGTATTTGTAGATGACAAAATTACACATATTAACCCCAACACTGAATTAAATTTGTTGAATGTTACAAATGATAGCTAATTTTCTTTATCTCCGTCATGACTAATATTAATTTCACAGTTCATCTCAAATAAAATAAAGAATATTTAAACTATCTAGCTGCCAAACAATATACCTAACAGAGTACAATATATTACATAATTTAAATAGCACTAAGTACTAGTTACTTCGAAAAAAAAATGTTTAATTGTGAACAAAATGAAGGAAGTTAAGAATCAATAACTAAAATAACCCTGAAGGAATGAGACTGTTCCATCCTAACGGAATAAATAGGACACACTTAGCAAAGCATATTTTGAATTTAAGTTATTCTATTACGTTACATTTTTTTTTAATGTTTATAATGTCATAAACCTTTTCTTTAATTTAGAAATTGCAATGTTTATTGATTATTTCCCTATTTTGAAATTATACATTCCCTGAATTTTGATCCATAAAGTTAGGCATTGCCTTACTATGTATCATGTCCATTATCAGCAATCCTAATTTTGATGTTTTTCGGTATTTAGATTATTATCTTATATTAAGTCTTATTGGACAATCATTTATTTATGTGTCAAATTTCAGGTATTTGGGACAGGATGGGCTTTGACTTTACATTTGATGATGCAAGGACATCTTTATTATCAAATATGGACTCTGACAGTATTAGTGATTCCTTATATGACATTGGAGATGATCTATTTCCATTATTTCTTCATTTAGTTTGTTCCATTCGTTCACAGAATAAAGATTTTATGCTAAGCAATGCTGTAAAAGTCCTTCCAACTTGCATAGGTATTAATTTTTAACTTCAAAACACTTGTGAATTAAATGAATTATGTTGCCTAATGTAAATTATTTGAGTGCTTGTCTCTCACAGTTTTTATAGATGTAGCTGCTATGGAACATAAGATGGTAAGGTTATTATATATTATACTATATAAAGAATAATCATTTAAGAAAGATTTAAGAAATACTTAGATACTAAAGGTGTTGAAAAACAAACCTTGGTTTTGTGATAATTTAAGTTCAAAAAACCATAAAAGAAAAGAGGAATGTGCCTCTGCTATGGATATTCAAAAGAAAAGCACCTAGGTTGTATATGATAGAACATGCTTCAAAAAGAAAAGACACACTAAATAAGTTCTACAGAATTAAAAAGGTACATGGAGCTTGGCTACTTAAGGAGACACATTAATGTTCTTATAAATGAAGAATAGTTAATTTCTTGACAGACTATCAATCCTCCACTAAGAGTTTCCTGGCATCTTAGAGTGTGGCATCTGGTATTCAAGATAACCTTGTTCAAGAGAAGTTAAACCAAAGAGGTCTTGGTCAGTACTCAAGATAAAAAGAAATGTGTGCCACCAAAAAGACATTATTATTGAAATAATTTTTTCTCTTTTGAGCCCTCTAGGCCTCATAATGTTTTTATGTCTCTACAAAACATTGAAGTTGTTTATACATCAACATAAAATGGTGATTAGATCTTTTTTTCCAATATTTCTTATGGTACATTTTTTGAGTCAGTCATGTCTAGAAAATAAAAGAATTAAGATTACCAAATTGACTGATCCAAGATTTTCCGAGAAGGATTTTAAAAGGCTTATCTCCCGATGAGGGTAAAGACAAATTAACACATTCACTGTGGACTGTTTTCCTGAAATTGGCAAAAATCAGATTTTATTTTATTTAATAAATAATTTAAAAATGTTAAAATTTCCATTTAATGATATAATAAATGAAAATTTATTTATAACAGATAGATATAACAATACTTAAGTATATAAAAAAAAAAATAGAGAAATAAATCACATATTATAGGATTTGTTAGAGATGAGATTTGCTTGTTGCCTTATGTGACCTATTGGTTAGACTTTTCCATAGTTTTGATTGCTTATTTCATAATTACAATCCAGAGTACTTTCATTCTTGAAGTCAAGAAACCTTCTATGCTGTAGCCTGTTTTTTCAACAATATATTTAAGCTCTCTCGCTTTCCTCCCATTCTCTATAAATGAAGAAAAAAAAAGTAAATAAAATGTAAAAATAATCTGAGTCATCATACTCAGATTATTTTTACATTTTATTGCTAGACAAGTATTCTTTAAATCAGTTTTCAAAGTTGTATATTTTTATGAAGTCATAGTGATATTATGAAATGATATTCTAGTATTGGGTAAATATTAACAAATAAATTCAATTTCAATATGTATGCTTCTTATGTTTGATATATTGAGAAAAGACATTTACCAAATATAAATAAAATAATTGCACATTGATTATTATACACACACACAAAATTTTGCTAATTATGAAAAATAATTCAACATTTTATATGATATTTTGGAGGCAATGGTTCAATAGTTGGTAAATTCAACACTTAAGGTGCCTAGATCATATCAAAGGATTTCACACTAAATTCTTCCCCCGTACTCACTCTGTTTTTTGAGGTAACTTTATATTTACTTGAATAAAAAAGTAGCTTGCCTGAAATAAATAAATTGTGTTTCTTGTGTTTTAAGACCACCACAATAAGACAAGAAATGCATCCAGCTAATCACTTGACCTCCCACCATTGACTTATGGGAGACCTAGGCTCTTCATAGGCTGTTGTGCCAATGATTTTCATTTTCATTGTGTAATTTTTACAACCTAAAACTAAATATTTATCATCTAATCCAATAAAGAAACACAAAAATATATTAATTAAAACATTTTGCTAGACAGAGGCCAACTTTTTTTTAATTTCATATTTCTTATAACTCAATTAGTTGGTTTTATCCTTTAATGAAATCATTGTTGGAATCATGTAACAAATATTCAAGATAAATGTGAATGGAAGAATAGATAATAGAAGTCTGTAGAAATCTAAGCAGAAATTTTATGAAGAATTTATAATTTTTGAATTTATTTTGTTATTCATTAAAAAAGTGGAAAGGCATGACAAAACTTCCATACATTTGTCATCTTCTCCCTAATTTTTCATAGTAAATTTAATTATGCAGGAAACACTGGCTGTGATCACTAGATGCCAATTATACACTATATAGAAACATACAAACCAAATTATTAACCCCCCCCCCAAAAAAAAAACAACAACAACACTTCATTGCACTCTATGTAACAGATAATATGATGTTATCTGCCTGTAGTGTTCACTTTCAACACATATGCTGCAGCCCATATGGAGTGTGCTTTATCAATACTGTGGAGAATTTACATTGGTTTTTTTTGTTTTCATTTTATTAGACTGAGCGATTCCTTTAACTGTTGGTTTAACATTTAGCAATAAGGGACTTAATTATAAAATTTATGATTATTAAAATATTGAGTTTTTTACTGGATCAGCAGGGTTTTTAATTGATGTCTATTTATTTTAGGTGAATTATTTGTAGATAACAAACTTAACGAAAGTGTATTGGATCTTTCAAAAGCAACTATCACTTTAGACATGTATTGTCTTACCCTACCTGCCCCATATCCTGCTGACTTACCGGTATCTGAAATAAATCAAATGTCAGATTCTATGGGGGTTGTAACTATGAATTGTGAACCTCAAATTGTATCTTTAAATGATCAGCAGTAAGTATTAATATAGTATTTGTAATATGTCGCTATCTACATATTACAGTTTACCTTGTACTTATGGCATGTCTTTATATTTTATAATAATCCAAAATGTAAAATAGCTTTAATTGTTTCACCATTAAACGGCTTATAATATTGTCATAAATATTATAAATAGTATCTTATCATAATTATAACATTATTTTTTACATTTTACATTATATAATTTGATAAATAATAATCATAAGTATTATAATTAAGTGTACTTAATCTAAAAAGCATTTTATCAATTAAATTAGTAATTTAATTATTTTTTCTTTATGCTTTTGTGTTTTATATTTATTTGACTTTAAAGGAATTGAAATTAGTTGAGGCATTAAAATTAAGGAAGTTTTAGATAAATTTACCTGTTTGAACTGTGTTTTGGACACAGACACAGACTTATTAATAATGAGTGAAGTTGTGCCCTGATAACACTCTCCTCCCTCTGTACTTTCTGGATTAAAATAATAATACATAGATCTAAACAGCCTCGGGTTATTTGTACTGATTTTGACCATTGAATATGCAATTTCAATTTGGATAATTGAATATGCAATATAATGTTGGTTGATTTGATACATATATTTCATTTCTTAAAGGATCTTTAGAGATAATTGGGGGTCAGCCGATGAAGTATTAAATCAATATGAACTTCATTTCTGTGCTGACAGTTTAAGATGTCTTTGGTAGCTCCCTTGATGTCAAGAAAGACTCATTGCAAAACATGTTCACTATGGACTCTCCTTTATTTTGATTTAGTACTTCACTAACCGAATGCCTGACTATCTTCTGAAATTATTAAAGAACTTATGGCTAACAAAAATCCTGCATATATTACCTTTCTTTTATTTATATGACTTTCAGAAATGCCATGGATGTCTAATTATGAAGAAGATTCCAGATACCATTGCCATTCCTGAAACTATTTAAATATTAACAAATTTCTCATAAAATTTCAAATTTTTAGTCCCGTGATTCTGGCAAACCAATTGTTAATGGGATATAAGCTTTTTCATTTTTTAGCCCTTTTCTTGATTTTTAATGTTGTTCTAGTACCTTACCTTAATTTTTAGAACAGCAGATATTTAATGTATAATTGTTATTGCTTTTTTTTCTGTCCAAAATGCTTGATGAATAAACTTAATAATAGATTAATTATTTTTAATCTAATATTATTATTATTATTATTTTTTAATTTTTATAGATTAATTATTTGGAAGAAATTTTCTAGTTCCTGCCAGGAATAGATACCATGACCTGGTATCCTGAATGTCTAGTATAGTCTAGCCAACTTGTCCAGAAAGTGTACTATACATATTTTTTTCAGTATACTTTGATTGTGTTAATGAATATATATGTTAAATATGTGCTATGAATTGAGTGTGAAAAATACTTCCTATACAACCTTGAATGGAAGTTGTAGGCCAAATATTAAGACCAGAAATAATTATTAAATTGAGCTTTGAATTGAGAATTGAGATTTGAATTCTTAAATTGAGTCAACAAACCTATTTTAATTGTTGATATGTTGTATTGATAGTAGCAATAGGCAAAAATACTGACTCCTATTTGAAATGATTTATTACTACCAGTATTCATTTGAATTTGAATTCTTCCTAAAAATGAAAAATATTCATAAATCACCTGAAATGCCTTTTGTTTGATTTTAATGTAAAAACAGATATTCCTCTATTACCTCAGATGAATTTGTATATATTGTAATACAATATATCACTATATATTCAAAGTTATGTGTAGAAATCTATGTTTATGAAATAATGTCCTACTCTAGTCAACTAATAATGAAAGTGGGGAAAAAAATAATGAATTAAATTTTTTTTTTTGTTTCCAAATCTTGAAATCAACTAATGATTCAAGACAAAAGTCCAGGTCATTAGTTCTTACTGAGCACCAATTGTAATAAGAAAGGAGTGACTGTTATGAATTTAAAAAATAAAAATCATATTTTCTTATTTTCCTAGAGATCTTTATGTAAATACTTTATGTAAATATGATCAAAATCCCTCAATTTTTGGTTTATTTATAATATGACATATATTTTGTTCACAGTTTTTCTTCGGAAAATTTAAAACCTATTGACAGATTACAGCATTTGCCTTTTCAGCAACATAAAGCTATCAGCATTTGTATTACAGAGGTCAGTCTTGAATTTAAAATAATAAATTTTGTGTTTTAATGCTAATATTATGTGTACTTAAGATTCTAATTATTTCAGATTGAATGGTTTTTAAATGATGAAATTGCAGTATTTTTGTTGGATAGTTCAACAATTGTGGAGTCAACTTTAATATTTGTTGCAAATCATGTATCAAATTCTATCGGCCGTTATAGTTGTCTATTGAATACAGTCAACCTAAATTTTGTTTTTGGTGTTAAACACAGTTTAGAAAAATTTCTACAGGTAATGTTTTTTTTTTAAATGTGGTAATTAAACTTATAAAATATACATGATTATTCATTTGCCAACATATTACTCAGTCAAAGAACCATGTAACATGCTTTAGCATTTGTACCAGTTACTTTTAGCTGCTCATCGATTTAGTATTCATATCAGCTTCTTTGAATGATACTTCATTTTACTGGCATTGTTGTCTTACCAGTACTTGATGTTTTTTAAACTTACTTTTTGGTTTTTACACAGCACTGTAATTAAATTAAATTTATTTTGAAATCATTTTGTATCCTATCAATGTTAGAAATTTTGATATTAGTTATTTTGACAGGCATAATACACTTTTGGGAATATTCGTTTACTTTCTGCAGATTATGTAAATTACAATTTTTATTTAATTTTTTCTTTTTTACTTTTTATTATTCAAGTTAAACCTTATCATCAGTCTGCACACTCTGGTAATCCTTAAAAAACTCCTATCTGAATAAGTAACTTCACAACTGTGCATTTTATGCAAAGAAGACTAATTAAGAGAGGCAATTCTCATGTGTTCATCTAAATTATTTTAATACATTTTTAGACTTCCTTGTGTCATAATAATGTTAAACTTTGCAGGTATTGACGGAGCCACTATATTACTTTTTACAAATATTTTTCAAAATATATGCCTCTAGTTTTTTTGGGCTTTCTCTGAGATTGAATAATTTTTATATCATTAGCACACTTCGAAACTTTAATTTGTTTGATTTTTGTAATTATTAAACTAGGTGTGTTAAAGGATTTATTTTTATCTCTTTTATTTCTCTTACAAAGCTTTATGTAAAAATATAGACCTGAAATCATCAATTTTGAGAACCTTCAAATGAATTAAAACAAAAAATAAACCAACGTTTTGTTTTTATAGGAGTTTTCTCATATGAAAGTTCCTGGATATAAATTGAAAAAAGAAGGAGACTATTACTATATTGTCAAAGATTCAAGTACCCCACCTCCAGCCAAGTATTACTCGTTTCCTTCTATGCCTGATGCTAACTCAACATTTTTATCTGGTATGCACGTTAGTTTATATTTTAGAACAACTTTGGTGTATTATTTTTCTTTGTGTGTTCATAATGACATGACATTAATCCAAATATCTTTGAAAAAGAAATGCATAACAATTTTCTAAGACTGAATGAACAGAACAGCTGAAAGTAAAATGGAGATATATTTTGAACAATGTTAGATCCATTGAGGGCTCCAGAGATTCATCTATCATTGGAGTTTATCTAACAACTCTCCTTGACTGAAATTTAGTGTGTGACTGGTGATCTTTATCAATTTTTGAAACTTCTAAATTTGTTGAGTATCAGTAAATGAGGTAAATTAAGATGTCAGAGTATTGATTTCACTACAATGTTTTCACTATGTGACATAAACATACCTATATGTTAGCCTTAAAGTCCTATTGAAGAACCTTTTTTTTTTTACTTTAAATTCCAGAAATAGAAAATGGTTTTCATTTTTTGGCCATTGTGTTAATTTTATTATGTTTAATTTATGTTCTAATGGAGCAGAAAACATTTAAGAAATAATTTTTGTCCCAATTAATATTAGGGTAACTTCCCTAACATTTATCTCTAAGCAATTATTTTAACTTTGGGTAACGATTCTAGAAAAGTTGAAACATTTAAGAAAAATGTTCTTTGTTTTGTTGAAAAAAATAGTTATTGTTAAATTGTTTATTTTTACTTATATTTATTGACTAGTATATCTTGGTAGAACTTTTGACATTCTTGTTTGAACTCTCATTTACAACATCTCAGTCATAAATTGAATAATGAAATGCTGTTTCATGCACCTGAGAAGATTTAATAAATTGTTGGTCTACCCCACGCATATATTTTTTTAAAAATTTCCCTGCTTCTTCAATACATGAATTTATAAATGCAGGGAGACTATATTGAAGATTATCATATGCCCCTCTCATAGGTTTGCTTCAACTTTAAAAGTTTCTATTTTAAGCATTAATACTAAAGATAAATAAACACCATATGCAGCATAAAAAATGTATTGACTAATCCTATATAAACATACAGTAGGTGATATAGTTAACATATGTTACTAAATATGTGGTAGCTGATAAACATAAGATCAAACATCTATCCAAGATCATCCCATTTATTATTTTATTCAATTTCTTATGTTCAGATAAGCTTTCTATTTCTAATGTAGACCCTTCCCCCTACTTCCGTGGCATGGCTTCACTTTCCTTCCTTCCTCACATCCTTGCACATATTTACCTTACATAGACTCGCAAATTAAACATCGTTGAGTTTAAGTTTAATTTCAATTGATATGCTTTTGTTCTTATTGTATTTATTTATTTACTTTTCATTTCATTTATTAATTCTGTTTGTAATTACCATACTTATTTTAATAGGTATTGTATTTTTTTTTTATTCTATTTCTTGAATATTTGAATAGACAGTTGATAAACAAATATTTATTGTAAAATAATGATGTATTTAAACATAATAATACATGTAATATGCCATGTGGCAATGGAACATGTATTCGAATAAATAACTCCTCACAGGGTTACTATGAGGAGAAAAAAAAAAAAAAAAAAAACTGAACTGTTTGAATAAGCCCATGCCATTTTCCGGAAAGGTTCATTTTTAATGAGCCCTGCATTATACTAAATTTATTTTTATTATTTATTAACGTCCACTTTTTGCAACTCCACTATAGTAAATTTGTGATTGATGAAATATTTCAATTATATTCCATTTGCTACACATTAAACATTGTATAATTTATTTACTGATTAAATGTATAAATAACCTCTCATGGAGGTTATTTTTATGGATGTTTATTCTAGTTTGTTCTCTTCTCATTTATTATACTCTATAATGTCACTACTACTTTTTATTTTTGGCTCAAGAGCCCATGAATGGCCAAGGCTTGCTACATGACTTTAATGGGAGGTCAAGAGGTCAGATTGACACATTCTTTGCCGTGTTGTGGTAACATTACAGATCAAAGATCACTATGTCTTTATTCAAGTCTCTACTAAATTGTTTCAGGATGCTGAGTAGGCACCAGATCACTATTACCACTATCTGTTAACAGTTTGACTGCCCATTCCGCCTCGGGGTGTGAAGCGCGACGAAGAGGGGATGCCCGTCACGCCAAAGGGCGGGAACGGTTCATATCGCGTTCCACGAGTTAGTGTGACGCGCATCTGCCTGAGAGCGTTGTATCGCACGGGCGTCTCGCCAAATTTCAAATTTTGCTAAAGCTCTCGGGCATGATGGGTACCTAAGATGGAAATTCCTTCCTAGGTGCCCGTCACGCCCAAAGGAGTAATTTTTATTTCCTCCCTTTTTTAACCCCCACATTAGATTTGCTACAAATATCATTGGTTTTTTTATAATTCTTTTGCATATTTCAAGTCAAATAACACGAAAAATGTAATGGGCCTCCAACCAAATTCACTTATTTTTGTGGGCAGTCAAACTGTTAAAATGTGAAATCATAAATGCATATTTTTCAGGGATTTGGGCAAAATGTAATCCATTGCTATCCTTCTGCCCCAAATATTTAAAAGGACGGTTAGAGGTCTTGTATTTCAATAATAAATTTATATATGTAGAATAGTATAAATATCATAGCTATTGCTCATTTATATTTAACTTTGTCTTTATCTTTTCAGGAGAAGAATTGAAAACACTGGAGGAATGTCATTCAGTACTTAATTCTTCTGAGTTGAGGTATTTGCATACTGTCTAGTTAAAGAAATCATTTTGATAAATTACTAGGAATAGGTGTATGCTAAATTCAGACCCTCTTTGAATTTAATTTTATGTATTTATAATCACAGACACAAGAGGGGGGTTGCAAGGGTGCTAAATACCTTCGACAAGGATTCTGCCAGTGGACTGAATTCTGTCATAGCCCATAAGAGGACCTGCTAAATGAGTGTGATCAAATCAAGGATAGTTAGAGTCCAATACTTCAATGAAATATTAAATGTATCGACCACTCGGATTTCATAATCAACCCATAACGATGATATTAAGAGAAATGTGTCGCCTGAACAAGAGGTGATGATTAAAAAACAAAGCCTATTAAAAATAATTAATCTCCTGGGCCTGATGTTATTCCTTTGGAACTGCTGAAAAATACAGGTAATAAAACCTTGGATGAGGTTCACCAAGTGATATGGGATATCCAGACAAATGAAAAAATTCCTATTGAATAGAGAGAAGCCGTCCATTGATAAAAAAGGCATTACATTAAAATGTGAACATTATAGGGGCCTAGTGCTTCTCTTCACAGATTATAAGTTAATGCAAGCACGTTGATCTGCACCACTTCTTTATTGAATTCCAATAGACTTATAACAGTTTAGATAGGTTAATAAAATTAATAGATGCATTGTAGTCCCTGGGAATACCTAGTGATCATCAGATCGAGGAGAAAGACCCTGGAAGGTATTTTCTGATAAGTCAAAACCACTGTCGGGATCCCAGAAAGCATTGAGGTTACTTGGGGTTAAAGGGAAGGATACTCATTACACCCCACAGGGGCTGTTAAATCTCTTCCTTGAAGTGGCAGTTACAGGAATAGGTGTTATGTTATGCAATAGGCTCAACAGCATATGGTGTATACCATTTATATATCAATTACAACAAAACCATTGTGGCATTGGCTAGTGCACTAGAAGATTTTGTGCAAGTGGTTTGTGACATAGAAGTTTCAATAAATAAATGAGGATACAACGAAGTATTTGTGATTAATTTGGCAGATTAGAGAGACAATACATTTTTGGGGGATTAAACCTCCAGTTTCCTACTTGTACAACAACTATCTGGGAGGAGTGGTAACAAAGAGCTGTGACATAAAAATTGATATTAGAACGAGAGTGGTTATTTGGAGCAAGATGCTTCTAAAAGGTCTCCAATTCAAGAACCTTACTTTGAAAATGAAAATGATGATGTTCAAAATGATTATTAGACCCATGCTTGATAGTGAAATGTGTACTCTCACTAAAGAAAACTGTAGGGAACTTGTGCAACCCATTAGAATACCAAAGAAGATGCTATATGGTACTCCAGGAGAAAGTACAATAGGAAGAGGTAGGTCCAAAATACTTATCATAATTAAAATCCAAAGTTTTCAAAATTGTGGGAAATTGATCATACTTGACATGAAAACTTCTGCTGTCCCTCAATTCGAGCGCTAGTTAAGTATAAAATAAGCATGAAAGCCTTATTAAAAACCACTTTTATTGACAATAACAAATAACAAAATGGAAATGAGCAGATTAACAGTCTAGAGCTACTGGGGAAATGACAAGGTGTGAAAAAAGGGAAGGCATTATAAATGAAATAAATGCTAATGGTGGTGATGTCAGCAGAGCGGATGTTCCCTAGATGTAACTATAGACCATGTGTATCATTTATTAGGTGGTTATAATAATAATTTTTGGGCTCAAAAACATTTTTTTTTTGCCACAAATGACATATGTCATTTTATTAGAACAAAAATTTTTATGAAGGCTACTTTAAAAAAGGCAGTTAAGACATAAACAACTTGTGCTATACTTCCTGTTAGATGATATAAATAATCATCTTTTCTTGAATTTATATGATTACCCTCCATCCTCAGAGAATTCACACAGAAATTCCTCTTAATTATTAAACATAATATATTGTATTTTTACACTTTTGCATGCAAAAAGGTCCTCAAGCCCTTGGTCTCCTTGTAATCTATTGCATGAATAAATGATAAAGAGGTAATGAAAGTTTATTGTAAGAAGTTTGTGTATTTCTTCCTATGATGTTCTTCCTTTTGCAATTGATGCAAATGCACTCCCTAAAGGGTATACACTTTACTTCTTCAAAAACATGTTAACTGAATAGTCTGTACATTGTGATGTAAAGAGTCTAAATATGGCATGAACTTCGAAAAAATTTTATTGAATTTCATTATTTCTTTTTCAGGGCTGAATTTGAGTGGGATTTCATTCGAAAATGTGAGTTTCATTTACATCTGTACAATTTATATTTGACTGTATTTCTTTAGTAGATGATTATATTTTTTGTGAGATATGTGTATGTATTATGTTGACTACCACAAAGGCCATTGGAAAATGAAAAATTTCAATAGTTTGCCTCTTAATCTGTGCTCTGTTGAGGGAACAAAATAATTAAAGAAAAGCTTCATCCCAGTTATCTTAAGTTAAGAAGATAACTTAATCTTGACCATTTTGTATACGTCCTTCAGATAACAAGAGGTAGCAAGTTTAGTGTATAATACCTATGGTCTAAAGTTGGGATTTCATATAGAAAGCCAAAAAATCAATATATTTGGTCTGGAGAGATTTTTTTCATGTAGTTCGTAAACTATTATGGATGTATCTACCACTTTTGGAGATAGGGAAATGATAATTTATATTTGATAATAGTTCCTATAGTTTAGGCAACTAAAATTAAAAAAAAAAGAAAAATAAAGGTTTATGATAAAAGAGATAGTTTTAGTTAATGTACCTTGCCATACAACTCTGATGAATAGGGAATATATATTATTGATACAATTCATACATAGAGATCATGTTGCAATAACATTAATTCATCTAGTATACTGTGTTCCATTACAACATATAATAATGCAATCAGATATTTTCATTTTAGTTTTTGTATTTTTCCTCACTGACGTAACTCTTCAGGGAGCAAATTTATGTGGTAAATGGCCTGTACAGTACTAGAACATCCCATGTATTTGTTTTACATTTTGGGTATATTATACACTAATCATGATTTTAGTTTTCTAAATTGAAAAAAATAAATAAATAAAAGAAAAAAATAATGAAAGTTAATATAACGAATATAAAAACATAAATTAATAATACAAACATTTTTAAATAGAAGGTAAATCATAAATGTTCTCGGCAAATTTTCAAAGAGCTTTATTGTATTTATAAAATAAAATTCTGTCATCAACAGGCCAATCCTTTACTTTATTTATCACTTTCTGTTTTAAAATTTGTCTTTCATCTGTCAGTAGTCTACAGTCATAGATTAAATGTTGTTAAGTTTGTTCGGTACTGAAGTCACAAGGCCATAATGAGTTGTCTGTTAGTTTGAATCTATGTAAGTTTGTATTAAATGAGCCATGTCCTGTGAGCCATGTGAGTTTAGGTATTTTAAACACTTAAGTATTGCCATTTTTCAACTTTATTATGAGTACATTGTCTTCCTACTTGAAATTTTTCTAGGTCAGGCATTTCATCTTCTTCAAAAACTTTAAGCACAACCCATATTTGCTCCCATCATTATATTCATATCAGCATCCACTGATATATATCTAGAAATAATTTTGGATATCGAGCTGGGTGCATCCATAAACTATAATGTTCAGGATGTTCAATAACATCAGCATTGTATATAAGGTTGGTTTTTGCAATTTTCAAAAGAGAGTATTGTGATACATCCTGCTTAGATGTGAGATCAACTGGGATGATTCTTGCTAATATGCATACTGCATCATAAGAAAACGTCTTGTAACCCTTTATTATTAATAAAGCCTACAACAATAAATTATTGTATTCACTGCAGTTTCATGAGATTATATTGTTTTTCCAGCCTTGTGTGCCAGATATGTATATCATAAGTAAGTGATAGAAGTATAGCCCCTTAGTAGATTATCTGTCAGGCATCCTTGTGAAGTCCCCCCTGTTTCATCGTTTGGTAAGATAAAAGTATTTGTGCGAGGAATGCATGCCTTAGAGCTCAGTATCACTAAGTATAAGATAATTATTTATCATCTTATACTTATACAATAATGAGTTTGACTAAACGGACTAGAGGGTCAGAGATTTTTGCCTTTTTGGGCAAGTACATGTTTCCTACTTGTATATTGTTTAGGTATCTGGAATGAATGACATCAGAGGACAATAATATTAAATATGATATTAGAGCTAGATTGATTGCATGGACCAGATCCTTCTTTACCTTATAAAAAGGTTTTTACGTCAAGAAACTCTCTTGGTAACTGAAACTAGTAATATACAAATGCTGATTATAACCATGCTAATGTATAGCAATATAACATGGACTCACAAACAAAACCAGAGAGCCCTGCTGTTATGGGAAAGAAGAGTCCTGCAAAAAATACTTAGAGCCATCAGCGCACATATAATGTACACAAGATTACCAAAACATTTAAATTCTTTCATGTACGTTTTCAGTGACCATAAGTACCTGTAATTAAAAAAAGAAACTCAATGAAGCCAGTAAAATCTGAAAAGTACTGGGTAACAAGATAAGGATATTGAACCAAAACTATGGATGCTGAGCCTTTGCACCTGCAATGCTTGACTTGATACAGCAAATATAAACACTCCATACAGACTTGTATCTCTCATTCTCAGATCTAACAACCTGAGAAATCTAGCAGAATGACTAGGTAAATGTTGGTAGAAATGATTAGGACACAGTTAATACTCTGGACCTTGGTAATAACTACATGCATAGGCAGTGGAACTCTACAAGAACGTATGATGCTGTTATCTAATTTTTTTTTTTATGCAAAGAGGGTTGATGAAACTGACATGTACTAACAAGCGAAGCACCACAGTTGACGTGGTAATTAAAATAGCAAACATTTTTTTACTTTGTAACAAATATCTCTCTTTCCAGGAATTGTATTAATTGCATATAATAATTTTAGCATAATGTCTAATCTCTTATATTATGTATCTTGATTTGTTCAGACTAATATCGTCATTTTTAGCATATTATGCCTGTATGGCAAATAAATGGATTACTGAATTAAATGATTACCGTAAAGACACACCAAATTTTTGGCTTATCTTAAAGGTAGATGAAGAGAAAGTAACGTCATATTTTCATTGCAGGTAAATGAATATACAAATGGCTTATTCAACATAAATATTTGCATTATTATGTATTATTCTAGTTGCTATTTCATATTTTAGTTTCCTTTATACTTTTTGTAAATTTAATAAGTTTACTAATTCATAGATAATTAGTGAGCCTATTAGGAAATTTCTATTTAGAGAAATCTGCTTCACACACCTTTGAAATCTGAGTCACCTGATAGTAGTCCTTTAACAATTATATCTTTACATTGGTACAGCATATTATATTTCTTAAAACTGACACAAAATCAACTTAGCAATTTTGCTCAAAATGGCTGGGGGTCATTTTATAAATAAAACTTTTTCACAAGATTTTCAATTCATTTATTTATTAAAACTTATCAAAATGTTTCTTGTTTTCACATGACTCCTTTTCAGCAACTCAATTTTATATGTATACTATATTTTCTGTCCAACATTTTAAAGATCTAATATTTCATTAGGTACCTCAAGAAGTTTTATTCACATTTAGACCCTTTGCCACTTTTCCTGATATTGGGCATAATATATGTTTGAGACTGATTTCTTAGTTTTTCAACAGAAAACATATCTGTATAACACTTCATTAACCCACATTAGAGGATCAATGCATGGATTTCAAGCATTTCTGTTTTTTTTTTAATGAATCTTCAATAGCACGTATTCCTGTGTTCTTATTAAACATGCTGGTGTTAAGTTTTCTATACCGATAATAGCTACTCCACTCTACTAGATTGTTTTTTTTTAAAGGTAATTTATGAACTCGTAAGTAGATTTCTAGATGGTAATGCATTTCAATAATATTATGCACAATAAGTCCAAAAGAATTATTTGAACAGAGTTGTAGTCTGTGGGAAGGTCATAGAGTAAGTATGTATACGAAAATAAACCAGCATCAGTTTTAATAAAAATTGGTTATGGAACTAATGATTACGAAACCAATCAAACTGTTTGCATACTTCTTCCACCACTTGTAGGCAAAAGGGTTTGTTTTAGATATTAGGAGATTTTCGTAATGGAAATCAGCTATTGAAGTTATACATATGACACAATTTTCAATAATTTTTTTCAAATGCTTAATAATGCATACATTTGATGTAACAATTGATAAGTAAATGCAGGAATCTCTACTCTCTGCTAGTACTTGAGACGATTAGGTGACAATCAGTGTCATTTTAGTTTAATCCATAGTTAGCAATAAAGTCGTCGACTTTCTTTCCATATTTGTCCCTTGTTTTCATGCCCCAAAGAGATGAATAGATATTGAAATCTCCTGCTATAAGGGACAAAATTACTTTAAGACTGTTTCTATTTCTGAAATAATTTCTTCCTTAGGATTGGAAAATGTATTATATACCCAAGTACATCAATATGGATCCCAGCACTCTCTTCCTTTCTCCCTCTCCCCCCCTCTCTCTCATTAATCTGCTTGAATACTGTTTTATTTCTTGTGTAGCTTTAATTATCATGTTCTAATATGATACTCCACCCCCATGATTAGCTACTCAGTACTGTAGACAAAAATATTTAATATAATCATCATAGGTTTTAATTTAACAGATTTTTAGAAATTCATAGTGAAGAAGTTCAACATTACAGAGAAGTACACTCACAGGTCCTGAATAATATTGAAGGTGTTTGTAAAGCTGTGAATCAAACATTACTTCTGCAGAGCCTTCATGAAACTAGAATGTGTGATGCATTATTAGAACCAGAAACAACAGAGGATATTTGGAAACCTGACCAGCTTCTTACTAGGACAAGTGAAGGTGTGTTCATTAATTTTAATAATTTATTTTAGTTTCTTATTATTTATTTTTAAAATGTATTATGTTTTATTTTATCTTATTATTTTTCTGTTTATACTCTGAAAGAAAATTAAACAAAATTTCCAAATATAATATAAATGCCCATAAACTTTTAAGTAATTAAAAATATTGTCATTTTAATTTCCTAATAATTAAATGTATTTCTCTCAAAATATAATTATGTTTGATAAGACATAAACACTCGTATGCCAGTTTGTTTATTTTAAAAAGCTCTACATGTTTCACACCTCCAATGATGCCTCTTCATGAGCTTATAACTAAAAACAGAATAGTTGCTATTCATTCATATCACACGGATTACCTTCCACCATGAGATCACTATGACGAAAGAATTTTGCTCTGATAAGTCCAAGAAATCTTACCTATTCCTTTACAAATGTTTCTTATTTAGATGGATATTAATGAGTTGTATTCAAATGAAATATAACTGGCTTCCTTTGTTGTATACTTATTTACTGAGGGTTGCCATTTCACCCATTGATCAAATTCTTGTTTACTGAGAATTTTATCAGGTAACTTTTCTTTATTTATCAGTGTATTTTGCATCTTGAAGAAATTATAAATTTTTGCTTGATTCAATTTAGTTCTTTCATTCTTGTTCTCTGCTAGTATGCATTCATTTTCTTCAAAACTTATTTTATGTTTCCTGCTTAATTCTGACAGATTATCATGGTTGTCTTCTTCCTATTTTCTTTTTATTCTATTATTAGCATTGTCATAATTTAAAATTGTCCTCTTTCTCTTCCAACCGAATTTGTGGGTTTCTTGGAAATATTCATCGGAATGATATGAAACCAATTTATATGATACCAGATCTTACATTGATTTATTTTTCTACCTTCTTTTTGAAACGTTCTATTAAAGTAAATTTGTTTTCCCCACATTTTTCATTTGTGTATTTATTAAATTTTCTGGAAAGCTGTTAGCACAAAAAATTACCCGTAATGGTTTCAAGGACACCTTATCGAAACATAGTTAATTTATTTTTTTCTTGTTTAAATGTTTTAGATTCTTCTGATGTCGATTTGAGAGGAAGTTATTCAGAAATGGGGCATAAATTTCAGCCTGGTTCATTTTCATGTCCTGTTGTTTGGCAAACACACTTCCTTCTGCATCCAAGGTTAAAAACAGGTCCAGGAAAGCCTGGTCTTTCAAGAGCTATTCAAGCTCTGAGAACAGTTTTAAACAGATTTTCTGTCAACAATAGAACTAATATGTTTGTCTACCAAGATAACTGCCAAAACAATGTATTTTATTTAAGGTAAAATGATTTTTATATTTATTAGAATTTTATTATTTCAATGCAATTTATATAAATATATTATTTATATTAACCTTAGTGAATCTTCTATTTAAAAGGTCAATTTAAATTATAGTTGGAGTTAATAACAGTAATTTTGCCTTTTATAACATACCAAAATTTGTTTATTTGCCACAAAATTGAGGAATTTATATTTATTCAATTTTAAATACTCCCCCCTTACATTATTATGCTACAAATGCCATTCAAAATAGAAAATACTGCAAATTTTAAGCTGAGAAAAAAAAATCCATCTGCGGAAAGCCTTAACTTCCTATAATTAGAGGAAAAGGCTCTTCTAACGTGTAATTTACAATTTTTTGCCAAAATAATCTATGTAAATCAACCTCTACTCCTGGGAGTTGCCAGTCCTTGTTAGTTATGATGGCTTGTTGGTATGGTGTTGCTAAAAGAACCTTTACCAGCATCTATCTCTCTCCTTGCATCTATCTTCTCAGGCTTTAATAGTAATATCAGAGATAATTTAGAATGTGGTACTCTCTGGCATGAGAAATTGTGGAAAGTTGCAATAGTTGCTAAAAGAATCAATATTACTAACAATCTATCAGACCTCATAAGTAAGGGTAGAATATGGTGGTCCAATTTTTGTAACAGTGAAGCGTTAAAGAGATTCCTTGGAAATGTGTGTTAGAAGCATGTCCAGCTGCCAGTAAGAACAGATCGCAAGGTCTACCTATTGCCTATACAGGAGTAAAAACTTATTATAAGAGTAAATTTAAGGGGTGGGTTAATGATAATGATTTAGTAACTCATAATCCTTGGAAATATTTATTAATACATTTTATTAACTGAGTCTGAGTCTAAGACATATGCATTCATGGCTCTATTATATATAAGTGGTTAAGTTATTGAAATATGTTTTTGTGCTTGTATATGTTCCTTTGTGTGCTTTTTTTTTTTAAATAATTGCTCATGTTTCTAACCACTGGCTTGTTTTTAAGTCAAGATTAATTCTTTGAGTGGACAGTTGCTGGACATATGCTGGTTTTATTTGAATGGGATTTCTGTTTAATTCGTTTTTGTCCCAGTGATTAATTTTGCATTCTGTTTTATGATGAGTATATGAGGGTTTCTTCCAACTACGTATATTTCAGAAGACATTTTGTATAATGCATATTACAAGGGCTCACTTTCAAGTCCATTATTTTGTGGATATTATATCTGGTATAAATAACTGTTAAGTTGATATTTTGGTGTGGAGATTACTTTAAGTTCTTATTTGTATGTTACGTTTTCTTCCAAAATTGTATTACACATCTCCTTCCTCTTCTGTAGCCATTACGTCTGAATGTAAATGGGTGGATTATATTAATTTCTCTTTTTGTGGGATTATTATAGTTTTTCAGCATAGATTCATATTCTTGAAACATACATTATGCTGAGTTTTATTCTTTAAGTTTCATTAATATTATTGATATCTCTAAGAGCATGTGTGTATTTAGACAGAATCTGCCTGAAATTTTACACGAGATCTCTTACCTATGTATCCAGTAGTTTAATAGATTGTACCTATGAATTTTAAATGTAACTACATTCTCCAAATTATGACATTTATCTATCAGTATAGATATTAAATGCTCTAAGGTAAGTATTCTATTCAACCTCTATTACTGATAGTGAAGTTATGCATAATACATTTGTGTGAAGATTCTATATGTATTCATGGTATTTTCATTTTTTTAAATTAATACATTGATTATTGGTTATAGTAAAATTACAATTATTTTAGGCTTCATGAAAATACTAGGTATAATTCACGTCCAAGTGCCCTTATAGAAGAAGATAGCTCTCCAGGGTCTGTTTCTAGAAGTTCATCAATTAACTCATTAACCAATAGAAGACCACAAGAAGATATTTCATCTGTAATTATTTTTTTTCTTAGGTTTGATTTTGCACTTACATTGATTATTACTTTTTGACCATTCATATTATTGCAGAAAGACATTCTACCAAAATTAAAATCATTGGATGAACCAAGTGATAGTACATCTCAACGACAAGAAGACTTTCTTACTTTGAAAGTTCATGGCATTGGACCTGCAGGTTATTTTTTTTATGTATCTTTTCTGTTTATTCTTCTTATAATTAATCTATTTCTAAATTCAGTCTCAAATATTAAAGGAATTGAAGTAAAAAATGAATTAGTGCAAGTATTACAAAATCGTCTGGATGATGCTGTTTTGGAAGTTGTATCAGTGATGCTTGCCAGAAACCCAATGTGCAAGCTCTCTCCTGATGATGTACAATTTATTCAAAAAACCAGCCGTAGTCCTGAAGAAACAATTCAGGTATTTAAATGTTCTTTTCTTCTTTGCTTTTTAATCTAAAAAAAAAAAATTGTTTCAATAACCCATAGAGGGCCAAGGGCTGCCGTGCGGCTTTGGTGGGAGATCTTGTGACTGTAGTGGATAGCTTGACACAATCCTGGCTGTATTGTGATGGCACAACAGACCAATGATCATTGCTTGTTTATCCAAATCGCTACTTAATTTCCTGACAATACTGAGTGGGCTCCAGGGGGACGGATAGATGAGCAACCTCAAAGTCGGGTTTGAACGTGAACTTCCTAGCATAGAAGTCCAATGTTTTTCCACTGGACCACATTAATGCAGACTAATAATAAAATGTCAGGTATGACAGGTACTGTCATTTACTTATTTAGTACTAGTGCTGCATTCATAGGAACCGGGCCTTTTTTCAACCTTTTAAATTATTCAGTTTAGCCCACACTGGGATTCTCCCTGACTCCCAGCCTCTGAAAATATTCACTCATGAATACTTCATCCAGTCACCTCTACGAGGTCTCCCTCTCTTCCTTGCTCCACCCATTTTTGCTGAGCAACCTGTTGGACTTTATTCTCTTGATGTGCCCCAACTAGTGCAATCTCTCCTTCTGTCTTCTAGAATTGGCTAGCATTATCTGGTTCTTAGTGATCATATAACATGATTTAAACATGTACAGATTACTTATGTTAAAATACCTAAGCCATACAGATTGGGGTGCGAGTAGAGTTTTTGCTCTCTCTTTAACAGGTATTGGTATAATCTAAATTGGTCTGTGGCAGTCAAGTGTACAGCTCTGCTAGTTTCCACATTCTTTGTAACTTTAATGTTTTACACTCAGTGGGCCTATATATTATTGCTGGTCCTTTTTATACTATACATTTAGTCTGTGTACAAATGCTGGAGTTCTTCCATTCCTATTTAAACATCACCAACTGGCAATGAAATATATAGTTGAAATTCATACTCTATCCCTTCATTCATTTTACTGTGTTATTTTTATCTCACAGTATGAATGGATCTTGACAAAGGAATCCAAGGATTCTCAAACGGTAGGATTTCACTTGAATAGAGTTACACAGGGATTAACTTGTACATATGATACTTGCTGTCTATAACTAGCTTTCATGTAAATGCCCTTGGCGGATTTCACATTTATAAGGATGGTTCTTTAGATGCAACTATAGTGTTTTTTGCAGACATGGCTAAAGAGGTAAAACATTATTTGTCTGACCCTCAGATCACTTTCTCTGATGGGTCAAAAACTGCTAGTTTCAGTCCTGAGACATTTTGATCACTGGTGAAACAAGATATAAAAATAAGCTACAGTTGTACTGAGTACAACTCTAGGCGGCTTAAAGATGGTACCTTTGTATCGAAAGCGCTTGCCAACTGCACTCGACTCTCAGCCAGTGACGACGGTCTTCACCGACAGATATGACAACTTTGTTAATATTTACTGAAAAATGAATAGAAAAACAATTGTAGAAAATAACTTAATCAACACAATATATATATATATATATATATATATATATATATATATATATATACAGGGTGTGGCTATTAAATAACGAGACTGACGCTGCTACAGAAGAAGTGCGCATGCGTCAAACGCCAGCAACTAACAGCTGTTATCGTGAAGCTTCCTCTTTCGAATATAGTGCCTCTCGCTTCTGTAAACCTATCAGTACAGCCGTAGCCTTCGTTCGCATTAGAGTTGTTTTTTTGTTTCGCCGGAAAAAATTTAAGTGTAACAGTAGAGCAACGAATTGTTGTGAAATTTCATGTGAAACTTGGAAAAACCGCTACTGAAACTTATAATTTATTGAAAGAAGTGTATGGCAATGAATGTTTATCGTGTGCACGTGTTTTTGAGTGGTTTAAGCGTTTTCAAGATGGCCGAGAAGACGTTCAAGATGATTCACGCCCGGGTCGCCCTTCCACGTCGAAAACGGATGACAATATCGAAAAAATCGGTAATCTGATTCGATCTGACCGTCGGTTAAGTATTCGTGCGATTGCTGAAACTGTACGAATTGATAAAGAATCCGTACAGCAAATATTACATAACAATTTTAACATGCAAAAAGTGTGCGCCAAAATGGTGCCTAAAATTCTCACATTTGAACAACTGGAAGCTCGCAAAAATGTTTGTACTGACCCTTTGAATGCCATTGAAAATGACCCAAACTTACTGGAAAGGATAATAACATGTGACGAATCATGGTTTTTTATGTAAGATCCTGAAACAAAGCGTCAATCCATGCACTGGAAGAGCCCATCTTCACCGAGAGCCAAAAAAGCTCGAATGAGCAAATCAAAATACAAAGCAATGTTGATTGTTTTTTTCGATATTCATGGGATTGTGAACCTTCACTGGGTTCCTGAAGGTCAAATGATTAATCAAAATTACTACCTTCACGTTCTTGCTGAACTCCGCGAATGAATAAGGAAAAAAAGACCTGAATTGTGGAAGGACAAGTCATGGGTTCTCCACCAAGACAATGCGCCGGCTCATTCCGCATTGTCTGTTAAGAGGTTGCTACCCAAATTCAGCATCCCAGTGTTAGACCATCCGCCTTATTCGCCGGATCTTGCGCCGTGGGACTTCTATCTGTTTCCTAAGGTGAAATCTGCAATAAAGGAACAAGATTTGAGTCTGTTGAAGCTGTGAAAGAGAAAGCGGCACGCGTCCTGAAGGAGCTGACAGAAAAAGACTTCCAGCACTGTTTCGAACAATGGAAGGTTCGCATGGAAATAAAAATAAAATGTTTTACAGCGTCAGTCTCGTTATTTAATAGCCACACCCCGTGTATATATATATATATATATATATATATATATATATATATATATATATATATACACACACAAAACTTATCACCTTCCTTAAATTTTGGACATTATTTATAGCACAAGAATACAGATAATAAATACCTTTTTGGTATATAGCTCTCTCATTTACATGACATACTATTACATGTCCTATTCATATTGTCTTATTAATTGATAAGAATCACAATTCGGCTGAAAACGAATTCTATGAGTTCTTAATTCTAAGATTTTTATTTGTTTTGTTTTGCTTTTAGAACCTTAGTCTTTTGATTATTCTGTTTCCTTTTATATTTTTTCAGTTTTGTCTTCCTGATTATTCTTATCCATTCCTGGAGGCATTTTCATACTATTTGAAGCAGAATTTACTCCAATTTTTGTTTTTACCAAAGTATATTGACACTCGATATCAATTCCAGGTAATTATATTATCTAAAAAATATGATATTACTTAGACCAAAACCTCTTAAGTGTAGGAGCGTGCATGAGAGTGAGAGAGAGAGAGAGGGATAGGGAGAGGGAGAGAGAGGGAGGGGGAGGGAGGGCGAGGGTGAGTGTGTGTGCACGTGTGAGTGAGTGCACGGATATATGTGTGTTTATTTGTATGATCCATTGGACAGAAATATGGTTTAATTAAGCAAAATTAATAACCAATATACTTTTAAACTCATTCAAGAAGTTAATATTTCCAAAAATTCTGCTACATTATATTTAGATATGTCCTACTGAATCTGTAGGCTATCTTAATAAAGTTTTGTTCTTATACTGGAGCATGGATTACTGAAAGGCTCTGAATACCTTGGAAATAGCTAAAAGTTTGGTGCTCTCATTGATGAAGTAATGTATCTTTCATCAACATTTTTGAAGGAATTGTTTTCATTACTTTTAAATAAATTCATTTCTGTTTTGAATTATGCTAATGATTTCTTATAGGAGACACTCTAGGCTCCATTTCTTTAACCTGTATTCTTGCTCTTACTTTGACATCATTTTAACCTTAACACCTATAAGTATTAGAGTACCTCTACCCCACATGTTACGTATTATTTTCTTTCATTAAATAATATTTTACATTATAGATGGAACTTTAGTTAATAGGTGGTGTAAACATGATGTGCTGGACTTTTGTGTGTTTTAATGGCTAATAATTTGTTTTAGGATTATTCTTACCCTGAAGGTTCACCAAAAAGAATGAGTGATGCAAATATATTTTTGTATAATCAGAGCCCTGTGTCAGGAAATAAAGGTATTGCTTGTCTAGCAATTGGTCTTGTAGATAAAATGGGTGATGTCATTTTACAAAAAGATACAACTAACAATGCCTCATATAATTTACATTTGCTATTAGATGAAAACTCATTTGAAAGTGTTTTAAATTGTGATGTTTTTTCCTCGTCAGCTGAATCATCAAGTAAGTCTAAATGGTTACTTATACACTAATAACAAATTTTATGCGTTTACCTAGAGGTGTGTATATTGTATATAAACATAGATGTTTATATACAATATACATTCTTCATTCTAAATTAGACATGTTACAATAAATATAAGGGAAAATATTCTCTACAGATTCTTCTATCTTCTGTCACAGTTTTAATCATCGCCCTAAGATAATTAGTTAAACTAGATAGTATAAACAAAACAAATGAACTTTTTAACATTTAAATTTAACTTTCTTGACATGTTTCTGATGTTTTCATTTAAACATGTCAAATATTAAAATTTTGTTAGAAAATTATTATGTAAATAAAATAACATAGAACTTATTTAATATTATTTAAAGATTACAAAAAATTGAAATGTAAAATATTCGAACAAAATAAAATAATATAGAGGTTCCTGTAATACTTGTGTTAATTATTCAGTTTATATGAGTGTTTAGTTTTTATATTTTGCTCTGATTTTGATATTTTAGGATGTAAAAAGATCAATTGAATTCATCAATTAAAAAAATTGTTGGAATCCCTATAGGGGGTACACTTACAGTTGAGGGTATACTTACTTTACAGTTGAGATGACACAAAAAAAAATCTTGGGAATGGAAAATAGAAACAAAGTTTATAATTAAATTTACAATGAAAAATAATTAGTTAAACGGAGATTTACAAAAAAAAAAAAAAAAAAAAAAAATCAATGAAGTTCACTAGTCTACTATTAATTGTAAATAGATATCTAAATTTCTAAACAGTGAAAATAATTTACCTGAGTTCAAGGGCAAAACAATGCTTCTACATGTCACATTCTGAAAACTGTAACCCTCCCCAAACTGAATGATTTAATTAACCCTTTTCATTCCAAGGCTGTTTTTGTTTTTATTCCACCAGCTCCACGCTAAAATTGACCCTTTAGACACCTTTTGCTCTATTTTTTTATGCATGACAGTATGGAGGGTTATTATACTTATGTGCAATTATAATCGACCGATCACTACTTTCAAAACGCGTTACTTGTTGCACCATCAATCCGTGTCCGTGCCCCACAGCGAATTGATTCAGTCACAGTCTTATACGCCAGGAAAATTCACACCATACATGACATTACAGGTCTTTACATGAAAACAAACACGATGATGCACAGAGATAAGTTGTTTACGACGCGAACAGATAATGGTGCGATAACAACTAGTTTTATTATGTAGCATCGATAAAATTTAATTGAATTATAGTATCTTTAGATTCTAGAATATGTTTCATTCATTCGTGACTCAAACATTTCAGTAACAAAAATCCCTCCTGTTTTAAAATTTTCCGCAAAAAGAGGTATTACACCATGTCGAGCATCACTCGACAGTGGAGCTAGTGGAACAAAATCAGTGTCGAGTGACACTCGACATTGGAGTGGAAAGGGTTAACATGTTGATTATGGTTCAAATGGGATTTTATCAAATCTGTATGGCAAATAATTAATTATCTAACATTAAGTTTTTTAAAATTGTAGAATTAAATTTAACTTCAATCTATAACATATTAATAAAATATAAATTCACTTAAAATTACAACTATATTTTATCATTTTTCATGTTTATTTTAATATATTTATAGAATAACCCTACACCAAAATTACCAATTTCAAATTAATTTGACTTATAGGTATACAAAAAATGCTAAATACTGAGTGGAACATCAGCCATGAAGCCAAGTAAAGCTTCACCCTTCAAAGCTTCAAACCATCTCTACCAGACATATGTTATATACATACGCCAACCTATTATATTGTAATTTTTAATCTTGGGAGGTAATTTCAGATTCTGGGGTCTCCTGCACCATATGGTCTACAGACCCCGATATCATCACCACCACCCAACAAATATAGCCAAAATCAAGCTAGCATTTCTAAATATTTATTCGTCTTTATTTGTAATTAAGATAGATAAGTTCAGCATGCTGTCCTGGTAGCACTCAGTATTGAACATGTTAACAAATTCAAGATATATCAAAAATTTGAATAAAATCTACTCTAAGATAAAACTAGAGAACATCTTAATTTCTCTAGCCTTAAAAAGCTATATACATTTTTTAAATAATGTGCTAAGAACTTCAGGCCATTACCTTGTATGTAATTAAAAAAAATATGATGAGTTAATCATAAAGAACTCTGGAGGACAAAAACCTCCATTACCAATGCAATATTTGAATCCTGGGTGATTTATTCAAAATAAGAAATTGAGTACATCTACTGAATAAACAATACACTATTTATCACAATCATTTCTAAAGTGGGTTTGAAAATTATTTAACTTATTGGGAGATAACAACCAACCTTGAAGAAAACCCTGACGAGATTACAACAATTTCAAAAGACTCTAAAAAACATGAATACTCCAAAAATTAATTTAATATACACCTTGACTTAATTTCATAAGTAGTCATAATGCAGCAATTCAATAATTAAACATAAAGATAACTTTTTATAAAGGATAATCCAAAATTTGGATATATTTGATTCCTATATGGTTAAAATGCCTGTAAATTACGTTTTAATGACCTCTCTGTGATCTTAATCATGGGTGAAATGATCTCACAATATAGAAAAATTAATTTAAATTGATGACTTAATAAAATACTATAACATTTTTGTATATGCAATTGGTATATGTTAAAGAATATTAACTTTTAGCTCCAGAAGTGCTTCTTGAAATAAGAGTTTGGAAACAAGGTAGAATAAATATGGAAGTTTTGATGAAAAAACTTAGAAGCACAGTAAAGTATGCTTTTTGGGATCTGATAACTGAGTTTTGCCTTCTGAGAACACCCATTTTCAAAGAAGTATCAGGTAAAGTCTTAATCGCTTCTTTCATACAGTCTATGGACAATTGTTGTATGCTTATGTAATGCAATGTTACAATTGTAATTTCATTTTTTATATTACTTTTTTCATTTATAAAGTTTTCTTATGTGTATCCTTTTTATTGTTATAATGTCATACCATTGTAAAGGTTTGGGTTTTCCTTTGGTTCATCATCATACATTATTTATACCAACATGGCTTTTTTAATTTATTAGAGCTATGATAGCTTATGACAACTTAGCCTATCATAGTAAGGAGGTCTGTTTTAACAGATTTAGAAAATCAGCTATTGATTTCGTACTCATGACGTGATTTTCAAAAAACATTCTTCAAATGTCCATTCATCCTACCCAGGAGATGATGATAATGAGGTCTGTTCAAAATTGATATATATATATATATATATATATATATATATATATATATATATATATATATATATTTATATATATATGTCTGTTAGCGCTCTAGCGGTCGCAATTTTTGTTTGATCGTTACCAAACTCGATATTTAAACGTTTTATGCAAAAAGACAGATCAATATATAATATATATATATATATATATATATATATATATATATATATATATATACATACACAGGGTCTCCCAAGTTCCCGTGCCACCCCCCTTAAAATCTCCAATTATTTTAATAAAAGGCTGAAACTTGATGTGCCTTAATTGGGGGACCCCTTAAATATCCTTTCAGTCCATATTCAACCTCGTAACCTTCTACAGTTCTTCTCTAGCGGCCATGACTTTGGAATTTCCAATGGAATACCCTACTTTTTATGGCGGATTCTTGTAGAAAATCAAATTCTAAAACGAGTTTGTATTGATGAATTTTTCAATTTGATGCATAGTTTAGCTGTGAAATGCACTAATCTTTATTTCAGAAACGGCACCCCGTTGACCCCCGTTGTTGACCCCCCCCTTCTTTTGTTCTTGGATTCATAAAATTTGAGTGGTTAAGGTTAAAAATTATGGCAGTAGCTTTAGTATATAGTTTTCAATAAAATTAATATGTTATATTCAGATATATTTCATTAATTGTTTTGATTTCCGGTCTAGAATATTTCTATCTATCTATTCAGCTCTGCAAAGTTGGCAGACCTGTTTGTTTACATTTCAGACGCTTTCTGTTGTAGAGATTATTAACTGATAATTGACTGAATGATTTCTCGTTACCGTTTGTATTTATTCACTTAATATTTACAGTGGTATTACCATTATGTAGATTTATCTATTGTAAACCTTCATGTGGGAAATCTGTTTAGTTTATGCAGCCCCTGCATGAGGGACTTTTTTTCTCCTCCATCTATTCCCTAGAACCTCTCCCCATCCTCTCTCTGCCTGAAAGCGAACCCATCTCAATTTCTTTAGCTTGTGTACTTTATGAACACATTCTCCCTCATTGAAACATTTATAGTTCAATTTGGAGGAGTAATAGTTTATTTAATAATGACTGGATAGTATTAATAATAATCTTCTTTTCAGATACTGGAAGGCAGGAATTAGTATTAAATAATCAATATTATAAAATGATACCTCAGTGGTTAAAATTTGGTTTTGATTTGGGAGTACCAGCAGTAAAAACACATTCAATAAAGTTAACATCATGGTAATACTATTAATATAATTATCAATTGATTGATTGACTGAATATTTTATAATGAGTTAACCTACTTTTGTTTTTTCAATAATTACCTTTAGCCATGCAGTAAATATTACTCTGAAAGAAATACACTTCTTAGTAGCTTCTCAAGAGCCAACCACTTATATTTTCTGTGAAAATAATGATCGAAATGAAGCATTTTTATTAGATGGGAATTATGATGTTCCATGTTCTTCATATTGCCTCTTGATCTCTGGAAGTACATTCCACATAAAAAATTCAAATGATACTGAAGTCAGTCATCTCTCTGAAACAGAATTGAAAAGTATGTTAATAGCTTATATACTTTTTAAAATTTTTATTGGAATCAACTTCGTAAATAATAAACCAAAATACCTTTTTTGTTTTAGATCAGAAGAATAACAAAAAATTTTCTTCCTACAGTTTTTCTCCATTTGATAACAGTCAGTTATTTATTCCACGGGGAACATTTGCAATGGCCCTTATTAACAAGTATGAGGTAATCCAGTAATCCAATATTCATTTAATTGTGATATGGGTATGATGAAATTAATAAAAAAATTCTTATTTATATTTATAATTTATTGAAATAATTCTATTTCCCTTATGGCCTTTTAATAATCTTAAATCTCTAATTTATAATTTGTTCATTTTTTTAAAGTCCTGTGTAACTAATAAAATAAAATAATACACACACACACACACACACACACACACACACACACACACACACACACATGCATGCATGTACGCACGCATGCACGTACGTTCGCACACACACACACACACACACACACACACACACACACACACACACACACACACACACACACACACACACACACACACACACAAACACACTTACTATTGTGTAAGTCCACAATTATTCACATTTGTTATATTAATCCCGAATCAACCTTTGGTTCATTTATTTATCATTAATGGCTGATAAATTCTTACTAGTCTTATCGCAAAAAGTGAAAATTTTTGTAATACATAATTTTGGGTTTATTGGTACATGGATAATATTATATTATACCACACATTTTGAAGTAGGGCTATACTGAAGATATTTGGTTTTACAAAAGCTGTTGGTCAAACCAGGACATATAAGCCCCCCCCCCCATGTCTTATATAGCCCTAGACTCATATAAGACATGTGAATGTGCTGGAAAGCTGTCTGTGTGGTTTAAATAAACTAAATAGTTTTTCTAGTGTTAAACTTGATTTCTATGACCAATTTACTTTTCAATAGTTTGGAATAATTAATTTATGAAATATATTAGTATTATTTGATTAATTTTTTGAGTATTTGGCAGTTTGGAACTCCCTTATTTTTTGTGGCTAAACGTGTTATTTTTTTTTTTCGATTGGCTTTACATACCTTAGAGATCTTTAGCTGCCATTACAGGCCTCTTCCAACTCTGCCTATCATGGGCGATGGTTTTCCAGTCCACTACATGGAACTCCGAGTGTCCTTAACTTCAACTCATCTCATCTTTGGTCTCCCTCATGGCCAGATGCCCATGACTGTCGGATTCATTTTCTTGTATATGGAGTCAGTCAGGTTGCTTCTTGCCATATGTCACACCCATTGTAACCATTTAGTTTTCATATCATGTGAAATTGACTGTCTTGTTTCAGATATAATATCCTGTATAGTCTTCCTTTCCAAAGTCCTAAGTCACCATCCCACTTTGGTCCTATTATGGCTCTAAGAACCTTGTGCTCAAACCTTTCAACCTTTATTTCCAGGTTACTCATCAACGCCCATGTCTCATGGCCATACATAATCACAGGCTTGATAATGGAGTTGTAAACTCTTAGTTTCAAGGTTCTGAGATTTTCCTTGATATTAAGGCTTGAGAAACTGAGAAGAAAGCACAGTTGGCATTAGTTATCCTTTGGTCAATTTCAGTAAACTGGTCGTTGATAGAGGTTACTGTAGCTCCGAGGTATTTGAAGCTTTCTACTTTTGGGAAGGATAGGTTCCCTATGCTCAAGCTGCTTTTGAGATGTAGGTTACGGCTCTCTACCATGTACTTCATCTTATTTTGGTTCATTTGCAAGCCTACCTCTTTTGCCGTTGATATCAATGAACCTGCGGGAGACAGCATATCCTCTTTCTTGCTCCTACAGCTACATCATCTGCATTTGTGAGGAATTTGTGCATCTTGCCTACATGTATGTACTCCTCCATTCGCCTTGGATGCTTCACCTACTTTCTCCAAGGCCAAGCTGAACAGCATGAAAGATAAGCATTCACCGCAGTCACCTTGCCTCAACCCTGACTTAACTACAAATAAATCAGTCATCTCCAGTAGCCAGTACCTATCTCTTGATTCTCTGTCCCTTTTGCCTAGGCTGAGGATTTTAAACTTTCTTCTTTCCTCCACAGCCTTTTGGCATTCTTCCGTGAACCATTTCTTCGGCAGACATCATTCATGTTCTCCAGTCACCTGAAAGGCTTCTTCTTTCATTCCGAATTGTAGGCCATTGCTCATCAATTGGCGAACTCTCTAGGACAAGTACTTCAATACTGCTAGCCAATTTTGTTTTATATAGCGATTGAGTATCAGGCTCTTTTAACTTTTGGACTTTACACCAAATCCTCTTTAGCATGCTCTCATTCTTGTGAATCCCCTTTAATCATTGGTTGAATTTAATTCTAACCAAGGAATGATTGGAATCACAGTCGCCCCCCCCCCCCCTTGAGACTCCCAACATCTTTTATGGAGCTTCGGTGTCTTCGATCAACTAGCACATGATCAAAATGGTTCTTCCACCTGCCATCAAGACTAGTTCGAGTATACTTATGGATGTCCTTATCTATAACTGTTCCTTATTTGGAACTACCAGATTTTTAACCACAGTTACACTTATGCATCTAATTCCATTGTTGCATGAAAGCTATATGCACCTATTGTTGGCCGAAACTGAGTTTTTTCCCCAATTTTAGCATTGAAATACCCTAGTACTATCTTATGAAAACAAGGCAGTTCCTCCTGTTTGGTTAAGTTCCTTTCGCTGTAGAAATTGTGTATCCGCCAATAGTGATTTCACCATTCTCGGGCCTCGTCGCTTGTTGCATGGCTGCAATTTTGATGGTATACTTCTTGTCTTCATTAACCACCATTTGAGCAGTTCCTGGTCTGTATAAGCTCCACAAAGCTAGTTTGAGTCCTTATTTAAACAGTCATTTCCGAGGCTAGTAATTGGATTTTTAATCATGATGTTTTTCGTTGTCGGGCGATTATCCTAACACAACCCCTGTTAACCTTGAAGGGCCTGTAATGAAACATCTCCAGCAGACTGACAGGATTCATTAAGCCCGGGGGAGCTATGCCCAGTCTACCATCAGGCTTTCACTTGGCAGTTTCGCAACAGACAGAGAATAGAGGGGGTCAAGGTCTGAAGTCGACCATACAGGACTCAAAAGACCGACACACCATATTAACTCTCGCTTCTCCACCAGCAGCGGGGCACTAGTGAGTTTTGAATTAGTATCCTAGGCGGTCACCCATTCAAGTACTTACCATGCCCGGGGCTGCATGACTACATTGATGTTGCATTGGACACTCTACCACTGTGTCACTGGTACACCCTCCACTATTTAAAATATATTTAAACTGTTTAAAATATATTTAAACTGTTTAAAATATATTTAAACTGTTTAAAATATATTTAAACTGTTTAAAATATATTTAAACTGTTTAAAATATATTTATACTGCTTAAAATATATTTAAACTATTTATTTTTAAATATTAATTGCTTAATATATTTTTGAAATATATAGGTGGATCTACTTATCTACAACTGGTCAAAAGAAAGAGTTGAGAACATGAGCAAACTTCTTACTCAATTAGGGCAGTGGTTAAGCTCTAGATCAAATTTTTTAAGTGGAATAATTACACAAAAGCTAGGAATTTTCCACAATCAGCCATTTATGAGGAAATCTGCTACTCAGGTACTTTCTATTTTGTTACACTCTTCTTTTAAAATATATAAGTAAAATATAGGACACGAGCTGGGTTACATGTGTTTGCTAGAGAAAGGAAAAAAAGGAACTGAAGGTTCTTAGTCGGTAGTGATTTGAATATAATTTTATTTTCTTAACTTGTATTTTATTTATTTATTTTTTCAGTTGGATTTACAGATCTTGGAGATCTTTAGCCACCACCTCCACCTCTGCCTATCATGGGTGATGTCTTTCCAGCCCACTACATGGAAATCCATAGCATCCTTTTTTACTTTTTAAACCATCTCATCTTCGGCCTCCCTCGTGTCTGGGTACCCACCACTTTTACATTCATTATCTTGTATAGGGAACCGGTTTGGTTACTTCTTGCTATATATCCCACCCATTGTAACCTCTTAGCTTTTATATCATGTGAAAGCAACTGTGTTTCAGATATAATCGCCGCCATTGTCTTTCTTCTCCGAAGTCCTAATTCACCAACCCTCTTTGGGCCTATGTCTCTGAGAACCTTACACACATACCTTTCAACCTTTATTTTTAGAGTACCCATGTCTCACATGAATACAGGTTTGATAGTGCAGTTATAGACCCTCAATTTCAAGGCTCGTGAAATTTTCCAGGACTCTAAAACTGAGAAAAAAGTGTTTCTGTCCATAGTTATTGTGTGTTCAATTTCAGTAAACTGGTCATTGATAGAGGTCACTGTAGCTCCAAGGTATTTGAAGCTTTCTACTTTTGGGAAGGTAGGGCCTCTATACTCAAGCTGCTATTGAGATGTAGGTTATGGCTCACTACTATGTAATTACTATCTTCTTGGATTACTTGCACCCCTACCATTTTTTGCTGCTGATATCAATGAACCATCGAGAGACAGCATATCCTCTTTCTTGCTCCGGAAGACAGCTACATCATCTGTATATACAGATGATATAAGTTCCTCATATATATGAGGAATTTGTGCAACTTGCCTACATAAGACATAAGTGGCCTGTGATCCATTCACCACATCCTGGCTGATGACCAGATCTTTATGTTACCTGGTGTATCCTCGATCTTAGACCAGTTCGCAAGCATACCATCAATCCCAGGGGCTTTATATATATATATATATATATATATATATATATATATATATATATATCACTTTATTGATCGTATGCTTGCGAACTGGTCTAAGATCGAGGATACACCAGGAAACATAAAGATCTGGAGGGAGGAATACATCCTGGGTGAATGGATCCCAGGCCACAGATGTCTTATATATATATATATATATATATATATATATATATATATATATATATATATATAGTGAATTAGAAAACTGAATGGTAGAAATACAAAGCATATTTTTTCAATGAAACTAATAAGTGAACTAATTACTACAACTAAACTAAAATCATGGGTCATTGTTTACTTTTAGTTAAGCTAAACTAATTACTTACTAAAAATGAATACTAAAACTAAATATTTATTTAGAATATACTCCAACAGAGTCCAATTTTATGAAATGACAACTTAATTTTTTTGAGTTAACATGACCAATGATTATATAAATTTAAAACTAAAAATATAACGTTAGTTTATATTTAGTTGGAGTTAATTATTGTTACTTTCTTCCATCACTGGTTATGACATTGCTTTGTACATTTTATACTTTTGTAAATACTTTAAATATAGTAATGGTGAACACAATGAGAGTTTTGGATTTTTATTTTTTTATTTTGTTTGTAACTGGTTTGATATAATCACCTCAGCAATCATGCTCTTGGCATTCAATCACCTTCTTCTCTGTATTCATGAATAAATTAAATTTGTATTAGTACAATTTTATCTTAAACATTTACTTGATTAAATTCTCTATGCTGCATTTTAGATAAGCTACCCTGAAGGAAATGACCTTGAAAACTTGTTGAATTTTACTCCTTCTTCTTCTAAAAAAGTTACTTATAATAGCTTAACAAATTATACTCAAATTTTAAGGGATTCTGAGCCTACTTTTTACAGGAAATTAATAAATGATCCTGTTTGTGAAAATATTGGTCAAATAATGAGTATTAAAACATGTGAAAAAAGGGGTATGTATTTCTGTTTTCATAATATTCATATATATATTACTCATTCTTTGAAGATCAAATATTATTCTTTTAACTTTAGAGCAACAGAAAAAATTGCGGATCATTTGGCAAAGTCGAAGTGGTACTCCATACATTCCAATGTCAGAAGATACTTTAGATTTATTCATGCGATGCTCTCGGATAATACATTATTGTTTAACTCCTCTACTTTTTTTACCCCAGTAAGTTTCATGATTTAAGACAAAGCTATCTATTCTCTTTTATCTGCATAATGTTTGTTTTAATTTATTTTATTTCTTCAATTGCTTTTCATAACTTTGTGGTTTAATTTAAAATGAATCTTAATGTATTTTTTTGGTATTGTAGTTGGAGAATACAGTCAGCAGCTACGAGAGATCAGTCATTACTTGTTAATCCACTTCCATCTGTAAGTCTATTTAAAAATGTAAAATATTTTGAATATTAAAGTATTTAAATGAACAAATAAAAACCACCCCTCTTTTATTATTATTATTTGTATTACTTTTGAAGTTTGATTGGTCTTAGAATTCTTTTGGGCTTCTTATTTTTAAAACTGGCAACAGATCAATTAGAAATAGAATTGTTATTGTCTCTCAACTTAAAATATAACATACTCAAAACATTTTATTCCCCGATTATATATTATAACATTAAATAGTATTATAGCATATTTATTACCTCTGAATTTCTACCCTTCTTGGAATTATTTACTTTGGCTACAATCATGCTTCATTATCTATTTAATATTATGCAAATGTAAGAAATTGCTTCATGTTCATGAACATGTTTCATTATGTGATACTCTTTTTTTTATTTGCTCTGTTATTTTCTATTTAAGAATTTATTATTCAAATTTGAATAGAATTCCATGTACAAAGTGGTCTTGGAAATTTTTGTGGATATGAAAGGATGAGTTATTGTGGATTTTACAGCATTATAATATAAAAAATGGCTACTATATAACAAATACCGTTCAGTCTGTTAACATTAAACTTTGAGGTAGACTTCAACCTGTTATCTGGATTAGCTATCCCACACCCTTCATTTTCTGCTGATGCAACTCAAGCTATATGTCATTTTGAAGCCTTAATTGACTCATAAATTAAAACTTCTTCCAACTAAATGGAACCTTTTTTTCATTCAAATGCAACCATTTTTCAACCAAATGAATTAATTTCTTCATTCAAATGAAACCTTTCCTTCAACCAAATTAATCATTTATTCAATAAAATGAAACCTTGAAGATAAACCAAATTTTTTCTGATCTTCATAATAATCTAATCTATCACAAAATACTTAATTACATGTTTGTTTAGAATTTTGCTTTTAGTAAGCAAGGTAAAAAGAATTGGATGATGGATTTGATACCCATCGGTCATTTGTGTATCATGCCAGGGGCAGACCTGCATTTCAACTTGCCCTTGGCCTTTTCAAATTTGTCAAGGATGTCTGTTCTGGGCATGCATTCAGTTTCTGTAGAGCCATTCTCATTTCTATCACTAATTTTTAAATATTTCTTGACTAAGAAAAAGAATGGAATGCACCAAGTACTTGAAAACCTTTAGATGTGCCATGGAAGTATCCATGGTTGGAGTTGTCCTGTCAAATTGGTGGGTTCATGTTTCCTAGTTGTAGCTCATTAAAATAGCTAGAATGAGTGTTTATGGCGAGCAATTGTATGGAAGCAGATATAAATGGCAGAATGGTTATTTTATAACAGGCCAGATGCTTCTACGACTTGAAAAAAATCATCTGCTTTAAGTGTCTAACCAGGAAAGCAAATATATTAAATTATAATCATTCCAATGTACACTATGTTTGGCAGTGAATTGTAGACTCCCACCCAGAAAGCAACCCCCCTCCCCAAATCTTGGGGAGGTGAGCCCTGAGAAAGCTGTGATATTTAGAGAGTAAGAACTTTTGGAAGGTGATAGTCAGGAACTAGAGGCTCTTGATTGCTGACCACACTGAAGGCTTCAGACATAGATTCTACTAGTACTTTAGCATGTAGAAGTGAGTGAATCTCACCTGAAATTAACTCCATGGGTGCCAATAATCTGCCAGCACTTCTTACATGCATTAGTAAAAGAGAAGCATCTATAATTTTCTCTTTAAAATATATTTTTTTTCTTTTTCTGTTGGTTGGACATAAGTTTGGAATCCTCTTTTATCATGAATTAATAGAGAAATGCAACTATATTAATTAAATGTTATAATATTCACAATAATCATATATATATATATATATATATATATATATATATATATATATATATATATTTAAAAAAAATAAGTCATCAGCTTTTCCTGATAATCATGAGAATTTTTATATCATATCTCTCAAGGTGTTATTAATCACTTTAAAGATCATTTCCCCCAGCTGAGTAGTTATTACCATGTTTATTTTACTTTCTGGTTTAAATTAAATTATTGCAATTTTCTTGGTGTGATATAGCATAGTGGGTAGCACATTTAATTTCTGAATATAGGGGAATCTTGCTGTAACGGAGTTACTTTTCTGTACCAGTTTAGTTAATGGGATTCATTCTTGAATTCTTTACAATAATGATACATACAATAATTTTATGGATTATCTTGTGTTATATTTAAAAAATATTTCATGAACCAAAATATAGTTCTATTGAGGATAAACATAATCTAAAAGACATTTTATAAATAATGATTGAGGCACTTTATATTCCCCTTTTTGAAACGCAACTGCTAAATGTATCCTCAGACTGTATTAACAATTTACATTCCAATAGACATTCCATAAGAAACTTAAGTCTTTAAATTTTAGATGTGCGAAACCTAAAACTTCATTATTTTTGGTTATCAATTTAGAATCGAAAGCTGCTAGATACATTCAGTTAGATCATAAATAATATGAATGATCTTATCTGAGAGGTATGAGAAGGATCAGTATGGGTAACCCATTTTCCTCTTCTTCTAGAGCATCAGTTGAATAAAAACATCATAAATATTTTGTCAATTTCTTGCCTATCATATTCTATTTTTTTTTGGAATGGTTTTATTTCTAATTTTGCTGTCTTTCAAACATAGTTTGATCTGGCTCAATGCTTCTGATGTTTACTTAATGTTACTAAATTGGCTCGTACTCAGACTTTTAACTTACAAGTTCTAAAATTAAATTTCAGTCTAAATATTGTTCTCTTTAAAGTTCGTAAGTATGCCATACTTCTTATTTTACTATTATTTCACTCCTAAAAGGTAACTAATAATGTACTATAAACTATCTTTTTTGTTGTTATTTTGTTCCAGTTATATGAAAGTCTTAAACAAAAGGACAGCACTTGGCATGATAAACTTTGTCTGGTTTTTGTAAATGAATACAAGCAATATTTACAAACATTAGGTTTTGTCTCAGTTCAAATGACTCCTAGCACACCTGTGAAAATGTAATTAAATTTATCTCCGTTTTAGTCATTTAGTTGATTATATTAACTCTGAATGAGTTTAAATTCAACACAATTATATTTAATTGAATATATTTTTATCTAATAGCTATATTTATTACTCTTTAGTCTTATAATTTTGTTTAAATGTTATAGAGTTCAAAATGTGGAAAGTTCAGGATCAAGTATAAAATATTATCTTCAAAAATCATTGCTTGGTGGTATATTAATGTTTGAAATTTCATTATCTGAACCATTTTTTCATGTTAAACTGCATGCATTAGAGTGTTCTAGACTACAAGGAAAACCATCCACTTCTTTACCTTCTCAGGTACCTTCTTTTTTTGTTTAATCCATTTTTTTTTTGGTATTCATTTATTTTTTGTTATGTACTTATATGTGTAGCCACAGTTAGAAACATTTATGCTCTCTCATTTAAATTTATTTATATTTTTCTTAACAGATAATATTTAACTTCTTGGAAGAGTGTGACAAGATGAAAGTGTCTATGCATCTGCATTCATTTACCTATGATTACCATTTACGTAGCTTATACTCCTATATTTCTGATCAAGAAACTATGCTGGAATCAGATTACCATGTTACTAGCTTTTTAGATGATTTCTTGAAGTATTACCCTAAAGCTCCTAATTTTGCTCGTAATTTGGCATATTCAGGTACTTTTACTACATTTTATTTTCACAGTCAAATTTTTTTTTTTAATAGATGTGTCCTATCATGTCAAACAGAATGAAGGATTTTAAAATTGTATTAATAAATGAATTACTAAGTGAAAAACAGTATTAATATTCTTTCAAGCAACTAAGTGTTAACCCTTTTAAATCGGGTCATTGAAAAGCAGAAACCATTTTACCTGCCATATCCAGCTTTCTAATGTCTTTCAGAAAGAAAGAATTTTAATTAATTAAAAAATAATTGTTAAATTCATAAAAATATATTAGCCACCAGTGTATTCTTGTACGATTTATATGATGACAGTGAATTTATATTCATACCTTAAAATTATGGTTTGCAATAGTAAGTAAAATTAAATTAATATTCTAAAATTCTTCTAAGAATTGGGGCGGGGGGGGGGTAGTGTTATTCATTTAAAACAGTCAAATATTATTAAGTTTAAACATGGTAAAATAAGTATAAAAATGATGATAATTGCATATGGAATTTCAAAATTTAAAATTTGTTAATTAAAATTATTTAAACAATAAAATCATATTAAAGAAAATGATTTAACTCTTAAAAAAAAGGGGGAAAAATACAATAATCTAAAAGAGGTATACAAATTAGGTCAGTCTTAATATGTAGAGACATGCTTTCAAGTTTAAATCTCCAGAACGTGGTACTTAATTATGATATATAAAAACAAAAGTGTACTAGTTTTAATAAAGCATTAGAAAATACCTTAGTGAAACGATCTTAGCGAACATGCTCCAACTTCACTGGTTCTTCCAATAATGTTTGGAAGTAATTATTATTTCAAAAACATAAGTTTAGAATGATGGGTAATCATTACTGTATGAAAAACTTCTTTATATAAAAATATACAATTGTTATATCTAGATTGAATATAATTAATATGAAAGCAGATGTAATATGGAGAAAGCCTTGTTGCTTGGAAGGATATATTGTTGGTTTTCAGTCTGATTATCATCAGATTGATAGTGAGTATCTACGTCTCCTGAACTTCATCATTAATCATTGAATTTAAACTGAAATCATTTTAACTTGTTCTAAAATCATTTAATTAGTTTGATAACCATGTGTAGTAAAACATTTTACTGAAATATTATTTCATATAATTTAAAGAGAAGAATGTAGTTTATTCATTAATAGAGATATGTTTCAATTTTATCTCTAGGGATTTTTTTCCAGTTTTATTATTACTTACTCTTATTCAGAAATTAACATGTATTTTTTATTTTAGGTGCACTATGTGTAACAGATTTAGTTACTCCAGCTCTTCAATTGTTTCATTATTTACTTAGTCATGCTTCTGACTATGAAATGGATGTAAAGCGATTGATGCTATATGAAAAAAGCTCTGATGTATGTATGCATAAATATGATCTTTAATAAATGCTTGTTCTAAAATTAATATTGAGAAGCAATTGAATCCTAATCTATTTTCTGTTACAGCCTAATTTACTACTGTTATATTTTTTTATTTCTCAATGAACATATAACACCCACCTGCTCCATGACCCTATGAAAACAAAATGTAAATTCCCCTCTCCTCCTTTTGCAATAGCTATCCCCTCACATGAATATATGTGTGTGTGTGTGTGTGTGTGCATGCATAACAGTATTCAACACTTGAGGTTGTATTCAAGACTTGATCTTTAAAAGTTATTTTCAAATATCCACAGATTCTACTCACTAGACGACACACACACACATACACATACACACACACACACACACACACACACACACACACACACACACACACACACACACACACACACACACACGAATGCTAAACAAGGAACTAGTCCTTCCTGAGGGTAAAGGAAAAAAAACCTGAAATATACCTTATATTTGGACTTCATTTTTCTTATTTTATTTTAGGATTGTGAGTATGTTCTCATAAAGGTTGGCCCTGCTCCTAACATAACATACAGAGAAACTCTTGATGCTAAACAGATAGATGATTTAGATATGACATTGATTATAACATATGATAAAGCAAGCAGAAATACAACTATTAGACTACATTATTACATTGTGCTTACTACAAACAGGTGGGTTATCTAATATTTTTTTTTTAAACAACTATACATACATACATAATATTTCTATTATTTTGCTATTTTAACATTTTCATTATAAAATCAAATATATTCATTATGATTTAAGTTTTAGTAGATGCCTTCTATTCTTTTGTTTAAACAGAAGTTAATTTTTTATTTGGGAGGAAAATACATAACACCAAATAAAATGTAATGATACAGTGGAATTTTATATAGACTGGTAAATGTATCTTCGGTATTTAAAAAATCCAGTGTATTATTTACCTAGCAAACAATCCCTTTATTATATTTTTAGTTTTAAACATATATATATATATATATATATATATATATATATATATATATATATATCTTTTGAATGGTTCCCTGTAGTATCGTATTCTTATTATTTCTGTGCTTCATAGCTCTCACCCTGTTGATCATAACCTTC